>JARGCV010000112.1:6317500-7517500 GCA_034064705.1 Bothrops alternatus | reverse complement strand
GACCATCTGCTCAGCCTTTTGATTGTAATTAATGCTATTGACTAATTTATTTCATTATCAACCAGGCTGTTTTTCCACATTCCAAATAGACACCACATTGTGCATTGCTTTGTTTTAAACTAAGTAATTGGAATATTGCTGAAGCTGGTACCTCTTCTGGTGGGGAAAAGGATGAGAAGGCATTGGAGGAAATAAATGCTGTCTTGCCTGCAGGAGAAGCCAAAAATAAGGCTCTCCAGAGAGAAAACCTTCCTTCAGCTAAGTCTTTGAGATTATCTAGAAGGGAAAGGGATCCAGAACGAAACCTCTCCTCCCCCAAACAATTGTAACGGTGGATCTTCATAAGCAGAACAACAGCAGCTGAGGTCAAATCATTAGCAATGCTGAAAATAAAGAATTTAGGTGAGAATTTCCAAATTGTGAATATATGAAATGGGCTGAATGTTAACATCTCTTTGCAAAACCAAGGGCAGATAGGTAATTTTTAAAAATTGGGAGAGTCACTGCTATTCCCCTGAGCAGCTGCCAGTCTTAATTTCATTTCCCCCAAAGTCCCTTCTCCTCCCAACTACTCTGTCACCTTCTGCAAATTGGCTGAAATCACTTCTCTCCCCCTATCCCATTAATAGGGCGATCTGTTTGGGATGTGCTCACTCAGCTGTAATTGGAACTTTGCCTAGAGACTTTATAAGCCCTTTTCCAGAGCAGAATACAGGCCAAGTGCGACATTTGAATACTTGGAAATCTTTTGCTTTTTTTTTTTGTCAACTTTTGAAAGTCTTAGGCTCTCAACTCTTTAATAACATTCAGTAATACTCATGAATGCCTGCAGGAATGGGCAAGCTTTATCAAATGTGTCATTGTATGAAAGGCATGAATTATGTATTTTGATCAGTTGCAAGATGCCATCATGTAATAATGCTTCTCTGTCTCTTCAAAGGAACTTGAACATGATGACATGCTTTGTATTGCTAGATGTTGCCCAGGAGTGCTGAGGAGGAAATGTGGATGGGCTAATTCCATATTTACTGTCGTTCTGGCAAGACTACTGGAAAACCGAATGTCAGTTTGTTTAAAATCATAGTGATCCTTGCATTGAATAGCTGGCCATGCAGGTCTCTCGTTGGAATAGATATACAGTAACCACACTTTAAAATGCATAAAATGTTAATATGCTGACATAAAGGTATAGTCCAAAGCAGAAATAATAAATAAAGCACATGTCATACTGGGGAGATCAATTGTGTGCCTATTATCCAACATTGTGGAGAATTTCAAAGCTTGGGTTTTCTCTGCTTAAGATTATTTTCTGTGAACGAGGATATCTTTTTTTAAAAAAGTTTTTTTATTGAATGCAGAAAGAAAGGATTAAAAACATTGAACATGGTAAATTGTCTTTGACATACATCTCAGTCCATATTATACATTATTTACATATAACTTATCTATATATAAACTATACATTTCTAATCTCTATTTTTTATTTTGTCTCATCATTTGTGACCTCTATCTTTTTTTCCCTTTTTTTCCATCTATAAAATTTGTTCCATATCAAATAAAATTCTGTTATCTTCCTGGTTTTTTACTCTTTTAGTTAATCTATCTAATTCTGCGCAAAACATAATTTTCTTTATTAGATAATCCTCACTCGGTATTTCCATTATTTTCCATTTTTGAGCAAATAAAATCCTTGCCGCCGTAACCACATGAATGATTAGATATGTGTCCTCTTTATTAACATTTTTTTCTAATATTCCTAATAATAATGCCTCAGGTTTGTATAGAATGTTTTGGCTAGTCATTTCAATTACCCATTCCCAGACCATACGCCAGTACACCTGTGCTCCTCTACATGTCCACCATATATGAAAAAAGATGCCCTTTTCTTTTTTACATTTCCAACATGTAGCAGAGTATCCTTTAAACATTTTAGCTAGTCTGCCTGGAGGAAGATGCCATCTGTAAATCATTTTATACAAATTTTCTTTATATGATGTCGCTAAAGTAATTTTATTGTTTCGCTCCCATAGTTGCTGCCATTGATCCATATTTATATTATATCCTAAATCTATTGCCCACTTCACCATTGTTTCTTTAACCTGCTCCTCATATAGTTTATGTTCCAACAGATGTTTATAAATATTCTTTATTTGTTTTTTATATGGGCCTAGCAGTATCTTATCTAATCCCGTATCTTGTCTATTAATACCCCTGAATGAGGATATCTGAGTCTGTCATCCATAAAGTAGACACATGGCCTATGTTTTGTAGTGTTAACTAATCAAAGAGCAAGGTCATTTACCCTGTTTACATGTTATCAATTAGAATAGAGTTGGAAGGGACCTTGGAGGTCTTCTAGTCTAACCTGCTCAAGCAGGAGATCCTATACTATTTCAGATAAGCGACTGTCTTCTTAAAAATTTCCAGTGACGAAGTATCCAAAACCTCTGTTCTACTGGTTAATTGTCCTCACTGTTAGGAAGTTTCTCTTTAATTCTAAGTTGCGTCTCTCCTTGATTAGTTTCCATCCATTGTTTCTTGTCCTGCTTTCTGGTGCTTTGGAAAATAAGTTGACCCCCTCCTCTTTGTGGTATCCTCTGAAATACCTAAATACTGCTATCATGTCCCCCCCCCCCAGTCCTTCTTTTCTGTAGACTAGCCAAACCCAAATCCTGCAACCATTCTTCATATGTTTTAGTCTCCAGGCCTTTAATCATCTTAGTTGCTGTTCTTTGCACTTTTTCCAAAGTCTCAACATCTTTTTTGTAATGTGGTGACCAAAACTAGATGCAGTGTTCCAGGTGTGGCCTTACTAAGGCTTTATAAAGCGGTACTAAACTTCACATGATTTTGGTTCTTTGCCTCTGTTTATACAACCAAGGACTGTATTAGGTTTTTTGGGTGCTGCTGCACACTACTGGCTCATATTTAAGTGATCATCCACTAGGACTCCAAGGTCCCTCTCACAGTTAACTGTTTTTGAGCCAGGCTTTGCCTGTTCTGTACTTGGGCCTTTGGTTTTTCCTGCCTAACTTTTCTGTTGTTGGATAAGGCCCATTGTTCACATCTGTCGAAATCTTTTTGGATCCTGAACTTGTGTTCTGGAGTGTTGGCTATTTCTGCCAGCTTAACGTCATTTGCAAATTTGATGAATCCCCCTTCTATTTCCTCATCTAAGTCATTTATGAAGATATTGAAGAGTATTGGGCCTAAGATGGAACCTTGTGATACCTCACTGCTTACTTGCCTCCATACAGATGTAGTACCATTAGGGACGACTGGTTGAATATGGTTTGTCAGCCAATTACAAATCCATCTGGTGGTGATGCTGTCTATCCCATATTTTTGTAGCTTACCAAGAAGTAGATTGTGGTCTACTTTGTCGAATGCCTTGAAGTCTAAATACTGTATACTAAGTCCACAGCATTTCACTGGTCTACTAATTTAGTCACTTTGTCAAAGAATGAAATACGATTGGTTTGGCATAATCTTATTCTGGCTTTTAGTTATAACTTTATTTGTTTCTAGATGTTCACAGATCTGTTTTTTGATTGCCTTTTTCAGTATCTAATGTGATATATTTTCTACCTACATTTGTTAGTTGTTATGGTGTATGGTGTACAGTGCTATGGTGTTGTGGTGTAAAGGGCTTTGAAGAGTGTAGAGACAAATTGTTTTTAGTACTGTCATTCTGAGTAGGTAACCTGAAGCTTGCAATGGAAACATTCTCTTAATATTTCAGATACTGTATTAAGAATCTGATTTTGTTAAGATGGCTGGAGACAAACAGAATAGGGAAAGGAAAGCAACCCCCATGGAAAATTATTATCACCCATACACAAAATGTTTTTCATTCTGATGCTTGTTACATTTATATACACAGAAGTGTGCACAATACTACAATGACATTTTCCTGAATGTACAATGGAAAATCAAATTGTCAATATTCGCTTTATAGGAAACATAAAAAAAATACTTGAAAAGGTTTCTGGCTTATATAAATGTCTGCTTTAACTCATCCATAGACAAATGATTTCTCAGTTTTACTGGATTTTAGGTTTATTATGTGACAGCTATAAAGGCATACTTCACAGTTGAGCAAAGGTGCAAACAAGAATAGTTAATGAATTAACTGAGATACAGTCATATAGCCCAAATAAACTCATGCAACATATGTCACTAATAAAAAAGAGAGGCAGTTTTGGTTAAAGTTATCTTCTAAAGAAATTGTAAATTTTAACATTATTTTTAACTCTCTTCTTAACTGCAATTTAATTACATGTTTATATTATTTTATGATGTTGTCTGTAAATCACCCAGAGTCACTTTGGTGAGATGGGTGGTGTAAGAATTTGAGAAATAAAATAAATTTTAGAGTTGCTTTGAACCATGAGATAGGCAGCAAATAAATTTGAAAATAATCAGACATCCACATCTGCCTTGCCCGTGCTCTTGGGAAGGACTTGTTGGATGGGTAAATGTGCCAAATCCAGTCTAAACATCTATCTGATTGTGCAACAACAACAATAATAATATCATCTCCAGATATAGTTACAGTTTTTTTTTCTTCATGGGATCGGCATCATAAAGAACCTTAGCATGGCCTATATCAGGGGTCTTCAAACTTGGCCCTTTTATGACTTGTGGACTTCAATTCCCAGAATTCCTCAGCCAGCATGCCTGGCTGAGGAATTCTGGGAGTTGAAGTCCACAAGTCATAAAAGGGCCAAGTTTGAAGACCCTGGCCTATATGGATATCAGATTGGATAAACCTTAGAATTCACTATATTCCAAGCCCATATGCTAAGAGTAGTTTGACTTGCTTTGCAACTGGTCAAAACATATTCCATTTCATATCATTACTTATAAAAGGAAGGGCTTTATTGCTCAAATATAAAAAATGAGTAGGAATTCATACTTTACCTACTTTTTTATCTCCGACTGTTGTCAATAATTTATTTTAAAATATTACAGTGTAATGACACACCAACCATAGCATAGGATTGCTCTGCCAGTTCCATTCAATACAGTAACTGCCAGCATTATGGCTTCCATATGAGAATCTAATATCCTGTTATCTTTCATGCTAAATCAACAATAGATCAACAAGTTCTGCTTTAGTAAGTACCAATGTTTTGTCTTTCTTTGGCATTTACTGCTAAAGTCACATGCATTTTGGCTTCTTTTTCTACTTGATTTATAAGCCCAAGCAAACACATGAATTTAGAGATTGTATACCAAGTACAAAACAGGCTATGCAAGGCAGAACCCATCATTACTATTCTGCTGGCTCAGGAATTCTGGGAGTTGAAGTCCGCAAGTCATAAAAGAGCCAAGGTTCCCCTGTGCTAAATGATATAGATTACGGATTTAAACTCTAATTTAGCTAAGTGCAAGTGAACTGAATATAATCATGTAATGTGACCAATCATGAATATCTAGCAATCAGTTGTCCAAGTATTCTAAATTAAGCTTTCATCCTTTTTTAAAGGCTTGTCTTTTTCACAAGTTGATTCAGAAAACCTTATAAGCCAGGGATAACATTTGAAATAATAATATAATGTAATGTAATCATATCATATCATATCATATCATATCATATCATATCAGGTGCTATCTTAACAGCTCTTAGGTCCTTGGTTAGGACTTGAACTGTTACATTTTTACCATGCCCAGACTGTGAATTGAATTTAAGATTAAATCTATGATAATGATGCAGCAGAATAGAAGAGAATGAACTGGAAAAGGTAATAAAGTACAAAGACCTATAAATATAAATAGAATGACTGTGGCAAAGGCAAGCAAGGGTAGGTCCAATAGTAGTAGGAGTAGGTGCCTTGAGTGTAATCCCAAAACAACGGAAGCATCACTTAAACACCACTGGCACTGATAAATTTGCCATCAGTCAATTGCAGAAGGCTTCCATCCTGTGACAATATCTATAATACAATCAAACATCCATATCTGCCAGGTAGACAAAAATGTTAGATGATAGTAATAGTAGATGTAGTAGTAGTAGTAGTAGTAGTAGTAGTAGTAGTAGTAGTAGTAGTAGTAGTAACGGTAACAATAATTTACTTCCAATGCATCTCATTGTTGTCATGGTTTTTGTGAAAGAGAATGTATATGTCACCAAAAGTAATTATATTTTTTTCCTTGTAAAGTGCACTTGCCACAGCCAGGTATTTGAAAAGCTTTGGTTTATGAATGAATAGTTTTTGGTGGATTACATTCTCATTATAAAGTGATTAAAAGGTATTTTAACTTAAGCTCAGTTTCACAGGCTTCATGCTTCTGAATACATTTCACTACACAAAGCTGCCATGACAACAGCCTTTATAATTGCTGAAGAATTTACACTTAGCTCATTTCCATCTTCTACTTCTTTTCTTAAGTTCCACTCAAATACAGTTCAATGGCATTCTTATGGGGAAGAAAAGCATCCCAGATTAAAAATTCTGCAGTTCCCAGAGGTGGTGATTCAGGATGCAAGCTTGCCACTGCATCCCCATCCTATGTGTGGTTATTTAGTTCAGAAATAAGTTCTACTAAGTGAACATTCTTTGGAACTAACATACAGTAAAGCATCCTGGCTATACATTGGATTAATAGTTATTGTCATAAGAGCCAAGGACTGATACCTTTGAACAAAGTCTCTGTGGCTTTTGAAAATCATAGTTCAAACTTGGTTTCTACACTATGTGGGTGCCCTACTAGGATGGATTGCTTTCTGGAGGAGAGACTGCAGTTTTTTGTTTCTTTGTAAAATTTTTTGGTTTTGGCTAAGTTTAATTGCTTGGCAAATCAATAATAATAATAATAATCATCATCTTCATCACTGGACAAGATTAGTCCTTCAGTGGGAGATTGTTATGATGTTAAATTTTGGGTTACTAAAGACAAAATATTCCTTTTTTCTATTTTTCACAAAATATTATTGCATCTATTTTGTGGTTCTTGGGTCACCAGCAGCAAGGTGGCTAGACTCAGTTACAGGGGCAAGAAGACCTGTAAGACCAGGTCATCATGGAGAAAAACTATGTGGTTGCTAGAAGTTGATACTGAGTAATGGAAGATATCCAATCAAACAGGATGAAAAACAAGTACTATTTCCTCAGATACCCTTTGTCCTTTGATGGAACAGTACAAAAGTTTTGTTTTGTTGTAAGATGAAACACGTGTAGTATCCCAAAGATACTTTTTTTCATGAGGAATTTGGACTTTCTTGTTTTTCTTTGAAGATGTTTTGCTTCTCATTCAAGAAGCTTCTTCAGCTCTGACTGGATGGTGGAGAATGGAAAGATTTATACTCCTTGCTGACAGCTGTTCATTTGCATTCTTTTATCCAGTCATTAATGCTACCTGGAGGCTTATCTGTGTCCTCGGGGTCATCTGAATAGTACAAATGTGTGTGGAGCCTTCTTGGAACTGTTGAATGGACTGTATTGTAGACTGGAGATAGATTATGTCGTATCCCTCTCCCTCTGTTGAGAGAGAGCTGTTCAGTTTTGACATAGATGGTCTCTTTGACCCCTCTTTCAAACCAGTGGTCCTCTCTGTCCAAAATGTGGACTTGGCTGTCTTTGAAAGAGTGGCCTTTGTCTTTCAAATGCAGATGGACTGCTGAATCTTGTCCTGATGGGTTTGTTCTCCTGTGTTGTGTCATATGTTTACGAAGTTGTTGTTTTTTCCCCCCAATGTACAGATCTGCACATGGCTCACTACATTGTACTGCATATACCACATTGCTCAGTTTGTGTCTAGGTGTTTTATCCTCGGAGTGGACAAGCTTCTGTCTTAGTGTATTCTTGGGTTTGAAGTGTGTATGTATGCTGTGTTGGCTGAAGATCCTCCTGAACTTTTCCGATATTCCTGCAATGTATGGAATGACTATGTTGCTTCATTTATTGTTTTCTTCTTGGTCTGTTATGGAGAAGTTTCTGCTAGGTCTTTTTTGAGATTTGATGATGTGCAGATCTGTACATTGGGGAAACGAAACAACAACTTCATAAACATATGACACCTCCACCCCCGCCCTAACTTGATTTTTAGGCATGAGCCTCATCCCAAAACTAGGACTTTTTTTGGGGGGGTAGGGCTTATATTAGTCCCACCCCAAAGAAATCAAGCTTATTTTTGGGATACGTCTTATTTTATATATAAACATACATACATACATATGTGTGTGTGTGTGTACATACACAGACAGACAGACACACATACACAAAAAATATATTTAAAATACAAAATAATTGATTCCTGAAATGCTGCTTGAGTCTAAATGTATTTAAATAATTTACAGTGGCAGTACTCATCTTAAAGTAGGATACGTCCTTTATTCTAGTAGGATTAGAAAACTGTAAATTTAAATAATTAATAGGAATTACTGAAGCTGCAGCTCAATTCATAACAAAACTGCAGAAAAAATGTAAAAGATTCATATTTAGTGTCTTAAAGCAACTTAAACCAGAAAATATTAACAATACTGTCCCTCACAAACCATCCCATAGCTATAAATATTATTCCTGGTGGCACATAGAAGTTGGAACCCAGGAATTTTGACTCCCATTATTCTGTAAATTTAATCATAAGGCAATATTTATAATCCATCCTAAGGTTCTGGTATAAGCCAGCTATACAGAATTTTCTTAGAGTCTTCATCTAATTAATGCAAAATGTGCATTTAGATTTATAGAGAATTCTTACCAAAGAGAGTTGAGTGTTTATTTAAACAAGAGAGTTGAATATGAATTTATTCAAACTTTGTTCAATTTGTGTACATTTACAATGCTCCGAAACAGATTCAGTATTAAGTTTCTCTTTGTAAGGAAGACAGTGAATTATTATTTATATATGCATTTTTCAGGAAACCTTCCATCCATCATCCAGTGTTTTCTTCTCTAGAGGTACATTATTTTATGGTATTAATACTGCCACTCCTTTTTCGCAACATGCTCACACCCTTAGCTCTCACTCTATGTAAAAATATTAAAATATTCCTAGGCAGTAAACTCACATTTGGGGAAATATAAGTTAGTAGACAAACAATATGCAATGATAAAAATGTGAATGAAAACCAAAACCATGTTATGTATGCTGCCCATTTTCTATTAGCATTGTAAACACACAGATATGCAGCTGAACGTGGGAAATGATTGAATGGTGCTTGCAAGTATTACAATCATACCTGTATAGTGATGTTCACTCTTTTCTGTAATACACCTGTGGCACTCAAGGGCTTCAGAAAGATCTTAAGATGGGAAGAACATTTTGATGGAAATGGAATGAACAAAACAAAAGAATATATTGGAATAGGTTTGCAATGGAGTTATGTGAACAGACTTTAGCAGACTAAATTGGGAACAAATGCTATCTCCTACAGTAGTTCTACAGCTTACAGACAGAGGTAATAAATAAAAAAATAAATAAAAATAAACAATAAGAGTAAAAATTTTTGGGATTATATTTTAACACGAACAAAAAAGTAGATAAAATAAGTGCATTAGCAAGAAAAATACCTGCAAAAAATGCTTGTATTACAACATTTTACAAGTAATCCTCAACCTATGGCTATAATGAAACCTACCCATTAGGGTCACAAGTCACGATAGTCATTAAGAAAAGTGAACAATGGTGGGGGAACTGCAGTGGCTATGACTTTGAAACTGGTTGTATGTATCTTTTCTGGGTTCTGAATGGTCGCTAAGAGATAAGTCATAAATTGAGAAATATTTGGTTGGGTTCATTGTCTTCTACCTGTCTTGATACAATGAGTGAAGATTGTGTAGGAATGGTACTCAATATGCTCCTGAGGAAGAGCTGAGAATCTTTTGCAGTACTAATGGTGTTTGTGAGATGGCCAGCCTCCGGATGTCTAGCTGCCAATGTTGCTATACAGGAAAAGAAACATGAAACTGCAAGGATAGCATTACAGTGGAAACCTGGAATGTACGAAGCATCATCATGGGAAAACTCAGTGCAGGGAAAGATTAAATGAATAATTGACATCTTAGGCATCAGCAAATTGAGATGCACTAAAAGTGGCCACTTCAGTCAAAAGATCACACTGTTTACTTTTCAGAACATGAAAGAATACTACTACTTTCATAGTGAGGAGTGGAATAGCAATTATAACGTAGCTACGATGCAATCAACAATGGGGTAATATCATATGGGAGGGTATAATAAAGGCCTTAGAAAAGATATTTTAATATTACAAGCTGCCCATAAGATCAGATCTACCTAGGCGATGATTTTCCCTATCACACTCCAGGGAAGCAGAATAGAAAGAGTATTGAATCTTTGAATTTTGGTGTTGGAGAAGACCCCAGAGAATACCGTGGATAGGAAAGAAAGCAAATGGATCATTGAACAAATCAATGTTCTCACTGTACAAATGATGAGGCTTAACTTATTATACTTTGCATTATACAAATCACTGATGTACACTGATACTTTTTTTTACTTCAGCTTCACTAATTGCTGATTTGAACTATGAAGCTAAAAAAGAAATCTACAGAGAAATTAAATAGCTTTCCATGGTTCCGATAGATGAAACTGGTAAAAGAACTTCAAGGCAAGAATTCTTTCTTAAAGACCATTTTATTAGGAAACAAAGTATGGCACTTACATAGTTGAACCCAAAACTGAGGTTCCCTCCTCCCAGATACAAAGTAAAAAGTTGCAATTCCCACTCCACAAACGCTGTCATAAATCACATTCCCCATTTAACCACGGGCATTTCTTTTCTCACCGGCTCCACAGCCTGCCAAAACCTTATCAGACCATGTCCTTAAGTTCCCACACTTCTACATTGTTATGGCTAGCTAAACCCTCAAGCATTTATCCCATCCTCCCTTCTACATCTGAACTCTAAAAGAATAGAAAAGGCACGTTAGAAGCAAAAGTAAAAATGGCTGCTGATTCTCAGTTGTCAGAGCGACAACATCCATTGTCACAGTGCTGACAGATTTTGGGACTCTTGCTCCTCTGAAACCACTAGCAATTATTAAGAGAGCAATCCTTCTGACAATTATAAACAAGGGGGCTCCCCAGTAATAAACTGCAGAAATTTGCACAGGACCCTAACAAAATCTAAATGCCAAAATAATTACAAGAACATGGGGGGAAAGGTCAAGCACATAAACAAACTCCCATCCATTTCCTTGTCCCTTAACAATTTATAGCTCCCCCTTCCCAAATCAGTCAACAACTAGCAACTTGGCTGCAGCCATGGAGCTGGTGGGGTCAATGAGGCCTGAAAGCATTGGAGGCACTCAAGTGTCTTTCAGGGTGGCAACAGTGGTGGTATATCTTTCCCTGCAGGGGTGACTTTGACAATGGTAAAGTTACTGAGTTTTAAAAAAAATACCACTGGGCAACTTGGCAACCATTATGGAACTATGGGCCATGTGTTGTTCAGGCTTGCCACAGATGTTCACATAAAGGGAAAAAAAAGCCCATCATTTAAAAACAACCATATTTTAGGACAATGTGCCCTAATCTTTCAAGAACATGAATAAAAAGGAATTTTCTGCTTTGTTTTTAAAAAGGACCGTCTATCCTAAAAAGAACGCCTACAGCAGCAATCCAGCAGCTTGAGCCTTAAGTCTACAGTGAGCACTGGGCTGTCCCCAGCTTAATGTCAGGGCAACAAATATGAGTGCTCTGGCACTTACCTCTGCTCAGAAGTTTGGTCCATAGCACTGTCTAAGTGACAGTGGGGGAGCTGCATACATGGGTGAGCCATTTGCTGGGCTGGAAAAGTGAGCTTTTGATGTGCACTTGAAAACAGTATGGCATACCATGCGGTTTCAAGTTACATGAGGAGGTTTAGCATGACAGCTTAGTTGAGAGTTGACTGTCTAGCTTGATGGAGTTACAAATCCTGCACAATACGATTGTGCAACTTTTTTGTTGAGGTGATTCAACAATATTTCCTTCCCCTGAGATTCCACACTTTTTTAGAGCACCAAGGGCTTGAATCACAACAAAGCATGGAGAACCATTTATTTGAAAGCACAGTCAAAATGGAATGCCACAGTTTCCCTACTCAAGGCATGAGTTAAGTACCTTGATAAAGATGGGCATACTGTAGGTGAAATTGTGCTCAGCAGGAGAGTGGAATCAAGAATGCAGAGTTGAAGTATTTTGAGAAATATGCTATCTGCAGAATGCTGTTCTGCAAAACCTACTTTTGCAAGAAGCTAAAAATCAAATATGTTGTTTTGCAAAGTATAATTTCATCTTTATCAGGTTTTATTTTTAAGTGTATTGGTCACACTGACATATTTTCATTGCTGAGATCAACACTGTTATTGTCTATTTCAGGAGCAAAATGTTACCAGAATTTATTGCAAAACTCTCAAGAGAATTTGAACCAGTGGCCTCCTGCAGGTTTACTGACTGCAGTGACCTCAAAACTGGTCCAATTCCCCAAGCAACCTCTTTTTCTCAGAGTTTAAGTCCTTGGACAAAACTGAACTGTGAATAGGAACAAATCAAATGAAAAAAAAAATCCTCAAAGTTAGTGCTCTTTTTTTTTTCTTTTGTCCTGAATTTTCCCCAGTCTGATGCTGGTTTGTTCTATATTCTTGTCCTTCTTGGGGAATAACTTTCAGCATTCAGAGACCAGCACAAAGATAACAATGGATATGGAAAGTCTTTCATGTGAACATGAAAGATGCAAGTATATTTAGCACAAAAAAAACTATAAATTAAAGGTGAACTTGACAACTTGATCGCTATCTTCAAATCTGGTGAATAAGTTAGTGTTAAAAGATGATAAGAATACCTTCAGGCAATATAACTGCGAAAAGGTCAACAAAGGGAAGATTTATAAAAGGAATGTAGGAAGGTGGTTTTCAAGTTGATACTAATCTGATTATTATGTATTAAGTGCTTAGTTTCATGCTATGAGGCAATCCATATCAAACTCAATTCCCAGTTCTGCTGCAGAGCTTTCATTTGTTAAGCTATCACCCAGATTGGTATACTTATTTTCTCCTGACCTCTTTGCTTATCTCTTCTGCTCATCAGCATTTGTAGAATAGTATGATTTAATTACACTACTATGATAAAATGTGAAATAAAGAGCTGTGCATTAAAAGAGAATTTTAATTTAATTTCAAACTTATAAAGCCCTGAGTTAGTAAAGTAGTGTTATCCCAAGGTCACTATTTTGGTTGTAATAACTGGTTGAATTAAAGCAGGATGTCAGAAATATGAGAAAAGAAGGTCCATTATTTGTACAGTACACAGCTGTACCCCTATACCCAATCCCAACACTTGGTTTTGGCAATGATATCCCAGTAGAACCCTACCCAAATAACTCTACCTTTTTTGTCTGCATTGAAGGTTGACTCAATTTGTGCAACTATGCAGATGGCAGCACAAAAGTAGGGCAAAATGTCACTCCAACATCTCACATTGGCCATTGTTTACATTCATGGAAAGAAATCTGAACAAATAACGATAACAAGGGGGGAAGCAACAGTGCCAGGAATTTGTGAAATTTGGCACTGTGCCTCTTGCAGTCATATGGTCTATGTGAACTGGGTTGATGACCACAATGTCAAAGTATAGCTTATGTGTGCAGAACAGCAATTACAGGACTCAATCACAAGAGATTTTAAATGAGCCACCACTAACACCTAGATCTTCAGTCATTAAAATGTACATACATGTGAACTAGAATCAGTAAACAAGAGATCTGAAGACCAGAATACAGTGTGTTTTTCAAGTGAAATAATTACTGAAAGAAGAAAAGCATAGTGTCAAAGGACTCATGAAGTCCTTATTTCTTACTACTCAGCACTACTCCACATGAGGCTGAGTACCTCGTTTCCAGATTTGAGATTAGAGAAGGTTCAAAGGAGGCCCATGAAGGTGTTACAGGAAATTGAAGGCATGGGCTATGACAACAAGCTGAAGGAACATGGGATGTTGACAGGAGACACGATATGTCTGGTCAGGTGCATAAAAGAAAACTATAAGGAAGATGGCCATGAAATATTTTCCATTTTCTCAAAATAAGACCAGAAATAATCGACATAATTCTAGCCTCTAGATTGTGTTTGGCATAAGAAAGAAACATCCTGATGTTCCAAAGGTGCTTTTTTATGAGGCAACTGGACTTTTTTTTCCTCTTAGAAGATGTTTTGCTTCTCATCCAAGAAGCTTCTTCAGCTCTGACTGGATGGTGGGGGGAATGAAAGGATTTATATTCCTTGCAAATAGCTGATCATTTGCATTCTTTTAGTGAGTTGATGCCACCTGGAGGCTTATCTGTGTCATCAGGGTCACCTGAGTAGTGCAAATGGATGTGGAGCCTTCTTGCGACAGTTGAAAGGACTGTGTTGTAGACTGGAGATAGATAATGTCGTATCCCTCTCCCTCTGTTGAGAGAGAGCTGTTCAGTTTTGACATAGATGGTCTCTTTGACCCCTTTTTCAAACCAGTGGTCCTCTCTGTCCAAAAGTGGACTTTGCTGTCTTTGAAAGAGTGGCCTTTGTCTTTTAAATGCAGATGGACTGCTGAATCTTGTGCTGAAGTGTTTGTTCTCCTGTGTTGTGCCAACCATGACCTGGATGACTAAGAATCCCCATAGACAAACATCCTGATGGTATAATCTGTACAACAGTGGAACAGGATACCTATGGAAGTTGTGGGTTTTCTATCAATGGAGATGTTAAAGAGATTAGACATATACTCTTATGGTTTCCTCTGATTTTTTTGCAAAGTGCAGAGGTCAGAGTAAATGATAGTTTACTCCATAGTTCCAGTATGATTCAAAAAAATATTGTGTTCTGACTCTGATATAGCAAATATTTTATTTTCGCCATTAGTATTTTCAAATGTTATACTCATTATACATTAGAATAGACATTCCTCAACTAGTCACAAAAGAAACAGAGCAGAGAGAGGCAAATGGGCAGAACAAAAGTTGAGGGTGAAAAAAAAACTCTGAAGGACATACTTTCCCATCAGTATTATAGAATGGATAAAATAATTCACACAGATACTGGCCCTCAAGTTATACTTGGGAATTTTGCAATTACAGTGCACTGTACATTTCTAACATATCTTTTTCAAGGTAATTCTTCAAAGTAGGAAGCAGTGATGTCATTTCATTTCAGCCATTTTTCCAATTTAGTTCAAAGAAGATCCTTCTCCTTTCCTTTTCTACCAGCCCTGTGCCTGGATATATTTCCATCCTAGCAAAATACTAAATAAATACAGGAAGTCCTCAACTTACAACAGTTCATTTAGTGACCATTTGAAGTTACAATAGCACTGAAAAAAGTGACTTATGACCATTTTTCACACTTACGACTGCTGCAGTATTCCCATGGGCATGTGACTTACATTTGGATGCTTGACAACTGGTTCATATTTATGACCGTTGCAGTGTCCTGGGATCATGTGATTCGCATTTTGCGACCTTCTGACAAGCAAAGACAATGGGGAAACCAGATTCATTTAACAACTATGTTACTAATTTAACAACTTCAGTGATTCACTTAACAAATGGGACAAGAAAAGTCATAAAATGGAACAAAACACACTTAACAAATTTCTCACTTAACACCACAAATTTTGGGTTTCATTGTGGTCATAAGTTGAGGACTACCTGAGGTTCAGGGGACCATTTCCGATTTTGAGAAAAGAGGTCTCACAAGTCTTTGTTAGATGTTGTTATAATAACCAACCTATGATTTATGATTTGCCACTGCACTGGATGTTTTTAAACTTTCTGAGGAACATTTAGATATGCAACGAACTTACAGGAGTCCTCTGTGTGCAGTAAACCTTTAACAAGGGCAAACAAACATTTTCTCAAGCGTCTTGCAGCAATTGATGGCTAGCAAGATGGCCCATGCTGGCTCACTGAATCTGTTAGCCATAAGCCAGCATGCTTTCAGCAGCTGTTGGCTCAGCAGGAAGAGAACACTTATTCTTAAAACCACCAATTACCAGAAAGAAAAACCACTTTCTTTCCTCAGCTCATTTGTGTAAGAAAATTCATGATCAGCTACTTATAACCTTGCTTTTGTAGTTATCAGTTGTATGCTATAGACATTTCTACCATAACTATTTATCCAATTTTACCTTATACAGTCTGCATAGCTGGTGTCATAATATAGTTTTGCTCCAATATTTCAGAAAGCTGTTAAAATCAAGTTGGGTTTCCAAATCATGCTGCTAATAGTGAAAATTCTAATTTAGGGATCAGTCAGTGTGTTCTAACTTTCCAAGGCTGTGCAAACAAGCTCCCCACATTCATTATCAATCAATTAATTGCACGTACTTGAATTTTTAAGCCATGCCATCACGACAGTTCAACAGGGAGTCTAATTTAAAACAAAAATATGCATAAAATATTCATTATACTTAAAGTTGCTCTCAGTCCCAATTCAACAATCAACACAGCATTTTGGAAAGTATAAAGTTTATCAGAAATGCCACTTCTCAAGATTTCCACAATATTAAATCATCAGAGATTCCTAAAGACTCCAGTTTACTTTCCATGTTTAACATTTACGGATACAAAGCTAGATTCTCAATGTTTACAGGGAGTCCTTGGAGATAAAGTTGCATGGTAATGTTAAAAGACCCAATAATATATGTATGCATCTATTTCGATAAAGAACCAGTCTCAGTTAAAGAAAGAAGGATGTAGAAGCAGGAGGTACTATTTCCCTTCTACCATTTTCTGAATCAAATGTACCTCCGGTGACTTCTTTTGCTAAAGAATTCTTACTGCTTTTTGAAAAGAGAAAGTTGGGAAGGACTTTATGTCAAAGCTGCTTAGCGAGTGGGCAATTTGGAATGAACAGATGAAAGGACCAACAATGGCTGAATACTTGCTCCTACATTATATTCCAGATTGTATTTCTTTTCACAAAGGGTGAAAAAAAAGAGAGAAACAACTGAGCACTCCAATCAAGAAAACGTACAAGTTCTCCAATCACAATCCATAAAACAGGATTGGGTGATTATAGCATCTCAAAAGTTCTAAATTTTGCAGGTAACAAAATTGTGTAAGATGCATTCTGTCAAATATGCTCCTGACAAAATCAACTTCTTCAAAAGAAGGAGGTGGGAACAAAAATGAACCTCCATCAGTAGGCACTATATTTTTTGTTCTTGAGGGTAAATAAATGAAGCAATGAACTGGAAGAAGAAGGACCAGACCCATTGCTTTTTCCCCCCAGCAATTTTAAGCATTACTGGACTGGATGGATTCACAGATGTGCTTGAAATCCTTTCTTTCAGAGCTCTTTTTCTGGTTGGCACAAATGCACTGCCTCTGTATAAAAATCTGCCCCATTCTTTTCAGACCCTCATCTGACAAGATAAAGTCAAAACTCATTTAGTACCTGACATTGATGTAACTTTGCCATGAGCAACTAAAGCAATTATGAGACCTGGTTTGGGCACAGCTGAACTACCTTGATAAGGAGGCTGTGAAAAATGACACATCACAGAAGGTGAATGACTTCATCAGTGCATCGGTAAATCAGCATGCGTGTCCTAGAGTCTCTGATGGTCATGGAAACATCTAGCAAAGGTGGGTAGCTTTCCCTTCAACCAAAGACTATGTTGGTTCTGGAGCTGCAGTTCCAACACAACTTGGAAAGCTGCTGTCAGCTTCTAAGTACTAGATACTGGGGACAAACAATATGGGAAAGCAGATGGGACATTCAACAAGGGATCTGATTGACCACAATTGATCTAAAACATTTGTGTTTGTCAAATGGTTCTGATAAACTTTCAGCTGTTTTTCAAGAATGAAACTTACTTTCTATTTAGTCCTCTTGGTCTAAATTTGCTCTCAATGATGCAACAGAGATAAAGGATTTAAACTCAAAGAAGCATGCTTAGCAACCAAGCCAGAGTACTCCAAATACAGCACCATCGTTGGGCAGGTTTGATTCTTCTGTTTATAGCTGTTGCCATAATAAGCAGAGTAGGATCTGCATAGGGCTTCGATGGGAGATCATTAGGGAATTCCACAATTGTAGTTTAGAAGACTGAGCGGAAAGAATATTGGGAAAAAGCAATGGGAAAAAAACACTTCCACTTTAATGCTATGAAGTCACCAAAAATCAAACTTCTGAAACTTTTTGTGAAGACTTTACATTTTATGAAAAGTAGGAGACATTTTCATTGTATCTAAAGCTATATAAAAAAATGGGAGGGAGGGCTTTCTGCTTACCTAATCAATGCTTTCCCTTATTTATCAAGATGTTTTAATATGAGTGAAAGCAGCTTCTTTCCCAACCTGAAAAAAACTAGGCCATAAATGGAGCAAAATACAGGTTGTCCTCAACTTACAACAGTCCATTGAGTTGACCATTCAAAGTTACAACGGCACTGAAAAATGTAACGTATGACTGTTTTTCAAACTTATGGCCATTGCAGCCATCTTCAGGGTCATGTGATCACAATTCAGGTGCTTGGTAACTGACTCATATTGCCCCGGGGTCATGTGATCCACCTTTAGCGACCTTCTGACAACCAAAGTCAATGGGGAACCCAGTTTCACTTAACAATCATGTTACTAACTTACCAACTGCAATGATTCACTTAACAACAGTGCCCAAGAAAAGTTGTAAAATGGGCAAAACTCAGTTAACAAATGTTGCATTTACCAACATAAATTCGGGGGTCAATTGTGGTAGTACACGGAGGACTTCCTGTATATCTCCCAGTCTCATATCAGTCCCCAAACACACCTTCTAAGAAGCTTCTTCTTAAAAGCTTCCTATGTACTCGGTGGGAGGATGCAGTTCTTGTGTCTGGTGGCTGAGCATTAGGGGCAGTGCAGGCATCATAAATATGAGTCAGTTACCAAGCCTCTGAATTTTGATCATGTGACCATGGGGATGCTGCAATGGTCATAAATGTGGAGAATGGTCATAGTCACTTTTTTTTAATGTCGCTGTAACTTTGCTTATCAGAAGGTCGCAAAAATCACGTTTATGATGGTTGCAATGTCCCAGGGTCATATGATCCCCCTTTGCAAACTTCTGAAAAGTTAATGGCGAAGCCAGATTCACTTAACAACTGTTACTGATTTAACAACTGTAGTGGTTCACTTAACAACTGTGGCAAAAATGGGGCAAAATTCACTTAATGTCTCGCTTAGCAACATTTTGGGTTTAGTGGTGGTCATAAGTTGAGGATTACCTGTATTGCTTGGACTAAGTTATGCCAATGAAGCAGTGGTAGGATTCAAATATGTGAATCTGTGGGGATGTCGCTTCCAGAAGCCCGTTCTGGGCCTGGGCAACAAAAAATTAGCTACCGGTTCTGCCAAAGTGGTGCGAACCGGCTGAATCCCATCACTGCATTGAAGGTATTTGTTCCATTTGTTTTGAACTTAACAAAAATTAGATCAGGATTCGAATGTCACACACATAAACAAGCATGATTGTATTTTTGGGGTGAGGGGGAGAAAGGGAATGTATATGGGGATGATTTTAAAACCTTGATTTCCTGGGAAGGAAAAAAAAATAGAGCAAGCTATTGCTTACTCTCAACATAGATGGAATGCTCATGTGCTGCAACAGCAGATGAGAAGAACTGAAGCAATGCATCATTTCTTTCTGCATTTACTATAGCCATTTATAAGAGAGAAGCCTTCACATCGGACTGACTGCTCAATCTTCAGATTGCATAGATACCTGTCCAATCAAATAGTCTTTCCCATTGAACACACAGTCTCAAAGAAACAGGCCATCCCAGCAGCCAAGAAAAATTCCCTGCTGATGCTTTGATGTAACACTTGAGAATTGAGGTTGATTAAAAGGACCTAATCCTACTGGCATGGATTACTATGGTTTTGCTAAATTAAAGTACTGAAGAGCTATGGTCTTTCAAATATACATGCTTCAGAAACAGGATTATCAACAGATGAGGTTGTTTGGATAGAGATGTAATTATTTAATAGTGTGAATGAACTAATTTTGTCTGTTTAGTCTATTCTGAACAGCTATCACAACAAATGTTACGAATAAATTATGTACAACATGTTTCTGGTAGAAAACTTAAATCACTTCCATTCTTCAATTTTTTCTCTGATAATTGCATCTTTTCTTAAAACCAGGGAAAATATGAAATTCAGGATTTTTAAGTAGTCTGAATTTTTCTTATACATTTTCTTATACATTGCCAGAAATTTACTGGCAATGCTTGTTCTTTAGGTTGTCTGTTAACATATGTGCGTGTGTATATTATATTATTTGTATATAATATATGTATAACTTATATATCATATATATAATATGTAATTTATATAATATATATAATTTATTTATACTTTATACTTTTGAACAAGAATACAAAAACTAATGCAAACTAATATAAAAGAAGGAAGAAAAAGAAAAGAAAAGAAATCAAGGAAAAAAGTGAAGAAAAGAAAAAAGTTAGAGAAAAATAGAAAAGAAAGAAAAATGGTAAAGAAATGGTTTCTGATATTCTTCACCATACTTATAAATACAAATATATTTAACTTCTTTTTAAAGTTACATCATATTGCTCTTCTTTTTATAATTTATCCTGTGTGATCAAAACCATAAATCACAAATTCATTTTTTTCTGAAAATTCCATAAGAAGCTTCCAGTCACCAATAAATGTAGATAATACCTTTTCTCTAATCAAAGCAATCAATTTATCCATTTCTATCTATCATAATCTATCAACTTTACTAACCATCCCTCCATAGTGGATAGTATTGAATCATTCCATGTCTGAATATGGTAATCTTGCTGCTGTGATCATATATGGAAATCATTTTCCATGACTTTTCTCTAATTCTATATCCATTAGCCCTAAAAGGAGACGTTCTGGCTTCAATTGAATTTGATCTTTAAAATACTCTGTATCATAAAATACTCTGTAAATCTTTCCCTTGGATCCAATTTTTTGGCTTTTTTACACATCCACTAAACATGACAAAATGTTCCATTGTGTAGTTCAAATTTTGAATATAGATTTGAAGTGCTTTTATACATTCCAGATAATTTATCTAGCATCATGTACCAAAAATACACACTTGTATAAGAGATGCTTCTTGAGCTGAAATCCATAAAGGTGTTTTTGGGCACACCTTGTGTGTGTGTGTGTGTGCGTGTGTGCATGTGTGTGTGTGTGTGCGTGTGTGTCATATTCTCAATATGGCACATCTAATATAATCATTTATAAAGTCCACATTAATTTTAATTTTATCATGTCATAAATACCCATCGTATTCAAGCTTCAAATCATGACCTTCTAACTGTTAGAGACTCTTGTTTCTCAGCAACATCCATTCCTTCCTCCAGTTGAAACAAGGAACAAAATCCAATTTCAAATCCTTAAACCCAATCCTCCTCTTTCCTCTGAATCTTGTAACACTTTATATACAACTTGTGTTTTCCCCCATGCCATATAAATTTAGCAATAACAATAGCACTTAGACTTATATACCACTTCACAGTGCTTTACAGCCCTGTCTAAGCAGTTTACAGAGTCAGAATATTGCCCCCCGCCCAACAATCTGGGTCTTCATTTTACTGACCTCGGAAGGTTGGAAGGCTGAATCAACCTTTAGCTGGTCAGGATTGAACTGCCAAATTGCTGGCCGCTAGGAGTCAGCAGAAGTAGCCTGCATTATGCATTCTAACCACTGCACCACCGAGGCTATATGTTTTAGCCATTACAGTACTTAAACAGTACATCCACTGACAAAACAGAGTTGTCTGAAACAAAAATATAGAACATAGAATAACAGGGTGGGAAGAAAACTTGGAGGTCTTCTAGCCTAACCCGCTGCTTAACAAGAGACTCTACCATTCTGGACAAATACTTGGCAAATCTTTTTACCATAGGAATTCTCCCAACAATCATAATTTTAATTTCTTCCATGTTAACCTATCATTCTTAATTTCAGTCCATGTCTCAACAAAAGTATTAAACATTTTCTGCAATAAATCTGGTGAAATGCCCTTATCTGTAAGTTGTTCTAATGAACCCCTGCCTCCTTCTTCCAATTTGGCATCTTTCTTTGCAATTGCCATGGTGACAAAGGAAACATATCTCAGCTGCTATAATTAAAGGGGGGGGGGGAAACAGTCTTCTCCTTTTTTCTGCTTTGCTTCTCACTATCTTTAACACTTTAGTCCCAATTAGCTCTCCACAGTGGGGTTTGCTCTTATTTTTATATACTAGGAACCACTAAGAACATCCCTACCGATGCTGACACACCACTGGTATATAAAAATAAGAGCAAACTTCACTCACTTCTAGTACTGATGATGTTATATAGTTTGGTAATGGAACGCCTGCAAGAAAACCACCAAGCTCAGAGAGCACCAATGACTCCACAGTCAAGGACGCACTGTAAATCTTTCCCTTTGTAAGCTATCCACCCCACAACTGACCACAAGAAACTAAATTCCTGTGTCGTCCTTGCAAGGAGTAGCTCTTCTGGAGCACAAGTCTGTGACCCCTTAATTTCTCCTTCCTCTGGAGAAATTTCTATCAGTCAAAACCATCTCCTGGCTGGCGATTCTAACACTATGCTGTCTCTGTTGCAGAGCCACTTGCACAATCATCTAACCACCTATAAAAGGGGTCCCCAACCCCCAGGCCACAGCCCATTACCGGGCCGTGGCCTATTCAGAATTGGATCATGCAAGGGCTGGCCGGCCTGCCACTCATGTGGCCCAGTTCCCCTCTCCCCCCAGCCGGGCCACCAAGCTGCAAAGGTTGGGGGCTGTTGACCTATAACACTTTATTCAGAAACCCCACGTGTTGTCTGTTACTAATGCATATTGAACATGTCTCTCTCTGGCAGAATAGAATAGAATAGAATAGAATAGAATAGAATAGAATAGAATAGAATAGAATAGAATAGAATAGAATAGAATAGAATAGAATATCTTTATTGTCATTGTGTATCTCACAACAAAATTAAGTGCTGTCCACATTGCACACTACACACAAGTAAGAATCACAAGTAAAAACATACATTATATACAAACATCCTTCACATTCTATTCACCCTTGCGCTGCTCCTAATACTGCACTTCAATGTTCCACTATACAATAGTATTTAATATGGTTGTAGCTCTGGGATAAAAACTATTTTTCAGCCTATTTGTCTATGTTTTTATTAGCTTGTACCTTCTGTCAGATGATAATAGTTCAAAAAAAGAATGTCCAGGATGTGATGAATGTTTAAGAATATTTTGAGCTTTCCTAAGAAAACAGGAACTGTACAGTTCGTCCGGGGGGGGGACAGGGCAGCCAATAATCCTCTGGGCGATGGTAATGACCCTCTGGAGTGCTTTCCTATTTGCTACTGTGCAGCTGGCAAACCACACACAAATGCAATAGGTTAGAATATGTATATTTTTAGAATTTTAAAGATAAATTACCAATATACTGTATGATTTGGTCATGGAAAGAAATTTATGAAATAATTTTTGTAAGAAAGACAACAAGAATGATATGATGGTCTTTTAAACTGCCTACCTATTTAGCAAATTACCGAGTAACTGAGAAATTTCCACTCCCCTAGTGCAGTGAAATGCAAGGCCTATAACCATTATGTTCTATAACAGCTTTTCTCAGCTTTGGAGATTCTTTAATTAAATGGTAATTAGTCACTCTGGTTAGGGATTCTTGAAATTGTTCAAAAGAACATCCAAGCTACAGGAATCTGTTCTGTCTAAATCCAGATACTTAAGACCACAATCAGATACTTAAGACCACAATCAACTTAAGACCACAATCAAACCCAAAATTTTCAAGACAGTTAAGTAAGCTTTGCCCATTTTATGACCTTTCTTGACACAGTTGTTAAGTGAATCACTGCAGTTGTTAAGTTAGCAACACGGTTGTTGTGAATCTCTCTTTCAAAAAAATGTTATTAAAAGTTTTAAAGAGAAGATAAAAACTAACAAAAACTAATGCAAAATAGCAAACAAAGAAAGACAAAGAACAAAGACCCCACCAAATGCATTCAGAAAGGATAAAAAGAAATAGAAAAATCTTCCAATTTCCTCTGCAGCAAATTAAGTATGATTACAAAATTAATGCTTACTCTATGATTACAAAAAAGCTCAATTTTTCCTATTATCTATTTTTTTCCAATTATCTAAATCACATCGTAAGTGCATTTTCCCCCATTTCATCCCAAAAAATCTATAAGGAGTGAAACACAGATACACACAGATACACACACACACACACACACACACACACACACACACAAACATTCTCAATACTTCTGGACTGCAAATGCTTTAAAAATGATGAAGGAAAAATGCTTTGGACCTTACCACAAACTCGACTATTCAATAATGCCACCACACTTTATTTTCAGGTTGGCACAGAAACCCAATAAAAGTGATGCTGCTTTTCTGAAAAACAAACATCTGCTATGACTTTGAAGCTTTTTTCTTCAAGTCATCTTCAAAGCAAAAAGATGATCTGCAAGATAACCCTTTCTCTCCTACTCTTTTAACTCAATAGATACCCATCCTAGGGAGCATGGTCAATGGTGAGGGATGATGGAAGTACAAAGCCACCTAAGAGATCTCCCTCATCACTTGGGTAAACAGATATTTCTTTCTTTTTCTTTTTTAAAGCAGGCTGGCAATATTGGAGGAGGATTGATATAAACTATACTTAATATGTGAGGACAATATGTGAGTGACACCGTAAAACAAAAAAAATGGGGTTATGAAACTTATGCTGGTGGGTCAGTCATTTTTTACTTATTTTGAATGGCTTGGAATTATTATTTTTTATCCTAAGTGTAGTCAACATATTTAGGCCATGCAGGATTATTTATATGTTACCTGTCAAAAAGTGGCTATAGATTTTGAACAATTATTCCGGAAATATATTATGTCTCAATCAGTGAGCCTCTGAAAATGGCAAAATTTAGTTTTAAAGGCACTTATTTCAACAATGGAGACAAACTAGTGTGTCCCTCAAGGGAAAATAATACAGAAAATGAAAATATTATTTTCTCCCTTAAAAAAATGAGTCACCAAAGTCCAGATTTCTTCAACCTTAGAGGTGTTTTTTTTTTTTTTAAATCTTAGAATTCTCAGCATTGGCCAATTCTAGGAGTGGAAGAGTGTAAATCTAGAAGATGCCCAACTTGGAATAGATTAGAGGATATCTTTTTTTCTTGAAAATGTCATATGTTTTAAAGTCTAAAGACAGCTAAACACAAGGTTGCTGATGGAAGAGCATCTTTCCTTTTTCCTACTGTTTATAGAAGGATGTTACCTTAACTCTTTGTTACACAGTATTCAGTATATTGTGTAGCCTCCCCCTTTGCTTTCTAACAACTTAGCAAAATTATCATAATGGAAGCACAGATAGAAATGGTAAGGTCAAGCACAAAAAGGAAGAATGACTATCTTCCAAAAGAAGTTTCTTCAATGAATAGGTGTGGAAACTGAAGTAGGAATACAAATAAATAAATTGCAGATATGTTATTATACCTGGATATGTATTTATTTAAATAGGCAGGGATATCAGTTCATGAGCATTTTTTAAAGATGAAAAAGATGACAATCCCTCCTGAAGCAACCTTATTTTCCTTCAGTGTTGTTGTTTTTTTACTTTCTGTTAACACAGGCTTTCCAAAAATGCTCAATGACCTGGGAAAAGTTAAAGAAGAATTTTAATATGTGGCATAAATGCCACAATGCAACAAATAAATATGACTCCAAAGCATCAGATCACACTGCTAAAAGACTTGTTCTCCTTGGAAGGATCTGAAGTTCTTCTTGGTAATTTAAAAAAAACAAAAAACAAAGCACTGTGCCTTTAACTCTGTCCATGGGAAACCATCCTCTACTGTTTCTAGCATCAGCAGGTTACTTTAAAAGATACATGGTTAAGAACAGAGATTTTACATACACATAGTCATGGACATCTTTCTTCAACAGCTATCTGCTACCGTACATCCTAACATCTAAGTACTGGCCTAAGTCTGACAAACTGTAAGAGCAGAACAGTAAAATTGCTGAAGGACAGGCAGTGATGGTGGTTGTATACAAAGACTTTAACAAAATGAGAATTCAAAGAAAAACAATGTCCACTGATGGTTGGAAGAGTATGTCCAGACTTCCCCCCATTTCCATGGAGTAATCTTAATCTGGATTTATACTTCAGCACCATCTTTTGAATAAATAAACTGAGGAAAATCAGCATGCAGCACAATGACTGTAAAGTGAAGTTTTAAATTTTAGGACAGCGGTTCTCAACCTGTGGGTCGCAACCCCATTTGGGGTCAAATGACCGTTTCACGGGGGTCGCCAAACACGGCAGTCCGGCATTTCCCCCCCATTTTTTCCCCATTTTTCCTCGGCCGTCGTGCACATACCGCGCATGCGCAATTCGGGCCGTCGCGCCGCGCATGCGCGGTTAGGACTGTCGCACCGTGCATGTGCATTTCGGGCCGTCGCACCACGAATGGGCAGTGCAGGTGGGGTCTCGGCCTGAAAAAGGTTGAGAACCGCTGTTTTAGGATTAATTTATGTGGAAATAAGTGGCAAGGTGCCTAAAGAGGCAGAATTACTGCATCACTCTGATATGTATTGTAGTGCAGCTCTGTGATTAGTTGTGAAGAACACAATCCTTGGTTTGAAGGATTTGGATGACAAATCTTAAGAACAAAATATAGTGGCCTAGAAATTGGTCATCAATAAACAAATATCTAGTCCTCAAAATAAACAGGTACCTGTCATGATCTTTATTACTAGGCCTGCTCAATATATATGTTTATTAAAATTATGGATATTATTTTTATATTTGCAGCAATATCTTAAATATGCCTATTTATTTTTTTGTCTTTTTTCTCTCAAGATCCATTTTCTATTATTTAACAGTGTTTAAGCTGGGAATCCATGAGATAATTTCTTCCAAAGGATAAAAGAACAGAAGTCTCCACTTTAATTTTTTCCATTTTTATTTTTACTTCAATATGAATTTGTACTTTATGAGTGAAATATTCATTTTCCACCTCTACCAGTAAAAAATAACATTTGCCCAAGTAATATACTCCATCCTGGGATCTACTGCAAGCTTAAGCTAACCATAAAGTATCAGAAACTTAGATTATTTGAGGTGGATATCATTTGATATAGAACATGTGAAAAGGTGGATATCATAGGATATAGAACATGTGACAAGAGGACACATAGGATACAAATAGAAGCACTAAAACATACAGTACAAATCACAAGAGCTAGTAAGAAATTTAAGGTTGGTATATCATTTAAAAGAGGCAAGCTTGGAGCAATTACCGGTATTTCTGTTTTTAAAATACCTCCTATTATTTCTGTTCTTACTTCTTGAACAATTAAATTTTACAAGAAATGTGTCACCAGGTAGCATATATGCAAAAATATCACATTAGCACTGAACTCCCAGGGGATAACTAGTTACCAAACCATTTTTAATAGCTTTTACTTTGTAATGGGTGGCACAATGACTCAGTGGTTAAGTTACTGGGCTTGTTGGTTGGAAAGCCAATATCCCAGATTCGAGACCCAAGCTTCATGCAACAGGGTGAGCTCCTGTCCTTATTCTAGCTTTTGCCAACCTAGTAAATTGAAAGTATACAAATGCGAGTAGATAAATTGGTACCAATTCAGTGAGAAGGTAACAGCTCTCCATGATGTATGCTGGTCACATGATCACAGAAACGTCTTTGGACAGTGTTGGCTCAATGGCCCTTGAAATGGAGAGTAAAATCCATAGGGACTCCTTTTAGCTTTACCTCTTTACTTTGTAATAGCCCATCATCAGTTCCCTGATTCCTAAAGAGGAGCTATTGAAGAGCCAGAAGGAGAAGAAGGAAAACCCCATGTTTTACTACCTGTCTCTAAACATTGTAATTTTCTGGAACCCCCTCCCACCACATCACTTTCCCTTTTGTTTGAAAGCTCATGTCATATTAGCCAATATTTTAATACTTTTTTAACATTCTTTTCTATCCCAATCTTGCCACTCCATCAGAGATTAAATATTATGCCCAAAATATTTAACTGCTAGACTTTTTCCCTGAGTTTTTTAAGGATATATTTAGGATATATAGTCACTTTTCAGAGTGACATGGGCAGCATATATATTTAACAAACAAATAAAAATGAGTACAATTATGCAGTCAGGTTTGGAAATTTGATTTGAAGAGTTGACTATATCATTCATGAAAGGCACATATCATTTATTCATAAAACCTTTTTTTAAAGGCAAAGCTGGATGTTATTGAAAACTCAAATATCTGGCAAAAGATTGCAAATATCTCTATGAAACCCGCATTTAGATGAGTTGCATTTAGATCTTAGATTAACCTTAAGAAAAAGGTAAATTAAGGCAGGCTAGAATTCACTTCAGGATATATTAAGGGGTGTCCTTTATGATAGAAATCAGTTTTGAATGAATGAATGAATGAATGAATGAATGAGTGAGTGAATGAGTGAATGAGTGAATATATATATGGGTTTACAGGGTGCAATCTAAAAAATAAACACTTGACACATATCCTTACTCCCTGACTACTGACTATTTTTTAATAACTGACTACTGACAAAGCGGGAGAGAATATATATTTGTGCTTGCAGGATGGCTCTGGGTTGAGCTGAAACAAGCAAAAGGAAAGAATGATTCCTTCCTCCCATATTTGGGTTTACAGGGTGCAATCTAAAAAATAAACACTTGACACATATCCTTACTCCCTGACTACTGACAAAGCGGGAGAGAACTTGTGGCTCAATAGGTTAAAGCATCTGCTTAGCATGCAGACTGCCCAGGTTCGAATCCCGGAAGGGTGAGTTCTGACTGAAGAGAGTTAAGAAACTCGAAATGGCTATATCAGAAATCCCTTATTTCTTTGTCAACAATTTTAAACAACATATATATATTTGTGCTTGCAAGATGGCTCTGGGTTGAGCTGAAACAAGCAAAAGGAAAGAATGATTCCTTCCTCCCATATTTGGGTTTACAGGGTGCAATCTAAAAAATAAACACTTGACACATATCCTTACTCCCTGACTACTGACAAAGCGGGAGAGAACTTGTGGCTCAATAGGTTAAAGCATCTGCTTAGCATGCAGACTGCCCAGGTTCGAATCCCGGAAGGGTGAGTTCTGACTGAAGAGAGTTAAGAAACTCGAAATGGCTATATCAGAAATCCCTTATTTCTTTGTCAACAATTTTAAACTATATATATATATATATATATGTTTGGTCGTGGCAAACAGCATTCTGCACAAACAGAAAAATATCCACCATCCTAAGAAACCCTAAAGACAAAATTGAATTAGAAAATCAAGGAGTATATGAAATCCCATGTACTGCCTGCTCCACCACATACATTGGACAAACCAACAGAAGAATAAGTGCACGCATTGAAGAACACAAAAACTCAGTCAAAAAAGAGGAACCAACTTCTTCCCTGGTCCAACACCTCAAAGCCACAGGACATGAAATTGATTTCAAAAAGACCAGAACTATCGCCAAAACTGAACACTTTAATAACAGAATAATCAGAGAAGCCATCGAGATAGAAAAACGCCCACACAGCATGAACAAACGAGATGATACCTCCCGCCTACCAGCCATTTGGAAACCCGCCCTTATTGACAGACGAGTCCATAGCACGGGGAATGACACCAGACCCACACTCACAAAAACCACACAGGATGTCACCACCATACATCCAGGCAAAAAGCAAACCCAAACCCACACTGATGAGGAGGCATGACCACAAACCAGAAGCCAGACCACAGCTGCATCATTAGCCACCTTAAACCCCTCCAATCCATACACGAAGCAAACTGACACCCACCATGAAGATGAGGCATGACCACGAACGCAAAGCCAAACAGCTATACAGTTTACCATCTCTAATCCCCTTGTAACACTGACTAACCTGAGCACAACAAAGCCCCCACCCAAACAGAACACTCCCCCATCCAATCAGAGCACAGCCAACCCCCCATCCAATCAGAGCACAGCCAAGCCCCTAACCAATCAGAACACACCTCCACCCAATCAGAACACAGCTGAGCTCCCAGCCAATCAGTTCAAACCCCCACTGGCAGTTAAAAGGAAGAAACAGCTAAAATCTCACATTGCTCCTAGAAGCAGAAGCCGAAAGCACCAGCCTGAAGATGACGAATGAGACTTCGTCAAAACGTCGCCAAGACACTTCAAATTCTACGTGGGAGAAAACCCGAAGAACCAAAGACCTACATATATATATATATATGCCAACGAAGTGTAGGTATTTATCTACTCGCATTTGCACGCTTTTGAACTGCTAGGTTGGCAGAAGCTTACCCCGCCGCATGATGCTTGAGTATCGAACCTGGGCTGCCTGCTTTCTAGCTGACAAGCTCAGCATCCTAACCACTGAGCCACTGTACCCCCAACACACACACACAAACTGATTTTTAGCAAGCACCCTACTGGAAATAAATGGCATATTCAGAAATGATTCCAAGAGAGATTATTATTTTGGGAGGAGATGACTGCAGTTGAGGCTATACATTATCCCTTCCTGCTAGATGATTTCAGACACTTGGCCAAATTGGGAGTACTTGGGAAAGGATTCAGCTAAAAAAAAAAAAACTTCTTAAAGCTGATTTCTTTCAATTGTTCCTTCTGTTTGCTCTTGTGGGTTTTATAGATGATTAATTTTTTTGGGGGGGGGGGAGATTCTGTATTTAAGAAATCTAGGTTAAGAAAACTTAATATCCATATATAAAATTATGGCAGAGCTATATATCTATTTGCCAAAATAAAAAAATAATATTTGCAATGTTTGTTATGCCAGCTTCAGAAGTATAAAATAAGCTATGTACAAGTCAAAAACACATTATTTTTCCCTTTAATGGGTATAGCAAAAGTTCATGAGCTTAACTTCTAAATAGGTCTTGACAATCTGAAGGGAAAAGTTGATTACATTAATATGTTGCTGTTATTTAGATCAAAATGCATTTAATCTGAAGAAAAAAGTAAATCAAGGCTCAGCTAGAGTTCACTCAGGGATATAGTAATCAGATGGACATTTTAATCTGCCTTTTATTTTCTAAAACATCTGTTTTATATGTATTCCATCTAAGTAAAACAACTGTCATACAACCGATTTTCAACAAGACATACTTTTTATATATAAAGAGATTACCCATCTATCACCATGCATTTTTAAGAGAAACAGATAATATAAGAATTTATATTCTATCTGCTATTATTGGCATAGTTTATAGCATCTGTGATACCAGCTGTGTCAGGATTACAAGTTTGTATACATCAATGCCTTTAACATAAGTGTCTGCATATTGTGTCTGGAAGTGGGGAACATTACATTTTACTTCTGGTGAAAAAGTTTTTCAAAATATTAAAATTCATATCTTAATATTGCTTCCATGATTCTATTCCAACCTTGCTGACTGACTTTGGGCAGTTGTTGTCTTTCTGCCTGGCATAACCACTAGGTCAGATCTGGGAATCTTTGACTGTCATTGTCCAACCTGTGGCACTGATGCATCGGCGGGGTGCTGGGGTGTCGGTGGCAGAGGGCGGACATTATGAACAATGGAGGGTGGAGTGTTCATGGTGCCAATGGGGGAGGGACATTGGCAGGGGGCGAGACAGTGGTATGAGCAGAGGGCAGAGCAGGGGGCAGGATGGTATCCTCTATACACTCCCAGTTTCTCATATGGCCCCTTGGGAAAATTAATTGCCCACCCCTGCACTAGGAAGAGCGGACCACAAAATCAATTCCACAGGAAAGCTACAATTACTTTTATTTGCTATAATGCCTAAGCTGCTTCTGAAAATTATTTCTTTTTTCAGGATTAAAAAAAAACCATTTGCCCCTTTGGTCTAGGCAACAGTTCATGCATATTTTTGTCAAGGTTATTTTCATTATTGTCTAAATGGCTAACCTCACTGGATGGTTATGTTGGAAAAAAAAGGAAGGAATATATGATGAACAATTGAGGAAATTGTTTATGCCTAATTTAATGAAAAGAAGAATGAGGGATGACATGATAGCATTCTTCCAATATTTGAGAGTCTGTCACAAAGAAGAGGGAGTCAACCTATTCTCCAAAGCAGCAGAAGGCAAGACAAGAAGCAATGTATGGAAACTAATCAAGGAGAGGAGCAACCTAGAATTAAGGAAAAAATTCTGACGGTGAGAACAATTAATCAATGGAACGGCTTGCCTTCAGAAGTTATGGGTGCTCAATCACTGGAAGCATCTACAAAGATATTGGAGAGACATTTGTCTGTAATGGTATAGGATCTCCTAAAAGATTTTCCTCAAAATTACTTCTATTGATTTTTCCATTTATTTGCACTTATGGTGGATTCAGACTTGTCCACAGTACTTGTAAGATAACCCAATGATTATTCAATACACTAAAAAGGTAACAAATAACATATTCCAGTTTCAAAATTGGCAATTTAGGCAATTTATAGTAAATATATAGGTGGTTTATCCACATCACAATGATCATTCATATTCAGAATAATTTATAAAATTGAACATATGCCAATCATCCAGTTATACAAATAGAACAATTTTTTGTACTCTTCCCATCCTAACCATAACATTACAACTTTGTTGAAATGAACTGTAATTTTTTAAAAGTTCAGGATATGAAATTCACTCCACCCACTTAACCCAACCAGTTTTTAAAAGTTATTCACTCTAATTATGGTAAGCTAGTTTCTTGCTTCTTCTTTCCTTTCTTTTTAAATACCAAGTACATTACCCTTAAAACAGAAGGATAAATTAGACACTTAATAAGTGTAACAGTGATAACACGAGATATATGCTTTTCTTTAACAGTGTGCTTGTGTTCAGGGAGACTTTCTTATTAAAGCTGATTCCTAAGATGTAATCTCTAGTTGATAGGAAGATCATGCCTGCAGTCATCTTCTCCCAAAATACAAAGAAAATTGTGTCACCTGACAAGCAGCTCTTTTTTATCTATTAGTCAACTAATGTTCTGTTGCCAATTTACAAACATAAAAGAAAAAAAATATCAGCAAAAAAAAAAACCTCAAGGCAAGAAAAGCTGTGAAAATATAACTGTTGAGTATTAACTGCTTCCTAAAAGAGGAAAGTCTTGGTCTGGGATCTCAATATAGATCCAGCAAGTGGCAGACAGATCTCCCTGAGAAAAGCACATGCTGTTTAGAGGATGTTTTACAGTTCATATACTGAAATATTAAGGTAGCGAGATCCTGGGACAATCCCTGAATCCAATATGAATATAACTCCCAAGATATAGTTGATTATATCGAAGCACTTATAACTCAAGAAGGAAATACTTGGGCACTGAAGACCTGTCTGTTATCTTGTATTTGGGATAAGGTGGGCATATAAGCTCTGCCATTATTGATGATGAATGGAGTTGTTTATTCTTATTTGGGGAGATGACTACTGTATGTAATTTATGTTTTAATGTTGCAAGCTTATTTGAGATAGGTAGCTATATAAATTAAACAATCAAATAAAGAAATGAAACATACAGGGATAGAAGCAATAGGTTCAAGACAGGAAGAAGACAACAGTGTTGTGTCATTCTCGAAACCATCCTCACTCATTCTGCTTTATTCCATTTCATTGTTCACCAAAAAAATCAACCCATTCACTTCAATAGGATCAAAATAAAATATTGATTCCCTTTGAGCCTTAATAAAAATCTCTGACTGAAGCAGAAGAAATGTTTGACCACCAGCCATTACCTCTGAAGCTATGTCATTGTAGTGGTGAAAAGTGATTTGACAGTGGAAGTATCTGCCCAGAATTGATCAGAGGATGTGTTTATAATGGCCATGGATCCAATTCATGTGACCTCTACTACCACTTGTGATTAATCTGTGGCAAGTTTGGAACTAATGAAAATATACTTCTCTTATCCCTGACATGGTATGGGAATTATTTTTAAAAAGCAATGGAAGAAGAGGAAGAAAGAGACACAAAAATACCTTTGCCTTCACTTCCACACCCTATCATAGGAATAAAGGGAGCACACACATATCTTGTCTCTAAATTTATCTTCTGTACTAAATATTTAGAATCCTGGAGATGCAGAGTCTTAAGAGGGTCCCCTGTTTCCATGTGGAGGGTGAACGGTATGAGGGTCTATGACAATTCACTGTGACCAACTCTCCATGACCAACTCAGCATGACCAACTCATCATTGGACAAGAGTTACACTAATATCAAATAAATGGTGGAATAGAATCATAAAAGAAAGGATGAAAAAGTAGGGACAGAATGAAATGTGAATGACAAAAAATAAAATATTTTTATTTATTTTAAATAATTAAATTGAACTGTTAAAATTGTCCCATAGAGAGTTGTCCCATGGTTAGTTGGCCATGGCGAATTGGCTGCAATGAGTTGGCTATAGCAAGTTGTCCCATTCCAACAGGATGAATGACTGAGGAGAAAAGAAATAGAAGTATTTTTTTTCTTTCTCTCCTTGCAAGAATATCCTCAACCCAATTGTAATAACAATTGAAAATGATTTTTTTTCAAACAATTGTTGGAAAAATAAAAGCAGGAAAAAAGTATGATAACTCTCTTGACTTTCCTTGAAGAAAAGAATGAATAAAATCTACCTAATGTAATCTATCTGCAAAGCAATTAATCTTTTCTTATAACAAAAATTCCTCTGAAGCAATGATTCCTTTATCATTTGAAATAAAAAGCAATGATCTTTTAATATTTCAATGCATTTGATTAATTACAAAAATACATTCACAAGGAAGATAGTGCAATCTCCTTCTGTGGCATATTTTATTTATTTTTAAACAGGCTTCTGAAATATGAGTAAAATAAGCACCTTATAAATAGGTGACAACTGACATTTTAGATTGGCATAATTTCATAGGTTAGGCATTAGATGATGAAATCCAAGCCAAATGAAAAAGCCAATGACTCTACCTAATCATGACATGCTGGCAACCTTACATTATGCTAATATGTGAATCATGAAAATATGAATAATTTCCTGATAGTGTTTTGTAAAGGGAAAAGGATATGGAGAATGAAAGTATATAGTCCTAGGGAAAAAAAACAAGCATATTAGGCATACATTTTTCCTAGCTTCTCAAATGATGAGCAAACTAATCAAGCTAATTTTAATGGCTGGTAGTCTCATTTTCATGTCAATAAATTTACTCTATAGAGATACTGATTTATAAGGTACATGATTTGTATTCTCAATTGAGGGATAAAATCCAATGAGTATATTATACACTCTTGGGAAAATAACTGTCTAAATTTTATTACTAATAAAATATATGACGAGCTGAGGTTTTGCAAAATAAGGAAGGAGGGAGAAAAATCTGAGGCTTCCATTCTGTTTTCTCTAAGCACAATGATGGACTGTGCAGTTCAGTAAATGAGATATTTGCAAACATCCGGTGAACTATAAAGCTTGGATTATTAAACCCCAAGTTATCAATACAGATCTTGAGCTTGTTTGGATGAAACAGGATCCAAATCCAAAAAGAGAGATTGAGAGAAGGCAGAGAAGAAAATTTGCAATCCATGGTCTCCAATAGGAATTCTATGTAAATACATATGGCACCCCAATTGATGCAGCAGAAATGAGGACAGATTACATTTTATGTACAGTTGCATATATTGTTTTCTTCAGGGCCATGTCTTTAATAGTATAGAGACAAAGTAAATGTGCACAAGCATCTAGTCATATGAATTTTAGAAACAGATGAAGAGTGTTTTCCCCTTTGCCATCACATTTTACCCTTCAGAATTCCTGCATTTGTGTTCTTCACACTTTGAATTTTCTGCAGCAAAAGTGGACAGCTCAGAAACTCTTGAAAGAACAGGTAGATTTGGCTAGGTCTGTCTCTAAGCAGGCCACCAATACACATAGACCAAAGTGTGGCTTTCAGCTACACTTTTGTCTTCAGCTCTTTCCTAGTTGAAAATGAAGGGAGAGTCAGACTAACTGGAGAGGTGTCAGGTCCAACCCAACAATGATGTAGAGCAATCCAGGCAAAATTCAGTTCTTTATTTGTTCACATGCAATAAAGAGAATCTTTTCAGATTAAACCTTTATTGCTCTTACCCTTATGGACATACCCTGGGAGATTCTAGGGAACAGCTAGCCTAACTCTCTTTCTTTGCTTCCTATCCAGCTCTGGACTATATTGCCTCTTATCTTGTCTGCTTCCTTGGAATGTGTTCCCTCCCTCTTGAGAAACTGATGTTTCACCTAAGTCCATCACACCAGCTCCCCCTTCACAGGCATTACCCCTCACAGCAGGTGACACAGAGGATCAAGAGATGACCCAAATGGGCTATTTGAAGATTTCTTTGCTTTGAATTTTTAACCGTTATGAATCTAATGACATCCTCTTTCACTGCTTGTTTTCCACTACTAGAGTATACTTAAAGTTTTGCAGTGTTCTTCCTTGCTTTGAAAACAGTTTGGCATTCAAATAAAGCTATTTCACCCACCATCTGTACCACTCTGTTTCAAGAGGGACATTAATTTTTATTCTTCTTGGATCTTAAAGGAATAAATTTCCTAAATCCCACCATGTTTGCCAGTCAGATATAACTCAACCAACAGCTGTGGCCAAATTGTGTGCCAGTCTGATGCTTTTTGATAAAACGAGTATTTGTTATTCTAGGGATAGATGGCAAAGAGGTGTAGTGAAGCAAGATAATGCTAAGTAACACTGGCAGTGATAGATCTTGACAACATACATTGACTTAAAACATCAACATGTCAAAAAAGGAACAAAGGGGATGAAGAGATGACAGACAGAAGCTTTTCTGCACTTGAAACATACTTGTTATTTTTTTTTAATGCAAGTTTTGATCTCTCTGGTGCAAGTTTTAAAATCAAGACATCATGTTGGAAATCCAGGTGGTCTTTCTTGATGCCAATTGCAAGGCGGAAGGGATGTTGAATGACACATGTTACACACATATATGAATAGATTCTCGAGAAAGCTATCAGGAGACAAACAACTTTTTTCTAGAATCAAGGTAGATTTTATAATATATAACCATGTTGGGCTCCAATTCCATTCTCCAGAGATTGTGCCAAAGCAGCAGAAGCAATGAATCAACCAAGATCCTAATCTCGTAGTGGAGACGCTTGTTATTTTTTTTTTCTTTTATGAAATGGTAAGCCAGGACTTGTAAACACCTCCTCTCTCTTTTGGATATCATTACCAGGATCCAAAATACCTTTGCCATTTTAATATTTTCCCACCCACCCATGGAACTGGGTGCTGCTACCATCCTGCATCTGAAATACCCCTGGGGATAAATATAGCTCATCTAGGAGATGAAATTATAAATAGACAGGATTTATGAAGAAACTGAGACCTCAGCAGAGGTACAAATGCTAGTTTTCCATTTATTCATACAAGTTTCAGTTTATAGAATATACTAAAACAACTAATTTTCCAAAGACATGTGAGAAATAAATCAAACTACATCCAATTTGCAAAATAAGCAAGTTTGTTGACCACAACCCTTTTAGCAAAGGTATCAGAGGAGCAATAAATCTTTATTTCACTTTTAGTTTAGGTGAACAGTTAGCAATTTTACTGCATTTGGGTCTCAGACCAAACTAGGGCTCTGGACACATGCCTCCAACAAGATACAGTTTAGTGGTGAGAAACGTAACGTAGGCAGGAAAAAAGCCTCCAAATATACAGGTACAGAATAGGTGGTACCTGGCTCAACTGTGAGAGGGATCTAGGAGTCCTAGTGGAACATCACTTAAGTATGAACTAACAGCTTACTGCAGGCTGTCAAAAAAAACCCAGTGCAATACTAGATTACATCAAAAGAGGGATAGGTGGAAGCTCACCAAGAGAGGATCCAATCTGTAGCTAAGGAGAAGTTTCCTGACAGTGAGAACAACTAAGCAATGCCTCCAGGAGTTGTGGGTACTTCATCCCTGGAGGTTTTCAAGAAAAGATTGGACCTCAGTTTGTCCAGGATGGTATAAGCCAGTGATGGTGAACCTTTTAGAGACTGAGTGCCCAAAACCCGGCCCCACCCTCTGCCCCAGCCCACCTGCAGGGACACTCACCACCTCCATGGCCTGCCGCAGATTGCCCAGGCGGCCCAGCAGCACCATGGAGGCCACACCATCCACTTGTGCCCCACAGAATCAACTGCGCACGATGGGGTGCAAGGGCGGAGTCTTGTCCCCGCTGTCCGGCTGCCATGTCCTTCGCTGCACTGCTCCATGCAGGCTGCGCTCGGGGGTGATTCTCCTCCAGGGGGGCTGATGGTAAGGAGGGGCCATGGGGGGAGGTGGGGCTAGGGCAACAGCATGCATGCCCACAGAGAGGGCTCTGAGTGCCGCCTCTGGCACACGTGCCATAGGTTCACCACTACTGATATAAGCAGTGCTTTTTTTGTCATAGAATGTACTGGAACAGCATTTCGGCACCTTTTTTTGACAGAGTTTGTGGGACTAAAAAAAGTTCAGTCAGACCTTTCAACTTCTCGTGAAAAAAAAAAAAAATCTCGCAAGGAGTTGGAAGGTCTGACTGACCTTTTTTTAGTCCCACAAACTCCATTTCCCTGCAGCAGAAGAAAAACACGCCAGAGCTGAAAAGCAGACTAGCAAAGAAATGCTTTCGGGAAGAGGGAGGAGCTGCACCAGGAGGAGAAGCAGCAGGAAACGAGGCTGCCATTTCCAGAAGGGAGAAGGGAGATGCGGGGCAATGCAGGGCAGCAAGCAAGGGCTGTACTCTGGTCTGCATCCCTGCAGAGAGCCTCTGCGTTCTCAGTTCTTGGAGGGAGGTGGCAGGGGAGGCTTGTGCTGCCCAGTCACAGCGCAAGCGACGGGAGAGTTGGCAGAGGACAAGGAGGCAGTGGCTGCGCCCGGGCAGGTGATCTGCAGAGCGAAGCTTAAAAAAAAGCCCCTCCAGCGATGCACAGCGAGCCATTTACTGTCACTATCCCCTAGCTCAGAAAGGGCGGAGGGGAACCAGGCTTATGCCGCCAATCCCATCCACCTTAGCGTGGCAGTCTGGCTCGGGAGGGGAGTGAAAAATTGCCGATCAAGGAATGGCCTGGTGGGGGGAGAGGGGGCTGAGTTCCGGCAGCTTTTTTCTTACAAAAAAAGCACTGGGTATAAGGACACCTGCCTTGAGTAGGGGGTTGGATTAGAAGACCTCCAAGGCCTCTTCCAGCCCCATATTCTATGATTCTATCCTGGTATTAGCATTTCTGATTTCAAGAGCTGTTAACATCAGGTCTATAAAGCCAACAAGCTATTGGTCTACTCTTGAGGAACATTTATGGTCTTCTCTGTAGAAGGCAGTATGAACATTGCTGTTGAAGGAAACAAAAATTATACCGTTTGTACTTTGGGCATGTAAAATTTGTTGAATATGTTTCAATTCAAGCATGTTCAAGCACCCTTGGAAACTGAATGTTTTATGAAACTATTATAACTCTATAAAACAATTGGTTTTTGAAAATAATCCATACCATGCCCACTGTCCTCTGCTGTAAGTATTGTTTCCCTTTCTGACTGGCTGAGCAAAAATTTATGAACTAGAAAAGAAATCTATGGTTGTGTAGATAACCCACAGGATATGTACATATTTTCAGTCACATTAAATATATGTTTTCAGGAACCAATGGCACCCAAGGGACAAGTATTGAGGTTACAAACCACAAACCTCATTCATCATTTTCTGACAACAACTCAGATAAAGCTTGTAGTGGAGACTCCAAGTCCTGCTCCATTACGAGTAAATATTTTAGAGATTACTATGCTTTTTTGAATCAAGATTTAAGTATGATCAGCTGTCAAATAATTTTTCCTATTATTTTTCCTCTTAAAATGTTGATCCTAACTCAAATAACTTTTACAGAACTCCGTGTCGCCCCCACCCTCTCCGCCTTTCGTAAATTGCTTAAAACACACTTTTGCCGGCAGGCCTGGGGCAGCTAACATCTTGCCCCTAGCCAGTGTATGTTCGTGGAATGATTGGTTTTTTGTTTTTTTGTTTTTTGTTTTTTTAACTTAAGGGTTTTTTATATGTATGTAATTTCTATTATGCTGTGAGCCGCCCTGAGTTCTCCGGAATAGGGCGGCATAGAAATTAAATTAATAATAATAATAATAATAATATATACTTGTTTTCCCACGCATTCTGTTCACACATATGTAAGGAAACAATCCTGTCAATATATATACCTAGCCAGCAAATGTTTAGTTTAGTAACATCAAGAGCCACAATATTCCTGTCCTCAACATGTTATTTAGTTTCCATCAGAAAAAGCAAAGATTATAAGCAAAACAATCTACTGCATTTACTTACTACCTGTGGAACATGTCTTATTATACTGCCCTATGTATAATACAGCCAGAATTAAACTATTGCCTCTCCTTGGAATTGATCCCTCTGGTTCTAATGTTAGTAATTTGGTTTTATATTGCCTAGGGGATGGCTCCTCCTATATTACTTCTCAAGTTTCTAAATTTATTTTAAGAGCTGTAAGTATTAGAGGAGAACGTTGTAATTCCCCTTAGCCAAGGCTTCTGGTGTTAATTGTTTGTGATTATATTTTTCTTGTTTTTTTTTGTTGCACTTGTATTTTGGTCTGTGACTGCAAAATGAAAAAAAATTATTTATTTACTATAAACATGCTATAAATAAAAGTAAACATAAATGTCATATTTGTACTCCTATGCATTGCTCTGAAGCCAAAACATTTAGCCTATATTAATCTCCTTTATTCCTGATAAAGGCTTGTTGAGCTAAGAATTTACCATGAAATAAATTTTTCATGTTTTGAAATAAAGCTTTTCATAATTTTTCTACTTGAAAATTATAGATAGTCCCCATTTTATGATGACAATCAGAATTGAAATTGCCATTGCTAAACAATGTTAACAAGGTTAAACAATTTGATGATAAAGCATAATGAGATGGGACAATGGCAATTCTGGCAGTCCTCTTGCCATTGTTAAGTGATGACCATGGGTCATTGAGCGAGGATCTCACATGATCACCATTTCCAACTTTCTGCTGGCTTTTTCATTGTATTTGATTGTAGGAAATTAACAGGCAATGTCAGAAATGGTGATCATGTGACCATGGGGACACTATGACAACCAGAACTTCAAGAATCAGTCATAGATACCACTCATTTTAGAACTATCATTAATTTGAACGGTCATTGAATGAGTAGTTGTTAAATGAGGATCATCAAAATAATAATAATAATGATGATGATGATAATAATAATAATAATGATGATGATGATGATGATGATGATAATAATAATAGGAAGAAGAAGAAAAAGTAGTAGTAGTAGTAGTAGTAGTAGTAGTAGTTGGAAGGGATCTTGGAGGTCATCTAGTCCAACAATCCAGTTGCTTAAAAATCATAAATAGAATGGAATGGAATAACAAAGTTGGAAGGGACCTCGGAAGTCTTCTAGTTCAACCCCCTGCTCAGGCAAGAAACCCTATACCATTTAGCAGGGGAGGGGAATGAGCTGAACTGGTGGCAGCACCGCACAGGCCTGAGCGAGAAACGGCTGCAGCTGCAGGGCTGTCGGGGCTCAGCGGAAGCGCCAGGATCAGCGCCAGGCTCCAGCTGGAGCTCGGTGCTGATCCTGGTGCTTCTGCTGAGCCCAGAAGAAGCACCAATCAGCTGGAAAGCAGCGCTGATCCTGGTGCTTCTGCTGTGCCCTGAAGAAGCACCAATCAGATGGAAAGCAGTGCTGATCCTGGTGCTTCTGCTGAGCCTAGAGGAGGCGCCGATCAGCTGGAATGTTGCAGCATCTCCGGGGTCTTGTGATTTACATTCAGATGCTTGGCAACTGATTCATATTTATGATGGTCACCGTGTCCCAGGGTCATGTGAAGTGACCAAAACCTGCTGCAACCACCCAGCAGACGGGGGGAATAAAAACCAAACACCCCCCCACCCCACCCCCGCTGCCAATCCTCAACAGAAATGCTCACAACAGGAGGAAGAGCACGGCAGGGCGGGCAGGCAGGTGTCTTGCTCGGCTGTGACTTGGGGGGCACTTTTTTCAGTGCCATTGTAACTTCGAACAGTCACTAAGCGAACTGTTGTAAGTACTTTATTACTTTATTACTTTTTTCCTTTTTTTTTTTTGGTCATCAGGTTTTTGACACCTTGCTGGTGGTACTCGGAAATTGCCGTATCCTAAAAGTGATACAGTGGGTGAAAAGATTGAAAAGCCCTGGTTTAAAGCACCCATGTCTTTTCCTGGAATCACATGGCTGCCTTCATGATGTGGCAGCTTTAAAGAGTTGCTGACAATAGCTTCGTCTGCATGTTAGGTTCTCCTTAATACTTTTTTTTTTTTGTAAATGAATGTAAAACATTCCACAGTGATGATATATTACTAGAGAAAGTTTTGCACAAAAATCATTTTCTGGTGGAAAAATTGCTTGCCAAATTAATATAAAACTTAGCTTGAAGTGATCTTTTCCTCTCCCTGCCTATAATTTTCTTCAGCATCTTCAGCTGCTCAAAATACGATATTAAAAAAAAAAGTTCAGATTTCTTAAAAAAAAAAAAAAAGAAACCCTATACCATTTCAGACAAATGGCTGTCCAGTCTCTTCTTAAAAACTTCCAGTGTTGGAGCATTCACCACTTCTGGAGGCAGGTTGTTCCACAGGTTAATTGTTCTAACTGTTAGTAAATTTCTCCAAAAAGTTCTAAACTGCATATCTCCCTTGGAGAGAAAGACAGACGGCTAGAGAGGGGATAACTAGATAGATTATAACTAGCTAACTAGCTATGATAGACAGACATAGATGGATTAGGGATTAGATTAGATTAGATTAGATTAGATCTCATTGTACACATGTTGTACTTTGACAAAAAGGTTGATTTGATTTGATAACCACATAGTTGGCCAGCTAGATAATGATAGATACGGGTAGATAGTTAGATAGATGTAGACAGAAAGAGATGTGTGTGTGTGTGTGTGTGTGTGTGAGAGAGAGAGAGAGAGAGAGAGAGAGAGAGAGAGAGAGAGAGAGAGAGAGAGAGAGAGAGAGAGAGAGAGAGAGAGAGAGAGAGAGAGAGAGAGAGAGAGAGAGAAGGAGGTATTATTACTGGAATAAAAAATGCCTCAATAGCTCCATCTGTGCTCCTGATGATTTCCGAACATGTCTGATGCTGATCTCCTTTTTAAAAAATTCTGCAGTTCTGCATCTTGTCTCTGGAGATTCTCAGTCACCCAGGTCACGGTTGTCACTAATTTCTTGAAGACATTTCACTTCTCATCCAAGAAGCGTCTTCAGTTCTATAATGTTCTATAATTCAGTTTTATATAATTTCTTCAGTTATATAAAATAGCTCTAAAAATTAATGGTACATATCAAAGTTTTTACTCACCCAACATATAATAAGAGCAAGCTTTAATTTTCAAACTAGAATATATTAAAACAATATATTTTCTTGCACAGATAGAAATTTCTTATAAGTATCTCTGATTGGCAAAGTGATTTTAGGAAATGAGAGATGGATTATACAAACAGATTTGTATATATGAATATTTAAGTGATGCCAGGTGCCGTAATATCAGCTGAAGTTTCAGGATCTGATCCATCAGATCCACTGTAAAATTCATTTCCTTTTGTTAACTTTATTCTTATGTGACACAAGTCAGCAGAATAGCTGATATTATATGGCAGGTCCCTCTGCAGTGGAGGGGATAGCCAGCCCCTTCTATAATCTGACTGTTTAACAGGACATCCTGACTGAGGTCAATGGAAGGTTTTAAAACCCTGTTTGATTGGAGGAAGATTTTGGATACAGAACCAGTGAGTGACTGTGAATAAAATGTCTATGCACGTGTACAGAGTGTGAATGTTTAGAAACACAGAGACAGAGAAAAGGAGAGTATGCACTATTGAAGAAGAAAAATTCAGTACCAGTGAGTGGAGACACCATTTTCAGTCACTAAAGATGGCTTCTCCACAGTTTTGAAATACCAATATCGCAGGTTATTTCTGAAATAAAGTGAAATTGGGAAGAGTCCAAATTAATTTTCAAAATAAAAAAGGATTCCTTTTAAATATAGGAAGAATGTGCCAAAAAAAAAAAAATAGGCATGTCAACAAGGTAGTCAAAATAGCAAGTGATAGTCAAGATAGCAGCCATAATGGTGAAATGCTCTGCCTGTTTATTATGCATGTTGTATTGCAATTGCTATCTTGATTTTTTGGATCATATACTGCAGACATTCCTGCAAAGAAAGCATACCAGATATAATCTCTGAAGAAGCTTCTAGGGCTGTGGTGGTGAACCTATGGCACGGGTGCCAGACGCAGCACTCGGAGCCCTCTCTGTGGGCACACGTACCATTGCCCCAGCCTTGCCTCCCCCCACGAACCCCTCCTCTCCAGCAGCTCCCCTGAAGGAGAGTCGCCCCCGAGCGTGGTCCACATGGAGCAGCGCAGCCAAGGACATGGCAGCCAGGCAGCGTAGACAAGATTCTGCCCTCACACCCCATCATGCAGTTGATGCTGCAGGGCGCAGACAGAGGGTGTGGCCGCCCTAGCACTGCTGGGCTACCTGAGCGATCTGCGATGGCGATGAATGGAGGCGATGAATGGTCCTGTGGGCAGGCGGGGCGGGGCAGGGGGGTGGAGCAGGGGCAGGACCAGTTTTTGGGCACTCGGTCTCTAAAAGGTTCGCCATCACTGTTCTAGGAGGAATTTCTTAACAGGAAAGATTGACCATGTATATCAACCTACAGCTTACCTGCCTGGCTTTCTAGCTGTAAACCCTATTAAATTCAATGTCCCTTACTCCAAAGTAAACAAGTTAAAAAAAGTATAATATTACAGGCTAAAATTTATTCCATTTCTCTAGGGACATGAACTTGTGAACCTATGAGACTGGATAATAATGTATTTATATGAATTATATAATTAAATATAATTTGTTACAGTAGTTAAAATGAGGCAACAGTTAATATCAAATATAACTTGTCAATCTTTTCACTTTCCTTTCTTTTAACTGTTTGATTTATTTGTTTCTGTTCCTGAGCTCTGATCGTAAATAAAGAAATTGACTTGATAGTAATTTCTAATAAACTCAGTAACTTTCCCAAGTAACAATACCAAGAATACCTTTGGGGAAGTCATGGCAGTTAAACTGTAATATTGATATAAATTCACAGTGTAAGCACACCCTTTTCTAGTAGCCCATGTATAATAACCATAAATCAAACCAATTTCAAGTCAAAACAAACCACAAATTCTGTGATATATTGTGTGAGTCCAGGAATTGGGAATCTTAAAAGAAAGAACATAAAAATGCCTTCCACATATATGCCAGCATTAAAGAATATATCAAAGGCTTTACAAGAAAATGTGTGCTCTTGATGCTTAATGTGTGGATTTCCCATAGATTGGCTTTTTATTTCTTTCTCTAGATTTGAATTTTCTGTCAAAAGTCTCAAACCAGAAATTGTACACAGTTCTTGAAACAGTCTAATAGTTAAGTCAGTTATGATTTCCTTGCTCATTCTGAAGAAACCAAAATCCTTTAGACAGTATAATGATCAACATTTGATCATAAATGTAGAACAGGGATCCCCAACCTCTGGGCCCTGTCCATTTCTGGGCCTTGAGCTGTTCGGAACTGGGCCATGGAAGTGGCTGGGGAACACAGGCACACATCCCTACTTGCAGGAGCAGCAGGTGATAAAGTGTGCATGCTCCATTTGCACACTTCTGTGCTTGCCAGCCACTCACACTGAACCATTCCATCTCCCCCCACCCCCCACCCCCACCAGTCTGCAAAGTGGAAAGGCTGGGGAAGTCTACTGCAGAAGACTACAGATAAGGACTTAGAGCAAGCTTGTAAAGTATGATTTAAGGTCAAGAGAAAACAAAAGAAGTAAACCTTTATCATAGCCTTTAGTACATAGAAACACATACATCTAAAATTATAGATATACGTAAAAAGTAGGCATAAAATACAATAAAAGCATAAGATTAATTTAATGCAAATAATAGTGGCACTCTCCAAGATTAGAAGTACGTTCAGACATGTTCTCAATTTTCAGGCTTTCCGGTTTCTATTACCTTAGTCTATATTATTAAAGTAAAATTTTAGTATCTGTCTGGACCCTGTTTCTTGACCTGGCCCATCTCAAAGGAATGCCAATAACCTTTCTTTGAAAAAGAATAAGAAAAACACCAGAGAGACCAGGCAGAATCAAAGCCAAATCTCATGTCCAGTGTAAGATGGATTGTTCCACCTTACTGTCAAGGCTTTCAAATTGCACTTACGATTGGAAATGAACATTAAAGGAACAAATGTCTGAATTTGGATTAATAGGATTTATTAAGAGAAGGGTTAAGATGCTAGCACAAGAATTTAAACAAGTACTTTGGCTTTCAGCCATGAACCCACAGTATACATAAGTGATTCTAATAATTAAGTTTTTGCTTTTTTCTTCACTGCCCTTTTAGTGAAGATGAGATGTTTATCCAGTTTCTTGATCAGTGTGAGAATCCACAGTCAGTGCTGGAATACTTTTCCTGGGAACAATTGCTATGGCAAAGCATTAGCACTCTAGCCAAGGAAAGGGGCATAGAAACAAGTGCAAAGTTATGCACATCGGGGCAAAGAACCCCAATTATACTTACCAACTGATGGGGACCAAACTTTCTGAGACAAACCAAGAAAGGGATCTTGGGGTTTTGGTGGACAGCTCGATGAAGATGTCAACCCAATGCGCAGCAGCAGTAAAAAAAGCAAATTCCATGCTTGGCATGATTAGGAAGGGAATCGAAAATAAGTCAGCAAGTGTTGTATTGTCTCTGTACAAATCGATGGTGAGACCACACTTGGAGTACTGTGTACAGTTCTGGTCACCGCACCTCAAGAAGGATATAATGGAACTGGAAAAGGTGCAAAAAAGGGCAACAAGAATGATCAAGGAAATGGAGCGCCTCCCTTATGAAACCAGATTGCAACGCCTTGGTCTCTTCAGCCTTGAAAGATGGCGTTTAAGGGGTGACTTGATTGAAGTGTATAACATCATGCATGGGATAGAAAAGGTGGATAGAGAAAAATTCTTTTCTCTATCACACAATACCAGGACAAGGGGGCACTCCCTAAAGCTCATAGCTAAGAAAGTGAGGACAAATAAAGGGAAATATTTCTTCACCCAGAGGGTCGTTGATTTATGGAATTCACTTCCTGAAGGGGTCGTGACAGCTGTCAGCCTTGACAGCTTCAAGGCAGGGCTAGATAGATTCATGGATGCCAAGTGTATCGGTGGTTATTAAAACGGATGTCCATGTGCCGCCTCTATGTTGGCTGAGGCAGGCAGGATTCCCTTGAGTACCATTTGTTGGGGGTCAAGGGAAAGGGAGGGTTTTGCCTTCTCTTTCTGCTCAAGATCCCCATGTACAATTGGTGGGCCACTGTGTGACACAGAATGCTGGACTCGATGGGCTTTGGCCTGATTCAGCATGGCTCTTCTTATGTTCTTATGTTCTTATGTTCTTATGAAAGAGAGAATCAAGATGTGATAGCAGATTCAGACAGTTTTGTCCCAGTGATAAATACAGCAACAGAATATTATTATGTTAGTGCTACCCTTTAGGTAGGTACGATGCTACAACATATATTCAAAAGGGACGGAGCTTGCATCATAGTGCTGTAACTCTTCATCATCTCTACCCTTTGCTTATCATCACAGAGATCCATGGCGATAATGCTTTGGTGTAAAAAAGATGAAAGAATTATAGAGATATTTACAGGTAGTTCTCAACTTACAATTGTAATTGAGCATGACAATTACAGTCATAAAGGGAGTCATCATGAGACTGACCCAATTTTACAAACATTTTTGCAATAGTCATTAAGTCATAAAACAATTTTGGTAGTTGTTAAGTGAGTTCATTGTTCCCTATGGGGTGGGTTTTGCCGGAAGCCAGAAATAAATGCCATTTTCTGGCAAAAATGTTATAAATCATGGTCATTTAACCATGGGATGCTGCAAATGGTCATAAATGCAGGCTGGTTGCCAAGAACTCAATAAGACCTGAAGAAAGGCATATCCCTAACAGATGAGAATTTAATTGAACAGGTTAGAGAGCAGGGGATCATGTATATCAAACGAGTGTACGGGGTTCCGATAGAAATGGACTCTGAAACTGTGCTAGTCAAGAACTGTATGGTAAAGTGGGAACAAGATTTTGGGCAACCTATCACGATGGAAACGTGGGAGGGAATCTGGGTGAGAAATGTAAAATGTACGCAAGCGCAACATTTAAGGGAGAACTTTTATAAAATGTTCTATTGGTTGGAACCTAGATCCGAAAAAATTATCGCATATCTATCCAGACATCCAACCTAAATGTTGGAGGTGTGATAGTATGGAGGCTACATATTTTCATGTATGGTGGACATGTAGAAAAATTAAAGCCTTCTGGAGAAAAATATGGTGGACACTCCAAACCATTTTGAAAAAGCGTATTGAATTTCTACCTCAGTTGTTTTTGTTAGGGATCATAAAAGACTGCACTACCACAGAGACGAACTTAATTCTGAACTTGATCACAGCACCGAGACTGTTGGTGGGACAATACTGGAAGAAGCCAGAAATACCACCTATAGAACAATGGACTTTGAAAGTAATAAATTTGGCAGAAATGGCTAAAATATTGGCATATTTGAAGGATCGCTCAAATGAACAATATATGATAGACTGGAAACAGTGGATAGACTACATACAAGAGAAACACCAATCAAAGAAAATGTATCTGGCTCATAGTTAAATCTTGACATAAGGAGTGAAGAATGTTTACAAGTTTAAATCAATTGTATTAAGTTGGATAGCAGTTAGCTTGAATTTTCCCCTGGTTTACATATACAATATATATCTATTGATTATTGGAAGATATATATCAAATAGACTAAGAATGTACTTGTTGAAGGGATGGGTGTATCAACATGAAAATTATTAATTTTAATAAGATGACTTGTTTGTTTGATGTCCAATGGATTGATCTGAAAAGAAGTGAAAGTTAAAAAATTTAAAATGTAGTTGGTTTATAGTTAAACTTGGATATACAGAGTGAAGAAGGTCTACAAATTTAAAATGATTGTATTAAGTTGAATGGCTTTAACTTGAATTTTTTCTCTTTGTTTACATGTACAAACGGATATCTAATAATAAAAAATGTTAAAATTTAAAAAAAAATGCTGTCATGGGACCATGGGGGTGGGGACTGGCCATTGGAACTTTGAAACTGGGTTTTAAGTAGCTTTGGGGGATTTATTGTAACTTAGAACATAAAACACAGAATAATGGAGTTGATAGGTACCTTGGAGGTCTTCTAATCCAACTCCCTGCTCAAGCAGGAGACCCTATACAAATCTGGACAAATGACTATCCAGTGGCTTTTGGAAACTTCAAGTGATGGGACACCCACAACTTCTGGAGGCAAGCCATATTAATTCTTCTCTCTCTCAGGAAATTTCTCCTTAATTCTAGGTTGGATCTCACTTTAATGAACTTCCACCCATTATTTCTTGCCTGCCCCCAGATGCTTGGACAATAGGTTAATAACTTCTTTGTGATAGCCCCTCAAGTATTGGAAGACTGCTATCATATCACCCCTAGACTTTCTTTTCATTAGACTATACATACCTAGTTCCCTCAATTGTTCATCATATGGTTTAGCGTCCAGACCTTTGTTGTTTTTCTCTGCACTCTTTCTAGGGTCTCAAATTCTTGTTTGTACCATGATCAGAATTAGGTGCAATATTTCAAGTGTGATCTCACCAGTGCATTATAAATTAGTACTATTACTTCATGCAATCTTGAAACTATCCCTTTCTTGATGCAACTATATTAGTTTTTTCGGCAGCTTCAACACACTGCTGGTACATACTTAAGTGGTGGTTACCTACGATACCTGGATCCCTCTCACAATTGCTACTTCAAACGGTCACTAAGCAACCAGTTGTAAATCAAGGACTAGTTGTAGCTTATTCTGGTTAATATTTCAGTTCTTTCATGAGGTTTTCAATGTGGCATCCAATATTTTAAAAAATATTACGATTCCCTTATTTATTTCTTTTTTAGAATTAAAACCTTAATGGAACAATAACATTTGATCAGGAAGAACTTCCTAGTCCAGACTGTTTTTTTCCCCTCTAAATTCATTCGTTCTTAATGGTTTTATGATTTTGATAGCAAGTTTAGCTTTTTGCTGATACAGAAATATTAATGATATGTACTGTATATTTGTCATCTAAACTGGCCTCCCCCTTTGAAATTTCTGAAGGCATTTAGCAATCCAGTTGCTTAAAAATCATAAATAGAATGGAATGGAATAACAGATTTGGAAGGGACCTTGGAGGTCTTCTAGTCCAACCCCCTGCTCAGGCAAGAAACCCTATACCATTTCAGACAGATGGCTGTCCAGTTTCTTCTTAAAAACTTCCAGTATTGGAGCATTCATAACTTCTGGAGGCAAGTTGTTCCACTGATTAATTGTTCTAACTATCAAGAAATTTCTTCTGAGTTCTAGGTTGCTTCTCTCCTTGATTAGTTTCTATCCATTGCTTCTTGTCCTGCCCTCAGGTGCTCTGGAGAATAGCTTGACTCCCTCTTCTTTGTGGCAGCCCCTGAGATATTGGAACACTGCCATCATGTCACCCCTATCCTTCTCTTCATTAAAACAGACATACTCAATTCCAGCAACCAATCTTTATATGTCTTAGCCTCCAGTCCCTGACCATCCTTGTTGCTCTTCTATGCACTCTTTCTATAGTCTCAGAATTTCAGAATATGTTGTTTATTAACTACAGCAATCATTATCTTCAATGCAAGGTTTTTTAAATAAAAAAACGCCTCTCTTATTTCTTAACAAGAAAATAAATTTAAACATATTGTCCATTCATAGAACTTTGAATATTTAAATGCTGGAGGGAGTATATATCACACAAGAGAGAAAGGAAAAAAAAGATTAATTGTGATCATAAATGTCTCAGGGAACTGGACACAGTTTATTTCTCTATTATCGTGCATTCTTAATAACATGCACAGGTTTAAGGATGATAGTTAAAAAAATCTGCTTCTTCGTGCAAATTGCCCTTTGCTGGATCAGGTTTATTTATTTATTTCCTGCAGATTAGCATATACATAAGGCACTACTAATGAGATCTGATTGAAGGCACAAAGGTCGGTTTCAGCTGAATAAAATTAAAAATGAGGCATGGAACGAAAACATAAAATGAATATAATAATCTGATTAACTGGGCTACCAAAACAAAACTGCCCTCTTTAAAAAAAGATCCCCTTGACAATTGAAAAAAATAAAATGATTCTCCATTTAACAGGAACAGAATTTCTGTAAAGTAGAGTCAAATGAATGTTCTCGTTTCATGAAGGTTTTCACTCCTATTACTTGGTTTTTAAATCTGTCAAGATGGACAATTTTAATAACAAAAAGCTTGAAAAAAGCTTGAAAACAAATATTTTGTTTTTAAAAAATACTATGCACTTTGTGAAATAATTTTGTGGAAGATGTATAGAATCTGTGCATTAATTTATAGTATTATGATTCCAGCTTCCTATTCAAAATATTATATCCTGTTTGTGAGGATACATCCTGGTATATACAGTAAAAGACTGCCAGAGGGAAGATGGTCAGAAATTGTTTACCATGGCAGTATTGGGTGCAAGTTGTAGTAGCTACATTTTGTTTAAATATAATGAAAAACTTCCTGATGAATCAGTGAAATTGTCTGTCTACAGATGCTGTGATTTCTCTGAAAGCTTTTAAGAAGACCCTTGGCAATGAACATCTCTACTCATTATAGAGGGTTGGACTAGATCAGGGGTAGGCAACCTTGGCTCTTTTATGACTTGTGGACTTCAACTCCCAGAATTCCTGAGTCAGCATAGCTGGGAGTTGAAGTCCACGAGTCATAAAAGAGCCAAGGTTGCCTACCCCTGGACTAGATGATCTTCCTGATCCCTTCTAATTCCATTATCCTATGATCCTCATATCAACTTTGTGATGCCCCCAACTTTTCCCAAGTTATTTGATGTTTCTGTTTAAAACAAATAGTTTTTCCGTTCTTTTCCAAATTTTTCTTTTGTTCTGTCTCTTAATTTTTTACACTGAAAGACAGTTAGTAAGTATTGTTTTTTATTTGTTTATTTAAGCTACTGAGGCAGGACTCAACAGTAAAGTCCAGTGAAATTGCTTTAATTAAATCATTTCTCCCAGTCCACTGTATTGCATCTACAAACAGCTCCCCTCCCCGGACTTTGCAAATTAATATACAATGCAATCCTATTTTTACTATAATATGTCCCCTTTTTCTCACAGATTGAAGTAAAAATAATAATAATAAAAAAAATCCATTAAGGAAAAAAATGTAACATTTAATAAACATTTTGAAAGCAGGCTAATTAAGGCATATTTGCAAGCATTTGATCAAGTAAGTTCTCATTTTCTCAGACAGACTATACATGTTTTTGATTTCTCATAGGAAAAGCCAATATAGCAAAAGCAATTTTTCTGCTTTGTTTTCCCTATTGTTACTGAAAGTAGTGGCTTCTGTGAAACCCAAGTTTGTTTAAAACAAACAAACAAACTTCCTGGACATAGCCTTCAATTGACATTTTAAATTAACAGAGATTTTTTTTAAAAAAATACAGACAAGTTCATTGTGCATGTAAATGTCTATTTAAAAATATTCACTACAATTTACATATGTGATTTCAGATTTCACTGAATTCACAACCCCATAAATTTCAACCAACCTTTCACAAGAAATATTTTTATCCAAGAGACCAAAATTATTATCTTGTCCAAATTATTCCGACTTGGAGTAAGGACGCTTTCTGTTGGTCCATTGATATTTTTCAGGCAGCCAACTTTAGTTCCAAAAATATTAACTGGCGTTCATTTGCTAACAACATGTGGTGCTTGTTAATGAACAATGTTAAAGAGTAAAAATAATTTTAGGTTGTATATAAGACTGCAGATGGGGAAAGTTTTGCTTCGACCCATAGACATTTGTGCTTAGTTATTTTTGTATCCTGGCTAAGTATGAAAGGATTTCTTCTGTTCTGTTTATTTCCCTTTTGTCCTGTTTTCCATTTGGACTGGGAAACACCTGCAGAATTATTGGTCTTCTTGTAGTTCTAGTGGGAAAGAAATGCACAAATAAAGAAGCTTATTTTGAATGAAGGAGTATTTGTTTTTATCCAGTTTCCTTAAACTGCTGTTCCATTTCAAGTTTGGAATATGGATATACTACAATTCCCAAGGATATTGTAAAGTATAGGGTGGAACAGAGCGGAATGACTCCATTCTTTGGACAGGAAACATTGTTTAACTGTGGACATAGGCGAGGCTCTTTATTGATTCATTTATTCAATCAATTTGTATAGCCATGCATCTCAGATCAATGACTCTGGGCAATGGACAATCATAACAACAGTTAAACAGTTATAAATACAATATAAAAAACAAATGAAATACAAATTACAGCCAAGAGATATTGTGGTCCATCAGTGTCAATATAACCAAAAATGTGACTGTTACATAATCAGGGCCCAGGCCAGGCCAGGTCTTCAAAGTCTTCTGAAAGACCAGCAGGATTGGGACTATCCTTATCTCTGGAGGGAGAATGTTCCAGAGGGTGGGGGCTATAGTAGAGAAGCACATCTCCCTGCTAGATGTCATTCTTTGGCTGATGGTACCCAAAGCATGTGCATCCTGCTGGGCTAGATTCAGACAGGTAGAAACAACTGGAAGAATACAATCCTTCAAGTAACTCAATCCCAAGCCATGAAGGGTTTTAAAGGTGACAACCAGCACCTTGAATTGCATCCGAAAACTTCCTGTCAACCAATGCAGCCTCCAAAGCAGTGATGTTACATATGTCAAATAATCAGCACCATTTACAACTTATACAGCTGCATTGTGTACCAGCAGAAGCTTCTGAATTCTTTTCAAGGGCAGTCCCATGTAGTGTGTGTAGAGTAATCCAAGCATGTGAAGATAGAATAATATCTATCAACCAAGAGATCTGGACTAAGGAAGACCTGTATCCATGAAGTCAGCATTAATCTTACTCAAACAAAGGAGGCTTTAGTTTTACAAAAACAAAGTAACTAAACTATAGAAAAGAAAGTTTGAAATTTTTCAACACTTGAAATTTTCAGTTATAATATTTTGAGCATTTATAGTGAATGTGCAAGAATCTGATACATACACTCACTCAGACATTCCACTATACAGATTTTCATTATGAAGGAAGGGTTTCTTCCCCAGATAAAACCTGTCTGAGACATGGCCCCAATTCTCACCCCCTATTTTGGCACAGGGAATAAGAGTTTAGTTGTTTGGAAAAATCTGGCCTCAAGAAGGGAGTAAGAAAGGTAGGCAAATTTCATCCTTAGTCTTGAAGAGATATTGAGAAAGATGTGAGAGAGATCAAAGAAATGGAAAGATTTTCCAGATGAGGAGATGACAAGTTAGGGTGTGTGTACTAGAAGAATATCTGTATAGCTGATTTCAGGAGAGATGATTAGCAAAATTCCATGGTTTATGGTCTGGGAAAACATTATGGAAAGTTCTAAGCAAGTTTATCTAAGGAATAGAGCAGGGGTATCAAACTCACAACATCACATGACATATCGCGATGTATTGCAACTTTTTTTCCATTGCTGGCAATGGGTTGGGTGCGGTTTTGCCATGACACATCCGGCCTGTGGGCCGGCAGTTTTACATCTCTGGAATAAAGAGACCTCCAGATTGGATTCTCTAAAGTCTGTGAGAAGGCAATGGAGCAAAACTGAATTCTCCCTAAACTCCTCATTAATAGCTGGAAATCTGCAGGAAAGAAGCAAAATTCATCCAAATAACCACTGATATCCATAATAATCAAACCAAAGGCTAGAATGGATTGTCAGGTGTGTAATATTTTATTTTCTATAGAGATATCTCTTTATTGCCTCTGATATCTTGATTGTTTCTGGTAACATTTGTACCAAAGGTTTATGGTGGTATAAATTATGCATACTGTTTCTATGCAAGGCAAGCTCAGTTTTGAAGCTATCTTCCACTATAGCCTCAGAACTCAGCCAGTTTTCCCTTGGCATTTTAGGGGACTCTGTTATTTCATAAGCTGTTTGTGATTTGATCAGCAGAAAATGTCTTATTTCATTCACTTGTAAATTGTTTTTGGCATTTGACTCTCTAAAATTAATAGGAAATTTTACATTACCCTTTTCCCAATTTTAATATAATTGCTTTTTAAATTACAATTGATACATTTGTTCCAGCTCTTGAAAAAGGCAGGGGGACATTTTTGTTTTCCTGGCCATATACCCCCAAAGTTTTAAAGGCCAGGTAGTGACATTGCAAAGTAATATTATTGTTGTAATTATTATTATGTGCCAGTTTACTCTATTGCTGGCAAGTAAGTGTTCAAGTTGGAAGAGTTTCTTTCCTTGTCACAAGAGCTAACAAGAAGGAAGCCATCTTAAACAATAGTCTCCCCTACAAGACAGATACAATGGAAAGAAGCTGGGGCAAACAACAGTTTGGTCCTAGAGGACTTCTGGGACCAGTCAGCCTTTCCTTGTTCTTTGTTCTTGTGAATTGAAACGTCTAAAGGTTTCTCATTGAGGGGGATAAATGGGAACTGAAATCACAAAGACGTGGTGTATTATCTCATACTCATTCTATAAAAAGAAAAGAAAAGCCTGGGGTGACACTTCTTATTTTTAAAAAAGAAATGAACAAATGTAAGCAAGGTGGGAAAATGCCCCTTTTCCCCACTTAATTGTAGTTTCAGCTGCTTGTATTTAATTTTCTAAAAAATAATCCTGTAGTCAATTTTGCTATCCATTGGGTGGCATATAGCAGTTGGTATAAACTGCAACTTCCAGTGAAATTTGTGGCCTGAGCATGAATAAGTAACGAGTTCTTCTTTTGTATCTCCATTGTTCCAAAAGGCAGAACCATAGAAACAAAGCATTTTGTTTTATATCAAGTATTGGACAAAAATTCATAAAGCAGAGTTTTTGGATTTGAGCTGGGAACATCTAAAGTTTGGCATGTTTTGAGTTTAGGACATTTTGAAGATTTATCATTTGCCTGTGAATGGTGAAAATCTCATGCTCAGTCCTCTAGACCAGATATTTCAAACTCGCGACGTCACGTGATGTTGCACAACGTATTGGGACGGTTTTGCCATTGCCTGCAATGGGGTGGGCATGGCTTCCAGGTGATGCATCTCGCCCATGGGCCGGCAGTTTGACACCCCTGCTCTAGACTATCTTGTAATGCACAAAAAAGGTTAAAAAAAAGTTTACAGTAATAAAAGTTATTAAAAGACAATGTGGCCAAAAACCTTATATTTCTGCCATAAAATAAACTGCTTTCTAATCTGGAAAGATATTCTGGGAAGTAGGAGACTGATCTGGACATTGCTTTTTTCTCAGGCAGCTCGGACCGCTCTCTGGGAATCCATCTTTGAAAACACCATCAGCTTTTCTGAGGGACTTCTTACTTCAACATAGCCTTGTGTAGCATTATAAACTTGTTAAGTTGACAATATCAAAAGTAACCTATTACTACTATGTTGCAAGATGTGTTATGAATATGATCTTTTATTTACAGAAGATGGTCCCTTAAGATCATTCTGGGGAAAGGTTTTTACTATTATTTTTATTAATGCACACCAAATTGCTATTACACTGCATGCCTTATTCTGATTTATTTTGATTCATACCCTAAATGATGTATAAAATTGTACTATTTCAATGTTACGTTATTTCAAAACACTTAATGGTAGTTATCTTTCAATATGATTTATAGTTTTTGTAAGATTATAAGAAAAATAAAATAGAAAATATAGTTTTGCAACAGCTATCATAAGATGTCTATCAACGTGGAAAGGATTATTTTCCTCTAATACCAACATCACAAATGTCCCAACCATACTAGCAACATACCTGTGAAAATTCATGTGATGAAATAGAGGTGAAGAAATTGAATCCAAATTTTCAATGGTATAGGTCCAAAATGTTGTACGTGTGTGTGTGTTTTAGAAAAAGAGCTTTACTTTTCTCATTTGATTTCTGTTGGAACTGTATCTAAAGCCATTCATATAAATTAAATATCCATTTCACCTTTCCCTCTGGCCTTTATGGAAAATGTTCATATTAAACATAGAGGAAGGTAGAACATTTATTATGCCTGACAGGCTGATCACTAACTGATCTGAGTGTAATCATGGAGAGCTTCTAGTTTTTCAGCCCTGAGGTCATTTTATGTTAACATCTGAAAGGATTTTTTTTTTTTTTGCATCATTCCCACATAATGGGGTTCAATGATGGTTGGAAAGTCCTGGAGATGTTGCTGATTTCTAGCATCCCTTGCTTTTTATAATCCCTTCTGCATTTTATAATTCAATTGCATCTGTAGGACACTACAAATTCCTAAATCCTAGTACTTAAAATTGTATTGTTTATGACATAATAATGCAAATACTGGTACAAGTACAAAAGTTGTGGTATTTACATATTTATAACATTATTTGAACCTATCTCCTGGATCTCATGTATTTTCTGGTTCTTAAAACTAGCAGCCCATAATTACTAGGAAAGTATGTATTTTTTAAAATACTAATTAATACTGATAAAGCCCTATTAAATGGTTAGATGTAAAATTATTTTAATGCTTCCTTTTCTCATCCCATGATCCCAAGTCAATACATTTTTAACAATACAACCAAGAATAAAGAATGTACATAAAGAAAGTATCAACTAACCATGCTAAGATTAGGATTCAGTCAAGCAGCACCTAAGCTTCAGTTTTCTTTTCATCCAAGTGCAATTAAAATAAATTCTGATTTGCTACTGCTATATGGACATCTGTTTAGCTAAGCTCACATTTTAAAGTCCTGTTCTTTGTCTCCCTAATTACACATAACATCAGGTCATTTCTATTCTTGTTTTCTAGAACTGTGAATAAAATGTATTTTATTTCATATAATATCTCTTTTGTGTCATCCAACATTCTGGCATCCAACATTAAGGCAGTGAAAACATAGCTCTTCCCTTGGACATTTTGGTCAAAATGATTAGATTTCCATCTGGAGAAGTGCCATAAATTTGAGTCTTGATTGCGAATTGTTTTTAGCCAGTATTGTTTATGGGATTTGGGACACACAAAAAAAAAAAAAATGCAGGAAGCTCCAGTTGGTCCAAAATGCAGCTACCTGTATGGTTTTGTGCAGATCTTGGTGTGGATGTGTCACCTCTGCTGTGGGAACTGCATTGTTGTCGATTTGAGTCTGGGTAAAATTTAAGGTGCTGGTTGTCACATTTAAACCCCTTCATGGCTTGAGACCAGGTTATCTGAAGGACCATCTCTTGTTGGTCATCTCTACCCAATTCACTAGAGACAAGGCATGTTGTGGGTACTGTCCCCTAAGGAGGTACATCTGGTGTGACCCAGAAGAAGGGATTTCTCTGCTGAGGCTCCCTTCCTTTGGGGCATCATCACTGCAGTCTTTGGGAAGGCCCTGAAGATGTGGTTGTGCCAGCAAGCCTAGGGAACCCAGAGCACGATGGAGCAAATGGCGTATTTAATTGTGTGCTGTCACTGGCGTGAGTGGTTGGGAGGGGGTATTATTTTTTATTTTTTATATTTTGTGTTTTTAATCTGAAATAACCTAGGCAAAAGGCACTGAAGTATTTTTACATCTAGAACTATGATGTAGCTCATGTAGACAACTCCCTAATTCAGTGGTTCTCAACCTTTTTCAGGTTGAGACCCCACTTGCGCCGCCCATGTGCGCCGCAACACCGACCTGGGCATGTGCGGGCGCGCGCGCACGCGCAACAGGAAAAAAAACAAACAAAACCCCAAAAAAATTCAAAAAAACAAAAAAACAAAATAGCGGACCGCGACGGACCAATCCGCGCATGCGCGGTGCACGTGTGACGGCCCAAACCATGCATGCGCAGCGCAAGACAAAAAAAAGCAAAAAAAATTTTTTAAAAAAGCAAACAAAAAACAAAATGCCGGACCTCGACGGGCCGATCCGTGCATGCGCGGCGCGTGCGATGGCCCGAACCCTGCATGCGCGGCGCGCACGACGAAAAAAAAACAAAAAAAACAAAACAATTAAAAAATGGCAGACCGCGACAGCCCAAACTGCGCATGCACGGCGCGCGCAACGAAAAACAAAACAAAAATAAAACAAAATGGCAGACCGTGACGGGCCAATCCGCGCATGCACGGCACGCGCGCAATAAAAAAAACCAATAAAAATCAAAAAAATAATAATAAAAAAACAAAATGGCGGACCGCGGTGTCCAGCGACCCCCACGAAACGTTCGTTCGACCCCCAAATGGGGTCGCGACCCATAGGTTGAGAACCGCTGCCCTAATTCATTGAACTATAAGGAAGAAGTACAACACAATCAGACTTGTAAGATTGTGTTATTATAGCCAATATTAATAAAAGTTGTTTTAGAGTTGATTTACAGAACAGAATATAGAATAATAAGATTGGAAGGGATTTTGGAGTCTTCTAGTCCATGTGCTCTCTCTCTCTCTCTCTCTCTCTCTCTCTCTCTCTCTCTCTCTCTCTCTCTCTCTCTCTCTCTCTCTCTCTCTCTCATGCATGCACACACACACACACACACACACACACACACGTAACTGTGGTTTAGTGGGTTTATTAATATTCCCCCACAGCTCCCTTCACCAAAACCCCAGAACTGTCCTGATTAAATCCAGCTACAAACAGACAATGCTAGTTCGGAGAGCAATGACCAACGAGTCCACAAGGCATTTGAAAGTTTCTTAATCAAAATAAACTCACTAGGCAAAATTAAATCCACAATTCAAAAGGGTTCCTGAGGCAAGAAGAGTCTAGAGTTCACAAGCGGCAATCCAAGCCGCATGGTGTCAATCCAAAGCAAGGCAAGTATAACAATGACCAGAAAACACACAGCAAGGAAATGAACGTGTTGTTCCCAGCATCATTTCCACCTGTCTGATGTGCTAAACAGCCAGCTTCCAGTGCAGCCCATCAAGAAGAGCAAGACTTTTTCCTCACAGGTAATCTGGCTGACCTCTGCTCCTGCCTTTTCTCTGCCCTACATATTCTTGGATCAGGTGCAGAAGGCATTTCCTCTTCTTCATCACTGACTGGCTTCAGCTGCATTCTTTCCCCACCTGAAGCCTCAGGGCTGTCCTACTGCAGCTGAGCAGATGTGTCTGGCACTGGTTCATTGTCCACTGAGATGACATCTGGAGAGTTATCTGGGGGAAGCATCCAGAGGAGTCATGACAGTCCAACGCCCTGCTCAAGCAGGAGATCCTATACAATTCTGGACAAATAGTTGTCCTATCTCTTCTTGAAAACCTTCAATGATGGACCACCCACAATTTTTGGAGGCAAGCCATTTCACTGTTTTCACTGTTAGGAAATTTCTCCTTACTTTTGGGCTGGATCTCTTTTTAATGAGCTTCCACCTATTGCTTCTTGACCTGCCTTCAGGTGCTTTGAAGAATAGGTCAATCTCTTCTTCTCTACGAGACACCTTCAAGTACTGTAACATAGGTATCATGTTCCCCTAATCCTTCTCTTTGTTAGATTAGATATACTTAGTTCCCTCAATTGTCTGCTCACTCTAGTGGGACTATCACTTATCTTTTTTCAGGAGCTCAAACTACCAATCTTCTTCCTATGTGAGGAAGCTGAAAAAGGAGCAATAGACCCAGAATCACCCAGTGAGTTTCAGTGGCTGAGACTGCTCTGAACCTGAATCTCTGTTACTCATTCAACCCCCTACATCAATCTGAGTGTCTAAAGATTAAACACTTGTATAGAGCTTTTATTTTATAGGAAATTTCCAGATCAGAGGATGAGCTGGAACAGTAAGTTCACAGTCATTACTCAACCTTATTACCACTTCAATGGCACTGAGAAGCAGGATTACATACCAGTTTAGGGGACCTGAAGACTGAAAGATTCAAACAGATCAGACTTCCGGTGGCTCCGCCGGCGTCGCTAGAGTCTCCTCTGTGAGGCTCCGTTCCCTGGGTATGTAAAGCCGCAAAAAATAGCGAACATCAGCTGTTTTTTTGCGGTGAAAAATCCCCTCTTCGGGCGAAGAAGAGGTGTAGAGCATCGGGAGTAAAAGGTTGAGCTCCTCTAATATCCCTGGAAAAAGCTTTCAGGAATCAAGAGTGTGAGCTCCCCATAACTCCTGAAGACGCTCCTGCCCAGAGACGCTTCTGTCATCAGACAGAAAAAGACGCTGCGACCGCCTCTGCTTTTAAAAAATAGAACACAAGAGAGACTGTTTGCAGACTGAGTGAATACAGGAGCTTTTATTGGATTGCAAGTATTTTTTATTGTTTTTCTGGCAATATATTTCTAACTGTTACTTTCAACATAATGCATTCAAGATGGCGTATAGCTTTCACTACTTTCACTGCTAAAGGAAAGTGCTTGAAAGTGAAAGTGAATTCTCCATTTTCTTTTTTCTTTTTGTTCTTGTAAGCGAAGCTAGAGAGACGGTTGTAGAAATTGGATTAAAGCCAGAGCGATTGTTTTAAAATTTAAAATGGAGTGGAATTTACGTTTTAATGTCAAACCTATTTTGGATCGCATTGATGAATTTAAAGAAGAAACGATTGCAATATTGAAAGAGACTAACACAGAAATATTAAAATTAATTAGATCCTTTTTTCCAAATGAAATTGATTTGCAACCGACTGTTGAACATTTTATACAACAATCCAAACAAGAAGAAGACAGTATTGAGAATGAAGAGAATAATGGGAAATGGATTTTGCTTGATAAACAGTTCATTTACGGAGTGGAGGAAGAGGATTTGTTCCAAGACAGGAGGGGATGGCTACTCCTCTCAGACAAGCAGCAAGAAGAAGATTTAACTGAGAAAAAAGAGAAATTGATCCAGTTTAAGAAGCAATCTATCTATGGTGCTGAGGACCAGGAAAAGCAAAGACAGAGATTTGAAATGTTACCTCAACGAAAGTTTATGGTTAAGAGAAATAGAGGACTAATGCAAAGGTTAAGATGGCTTTTATGGATTCAAATGATATTGCAAGTAAAAAAGAGAGACTTATTATTTGGAAGGGGGGCCTCGTTATGGAGATCTACCTGGCAGAAGAAAAAACCAAGAGTACGATTGAAGATGTGAAATTTAAAATTGTATGCAAGGAATTATGGGTAATTCAAAACTATGGACTGACTCAAGGACTAAGATTATGAATAAGATGTAAGAGAAGATGATTAACGGAAGATATAATATTAAGATTATGAGTAAGACGTTAAAGAAGATGATTAATGGAAGATATAATTAAATTGAAGAAGAATGTACTTGCTTTGAAATGATCTAGGTTTGACATTAGATTGATTGATTGATGGGATAGATAAGCATTATGTGATTTGATAAGGAGGAATCTGAGTTAGAAATGGATTAAATAGATTGTATTTGTTATTTAGGTTTATTTGACATATGAGAAAGCCCAGAAGTCGATTGAAGAAGTGAAATTTAAAATTAAGATTGTTAGATTGATGGTTTAGATATGTAAATGAAAATTAATACTCTTAACAAGATGATTTGTCTGTTTTGTTTAGTGGATTGAAATGATTTAAGGTTTGATATTAGATACTGATTAAGGGATTAGATATGTATTAGAATTGATAAGGTTGAATAAATGTTAAGTAGAGATTGTATTTAGTATATAGTTTAAAATTCTTGTTAGGATTATATAATAACTTTGTTTGAAGTAGTGGGTTTTCTTTTGTTTTACCCTGTACTCACTCTGGGAAGTTGGGGGGGGGGTAGGGAGGGTTTATAATTTTATATACTATGTTTTCTCAACTGCAATGGGGTTGATGCAAGGATATGTAATTATTGTTATTAAGGGGTTGCTCAGGTGGCCTCTGGGCACCACATCTGATGGAAAGAGGAAGGAGGAGTGAAGGCTTATGTAAGTAGAAAGTTGATAAGAAGGGGGAAGAGTAGGGATAGTTGGGTGGAGTAGAAGGATGGAGATAGAGAAGGAGGGAGGAGAGTAGGTAGTTAGTTGGTAAGTGAGGGGGGAAGGTTAGGGTTAGGGGGATGTGGTGGTGGGGGTACCGAGCAGTAATGTTAATTGTTTGGTAAATATGGTCTATGATTATTTTCAGTTGAGTTATTATTATTAGATGTATTGAAATAAGTACTTATGTTTTGTTTATGGATGATTTTGAAATATGTATTTATGTTGTGATTATGTTTATTGTTTATTTTAACATTATGATTTGAGTTGAGCATTTTTCTTTTTCTTTTAAAAATTAAAAAACCAATAAAAAATTAAAAAAAAGACTGAAAGATTGTTGGATTGTGTAAATAACCATTCAAACAACCACAGTTTTCTTCTTTATACTCAGCATTATACTTATGATAACTTAGCTTACTTTCAACAGGGAAGAAGATATCCAACAGGATAAGAGAGATGATATAGTACATCTCAGTCAAAGGAGGTGTTAAACTGAACTGACAGTATTCATGTTTTGTTAAGGTTTTATAAGGAGATGTTGATAAGAGAAGGGACTTTTTATCATTTATAGTGGACATGTGCTAAGGCAAAGAAACATTGGAGTAGGATTCATATATTAATAGAGAAAATTCTTAAAGTGAACATAAAGATTAAACCTTACTTACCTTCTGGGCCTAATGGAAAGAGAATTGGGAAAAAAAATACATGATGACAGCAGCAAGACTGCTCTATGCACAAAAGTGGGAGGATGCCTCGATTCCCACCATGGACAAATGATTACAAAAGCTGATGGAATTAGCAGAGATGGCCAAATTGACTGTGCTGATAAAAGAAAAGAGTGGAAACCGCTTCTGGGATTTGTGCTTGAGGTGGAAAAAATGATATTATGATCTTGGGTTTTAGCGATTAGACTGGCTTGCCAATACAGAAATGGCTAGTGCATACTACTATAGAAATGTAAAAAGTTGAGATTTGATTTTAATGTTTCATTTTACTGCAATAGAGTCGGAAGTCAATGCCTCTTGTTTCTCCTCCCCTTTCTTCACACCTTTTTTGTTTTCCCTTTTTCTACTCTTGTTACCTATTATTTGCTTTTGTATTTTCACATTTTATGTTATAAATGAATAAAACTTAATTAAAAAAAGGTTTGGTAAGAAAAAGCACAAAAGAGTTTGCTACAGGAAATCATATCTTTCTTAATGTTATATGATATCTGCTGCATTATTCCTTAATCACAAGAATGTATGAGAAAAAATTTCAAAACCTTTTAAAACTCAGCCAGGAATGTCAAAGAATTGCTTGTCAGGCCTTACTCTCATTCATGAGAAAGCAAGGATGTGTTGCACATCTAAGGAATGGAGGGAACATTTAAGTTGTGTGTTTGTCGCTGGAAACACTGTTAAACCCAAAGGTTGATTTACATAGAATTTAGACACACCAGAAATGTGACCTCTGGAAGCAACATTATCTAACTGGGTGCAACTGAAGGCAATGATGTCTATCAATGAGGAGCAGAATTTATTAGTCTTACAAATTGCTGTCAAAAATATACTTTTAAACTACAAACCGAAGGCTCAAAAGATTGTTCATTAGTGACACAAGATGTGTTTATTTCATGAATGGGAGACCTCAACCAGGGAAAAGTTCAAAGAAAGCATAGCCATCATTCTATTAAACACATTCCTGAAATAATGTTTCCCTTCTTTATCAACAGTAATTAACTGAATCTGATCAAAGAAAATGATAATGATGAAATTACTCCAATAATATTTATTTCTTAAAATATAATAAGAACACTTCCACTCTGTTGTAAAATTTCTTAAAGAATTGTCAACCAATTGCTTCTGTGGATTAATCTCTGCCTTTCAAGGGTACATCCCATAATAAATGAGGTTGAAATGAGTTGACTGAACTTCCTAGAAATCATGGATAAATGTCATATCTCCCATTTTTATTTTGAAATTCAGATGCATTGTTATGTCTGCCCTATTTGGTTTTGCAGAGTTTGGGGGTCTAATATAACTAAAACTACATTTGGATTTCTTTGCTATCATTCATCCCTTAGACTTCCGCTACAAAGAGAGTTGCACATTTTCTTGTCTGTACAAATCTAGTAACACAAATGGAGATCACATTAAAAGGCTGCATATGTTTGGCTGAGTTCCTACAGACCGTACTCCATTATTTATACTTGAAGTAACAGGAAAATAAAATACAACTATTGCTTTGGCCATCTGATAACACGTTCATCCTATTACAAACTAATATCACTAAGAGCTATTCATTCTCTATCATTCATAATTATGCCCCATGAACCATTTGGACATACCCAAAAACCATATATAGATATATTTCAAATCCAATGCTGAAATCTTCTTATTGTCACATAATAATGAAAGGAGACAAATTCCTTGACACTCCTTTCTGTGAAACATCATCATCCCCTGCAAACAATTTTCTGTCTTTCAGCATACCTACACTACCACCTTCAGCTTCTTTGCTCCATGAGATGAAGCGTTGGCTTACCTGAACGTCTTTTCTCAGCATGGGGGGATGAAGAATCCACAGCTGGGTTACGAAAGTCAACCGCCCAATAGAAGACTAGGTCCGAAATTTAGCTCCGCCTCCTGGCTTCCTTCCTTCCCCAGTTTTTGACAGGCGAAGCTCCTTGTCAGGTCGGACCGTGTAGCTCCTTTCCCGTGTCCTGTAAGAGAAACCCTGCCTGGACTGTCTAGAGGAGGGGTGTGGATTCTTCATCCCCCCATGCTGAGAAAAGACGTTCAGGTAAGCCAACGCTTCTTCTCCAGCATGGGTGGATTTCAGAATCCACAGCTGGGACGTACCCAAGCCCTCACAGTCCCCTTTGGGTGGGCGTCTAGGCTATCTCTTACGAGGACTCAACTATCTACTGCAGGGCCCTCCTACCGAACGACCCCTCAGCTGCAGCAAATTGATCTATCTTGTAATTTCTAACAAAGGAGGACGGAGAGGCCCACGCGGCCGCTCTGCAAATTTCCTCCAGTGGCGCCTGAGTACGCCAGGCTGCTGACGTGGCCGCGCTCCTTGTGGAGTGGGCCGTGATGCTGGTTGGTACCTGCATGTCCAATGATTCATACGCCTTAGCTATGCATGCCCTGATCCACCTCCCAATGGTTGAGGAAGATACCTTCAGACCCTTGGATGAAGGATGATAGGACACAAACAAGGCCTCAGATCTCCTAAAGACTGCTGTTGTGTCTACATAGTGTCGCAGAGCCCTGCGCACGTCCAATGTGTGCCACTGTCTCTCCCGACGGTGCGTGGGATTTGGACAAAAATCCGGAAGGACCAGTTCCTGTGCCCTGTGGAACCATGTGTTGACCTTAGGTATGAAGGTCGGATCCAGCCACAGAATCACCCTGCCTTTCGTGAAGGTGAGCAAGTCTGGGCGGACCGAGAGGGCCCCTAACTCCGATATCCGTCTTGCCGAGGTGATCGCTACTAAAAAGGCCACCTTCAGTGTCAGGAAACGTAAGGAGCTGGTCCCCAGTGGTTCGAAGGGGGCCTCGGTTAGTGCCTGAAGTACCCTATGTAGGTCCCAGGATGGGAAACGGTGGACTGTAGGGGGCCGTCTTGAGGCGGCTCCCTTTAGGAATGCACTCACCGCTGGGTGTTGTGAAAGGGATCCCCGGTCCTCACATACCAGGACCGTTTGTAGGGCTGCTACCTGTCTGTGGATGGTGTTGGTCGCTAGACCCCTGCTCATGCCGTCCCACAGGTACTGAAGGATGTCGGGAATGGTGACTGACAGAGGGTTTAATCCCCGTCTACTGCACCAGGAGGAGAAGTTCCTCCAGGTGGCATCATAGATCCTATTGGTGGAGGGACGCCGGGCATCCTGGATGACCGAGATGACCTCCTCCGAAAAGGCCTGCCTGCTCAGACCCTCCCACTCAAGCGCCAGGCGGCTAGTTGGAGCCACTGTGGGTCCGGGTGCTGGAGCTTCCCTTGGCTCAGAGCTACCTGACTCGGAGGGAGTCTCCACACTGGCGCGCATGAGAGATCTACCAGGTCTGCGAACCATGGTCGTCTCGGCCAGTATGGAGCAATTAGGATCACCTCCGCCTGTTCCAGAATCAGTTTGCGTATTGTCGCCTGAATTAGAGGCGGAGGAGGGAACGCGTACAGTAGCCCCTGGGGCCATCTGCACCTGAGGGCGTCCGTCCCCTCCGCCTCTTGGGTCTGGAACCTGGAAAAGAAACGTTGAGTCTGAGTGTTTGCTGGACACACGAAGAGGTCCAGGCAGGGCCGGCCGAACCTGTCCGAGATTGCCTCGAACAGCTCGGGGGCTAGCCGCCACTCCGCGTGGTCTACCGTGGCTCTGCTGAGGGAGTCCGCCTGCTGGTTGGCCTCCCCTGAGATGTGTTCTGCCTTGATTGAGGCCAGATGCTGTTCTGCCCACAGACCCAGCGCTCGGGCCTCCTTCATGAGGGTCGCCGACCTGGTCCCGCCCTGCTTGTTTACATGTGCCTTTGCTGTTACATTGTCCATTAGGACTAGCACGTGATTCCCTATTAGGTGGGGTGAGAAGTGTAGCAGGGCCAGGTGGATGGCCCTCAGTTCGAGCCAATTGATTTTGTGGCGTAGGTCCCCTGGGTTCCACCTTCCCTGGGCTATCCTGTCCATGGAATGGGCCCCCCACCCGAACAGGCTTGCGTCTGTCGTGACTGTTACCCTTTCGGGTTCCCTGAGTGGGGTGCCCCTGTGCAGGGCTCCCGATCTCCACCATCTGAGGGAGGCTAGGACCTGGGGGGGGGAACCCTGACCCTTGTGGGTGACGCGCTCTGGTTCCGCCTTTGGTAGGGAAGTAGGAACCACTGGAGCCCTCTGGAGTGTAGTTTTGCCCACGGAACTATCCCCAGGCATGATATCATCTTCCCCAGGAGCTGGGATAACTGTGCTATGGAGACCGTCCGTCTCCGTGTTATTAAGGCCGCTAATTTTTGTAGGCTCTCCCGACGCTCCTGTGATAGATATACCATGCCCTGTTCCGAGTCTATGATGGCCCCTAGGTGCTGAATTCTCCTCACTGGTGTGAGTTGGCTTTTCTTGTGGTTTATTGAGAAGCCGTGGCTCTGGAGGGTGTCTATGGTAGTCTGAACATCCGCCAATGCCGCCCTGTGTGACCGTGACAGGATCAGGATGTCGTCCAAATAGCATTGGACTCTTACCGGTGTCATGCGTAGATGCGCTCCCAGTGCCGCCAGAATCTTCGTGAACACTCTGGGTGCCGAGGACAGGCCGAACGGTAGGGCCCTGTACTGGTAGTGTTGTCCCCTGTAACAGAATCTCAGGAACCTTCTGTGTTCCACCCTTATAGGGATGTGCAGGTAGGCCTCTGTGAGGTCTATGGATGACAGCAGGTCCCTTTTCCGAACGCTGGCCAGAATGGACTTGAGGGACTGCATCTTGAACTTCCTGTACACTACGTAGTGGTTGAGGCGTTTGAGGTCCAGGATGGCCCTCCAGTCCCCGGATGACTTTGGTACCAGGAACAGGATGGAGTAAAACCCCCGACCCTCCTGGCCTGGAGGAACCGGCTCTAACGCCCTTATTTCCTCCAGGTGTCTTATGGCCTGGTCTACAAGATCCGCCTTGGCCTTGTTGCGTGACACCGGGCACCTTATAAAGTGATCCGGAGGGTTGGAGTAGAATTCTATTGTCAGACCCTGGGCCACTGTCTCCCTGACCCAGGCGTCTGTCGTGGTCGTCTGCCATGCTTCGTTGAACAGTGCCAGGCGACCCCCGACAGGACTGCCCCGAGCGTCACTTGAAGCGTCTGAAGGGCCGGCCTCCACCCCCTTTAAAGGGGCGTTTGGAAGCTTGGCCCCTGCCAGAGGCTGGACGGTCCTTCCGCGCTCCTGTCTGTATGGGGATGTGCGCGGAGTTCTGGGGCTTTCCCAGGACCGTCCCCCTTGAAAGGGCTGTCTCCATTCCCCGCTCCCGCTCTGGCGAGGAGCCTGTCTACGGAAGTCCTGGCCTGCTCTGTCCTTCTTTTTTGAAGGATGTGCTAACACCTTTCTTTTGTTCTTGTCCTCCACCACGTAAGGATCCAGGATTGCTCCAAACAGCTTTGATCCTGAATACTTAGTCGTGGCCAGGCGCCATTTTGACTTCAGGTCTGTCTTCCAATTCTTTAGCCATGTGAGTCTCCTCACTGCTACTATACCTGCGATGGATCTGGCCGCGTATCGCGACGCGAACATCGTGGCGTCCGCTGTGAACTCCGCTGTCCTGCGCAGCTTAGTTAGCGTCTGGTGTATGCGTACCTGTTCTGCTGGCACGCTTGCCTGGAGTTCCCACAGCCACTTAATTGCCGCTCTGGAGAACACGGATGCCGTGGCCGAGGCCCTAATGGCCCAGGCCGCTGAGTGGTGCACTCTGCGGAGGGAGAGCTCTACCTTCTTCTCCTCCGCTCTCATTGCCTCTGACATGTCACCTGGAATGGCTGAGGAAGAAAAGAGAGAGATTAGTGGTTCGTCCACCTGCGGCACCTCTATAAGCGATGCCAGGGGACTGCACACGTTAAAAATCCTCTTCTCAATGCCGTTTGGTGAAGGGATAGCACCCAAATTTGTCCACTGGGACCTTACCCCTGACCTGAGAACCTTTGTACAGGGCACCTGTATGACCTCTGACACTGGTGTGGTCATCAGTGGGTGCTTGGCGTCCTCATCCTCCGAGGACGGTGGTCTGGCCTCCTTTGCCCTAGCTGGCAACTCGAGTGCAGAGCAAATTTTCAGTAAGAGGGGTGTAAAGAGTGAGTAGTCAAATAGACTTGGAACCTGAGTCGTTTGCTGCTCCTCCTCCTCATTCTCTGACATGGGAGCTCCCTCTTCTCCCCACTCCTCCGGCTCTTCGTCTGCCACCTGCGAAGAGGCTTCAGATCCATCAGAGTCATGAAACACCACCTTGTCACCCCCCCAGGGAACCCGTCTCCCTGATGAGCGGACCCTCCGCGGGGGCGACTCACTGCTCGAGGGCCGGAGGTGCTTCAGAGCCTCCTGTAGGATGTTATGAAGCTGGGAAGACCACTTACCAGACCTTGTTCTTTTCCTACCTCTACGTCCAGTCTCCTGGCTGGTGTTTGGTTCCAAATGTGCTGGTGAGGATGGCACCGAGATGGGAGACAACTCTCCATCCGTCTCCTCCCTGGGGATCCACTCCCTGGGTTTGGATTCCGAGGAGCCAGGGGCGCTTTGAGTCTCCAAGAGAGCCAACTCTGTCCTCTCTGTTCCGCCCGCTCTGCTCCTCTGGGCCTTGGCAAACTCCTTCTCCAAGGCCTGGTGCCTCCTCAAGGCCTGACGCTCAGCCATCTTTGAAGGCTCATTTAGATGCTTCGTCTTGGCCTTCTTCTTGCCCCCCTGGTCCTCTGGTCTGCGAGGGGGTGACGGGGGAGGCCCTGAGTCTTGGCCCTGGATGCCTTCTGCCATGGCTTTGCTCTGACCAGGGTCTTGTCCCGGTCGTTTGGCGGTCCCGGCAGGGGTCGGCAACGCTAGAGGGAGAAACTCCCTACTCTTGCTCGACCGCGGTGTGGCGCAGCCCCTGGGTCTCCCACGGGCCGTTGGCTAAGCCGTCTCCTTTCAGGCTGTTGGTAAATTACAATTGCGCGCACACACACACACCATCGAGCAACCTTCCGACCACTGGCCCTCCAACACCTGTTGCTTACTGGGCCGGTGAGTCCCAAGGCCCCTGCCGAAGATTTCCCCTGTTTCCCAGGGCCCAGACCCAGCAGAAGGAAACAAAGAGGCTTACCCGCCTCTTTCTCTAAAGATTTTTCACGCCGCAGCAGCGGAGAGCCAATCAGGCGACCTGAACTTGCGGCAACGCCCCTTTTACAAAATGGCGATTCGTGCCAGTGGCCGGGATCCTCCCCCTTTCCAATATGGCCGCCGCACCAATTTTTTGGTCGGAGCTCTGCGCTGCCGACCATGCGGAGGTTGTTTCCGCCGGCCCCGGTCTACCCCCCTGGGTCAGAAACCGGCTCCCGCCTCCTTCCACCGACCCGGTGGACTGGCGGCCTCCTCCCCGCCTACACAAGGAACCCCACTTGCGGTTTGATGTAGCGGATCCCCGCTATTCAGTGACGCTCTGGTCGACGACCTCCGCGACGTCCTCGACGCCTGCGATCTGGTGAGGTTCCCGTCCGCCGTCCGGGCTCCGTCGGGAGTCTGGATATCTTCGACGACTCCCCGTCCTTCTCCCAAGGCCCAGGGCCTTGGGCCGGCGCCCTCGGCTTCCGACGGGTCGGAGGATGGATCGGACAAAACAATGTCCGAAAGTCGAGAGAAAAACTGACTAACTTAAAAAAAAAAAACTTCCTAAATTTCGTCTTTCCAATTAAAGCTAACAAAAAGGAGAAAAGGAGAATACTATACCAATCCTAATTTGCCAAAAAAAACCCTTCTCTCTACGGAGCTACCGAGAAGAGCTGTTCTTGGGCTTCAGACTAGGAAAAAAACTGGGGAAGGAAGGAAGCCAGGAAGCGGAGCTAAATTTCGGACCTAGTCTTCTATTGGGCGGTTGACTTTCGTAACCCAGCTGTGGATTCTGAAATCCACCCATGCTGGAGAAGATGCTGGTTTAACTTAAGCCACTCTAAGGAAAACCCATCTAGACGGAGACACTTTGGCATTAATTTACAGTTCTTCTTCTACTCAACTGTCCATTCCAGTAAAGTAATTGCCAATTAATATCCTTTCAGTAGGTGTGTGTGTTATTTCTGACCTGTAGAGTAAATGTATCTATATATACCGTACAAATTACATTCTCTCTCTCTCTCTCTCTCTCTCTCTCTCTCTCTCTCTCTCTCTCTCTCTCTCTCTCTCTCTCTCTCTCTCTCTCTCTCTCTCTCTCTGTGTGTGTGTGTGTGTGTGTGTAAAAAGTTAAAGGACCAAAGTGCACATACATGTAGAAACATTGGCTAGTTTGAAAATGATGATGATGACGATGATAATGTGGCAGAAGAAAGCAAAGGTAGTAGCAATAATAATAGGCGCCTTGGGTGCAATCCCCAAACAACTAGAGCACCATTTGAACATTATCTGCATTGACAGCATCACTATCAGTCAATTGCAAAAAAGGAGCTTTAATTGGAACAGCTTACAACTTGTGATGATACCTCTAACACCATCAAACATCAGCATCTGCCTATCTCTGATCCTTGGGAAGGATTTAGTAGAAATGCCAAATGTGATCTAAATATCTCGTTGACTGTATGATGAACCATAATAAAAATTTTGCTTACATTTTTCTAATTGGGTCCAACAAGGTCTGCTGCAGTGCTGTTTAGAAATATGAGCATATTTCAAAATAGCATAGTAGTTATAACACTTGGCTGCCATGGAGGAAAAATACCAACAAGAAAAAAATTACAGCATGAATTAGACAGCTCACAGAAAGGAAAATCATAATTATCTGAATGACTTTGGGCCAGTCAGTCCCTCACCCACTTCAGGTAGTGAGAAATATAAGAACATTATGTGTGCACTTGGAATTGCAAAAGTAAAGGGAGGAAACAATAACAACAACACCAATTCTGACACTGGCACATGGTAAACGGGAGAAGGATTTCTCACAGGTCAGATTTTAGGTTTTATCGTTTACTTACATTTTTATTACCTTAGATACAACAGGAAAAAAGTTGAATCTGATATTAAGAATTATTTATCTGTCCCTCCTCACCCAAACTATATAATAAAATAATTTGATATGCAATATTTATTATTTCAAGCATAATACCTTTCTTGTCAGTTTATCTCAGAAACCAGATGCAGTAGCTATTGTTCTGCATTACAATGATAGATTAAAAAAACTTTGAAAAATGTTTCAGAATTGCTGTCCTGTCATCTCTGAAGCTACAGGACAGATATTCATTGCAGAATGCTAAATATTTCCTCATTAATTAAATACCTTCAAAACAATTATGTTTGCCTTGACAACACTACAGATTGCATATTCAACAAAACTATTAAAACCTTTAGCTCCTTTCATATAACACTGAGAAGAGCAGAATTTCACCATTAATTATAGGAGAATTAAATCTTTATCTTATTGGAGCAGTCAATCTACTGATGCTTACAGTCCCCTTATTTTGCAGTCAGAATTAAACTGAAAACGATGAAATTTATACTATTTGAAGAGAAAGCAGAATAAGAGAAAGCTTCTGTAGTAATAATCACTCAGCACAGCTATTGGTTTAAGAATTCTACTGGCTTTTAATTTGGCCATCTAACACCTCCCAGATATTTAACAATGGAAGAAAAATGCCAGTTAAAGGCCAGTAGAATTCTGTAGATTGTCTGTTTCAGAAGGTGCAGATTCTCAACTGGCATTGCACAAAGTAATTTGGCACAAACTTTCAAGAAATGAAACTAAAAAATTGTGGAAGAGAGGATTTAAATGTACAAACTGGCATATGAATTCTTGTGCTTTCATTTCTATAAAATATTACCTAAAGGATTTCATTGACACTTTTTCTATATATGATCTGTTTTCCTGTCTCCTGGTTTTTTAAAATGCTTCCAATTGGAGGGATCCAATTCCTCAATCCATTTATCCCTGGGATTTATTTCAGCCCATGAAATGAATGTTTTCTCATGCGTAAGCCTCAGATGCAGAAGCATAAAAACCATAAACATGCTTTTGCGGGTTACACTTCGATCTTTATCGAACTCTTAGGTCACAAATATTACCCAAACCAGCAGGAGATGTTGAGAGTAATGGAAAAATAGTTTGCTATTGCACATTTTTTTTGGGTAGCATTTTGAGATGAATTAGAACACTTAAATCCCAACAAATTGTATGTGCCCTATCATGGGCTTTATTTAGACAGTCAGTTTGGTGTAGTGGCTAAGACGTCAGGCTAGAAACTGAGAAACTGTAAGTTCTAGTCCCACCTTAAGCCAGTTGGGTACTTAGGCCACGGGTCGGCAACCTTAAACACTCAAAGAGCCACTTGGACCCATTTCCCACAGAAAAGAAAACACTGGGAGCTGCAAAACTTGCATGCATGCATGCCTGCAGGAGGGGGGGTTGATTGAAGAGTTTAATTAAAAAGAAATAGAGGCTGCTGTGCATGAGTTCTTTCTCTGTGTCTCTGTCTCTGTCTCTGTCTCTCTCTCTCTCTCTCTCTCCCTCTCTCTCTCCTTCCCTCTCTTTCTCTCTCCCCCCTCTCTCTCCCTCTCCCCAATCTTCTGCTCACTTGGCCATCTGGCCTCACGCTGTTCTCTGACAAGCTAACACATATTCTTATTGGGCTGGCTCTCTCCTGCCCTTGGTCTGCCAGTGCTCTTCCCCCACTAAGTAAGTAAAAGTGTGTGTGTGTGTGTGTGTGTGTGTGTGTGTGTGTGTGTGTGTGTGAGAGAGAGAGAGAGAGAGAGAGAGAGAGAGAGAGAGCTGCTGTTTTGTGCTTTCTGCTTCTTCCTGCTTCCTGCTTCCTGCAGAGATGTAGCAAAGGCAGAAGCCCACCCAATAAGCTTGTCAGCTTGTCGGAGAACAGCATGAGGCAGAAGATTGAAGAGAGAGAGAGAGAGAGAGAGAGAGAGAGAGAGAGAGAGAGAGAGAGAGAGAGAGAAGGGAAGCGCAAGTGCCTCTCTCTGTCTCTGTCTCTCTCTCTCTCTGCAAATGGTGGAGGAAGACATGAGCCACAGTAGAAGGCTCAAAGAGCCACATGCGGCTCCGGAGCCACGGGTTGTCGACATGTGACTTAGGCCAAGTCACTTTCTTCCAGCTCTTGGGAAGGAGACAATGGCAAACCACTTCTGAAAAAACCTTGCCAAGAAAATTACAGGAATTTGTGCAGGCAGTCTCAGAGAATTGGACACGATTGAATTGAAGGGGAACAAAAAACTTTCTTTATTAATCACATTTATATGGTCACCCATTTCACACAAGGAGAGTCAGTTTGGTTTAGTGGTTAAGCCTCCAGGCTAGAAACCAGGAGACTCTGAGTTCTAGTCCTGCTTTAGATGTGAAAGCTGACTGGATGACTTTGGGTCAGTCACTCTCTCTGAACTGACATCAGGCTTCAGCTGTAAGTCCAGTTGGTCAATTCCTGTCACAACTAATGGATCAACATTAGGGTGATGTGAAAAATAATGGATCCTGCTCTAGGAAGAAGAAGAAGAAGAAGAAGAAGAAGAAGAAGAAGAAGAAGAAGAAGAAGAAGAAGAAGAAGAAGAAGAAGAAGAAGAAGAAGAAGAAGAAGAAGAAGAAGAAGAAGAAGAAGAAGAAGAAGAAGAAGAAGAAGAAGAAGAAGAAGAAGAAGAAGAAGAAGAAGAAGAAGAAGAAATCTCACATAAAGCAACTCTGAGGTGGTGTACAACTGAAACAACAGTTTTTATTCTGTGCAGTCCTTTATAAAGGTTTTTTTTGCTGTTGAAGCAGGACCAGAAAGGAGGAAAAGAGAGAAAGAGGGAGAGGGAGTGGGAGAGGGAGAGAGACAGAGAGGATGGAAGAACTACAAGGAAACTAGGAAACTCTAAATTGGTCTAGACTTTAAATTTTCCTAGCAAAGAGATTTTTCACACATCTTAGAGGAATCTTTCACTGTTACCACTGCATGGACAAACAGACAGTCATGGGTTGCCATGAGAAACAAGGGAATACTAATACCTAAATTGTAAGCTGACCAAATTGGAAACAAACACCTTTTTTTAGCCCCCACCTCAAATAAAATGACTATTTTGTTTAAAGCAAACTCTGAAGCAAACTCTCTAGCAAACAAGAGGTCTAACACCCAGTGATCTACAAATCCCAGCCAATGCATTACTGGTGTCGCTATGAATCTTTCAACCATACCTAATGTGTAGAGTCAAGACCACTCACTGAGATTCAGAGTGACACTGATGAAATTACCCCACAGATGAACAGTCTCCTGAGGCACATTCTGTCACAAATAATAAAAGAGGAGGAAAGGAAGAAAAGTTTTCCCACCTGGTACAATAAAAAATTCAGTAACAAAAATTGTGTGTTTGAGAATAAAGATAAGCATACATTTTAATTTCTCTGGAAAACTGTCAACAAGTTTGGACTTGAATATTCTAAAATGCTACATATCAGTCTACAACAATATGTCACATATAAATAATGTGAATGAAAGAAAAAAAACTAAATCCAAGAAGCCTATACTTGCAGATGAAATAGCTGGTATAAATACATTAGTAAATGTGCCTTTTCAACAAATGTCCCGCTTTGCTTTTATCTGTGAAAATGTGGAAAACATCTTAAACTTGCAACCACTTTTTGCTAAGTACTTACTAAAGTATCTAATAAAATTTCTGATTCAAAAAATTTAACCGGAGATAATATGACAATGCTTTTTCTTTCTATATAAAATCTCTTCATTTAGGTAATCAGGAGGAAACCCTCTAATCTAACCAGAAATGTTTATGGCTATCTAACTTGTTTTGCTTTGAAGACATTTCACTTCTTATCCAAAAAGCTTCTTCAGCTCTGATTGGATGGTGGGGAATAGAAGGATTTATATTCCTTGCAGACAGCTGGTTATTTGGATTTTTTTTAGAGCAGGGGTGTCAAACTGCAATGTCACGTGATATGTCACGACATATAGCAACTTTTTTTTCATTGCCAGCAATGGGGTGGATGCAGTTTCACCATGACCCATCTGGCCCATGGGCTGGCAGTTTGACATCCCTGTTTTAGAGAGTTGTTGAGGCCAATTGGAGGTTTAACTGTGTCTTCAAGGTCACCCTCTAAAAAAATGCAAATGACGGTTTCAGTTAGAGAAGCGATTCTAAGACGGAGGTGGGAGAACTGTTGTAGGCGAGGCGTGTATTACTTCTGGTGAATTCGAGTTTCTCTACGCGGAGTGGGACCTCCCGGAACGATCTCTCGTTATGAGTCATGTGGCAGTGGAAAATGCCCTCGGTCTAGATCAGCAGTTTGCTGGTCTAGACTTGAATTCCTCAGACTCTCAGAGTGGAGGAGGAACAGCAAAAGGCCGGTACATTCCTCCTCATTTGTGGAATAGAGAAGCTTCAAAGCAGGATTCCCCCAGCTGGGACTCTCGTGGAGGTAATGGCTATATGAATGGATATGATCGTGACAGCCGGATGAATGGAGGATCTGGACGTGATGACAGAGGATTTGATGGTGGATGGAATGCTGCCAGAGACAGGGATGCATATAGTAGCTTTGGTGCAAGAAGTGAACGTGGATCAGGAAAATCAGGTTTCTTTACTGACCGTGGCAATGGCTCAATAGGAAGATTTGAGGATCGTGGTGGAAGATGCAGTGATTTTGATGGCATTGGGAGTCGCGGTGATAGGAGATCCTTTGGTGGTCGATTTGATCGTGGCGGAAACAGTCGTTGGTCTGATAAAAGTGATGAAGATGACTGGTCAAAACCACTTGCCCCAAGTGAACGTATGGAACAGGAGCTGTTCGCTGGGGGGAATACAGGAATTAACTTTGAAAAATATGATGACATTCCAGTTGAGGCAACAGGCAACAACTGTCCTCCACACATTGAAAGTTTTAGCGATGTTGACATGGGGGAAATTATCATGGCGAACATAGAACTCACCCGCTACACTCGACCTACTCCTGTTCAGAAATATGCTATTCCTATCATCAAAGACAAAAGAGATCTGATGGCTTGTGCTCAGACAGGTTCTGGGAAAACTGCTGCATTTCTTCTGCCCATATTGAGTCAGATATATACAGATGGCCCAGGTGATGCTTTGAGAGCCCTGAAGGAAAATGGAAGATTTGAGCGATGTAAACAATATCCAATTTCATTAGTTTTGGCACCAACAAGGGAATTGGCAGTGCAAATATATGAAGAAGCTAGAAAGTTCGCCTATCGTTCCAAAGTCCGTCCTTGTGTTGTATATGGTGGTGCTGACATTGGTCAACAGATACGTGACTTGGAACGTGGCTGCCATTTGCTTGTGGCAACTCCAGGCCGCCTCGTAGATATGATGGAGAGAGGAAAGATAGGCCTGGATTTCTGCAAATACTTGGTTTTGGATGAAGCTGATCGTATGCTTGACATGGGTTTTGAGCCTCAGATTCGTCGTATTGTTGAACAAGATACTATGCCACTAAAGGGTGTCCGTCAGACAATGATGTTTAGTGCTACTTTTCCAAAGGAAATCCAGATGCTTGCTCGTGATTTCTTGGAGGAATATATTTTTCTGGCTGTTGGCCGCGTTGGCTCTACATCTGAGAACATCACACAGAAAGTAGTATGGGTGGAAGAGCCAGACAAACGGTCATTTCTGCTTGATCTCTTGAATGCCACAGGCAAGGATTCCTTGACTTTGGTGTTTGTAGAGACTAAAAGGGGAGCTGATGCCCTGGAGAATTTCCTGTACCGTGAAGGATATGCTTGCACCAGTATCCATGGTGATTGCTCTCAGCGAGATAGAGAAGAAGCATTACATCAGTTCCGCTCTGGCAGAAGTCCCATCTTAGTTGCCACTGCAGTAGCGGCACGAGGATTGGATATTTCCAATGTTAAACATGTCATAAATTTTGATTTGCCAAGTGACATAGAAGAATATGTGCATCGCATTGGCCGTACGGGTCGTGTAGGAAATCTTGGTCTTGCCACATCATTTTTTAATGAGAGGAACGTAAATATCACAAAAGACTTGTTAGATCTACTTGTTGAAGCAAAGCAGGAAGTACCATCTTGGCTAGAAAACATGGCATATGAGCAACTTCATAAGGGCGGAAGCAGCCGTGGACGTTCCAAAGGCCGCTTCAGTGGAGGCTTTGGTGCCAGAGATTATCGAACAAGCAGCAGCAGCAGTGGTGGTGGGAACAGTTGTTTTGGCAGCAGTCGTGCAAGTAGCGGTCGCAGTGGTGGTGGTGGTGGAGGTGGTGGTCACGGAGGTAGCAGAGGATTTGGAGGTGGTTATGGCGGCTTCTATAACAGTGATGGATATGGAGGAAACTATAACTCTCAGGGGGTAGATTGGTGGGGCAACTGATCTGCTTGCTGAAGATTCTTACCAAACAAGCTAATATGGAAACCACATGTAACTTAGCCAGACTATACCTTGTGTAGCTTCAAGAACTCGCAGTATATTACCAGCTGTGATTCTCCACTGAATTTTTTTTAAGGGAGCTCAAGGTCACAAGAAGGAAAGGAACAGAAGCCCTACTTTGAAGAAGGTTTAAAGACTCCATTGTAGTCAGGATTAACTCCTCTACCCAATCCCACTCCCACTCCTAAACTGTATTTATAATTTTGTGACTGAGGATCATTTGTTAATGTACTGTGCCTTTAACTTTAGACAACTTTTTATTTTGATGTCCTGTTGGCTCAGTGATGCCCAAGATTATCAATTGTCTTTGCAAAATTATTCAACTTGGGCTTTATAAAAATCAAACCTTGGCACACAGGTGTGATACAACTTACCGGAATCATTGATTCATCCACTTTATCTGCAAAAACAAAAGAAAAAAAAACTTGTGCGGTGGCCTACATTAGGGCTTTGATACTTGGAGATTTGAAAAATAAAACATCTTGAAGCATAAAAAAAAATGCAAATGACCAGCTGTCTGCAAGGAATATAAATCCTTTCATTCCCCACCATCCAGTCAGAACTGAAGAAGCTTCTTGGATGAGAAGCGAAACGTCTTCAAAGAAAAACAACAAAGTCCAGTTGCCTCTTGAAAAAGCATCTTTGGGACAACCATGACCTGGATGACGGAGAATCTCCATAGACACTTATGGCTATCTAGTTAAAAGACAGCTGTCTGACTTCCACTGGCTTTATAGGACAGGGTGAGTGTTAAGGTGGACAAAGCAGTTTCAGGAGTTTTAAAGGCTGAAATGGGAGTCTTGGACATCCAAAAGCCATAAGGCATCTGTTTTGCAATCTAGATCTTGAACAATTTATAAGGAGCTACAGCTCTCTGCCCTTAACTTCAGATGTTAATTTTATAATGGTAGGTCTGCAGAGAACCATTTAGTGTTGAATTTATCACTTTTATAAGACACCTTTGAAATCAAAATCTTTTAAAATAATTAAGGTGCCATTAATTAGCCTAGTTCAGAATCTAAACTGTGCAGCATATATCAGGATGTAGTCCTTATGTAGTCCTTTAAGACATTCTTCATAGCAGCAGAGCGAAAGCTGAGTTTAATGGTCTGACTTTGCATATCCCACAGACAGAAGATTTTATATTCAAGGCTCAGCACCAATGCCAAGATGGATTTGTCACTTCTCTTCTTCCCAACGCTGTTACCTGCTCTACAATTGCATGTCAGCATCCTCTAGAAAAGGGATGAAACATTTCTTCCATACCACGTCAAGCATAGCTAACCAATTATTTACTGGGTCCTGTCAAAAGCTTAAGTATCTCCTTCCCAAAGCCTCATTTTTAGCATCGCTAAGCAAGAACTCAAACAGATTTCACCATTCCCTACAGGATTGTTATCAACTGTCACTGTAAACATCTTGGTGAAGCCTAAACTATGCAAACTGTCTCATGGACTATGCAGCTGAAGGCAGGATGGTGGTGAGGAGATGCAGTTTGAGCTTGCCATATTTCAGACAGAAAAAAAATTTCTGCATGAACATATAGTACAGCCACTTTGGAAAAAGTTTCATAATAGACACAAAAGTTTGTAGGTGTTAGGTTTTAAAGCTTTTGCTAAATAATAAGAATCATGGTTGAAGTATTTTTTTTTCTGGCAAGACATCAGAGGAGCTGTTTATAATTTGAAGACATTTATAATTATACAGTAGCCTAACACACATTGCTGAGATCACACAATAGCCACCAGTCTTCATTTTCCTGATGCCATCAACATATGCCATATGCTGAAGTATTAAAAGGATAACATATGCAACATTTTTTTTAATTCATTCCCTCCATTTTGAAGATGGACCACCCAAGAACGAACATCCAGTGTAGCAAAAGCACAACAGCCATTATCAGATGCTTTTCAAGCTCTCTCAATTTCATGCTTCCTTGCACCACTTATTTATACTAAAACTGTACTACTGTGCACTCTAACACAAACACTTGGATTTGATCGGCTGGCAAATCTCAGCTGCATCTTTTGTGCATTCACTTAGGCCCTTGCTAAGATTTCTGTTGACATCTCAGGTGAGATGCTGGTGAACTGCTTAATGGAAGTTAATATTCCATCAAGATGAGGTCAATAAATAAGCACTCAAACGTGTGTGTTTATGCATATGTGTGTACATCGTTCAACCACCGCATACAAGCTTTCACCTCCAGAAATTCAATCTGCCACGAGCAGGGCGAGAAGTTAAACACTGGAGTATTCTTGTATGCTCTGATGCTAATCTCTTTGCAATTAGAAACTGAGTGTTTCATTTTCTTTAAATGGATTTTCTCTTCTAATTATATCTAGAGTATCAATCAATATTATTATAAAATGTGTTTATTTGTTTAATCCAAAGCCATAATAAAATTCACAATTAGATTAAATAAAACTACTCGATAAAGACTCTAGGAAAAAAACATCATGGATAGATCTGTGTAGTGTTATAGTTCACTGTTATGGAAGTGGCTAGACATGTTTTGTTTTTTTAAAAGAACTTTTTAATCTAATCTACAGTTCTGGAACTTTTAAGTACTAAGTCTCTAATCAAGTACTAATCGTGTTTGGCTTCTGAGCCTAGATAACAGAATTATAGAATTTGAAGGGACCTTGGAGATCTTCTAGTCCAGCCACCTGGTCAAGCAGGAAACCCTATACCACTGGTGGCGAACCTATGGCACACATGCCAGAGGCGGCACTCAGAGCCCTCTCTGTAGGCATGCACACCGTCGCCCCAGCCCTGCCTCCCCCTGTGGCCCTCTCACCAGCAGCCCCCCCCAGAGGAGAGTCACTCCCAAGCATAGCCCGCACAGAGCAGCATAGCCAAGGACATGGCAGCCGGGCAGCGGGGACAAGACTTTGTCCTCGTGCCCCGTCACATGCAGTTGATGCTATGGGGTGCGGGTGGAGGGCATGGCTGCCATGGTGCTGCTGGGTTGCCTGGGCAATCTGCGGCAGGCAGTAGAGGCGGTGGATGGCCCTGTGGGCGGGTGGGGTGGAATGGGGACGGGCTGGATGTGGGGCAGTGGTGGAGTGGGCAGTGGAGTGGGCAGGGCGGGGGAAGGAGCAGGTGGGTGGGCCAGAGGCTGTTTTGGGGCACTCGGTCTCTAAAAGATTCACCATCACTGCCCTATACCATTTCAGACAAATGGTTGTCTAATTTTTCCTTAAAAGTATTGGAGCACCCACAACTTCTGGAGGCAAGTTGTTTCACTTATTATTTGTTCAAACTGTTAGGAAATTTCTCCTTAATTCTAAGTTGCTTTCTCTATTTGATTAGTTTCCATCCATTGCTTCTTGTTCTGCTTTCAGGGATTTTGGAGAATAGGTTGACCCCTTCTACTTTGTGGCAGCCCCTTCAATATTGGAACACTGCTATCATATAACCTATAGTCAAGATAAGTTTGGTTACGTTCTCCAAGTCCATAATTGTGTTTAAACAATAATAAAAATACTAAGATTCCTAAAAGCATGCATAACTGAGCAACACTGATTTTCTATGACACTCCATATTACTATATAACCAATTACCAATATCAAAATACCAGTGTTATTTGGTTTCTACAGGAAACAAAACTTATATACCATTTTAAAAAGAAATTATCCCCCTCTACCCATACAATGCCTTAAGTCTCTCAACTTCCAACTCCATAGCGCAGTAAGGACCTATGGATTCTTTCATATGATCCATGACTTCTCCGGTATAGTGTCTTCTGCATTGCTCTCCTTAGTCTCCTTTTTTTTTATGTGAAAAGCATCAGTTTGTCTACCCAATATTAAACCATAGTTTAGTCAGAATAAAATGGAGCCTTGCACTCTGCAACCACAGAGGCTTCTATTCAGAGATCAGTTTAAACCTGGGTTTAAGCTACAATTATTGCAAATATGTCTCTTTTAAACAGCATGTAGTTTACCAAGCAATTTGAAGTCAGTTTATTTCCAGACTAACTAGCCATGAGCAAGGTTATTTAGTTAATTTGATTTGAGCAATATCTCAGGCTACAGTTAATCTAAACCTTAAATAAACTCTACAGTTTTCAAATAGCTATGTGAGCTATATTTCCTCCTAGCTATGCTGGACAGGGTAGCAAAGAATAATCTCAAGTCTTGGTGCAACTAATTGTTACACTGGCATATGTTTAAAACAAAAGTCCCCAGGAATATATTTTCAGGGATAAACAATACATCTGATGGCATGCCAACAAAGTGTAGGAATGCTTTATTTTGGCGGCTGCTTGTCATATCAAAGCCAAAGTTCAGAATCAAGTCACGTTCAATTGCAATTGCCAATTTGTGAAATAGGGCTAATGGTAATGAGCTATTTCTTAAAGGCAGGCATAGTTTAGCAATTATGAATCCTTCTCTATCATTTACCCATTAATGATTCCCATTTGCGTTCTATGGAAATTTTGCAAATCTCGTATCTATGTGAGAGATGCCAGTTGGAACTAAATATTTTGACAAAACTATTTTAAAGAAATCGGCAACTGCGTCCATTTAAAGCTGGCATTTGCTTGTGCCCAGTTACAACTTGTTAAAATGCTGTCAGTATTAACTTTCTTTCTTTTCTGATTTCATTTCAAATAGGAATGCTGAAAAACACTGTAAGAAATTTCATTGCATAGTGAATAATCTTGGACCAAAGAAGCATTTTTAGGAAAAAAGAAAAGGAAAAGAGACTTCCACCTTAAAATTATAATTATTCCAAGCATATTACTCAAACACTGCTGAATTTTTTCATGCAATGAATGTCATTACATTAAAAAAATGAAGAGAACATAAAACTTTGCCTTACAATTCTATAAATGCCAGCTATGTAGAAACTGTTTATTTCTGCAAGGGTGTGTTTTTCTCATGCAGATTGGTATAGTTGGAAAAAGAATGACTGAAAAACTAATTTATAGCAGATGTACAAATGTCCATTCAAAGGCAAATCCACTTCAAAGTTAATCATTTTTGCATGTTGAATTGCACAGCATTTAATATATCAGGAAAGGCTTTTGACCCACTGAAAAACCTGAAATCTTACAAACATGAACTGTAGCTGGCATAATTTTGAACTAGATATCTGCATACAACTTTAACTTGTGTGTGCTTTAAAATGGTGATAACATCAGGCAAACGGAAAGTGCAGCATCAACCTGCACTTGGTAAGAAAAGGCGACTATCCACTGTCCAAAGAGAGGTAGTAGAATCAGAGTCCTCTTGTTCTAGCAGTATGACAAGATCTGGACTGCAGATAGAATGGATATACACTGCAGGTAGTCCTTGACTTACAATTGAGCCCCAAATTTATGTTGCTAAGTGAGAACTTTGTTAAATGGGTTTTACCCCATTTTACAACTGTTCTTGCCACATTTTGTTAAGTGAATTGCTGCAGTTGTTAAATTAGTAACATGGTTGTTAAGTGAATCTGGCTTCCCCTTTTGATTTTGCTTGTCAGAAGGTTGCAAAAATGTGAACCAGTTGTCAAGTATCCAACTGTAAATCACAGGACCATGGGGGATGTTGAAACAGTCGTAAGTGTGAAAAAATGGTCATAAGTCACTTTTTTCAGTGCCGCTGTAACTTTGAACAGTCAGTAAATGAACTGTTGTAAGTCGAGGACCACCTGTATAAGACAACTGTAGGCAAAAGTTGTCAAGGTAACTATAAAGGTTTGGTTGACAGGTTGGCAAGTATCAACATGGGGAGTGGTAGTACAGAGGTCTGGAAGTGAGTGGAAAGGGGTGGAGTAGGCTTACCATTTGGGCTGCAAAATGAGAGAAGCCAGGTGTCCCTCAAATGGGTGGGAAGAGATTTGTGGTCATGTTTTGCAAACTTTATTATTCTTAGCATCATGAATATGAGCTTTTCCTGTGTTTCTCACCTCAAAAATAACTTGTTTCAGCAAGCACCTTCAGAGTAGGTTCCAACTCTGCAGTCAACTGAAAAAAGCTGACTAAAGTGCAGAAAAACAAAATCTGTTGTGTGACATTCCAAGTTCACCCACTCCTACTATTTATTTTATTAAAGTGTTAATTAAATAATTGGCAGAAAAGATCTCAGATACAATAAACAAACTGATAAGTGAGTGACTCCATATGAAAAACATATTTTTATGACACAACTGGCAGACCTTTCAACAGCCTTATTAAATGGGACAGGGATGCAGGAGCAAGGCTAAGTATTAGTAAATTCTCTCACGATAATAATTCAACTCAATATAATTGACTTAATAAACTAAAATGCACATGCAAGTCATATCCCTCCTCACCCTGTCTCCCAGTTCAAGAATCAAACTCAGTAGTTCTGTTCTAAAATAAGTCAAGATTCCACCTCACATTAAACCATGATGCGGCTCCACAGTGATTCACTGAAGCATAGAGAAGGACAACTCCATACAGCCATCCACCCACACACTCATTCCTGGCACTACACATAGCCAATCTCATAAAGAAGAAGATCCTTCCCACTCTTAATAATACAGAAACTAGCTAACGGGGGGGGGGGTCATAAAGAATGCATGTTAATAGCATTGTAGTTATGACAAAGAAGTAAAGAACATTCTTAGAACTTAGAATCATAGAATCATAGGGTTGGAAGACATGTTGGAGATATTCTAGATCAGTGGTTCCCAACCCCTGGTCCGTGAACAAGTAGTGGGCGGCGGCATGCCAGCAACGGGGCAGCACAAACAACCAAAGCCCCATCCGCGACATGCAGGCAGCACACAAAACCACACACCCTCTGGTCCGCAGAAAAACCTCTCTCCACAGAATCGGTCCCTGGTGCCCAAAAGGTTGGGGACCTCTGTTCTAGATCAACCCCTTGTCCAGGGCAAGAACTATCATGGCATTTCATCCTTCCCTCAGAAATAGGGACAGCCCGTAACCTGTTGGCCTTTGGAAAAGTGGGAAAAGCCTGGCTTTTTCCCAGGCACTGAGCCAGGGTGTTGATGGAGTAGCTGGTAGATGAATCTGAATTTTACCAGGGCCTCAGCATTATTTGTCATGTAGTCCTCAACTTACAAGTAGTCCTCAACTTAAGACCACAATTAGGCCCAGAATTTCCATTGCTAAGAAAGTCAGTTGGCCATGTCCAATTTTACAACCTCTTTTGCCATGGTTGTTAAGTGAATCACTGCAGCTGTGCAGTAAACCCTGCAGTTGTTAAGTGAGTCTGGCTTCTTCCATTGACTTTGCTTATAAGAAGCCTGCTGGGAAGGTCACAAACAGCGATCACATGACCCCCAAGATGCCCCAAGATATATATACATGTTGGTTGCCAAGCTCTCCAGTTTTGATCATATGACAGTCGGGATGCTCTTTCTGGCAGATGGATGGCTAGATAAGTCTGTTAAATAACAAACAAACAAATGTTGTCAAAAAGCTGTTTTCTGTTTGGAAACCTCCAGTGACAGAACACTCATGACTGCAGAAGCAGACTGTTCAACTGCTTATCAGCTCTCACAGCCAGGAAATCATTTCAAATTTGGATCTCTCTCTGTAAAGCTTCAACATACTGACAGAGAATAAATCCTGCTTTGGAGAATAAATCCATATCATCTTCCCAATCTTGTGACTCTTTCTTGAATTACTGTATTTCCAGATCCTCAGCATTTTTCTTGTATTGTGGGGCAGAATATTCCAGGTGTGACCAGAGCCATACTTTCCATGATCCCTACGCTATACCTTTGGCAATTGTAGCATATTCTTGGCTCATGTTTATTGTGTGGTCCATCAGCATGCCTAAATCTTTGTGACAAGAAAGATATACTACCGCTGACTCAGTACTTACTGGCTTATGAAGCCTGGTTCATTCAGATGTATGGGTTTGAACATCCTGCACGGCTATGCCTTTCCTAATTTTTTCCCCTGCGTTTTCTTTGTATCTTTATTTCCTTTTTTTCTGAACCCATTTTTAACAGAATGTTGGCCTGCAATTTCCTATAATTTTTATATAGGAATATGAAGGCACCAAAAGCACTCCTCAAAGCCAGTGCTTTGGGCAGTGGTTAAAGGCATTTGCCTAGAAACCAGTAGATTGTGAGTTCTAATCTCAATTTAGACATGAATCTAGTTGTGCAAGTCATAAATCTGAGTAAATCTCTAAGCCCTAAAAAAAAAAAAAGACAATAGCAAACTGTTTGCAATAAATGTTAAGAAAATGTCAGAGAAGTATCTATGTAGGTGGCACCTGCACACAAATAAAGTATTCTTGGACATTTGTGCACCAAATTCCATGATGACAAACAATCTTTTAGGGAATTATTTTTAATAAAAGGTTGAGTAGAATTTTTTTAAATAAATAAATAAATAAAATCAAATGTTTACAGGTTGCATGTAAAAGTGCCATGTTGAGGATCCAGAACCCTGTTGTCACTTTACACAAACTGCAGCTTCTGGCCATATTGAAAGGTGAGTTTACAATGCCTTACCACTAAGTAACTCCTGTCCAGAAAGTTTAAGCTAATAAATTATGTCCTTAGGGGATGGATGGATGGATGGACGGACGGACAGACTGGCTCTCTGACTCTGTAATATGAATGCAAGATCCTCCAGTTTGGATGAGAAAGCACTGTGTGATAAAATAGTAGAAGCTTATCAATCAATCAGAATAGAGATGGAAGGGACCTTAGAAGACTTTTAGTCCAACCCCCTGTTCAAGCAGGAGACCCTATAAATTTCAGACAAGTGACTCTCCAGTCTTTTCTTAAAAACCTCCAGTGATGAAGCCACCTACAACTTCTGACGGCAAGCTGATGAATTGTCCTCCCTGTTAGGAAGGTTCTCCTTAGTTCCAGGTTGCTTCTCTCCTTGATTAGTTTCATCTGTGGTTTCTTGTCCTGCCTACAAGTGCTTTGGTAAATAGGTTGATCCCCTCCTCTTTGTGGAAACTTCTCAAATACTGAAATACTGCTATTTTTTTGTTTTATTTTATTTTTCTCTGTTATTTCTCTTGTTGTCATTCTTTCTCACTGCACTTATACATTCCTCAACCTGTAAAATAAGGCTACCCCCTTAAAAACTTCTTCAGCATATCTGCTCTGCAAAATTCTCTTGATCAGAAAACCAGCTATGTTTCATTCAAGGGCATTTCAGTCTACTTTCCTACAGCACCAAGCAGGAGATTTCCCCATAGATATATTAGTCTATTAGAAAATAAATTACTTATATTTATTTTAAACAATTTATACAAGTTATTCCCCTGCTGTGTCACAACCTATTTCAAATGAAGCTCCTCAGGCATGCCAACATTTTTTTTCTCCTTGCACATTGTGGCATATGGATTTGAAATGCACCCTTTCCTCCCCTTATGACTCTCCAATTATTCCCTTTTAAATGCTGTGATTGGATGTGATGGTTTTTATATGAATTATTACTTATACAATGCAATCCTTATGTGTCATACCTAAGAGAAAATCAATGGGCATGAACTGTCTGCATTTTACTTTGCAGAATTCTAAGATGGCAGGTCCACCTATTAAACCTACAAGGTCAATATGGCACTTGGAAAGGTCTAGGTGGAAAATTTTATTTTGAACCCTTAGAAAACAGTAAAAACAAAAATCTGGGAGCACATCATTGTATAATATAATACTAATCTGAGTTTACATGTTGACTCCAAAAATGCAAAGCATATTTAATTGGTAGATTTACATGTTGCCTTTTCTCCAAGTCTTTCTTAGTTTTATCCCTCTCAATGTGAAAGACAGTGTTTGGTCCAAAGTCACCCAGTAGGTGATGGTCATCCTAGGTATGTTGGTTTCGAATTTAAATGTTCACAATTCTGATCCAAACCTTAACCAACATATCACATTAATGCTTCAATGTTGCTAAATTGCTAACATTCTTAACAAACTGTGCATATAACAATATTTTTCTCTCATTCCTGGAAGGGTAAAAAAAAAACTGGGAAGGGAAATGATAACATGGGATTTTTCAAGCCCCAAACCTACAGACAAAAACTTGTCAGACTGAGGACTCTACTATCTGTATCTACAATATATGAACTATTAGGGAGGGCCTGTCTTCAACCTCTTTCTGTCACAGATAACATCCAGACTGAGTTGTCTCTTACTCCTCTGGAATGCACCCCCTCTTTTCTAGGATCCACCTCCTCACTACATTTTATCACAGAATTAAACCACTATTTTTGTGTCTTTCATCTGAGTTACCTGAGTGTGAAATTTAAAAGAAAACCCTTCATTTAAATCCAATTGATTTCCATATGAATTACATGACGCTGGGAGTATGCCCTATTGCAATTAAATACATTAAAAAATAAACATAAGTAATTTGAATTTGAATCTGAATGCAATTTATTACATTCAAGAGATCTCAAAATATCATTGAAACCATTCAAAATGAAAATCCTTCCAATCTGTAGTTTTAAGATACAGTAAAATTAAATTTCAAAATAAAATTTTCACCTTGAAACATCAGTGGAAAGGTTGGCAAATACTGAATAACTGCAAATGTCATATCAGTTCCACTTTTAGCTAATCAATGATTTAATTATATCATTTAGATTATGTAATTTATTCAGTAAATGTAACCTTCACAGTTTAAAAAATAACAACTACTTCAATGTTTGAGAGAGGTTAAATGCCACCTTCTTCATTCTGTAAATGATTAAATTTATTACAACTTTACTTACCTAAAATGTTAGGATATGGTGAACTATTGCAGTGAACTTTAAATGTACTCATTACAGACATATTTTTAAAAACACAGAGATGTAAAATTATCATGAAAACAGTAATTTCTTGAACACATGATATAAAGGTAGATGGATTTTTCCCCCCTCATAATAGTCATTTTTACTTGGGCAAACATGGGCAGCTTTAGAAGAAGAAAAAAATATCCTTGTTGCATCATAATTTGAAAATTGTTCCTGAGCTTTCCCCTTTTTTTTCTCATCCTTTTTTAATCCAAACTGCTAAAATTTCTCTTGCTTATCAGTCCAAAGCCTCTTCTTTATCCTAAATAGGACGTTAAATACAGAAGAAAATATGCAAATGAACAAACATTTAGTTTCAAAAGGGAATGCATATCTTAAATATGGCTTAATAGGTTTTCATTTATATTTCATGCATTCCTCACATCTGTAATTCATTAGTTTGGTATTGCAAGATTAATAACTTTTGCCAGCATATAAAAAGAGCATAAATTAATTGGTAGGTCTAGATACAAATTAAGGAATAACTGCCATACTGCTAATTGATATATTTAGAAAGGATTACTATAATTTAGATTGAAATGGAGTATATCTGACCTTATTGGGAAAGTTTATGAACAGTTGATCTGTGTACTTTTATACTCTACCTTCTAGGGGATCAATGGTTGGTAGCAACTTCAAAGGAAATCCCTACTATCCTTTCTGCTAATTCTTTCTCTTTATATCAAACTGAATAGTCACACAATACTTTTCTACTATTAGAGGACTGGCAGCCTTTCAGCTAAAGGATTTCTAAAACATGGCCTAAGGTCACTGTTTCACAATGCGGTTTCTTCATTTCTAGTACAACTACAGTAGGAGAACCCTTATTTCACAGGTCAGATGAAGAGAACCTTTGGACAAAGCTGTCCCAAGGGTGCCTGAAGGACCTCTTAAAATAACTAGCGAGAGCTTAGAATCCTGTTGCATCCATTCACAGAAAGAGCAGTATTTAAGATTAAATCCTCTCCACAAAATACACGGGACAACAGGAATGATTTACTTTCTGCATACGAATAGGAGAGCACACTTGTATATCCTTTTTTTCATTTTCAAAGAAAATTGCAAAAAAAGAAAGTCATTGCTTTCCTTCATTATTTACCAATTTCTTTCAGGATTGTTCAGTTCGGCTTGTAATAGAACCCCAATATATTAAATTGCTATGCAGGTGCCAAGGAGTAAATGATGCCAGTGATCAAGGTTTTGCTGCACTTGGCTAATTCCAAAAACTTAACAACATGAGCTTTTTTTTTTCACAGCTGCCTAGAATGCCAGCAAGCTGCCTTCCCTAATAAAATTTCACCACCATTTTTATGATGTTCTTTCTCTAAAATATTATTGCTACTAAAATGACAGGCAGAAAAAACGAATGAAAATAATTCAACAGCCACAGTGATTCATCTTTTTGCAGTTTTATAAGAGTAGGCACTTCATTTTAATTGCTTTAATAATTGGAGGTTACTCTTAGAACATTTCCATAAGACAAATTTATATAACAATTAACTTTTTTTACAACAGCATTTGGTTGGAATTTTTCATTGTTTTGTAATATGTGATCACACCACTTTTATTTTCTAAAATCTTATTCATTGCTTTGCTGCACACTGAATTTTTATGAAAGCTTCACATAATCAATTTTCTTATCTAAACTCTAAGGATAAAATGGAATATGGGAGTTTGAAGTTCCCCACCTTCATTTACCTAGTAAAGTCCTCAGTGAAGAAAAAATATGTTTGTTGACTAACTTTTATAAACTATAAGAGCAATCCCGATCAGGTACTGGGCCACCCAAACAGTGGGTGAGTGAGCAAAGCTTCATTGGATTATATGCAGAATCTAGGTTGCACACGAAACCATCCACCACCACTTTGGTCTGTAGAAAAATTGTTTTCTGTTATGCCTGGCCCCTGGTGCCAAAAAGTTTGCAGATTGCTGTATTAGACCAGGGGTCCCCAGCCCTCGGTCTGTGGACCAATACTGGGCCTCAGCATGCCAGCAACCGGTCTGCACAAACAAACAAAGCCCCATCCACAAGATGCAGGCAGCACACAAAACTGTGCATCCTCCAGGCCATGGAAAAACCTCTCTCAATGGAACTGGTCCCTGGTTGCCAAAAGGTTGGGGACCTCTGTATTAGACTATTTCCAAGCTTGTTGAGTATATCGCATTTCAAAGCATATAACTACTAAATGATTGTCAATAAAGGTGTATTAACTTGCAAGGTTGAGAATCAAGTTTGCATAGAGTTTTTGTTGCTTTTCAGGTACACTGGACAAAATTTGTCCAAATTGAAGGGTACTTCAGGAAATGTTACATGTCGTACTGCTGCAACTACAGCTCATAAGATACAATAACCTGTAACTTGTTTGTCTTACCAAAAAGTGTTATGTGAAAGCTGCAGTTGAGCAAAATATGGTGGGAACAAATGTTAATATTCATAGACCCATCTAATGATGACGATGGCATATGGAAAACTTGGAAAGTGACAAATGGTAGGGAGAGCTATAGAAAAGGAAGGAAGGAAGGAAGGAAGGAAGGAAGGAAGGAAGGAAGGAAGGAAGGAAGGAAGGAAGGAAGGAAGGAAGGAAATGTTGGATATGTGAAATTGAGAGATAAAAGAAGGATGCAGTATAACTCTGAATAAAGGTAGTCTGATTTTGTGGAATAGAACTGATGAATATATAATATAGGGAAATAAAAATATGGGTTCAATTATGAATGAATCAAATTGTATGTCATAAAGTATGAACTTAATTTATTTAAATATATTCAATATATGCACCAAAATTTCTCTGTGCACCATGCAACCCCAAATCTTTCTCCAAATCTTTGGGTGGAGTACAATAAAACCAACATAATAAAAAATGGAACACAATAATTATGAATATAAAATTTAAAAACATAAACAACAAGAATTAATGGCAGATCTGGCTAACCACAGCCACACATAATTCAATACTGTATAGGATCCAACCTGTAGAACTCAAAGTCTGGTAGTACAGCTAGATCTTTAAGGCTTTTTAGAATGCCAGCAATCCACAAAATATATAGCATGTTGAGCATATAGCATAAAATGCTAAAGATCTCAATCTTCTCTCCCAGGAGCCCTCTGTATCTACCTATCCTGTCCCACCTTCATAACTTAATGTAGCAGCTGGATAGTTTCACTATCATTACATATCTTTCAGGGAGCCCATTATCCTGTATCCTTCCCCTAACTTCAGTGGGCAAGAGGGATAAGACTCTCCCCATCTTTATTGTCTTACTACCAATTAAAAGGTAAACATAATTTTTTTAAAAGAATCTATAGTGCAACTTTTGACCATATAGTGTCGGCCTATGTGCTTTGTGCTGTCGGTATGTGTGGGGCTAAAAATTTCAGCTCTTTCATAACCTGTGTGAGTGACAGCCTAATCTCATGAAAATATAAGCCAAACCAATTAAAAATAATACATAAAATATTTATTTAATGTTAAATATAAACATGTAAATGCTCTGTTTAAGAAAAAAATATACAATTCTGAGAGATAACCTTTTTGTGTTTTCATTTCTCATGGGGAATCAACAATGGTAAAAACTACAAATGTAAGTTGTAAAATAGAATATAATACTCCACTTAGACCACAAAGCTGAACTGAGACTAACATGCAAATTATTCTATAAACACAAGAATTAATCCAAAAGCAATATTTCTTGCTAATCAGCCTGAAACAACAGAAAGCCTGGAAAATACACAAGATGTAATTGAATTAATTTAGGTTAATGTATTCAATCTATACACTACCCAACTCCAACATGACTCAGGGCAGTGTACAAAAAAACCCCAACAAAATACAGATAATATAATAACAAGGCTAGGAGAAAAAAAAGAATGTATTATCTTGAACAGAGAATAATATTAAATTTAATCAACCCAGCAAAGAATAAATTAAGTAACTACCGGTAGTAACAAGTTCCTTGCTTGCTTCTTACCTAACAGTGGTCTGAAAGAGATATTTTCCCTTTTTACACAAATCAGAATAACAGAGTTGGAAGGGACTTTGGAGGTCTTCTAATCGGACAGGTGCCATAAAAGTTTTAATAATAATAACAACAACAATGGATTGGTTGGATGTGAAAATTGCACTGATGTCTGATTGGTGAAAGAAAGGTAGCAAAGGGAAATATAATAATAGCAAAGGCAAAAATTAAATGGGGATTAATTTATAAAGGGTCCTTGGGAAACTCTGATGACAGCAAACAAAATTTGGCAAGGTCAGTGTGGTTTTATGTACCAGACCAGATTTTTAATCTTCAGAAACTTATTGCAAAAGGTATGAGTTTGAGAAGGAATGTTTATTCTACTTTTTTGATTTAGAGAAAGCATATGATAAAGCAAGTAGACATAAATTGGAGAATGTTTTCTTCAAATATGAGGGATATGTGATGAAAGAAAAACATGTACAAAAATATACAGAATGCTTATTAGTTTTTCTATCAGTATTTGAAGACAGTATCAAATGTTCAGCAGTATTAATCTTTAAGTTGTGGTTTTCTAAAAACGGATGGATGCTATTTTATATGTAATTCAAAATGTTTAATTTCATTTAAATTACAAACTGTTCTGCCATGTAATGCAAAGGCTACATCTCCACTGACAAGTCATTTTTATATATTGCATTAACAAATTATCTATAAGAGTTATGAATGTCACACATGTTAACACAGGCTGTAAAATCAAGCCCGGTGTTTATGATTTCATGCACAATAAAGAAGAAACGTCAAAAGAATGCCAGGTGAAATATTCTATAAATGCACTTTGCATTTCCATATTTTAATATGTGCAGCCTATAACAGCTGTTGAAGAAGATGCCTTTTATGACATCATGATATGAAAAAACCCTAGTGTTAATAGCACCTTCTGCATTTTTGACATTCCTTCAAATATTTTGAATTCAGAGGAGTTGGGAAACTTCTTCTGATAGAATTCTTCTTCAGAAAGGAATTGTATTAAAAAGACAGATGGTACAGATTATGCAAATCACATAGGCAGAATTATCTAAATTTACAGTCAGCAGGCTAAAAATATATGCATCTCAGAATAATGGGTGCCTTTTTCATAGTCATATTCTGAAGATTTAATATACATGTTTTGTTAGTTGACATGCTAAATCAATAAGATTAAGATCCATAGCTTAGTTCAGTGTTTCTCCTACTTCACAACTTTACAAAGTTTGGACTTCAGAATGCCCCAGCTGGAATGTCCAGAAATATTAGTCATAGCTAAGAAACACTGAATTAGTTGTTTGTGAGACAGACTGTTATACGATGAAAAAAAGATGTTGAGACTCTGGAAAGAGTGCAGAGAAGAGCAACAAAGATGATCAGGGGACTGGAGGCTAAAGCATATAAGGAACGGCTGCTGGAATTGGGTATGTCTAGTTTAATGAAGAGAAGGACGAGGGGGGACATGATAGCAGTGTTCCAATATCTCAGGGGCTGCCACAAAGAAGACGGAGTCAAGCTATTTTCCAAAGCGCCTGAAGGCAGGACAAGAAGCAACGGGTGGAAGCTAACCAAAGAGAGAAGCAACCTAGAACTAAGGAGAAACTTCCTGACAGTTAGAACAATTAACCAGTGAAACAACCTGCCTCCAGAAGTGGTGAAAGCTCCAACACTGGAAGTTTTTAAGAAGAAACTGGACAGTCATCTGTCCAAAATGATACAGGGTTACCTTCCTGAGCAGGGGGTTGGACTTGATGACCTCCAAGGTCCCTTCCAACTTTATTATTATTATTATTATTATTATTATTATTATTATTATTATTATTATTATTATTATTATTATTATTATATCTGTGCGATACTTTAGATGCAAAGTTATGCCTTGGAAGGGGAAATATAGCACTTCACTGAAAAAATTTAAACTGAATGTGCTTTTCTTAGAGTCACACAAAGAGGATAATCTAAATTATAATGCAGGTAATCCTCTACTTACAACCACAACTGAGCCTAAAATTTCTTTTGTTAAGTGAGACAGTTGTCAAGTGAATCACTGCAGTCAGCAACATGGTTGTTAAGTGAATTTGGCTTTTCCATAGATTTTGCTTGTTTGAAGATTGCAAAATATAATCACGTAACCCCAGAACACTGCAGCAGTTATAAAGATGAACCAATTGCCAAGCATTTGAATTTTGATCACGTGACCATGGGGATGCTGCAACGGTTGTAAGTGTGAAAAATGGTCACAAGTCACTTTTTGGAGGCTATTGTAACTTCAAACGGTCACTAAATGAACTGTTGTAAGTCAAGGACTACCTGTGTTTATATCAACATAAATCTATCAGCGATGTCTTGGCATGGATTAGCTCTCTTCTTCCTACAGATCCGAGGAAAAGATGGTTTCCCTTTTAGTTTAATGAGTTGTAGATAATTGATTTGTTCACTCCCTGTATACTCTGAAGCTCCTTGGGGTCTCCAATTAAGTGTTGAATAGCCCTGTTTTATACTATAATTCTGGAGATATGTGTATATTTGTATATGACCTGGAAGAGCCACAGTGAGATTTATAAAAAAATTGCATAACTTTTTAAATAAACAATAAGAGCCAGAATACAAGGTGCATCATGAATGTAACAAATGTATATCTTGTTTCATTTCATTTGTTTTAATTGTTTTATTTATTTATCTAACAAAAGTTTATTCTTTCCTTCAGTGCATGTATTTTCTCAGAGCACACAATACAACAACACACTATTCTAGCAGACAATGAGCTGCATTTTCTGACCACTATTTCATTCATTTTAGTAAAATAATTATGGTTTTTTAAAATCCACTTTAATGAAACATCTGCCAGGAATGACTATATGTAGCAGATGAAGAATGTTCTACAAAAACTGATTTCTTAACAGTACAACATGGTTAAAGAGAACAAATCATTTTATTTTTTTAAAAGCAGCTTTCAAGAAGATTATGGGTCCCATCAAAGCTTCCTTACAATCCAAACAAAGCTACCTTCCTTCTAGTAATTTTCTCTGATTCTCTCATGGTCCTCTTGCTTTATCAGTTCATCAATCTGAAACAGCAGATTCTATCACGTGCTGTACTGAAACTTACTAAAGCAAATCCTTTATACTACAAAACTAACAGGCTATGCCACTTACTGTTCCCACAAATATTGGTTTATGAGTTTGTCGTTAACATCTGCAAAGCACTCAAATCTGTTCCTTTTCAAAATTCTTCACTGGCCAAAAACAAATGTTACAATTGTCCCAACCCTGCAAACTGGCTGCAGCCTCAAGATACCTTACTAACCATTTTTGAGGGACATGTCTTATAATGTTACCTCCATCCCATTCCCAGTCCACTGCTAAGGCCGGGTAGGGCTATATTAAGTTCTTTGAGTTTGGAAATGGTGCTTCCCATATGGACAATTTAAAATGCTTCAGGAATTATGTAGTTGATTAGCAGGAGAGTGCTGTCTCTCCATCTGGTCATCTCTCATTGCCATTCACGGCCTTTTTAGCTTTGGCTGAGACAGAGAGGACAAACACCTGGCATGCACAGCTTATTTTGTTAGGGTGGGAGTGGGAGTTGGACAGGCACATTTTTATCTTCTAGGGGGAAAAAATTGAATCATGGCAGACTGCTTTGAAAGACAAGGCAATAACAATACCTCCAAGATGAGGATGAATCCCCAAGCGAACTGCATTCTGGAACAGGATGTCAACCGGCTCTTGATGAACCGGCTTGAGGCAAAAGATCAGCTGAATCATTTTCCTCATAAGCACCTTTTTGTTCATCTTTTAAGCAGAAGTTGGAAGCCACAAGACTATTTTTCTGATTTGATTTAATTTTCTGACTTGATACTTTTTCCTCCTTCCACATCGATGGAATTCAGAGTTCTGTCCATTCAATGTGCTAGTAGGCAACATTTCCAAACTTTAAGTGCTAGAAAATGATTTCCTATCCTTCAACATTTGCTGATACTATGGGAATATGGATCTCTCATTCTCCCTTATCTACCATGAGATTAAGGATCAATACTTCCAATGCAATAAACAAATTTTAAAAACTGACTCTGCCTGCCTGCCTGTCTAAAAACATGTAGAACATAGCAGAGTATGGGTTTCTTAATTTGTTTCCCTCTGATCCACAGTATTGTCAGATATTATTAATTTTTCCTATTATCCATTTCAGTATATTTATCATTACAGAGAAATCCTTAAACTTCTGCTGAAAAAAATAAAGGATAAAGGAAGGAGAATCACATGCAGATAAAACATCGACTATGTTGCAAACTGGGCAGGTTCCCATTAAGGAACAACTCCAAGAATTCCCAGCTAGCAATGCTGACTAGAAGTTCTAAGAATTGGTATGAGCCTATCTGGAAGTTCCAATTTTGGAAGTCAAGTTTAGTATAACACATGCTGATATAATCATTACCTACCAACAGTTTGCACGAAAGCTTAGAAAACCTTTCTATTATCAATCACCCTTGATTGCATTAATTGTAATTATTTTTTTTAAAAAAGTTTAGTAGAGTCTACAAATCAGAGTCACCAGTCAACAGATAAACAAACACCATGACTTTTTCCCCCTCTTCTGAAAATTAATTATTTCAATCTATGCCAACTCAATAGCAAATATTCAGCCACCAACCAGCTAATATTTGCAATCTAAGCATTTAGCAGCAGGTTTTTACATTAGTAATAGCAAGAATCTGCTTGGAAAAGATGACTGAAAATAAATTATTCTCATTTAAGAGGTCCTTAAGGCCAAAAGTGCTTTATCTGCCTAACAATGTTCGAACAAGCACCATATGATATCATCAAGATTAATATTAATGGGTATCTATTGGGAAAGCTCTGTATAATATTAAGCAGATAATTTAGAATACGTCCTGCATGCAGAAAGGTGTGAAAGAAAAGTTTAAAAAGTGATTTGAAATTATCTACAGAGAGTGGTAGATTGGCTTTCATGCTGTTATAAGCACTATCATCACCCATAAACTCATAAACACAAAAGAAATAATGCATAAACCAAAATATTTCCACACTGTCATCTAAAGAAGTCGCCTGGTGAGAGTTAAAAATGCAGTGAACTTCTCTCATCTCATGAGTAGTGAAAATCTCGTTAGTGCTGGAAATAAAGAGACTTATGAAATTGAGATAAGTGTAAATAGCAAATATACTATTTTAAGAAAAAGAGGAACTGATTCTCTTTATTATCTAACTTATTACTGTTTCATTCACTATCCTTTGTCATCAACAGTATTTTTCTCTTTCAGCAATTCAAGCTGCCTGTCAGAAACTTTTAGATGCCTGTCCAAGCTAGTTAATAATGGGCTCCCAATGATGGCTATTAAATTATTACAGTGATTGTAATAATGCATTTTTGAATGATGTGCGATAGGCACTAATTGTTAAACAGGTGTTTATTTCAATTCACGGGCCTAACTATGACATATTTTGCTACTGAATTTCTTAGACAGGTATAGATTTCTATCTAATGTAACTTTTACAGACAAAATGATGGAGTAGACAGACTCATATCAACTTCAGATATTTGGGGCTGAAAATGATTAGCAGATTCATTTCACTGTGGTACCTGAAGAAGACAAGGTGATGGTAATCTTGATAGGCTGGACAGAAAACAGAGACTATTCCCTGTCATATCCCTTTTCCTTCTCTTCAATTTCCACATTCAATGTGTTGCTCAAACTTCTAGAAGTCAAGGTCACCATTTGAAGGCTGCAAAGTGGTAGAGCTACATTTTGTCAGACCAAATGTGAGGGAGTTTGGAATTTCTCAAAATAAAAAAAAAACCCTTCATACCAGTGATACGCCTGAATCAAAGCTTATATTAAAGTTTTCTCACCTTAGCATCTGAAAATATATGTCTATTTTCAAGCCATCATGGTCACTATAGGGCCAAAGGGCGAGCAAAAATAAACATGGGGACACAAGCTGCTTACTCCTGCAATTCAAACCAGCTCCTAACTCCCAGTCCAAACAATATTCCAAAAGATATTTTGACTTTTCAATAAAATTAATTGTGGTGTTTGTTATTTTTGAATGCTGAGGACTTGAAATGGTAAAGTAGATAAACTAAAGTTTATGGCAATGGATTACATTATATCAAACAGAGAATGTTATGTAATACAACACTCCAACAGTTTTTAAAGAGAATTGACAGAAATATTATAGCCACCAAATTTAATCAGAATTTGTAAAACGAAGATGAGTGTGTAGATCATGAGATATAGCAGTGACTTATAGTTTTCCATACATATCTTACAGATATTGAGGAAAACTCCATGATTTTATGGAAATTATCCTGCATGGCTTTACAAGTTCTATTTATAACATATGCTTTTTAATTCACATAAAAGGTTTTGGAATTTAGGAAAGACACTAGATCAACAGTATTGCTAGCATCTTGTTATTAATCATAAAACCTGTTAAGTAGCTACTTCAAAACTCTTCAAAACATAAAATGGATTGACATAATTTCTGTTTAAGTGATATGTGGATGCAGTTTAAAATAATTCTGTAATACAGTGTAATGAACTGATTATTTGCAGGCACAAAGCATAAAAAAGCTGATATCACATAAATTCTTTAGCACGCATAACCAGTTGCCCATTAGCATACCAACTAAATTCAATATACTGGCAGTCGATATACTGGCAGTCGAGGTTAACAGTGTGAATGAACTTTGGGTAATAATTTCATTCCTACATTTTCTAATTTGGACACATTAGACCAGTGTTTTTCATCCTTGGCAACTTCAAGATACTGTATATGGACTTCAACTCCCAGAATTCCCCAGCCAGCATGTGGGTTGAAGTTGAGAAACAATGCATTACACAGTGATCTAGTTCTCTGGAGAAGTCTTTAATGCAGATAGTCTTTGACTTATAACCATTCATTTAGTGATCATCCAAAGTTAAAACAGCACTGAAACAGTGACTTATGACTAGTCCCCGCACTTATGACCACAGCAGCATCCCCATGGCCATATGATCAAAATTGGCAAGTAGTATGTATTTGTAATGGTTGCAGTAGCCTGGGGTCAGCTGGCTCCTCAAAAGCTTGAGGAAAGCCAGATTCACTTAAGAACAGTGTGGTTTATTTAAAGACTGCACTGATTTGCTTAAAAACCATGGCAAAAAGTCGTAAAATCAGGTGCCATTCACATAACAAATGCCTTGCTTAGCAATGGAAATTCTGATCCCAATTATAGTGGCAAGTTATGGACTATACTAGGAAAGTCCCAAAGAAAAGACAAAATGGACTCAGTAACAGTGGCTATAAGTGCACTGTTGGAAGACCTGAAAAACCAGAGTGAGGCCATATTGTCTTGGGGGGAAAAAAACCTACTATGTGGTTGCTAAGAGTTGACACTGAATTGATGGTATAAAATTGTAGCTACATCTCTGGAACAATTAGCCATATACTCTATATGCCCAGCAAGTGTTAAATTATCTCTGGGTTTAAACCAAAGCTTGAAATATTGAAAACTGAAAAACCCAAGTTTATTTGTCCTTACTGTGAGAAATTAAGATTGTTTTTATTTTATTGAATTATAGAGTAAAATACAAAATGCAAAGCAATAATAGGGGAGGAAAAGGGGACAGGAAAGTGAGGGAGAGAAGGGAAAAATAAAAAAAAGACATTGACTTCTGACTTCCTCTGCTGCAGTAGAATAAAGCATTAACATCGAACCTCAACTTTTTACTTTTCATAATACTATAAACTAGCCATTTCTGTAACAACAAATCAATATAATTAGTAAAAACTAAAATCAAAGTTTCATTTTTTTCTGCCTCAACTACAAAGTCCAGAAGCGGTTTTCATGTAGAAACAAAAGTACTTATATTCTTTTCTTTAATTAGAACAGTCAATTTAGCCATCTCTGCCAACTCCATCAACTTCTGTAGCCATTCATCCATAGTGGGAATCGAAATGTCCTTCCAGTTTCGTAAGTTTGTTAAAGGAAAAGTATGTTGAACAATAAGCTCAACAGCACACTAACAGACCATGTCAGAAGACATTGTAAGTACTGACAAGCATGACAATTTTATAGGAAGGAAGAAACTATGCATAAGTTAAACGCTAGATTACTTTTTAATTTCTGTCTTAAATAAAGCATTGTTTTCATGTCAAATGAAGCTGATATTCTTTTTTCTTTAATCTGCATTTAAATACAAAATGTTTAACTTGTTACTCAGTTCAGTGTTTGAAAATGTCCAGAGCTGTCTTATCTTTACATACAAACATTATATTTTCCAATTGTGGTCTAGAAAGCATTTCATTTAAATGCAGATTTTGACTTTTAACTCAGTAAATTGTCTCTTTTGAAATAAGAATGGCAGAGCAAATTTTATTCCAAAGCAACCCATGAAAGACAATGTGTACATTATAAAATCTAAATAAGATTCCCAATTATGAAGTAGCCAATCCAAAGAGAACACTGATTTCATAAACTTAGCTTTTAACAGTCAGAAGTTTTTTAAAAAATAATTGAGAAGAAAGAGAAAGTATGGTAGACACAAAGACAAAAACACTGATGTATTTTCCTTGTGTCTTTAAATTAATGAATTAAACTGGTGTCAATTTTTTTTCCAAGAGAGATAAATGAAATCGTATTTTCCTCTAAGTAAGTCCCAGTAGGTTCTGCTCAACTTATTTCCAAAGCAGAATTAATTAAAAATGAGCTTTAAATCTGCCCAGAGTCACTTGCATCTCACAGAATCTGTGAGGGCAAACTGTAACAATGCTTTCATATTAAAATGCCTGCTATTCTATATCTTCATTCATCTATGTCCTGAGAATAGATTGAGAATATTCATTTCTTTATGGAAGCCCTAGCACATTTTTCCACTGTAATATGATATGCTTTATTGATTAGATTTATATTCAACTTTTCCTGGAGGAGCTTAAAACCAACAAATTCACACAGTGAATTTCCTTGGCTGAATTGTCCTAGTCTTACAACTACACCATATTGCCTTTCAGATTTAATGAATTTCATAAGATTCACCATTTAGTTATTAAAAATTGCCTAGGGACAATAGCAGTCCAGCTCAACACACTTTACAGGTAGTCCTTGACTTACGATCATAACTGGGCCCGGACTTTTCATTACTAAATGAGGTGACATGGTGGTACAATCTAATACATTTAAATGAGTTTTGTCTTATTTTGTGATCTTTCTGCCACGGTTGTTAAGCTAATCACTGCAGTTGTTAAGTGAATTGTGCGAATCTGGCTTCCTCCATTAACTTTGCTTGTTGGAAGCCAGCTAGGAAGGATACAAATGATCACATGGCCATGGGATTCTGCAACTATCATAAATATATTTTGGTTGCTGAGAGCCTGACTTTTGATTGTGTGATTGTGGGGATGCTGTTATGGATGCAAAGGTGAAAAAATTGTTATAAGTCACTTTTTTTCAGGGCCACTGTAACTTCAAACAATCAGTAAACAAATGGTCATATGTTGAGGACTGCCTGTACTATGAAAATTTTAGATTTCTGAACTGTATTTATTTATTTATTTTATTTTAATTAGATTTTTTATGCCGCTCCTCTCCAAAGGACTCGGAGCGGCTAACAACATAAACAAAAACAACATCTCAGCATTTAAAAAAAAATCTAAAACCAAATCTACAAAGCATTTAAAAAGACCCCCCAAACACATTCATCATTCACACACAATCACAGTCATCCCCAGGCCTGCCGGCATAGATAAGTTTTTAGATTCTTCCGGAAGGCCGGGAGAGTGGGGGAAACGCGGACTTCAGGGGGCAGTTGATTCCAGAGGGTGGGCGCCACAACAGAGAAGGCCCTCCCCCTAGGACCCGCCAGACGGCATTGTTTCGCTGACGGGACCCGGAGGAGGCCGACCCTGTGCGCTCTCACCGGTCGAAGGGAAGTATGTGGCAGAAGATGGTCCTGTAAGTAGAATTCACATGGTAAAACATGATGCAGTCTATCCAGGACTGGTCCTCCACGGGAAGATTGGGCTCCCAAAGAGGTTGTTGGTCCCGAGCACATTACTGCTTCCAAGGGACCCTTCAGACAATCTAGTACTTCTATAACTATGTTGGGGTCAAAATCCAGTAAAAAAAAGAGGAGCAGATGAAATTTTGTAAGTAAATCCTGTATTCTTGTGATCAGACTCATGACAATAGCAAAAGCACTTAGACATATATATCACTTCACAGTGCTTTACAGTGCTCTCTTTACAGAGTCAGCATATTGCCCCCAAAATCGGGGTCCTCATTTTACTGATCTCAGAAGATGGAAGGCTGAGTCATTCTTGAACCGGTCAGGATCGAACTCCAGACTGTGGGCAGAGTTAGCCTGCATTATTGCATTCTAACCATTGCGCCACCAGAGCTCTCATCAATCTCTTTCTGCAGTGATCCCTGTGCCAGATGCCAAGGCCTAGGTCTTACACCTCCTCCTCAGAAGATCTTTTAAACAGGTCTGCAACAAACTTCTATAGGTTATATTATTCCTTTATTTGGAAGATAGCAGGGGAAAAACATACATCAAGGAAATGGAGCGCCTCCCTTATGAAACCAGATTGCAACGCCTTGGTCTCTTCAGCCTTGAAAGACGGCGTTTAAGGGGTGACTTGATCGAAGTGTATAAAATCATGCATGGGATAGAAAAGGTGGATAGAGAAAAATTATTTTCTCTATCACACAATACCAGGACAAGGGGGCACTCCCTAAAGCTCATAGCTAAGAAAGTGAGGACAAATAAAGGGAAATATTTCTTCACCCAGAGAGTCGTTGATTTATGGAATTCACTTCCTGAAGGGGTCGTGACAGCTGTCAGCCTTGACAGCTTCAAGGCAGGGCTAGATAGATTCATGGATGCAAAGTGTATCGGTGGTTATTAAAACGGATGTCCATGTGCCGCCTCTATGTTGGTTGAGGCAGGCAGGATTCCCTTGAGTACCATTTGTTTGGGGGTCAAGGGAAAGGGAGGGTTTTGCCTTCTCTTTCTGCTCAAGATCCCCATGTACATTTGGTGGGCCACTGTGTGACACAGAATGCTGGACTCGATGGGCTTTGGCCTGATTCAGCATGGCTCTTCTTATGTTCTTATGTTCTTATACAATTTTCAATTTTTATCAAAAAAAGCATAATTTTTTTTTCAAATTTCAATAAAAAAATTGCTGCCTTTCCCGGATCTTCCAAATAGGTTCCCTGGGATGATTGCCAGATGGAGAAACAGATCAGATGACTCAAAGCTGACAGGAATGTTTCTGCCCTCTCCTACATGTAAGACACTAAGCAATCACTCCAGTTATGTTTTATCAATGGTCAATCAGATTTAGTCTGGTATACTTAGAAACCATTGCAAATAACTGAGGAAATAGGTGATTGTTCTTTTATTCTTATATATTAACCTCTCTTCTATTAATAAACCAAATTGCAGATGTAAAGAGGTAGCAGAGACCAGATATATTGCTTGCAGCAAGACATAACCATCTAATTGTAGTTCAATTGAAATGTGCATGCTTACATGTACCTCCCCTTAATCAAGGCCATTTCACACATTCCCTCATGTTTAATTCTAGTCATGTAAATATATTTTGCTTATGAATACCCTGTTGTGCCTTGTTTAATATCTCAAAATTATTCCTTAAAACTGACAGATTTTTATCTAATGGTCATAAGAACATAAGCACTACCAGACCCTTGACTCATCTAGTCTAGCAATCTGTTCTCACAGTGGCCAACTAAATGTACAATGAAGCCCACTAGTTGCCCAGCAGATGGTCTTCAGAACTGCCATCAAGGCTAGTAGCCACTGGTCCCATGACCTCCGTGAATGGGCCAACCTTTTTCTGAACCAGCAAAACTGGTAGACAGCACTACATCTTGTGGTAGCTATCTCCAAAGTTTAACTGCATATTGTGTAAAAAAGATACTTTTCTTTCTCCTGATTATTACAGGATTTAGTTTCGTTAGATGACCTCTAGTTCTAGTATTTTGGAAGAGGAAAGTAGGTTCATGTTGTCTACTTTATCCACAGGACATGTAATTGTGTACACCTCAATCAACCTATAATTTACTCTTTTTTAGACTAAAACCCCCAAATGTTGCCAACTTTCCATCTTGGAAAATTACTCCAGTCTCTTCATCATCTTAGTTGCCATCTTCTGAACCTTCTCTAGCACCACTATATACTTTCTGAAGTGCAGTGATGAGAACTGCACACAATATTTCAAATGCAGTGGTACAGTGATATATGGGCATTATAATAATGGTCTCCCTATTTTCATTACTTTTTTTATTAACCCCAACATGCTATTAGCTTTTTTTTTTCAGCAGATGGACACTATGTCAACATCATCAAATCTAAATCTTACCTGCCTAGCAGATAAAATTATTGGCCTAACTCTAGGGCACTCTTCAGTAAAACCTGAAGGAATCAGCATAGTCTTTACAGTGGTTCTCAACCTATGGTCTGTGAACTCCAGAGGGGGCATGATATTATCCCTGGGGGTCCGTGAAGGCTTAAAGAAATGTTATGATTTAAATATTGAGTTAAGTCTTGGGAGTCTGTGACCACAAAAGGTATTTAAAGGGGATCCATGGTGAAGAAAAGGTTGAGAACCATTGGTCTAGGATTCCATTTGTTACATCTATATTGATCCAGGTTCTATGCTTAAAAATAGCAGAAATAACATATAAATGCTTAAAAATAGCAGAAATAACATATAAATTAATCATTTTACAGAAAAATTACTAAAAGGACTAAAAGGAAAAAAGAGGTAAAGCTTAATTGCAGTATTCTATGTACGTTTCTTAATATTTTTCATTGTATTTTGATTTCTGATAATAAAATGTCAACATAAAAATATGAGTTCAGTTTGACAAGAGGCATTCAAGGTTTGATGAACATTTAGAAATGGTAAATCTATAAGAAATGGTGTTGTGTCAGTATCATATTACAAATATTGATTCCTTCCCTCCCTACCCAGATATTAAATTAAAAAGAAAACATAGGCAGTCATGTAATCTTTCAGTGTGATATTCATGAATTGCATCAAATAATAAACTTTCCAATTATCCGGTTTGGCCAGTTTGACATTTACATGATGAGTACATTCTGTCCTAACACTTGACCTTTGACTTTTTTTCCCATGGGAAAAAAATTACACTTTGCTCCATTAACACAATCAGCTTAGAAAATATTGCATATAATCAAACAAGTTATACAATAGCTTCCCAACATCAATACAGCTCTTTTTTTCCTAACAGTACATGCTTATAAATAAAGTATTTAAATGGAATTGAATGCAATGCAATGATAAAACAAGGTCCCTTCTCACTCTGTTATTCTGTTAAGATAAAAATAATAATTGCTGTTCTATTTAGATTTTTTAAAAAAAAACCTTTTGGAGCTTGATTTTTTCAGCTGTTTGGGAAACAATAAATTTTTTGGACCCTAATAATGTAAGATAATGTTCCTGCTATTCCCGTTCAATATAATGAATTTTTTTTGTAGTAATTTCTTTTTTCAAAGGGAAGATAAATTCTTTTGACTAGAATTTAGTTTTCTTCCATGCAGTCTTCTTACAAGACAGCCAGTGGCTTTTCTTATGAAATGGTCAGTGGCTGGATCTAAATACCCTAATCATTTCTCCAGAATGCAACAGCCTTCCTACCTTCAGTCTTCACTGAAATCCAATCAATTGAAATCAACTAAAAATCCTCCCATTTGACTTTAGAATGGTAGAATCAGAGGGCTGGAAGGATGCTTCAATCTAATTCAATCCTTATACCATCCTTATATCATCCTGGACAAATGGTTGTCCAATCTTTCTTGAAAACCTCCAGCAATGGAGTACCCACAACAGTCAGTAATCGTACTTACTGTAAACATTTTTCATTAATTCCAGGTTGAACTTTAATGAGTTATTTAAAGGTGATCCACTAGGATAGTAGTCCCCAATCTTTCGGCCACCAGGGACTGGTTCTGTGGAGAGAGATTTTTCCACGGGCTGGAGGGGGAATGGATTCACATGCTGCCAGCAACCTGAGGATGGGGCTTTGCCTGTTTGGGTGGCTCGATTGCTGGCATGCCACAGACCAGTACCGGGCCATAGACCGGGATTGGGGACCCCTGCATTAGGACCCCTCGATCCCTCTCATAGTTACTACTGTTGAGCCAGCCCTTTACAATTGTGTAATAAAAAACATACCAGCTTGCTGGAAGAGACAGGCCCCAAAAGAAGAAAATAGCTCTTTTTCTTTCTGGCATTTTGCCAGGTTCATAGTACAACCTTCCTCCTCTTCCTCTGTCCTCAATCCATTCTGAGGCTAGCCTTTTGTGCCATCAATTTCACAATTTCAGGCTTTCTGGGCATAGTTTTCATTGATAAACAGTTAGTCTGTCTGTCTATCTGCCTACCACTACCACCTCCTCCTCCTCCTTCTCCTCCTCCTCCTCCTTCTTTTTAATTTCTTCCTCCTCTTCTTTATCTATTATCTATCATCTCAGATTTTGACAATGCTTTTTCTACACTGATGCCACATCTTCCATTATTATTTAATTATGGAATTCTTATCCAAGAATTTTATTGAAATTCTTCTGTTATATGGTATATGTCTGGAAATCCACATATCACATACACATCAATACTTCAATTGCTCAGGATAATTTATCCCTATTCTAAAATATTTTTTTAATTTTTATTGCATTAGAACTTTATGCATGTTTTCCCATCACTTCTAAATGTTGTGTGGAACTATGTAAATAGCCCCGTGCTTAAAAACTTATCCTATTTTAAGGGTTGATTCTCAGGATGATAGGGATTCAAATGGCTGTTATATTATATTGTTATATTAATGGCTGTTATATTATATTGTTATATTAAAAATATCCACAGTTACAGACCTCCCCAGATTTGAGAAAGGACTTCCTTCCTTGCTTGCTGTTGCACTATAAAACTGTGAGAAAAATACTCAGAGAGTTCTAGCCTAATACACATCAATACTTCACTTGCTGGGAATTCTTGTAACACATTCTTCCTAACTAAACTTGGTAATGCGGATTCTGTGAGTTTTTTTGCTTTTACTATTTATTCAATGATAGACATCTATTATGCAGTAAACATCTGGCTGTAAGTCACAATTAGTTACATCTGCATTATGCATAGATTAGAGTCAATTCTTGATGATGCCAAAATCATAATAAAAAATGCATAAACTGCTATGGCTGTCTCCATATACCAACATTAGAACAGAACAGAACAGAACAGAATAGTTGGCCAAGTGTATTTGGACACACAAGGAATTTGCCTCCGGTGCATAAGCTCTCAGTGTCGCTCCCAGCCTCTGTTTTCAGCAGGGAAGGCCTTGAGGAAAGGCCTTTGCTGCTGAGAATGCAGGCCAAGAGGGACGCACATGCCCCTCCCGGCCTCTGTTTTCATTGGCTTTTTGTAAAGACAACTGGAGCCTATAAGGACACAATCTCTCATCCCTGCAGGCCTTGGCAAGCCTTTGCCAAGGCAGAGATGCTGAAGAGGAGACAGCTCCCTTGATCATCAAGATCTATGTAAGATAAGTGACCTGGTCGGGCAGGGTGGGGGCATGATTGGAAGCACTAGGCCCCCCACGACCTTCCCGACCCTGAGATACCTCATGTGCACTTAACAACCCACTCATTTGCTTAGCAAATGTGTGAGCAAAAGTAGGGAGTGGTCAAGATAACGCAATTCACTCCTATGAATCCTCGGGTTAGGAATGTAGTGGGCAGGCTCCATTACATTCGTAACTCAAGGACTACCTGTAGCCCACTTCAAAGACTGTTTTCCTGTTTCATTTATTAAAATACTCCTACTTTAATTTAAAGTTATGGAAATGGAGGCATTACCTACCATTCAACTCTCATATTTATGTATTTATGAATAATTAATATAGAAGCTTTAAAAAGCTTCTGGACAAAGTACATTTTGTTCAAATTGAACAAAACATGCATTTCAAATAAATTCATATAGGAATTATCCATTAGCATGTTCTAATCTGAAAAGATTGCTGTTCATTTTAAAATTATTTTCCATTCTTCCTTCCCTAAAGTGCATATGGCCAGTAGTGTTTTCCACAGATATTCTGTCTTAATTATAAATTGAGACAAGTACACGGATCTGGTCACCAGAATGCTTGAAATATGCTTTAGAAGCTCCAGATGGACATTTCTACCATTCTGAGATAAACAGCACCATGTTCCAGAAGCATAAAACAAACAAATTACACAGTGAATGGAAAAGGGCAAAGGATAAATCACTCATTGCGAGCAGCAATAGCTTTGTGAAGGATAGGGAAACGTTTATTTTAGTATTCTGTCCACAAATATTTCATAGGGAAAAACCTCTGAAATGACACACTGAAACCCATCAGTGTATAATAAGGGCTGAGACTGAGGATGTCAGATAGCAAAAGAGTCAAAATGAAGCACTCCAGCCAAAGAAGGTAATAATACCAGTGATCAACCTATTTTCAGATCAGTTTGAACTTTAAGGTGAACAAGTTTAAAAAGTAAAGCAAAGGAACAGTGGTTTCCTTATTTCTTTATTAACGTAACTTCTTGTTACTATGAGATTTCAGGTAATCCTAAACAATCCTTAGGTAATCCTCAACTTGCTCATTAGTTCAGCTGAACTGGTGTCTAGTTCCCCCCCAAAATTACACAATTTATCCATCTCAGAAAAAGCAACAGCTCCTGAAATGCAAAGCAGTAGGACTATTATAAGAAGTGGCAGCAGAGAGTGTTCCTTCCAAGTTTCTAAGACATCACTGCTGTCTACTAGTATATTCCTATTCATTTGCATCTCTGGAATAGATTAGTCAAGTAGGCCAACACAGATACAATATGAAGAAAGAAGCAACAGGTTAAACTCCATTACAATCTGAGCATAACAGACCATGCTAATCAAATAATGAGCTTTATTAAGGGGAAAAGACCATAAGACAGCAACCAATAAAAGAAACCAAGGAGGTGTTAGATTTAATTTCTATGTCTTGATCTAGATGCTATAAAGAAAGCAAAGCTTCATCTAAAGTTCTATAGAAAAAAGCCCTGTTTTTTTCTTCCAGTTCTCATTCAATCTCATGAAAGAGATGTTGTGTTTGAAATGTATTTCAAAGGCAGATGCACTTCAGTTAAATGTTCATGGGCAGATGTGTGACCTTCTTATATTTGTTTAGTTATAAGATAGCCAAAGGCAGTATTTGATCTACCTTGGTAAAATCTTTCATGGTACAATTCTCATGCCAATGGTCAGTAACATTCAGGGCTTTCCACACTGTGATCTCAAGGAAATGATTTCTTTCATTGGGTCTTTTCCGTATGGGCAGGGAATAAGACTTTATACCGATGGTCGGATTAAAAAAAGACAATGAAAATACAAAACGAAATCTTCACCAATAAAATTAAGCTCAAAATCTGATCCAGAGAATTTGAAAAATAGAAAACACTAAATATCTTTCACCCCAAAAAATCTTTTTGAGAAATTTCAAGGTAAAATTTGACATATCATTAAGTTAATTGCTTCTCTGAGAACATCTAGTAACATAGAAAACAAAAATCCTGTCCTCCTTTTTCCTTCCATGTAAATGGAGACTAGATTTCCCTACAATTTTAAATTTAGTTAGGATGTAATATTTGCAGTTACATACATGCTAAACCTGGATAGTTAAAACTATAGTATACAACACTGATTAGTTTCACAATTCCATGTTTAGGACTGAAATAGGCATGTATACAATGATACACATAAATTCCTGCCAACCTACCCAAAAAAAATTAAAGGAAAACATATGTAAGAGAATGAAAAAGGAGAAGAACAAATGATGCCTCTTAGATTAGAACAGTGGTTCTCAACCTTTTTCAGGTTGAGACCCCACTTGCCCCGCCCATGCACGGCGCGACCCCGGTGCGACCCCAGTGTGACCCTGGTGTGACCCCCCGCGCGCGCACACGTGCGCGCCGGGCCGATCCGCACATGTGCAGCGCACGCGCGACGAAAAAAAAACAAAAACAAAATGGCAGACCGCGACAGGCCGATCTGTGCAAGCGCGGCGTGCACGCGACACCCCGAACTGCGCATGCGCAGCACGCGCGCGATGAAGAAAAAAAATGGCGGACCGTGACAGCCCGATCTGCGCATGTGCAGCGCGCGCGTGCGACAGCCCGAACCGCGCATGCGCGGCGTGTGCGCAACGAAAAAAAACAAAAAAACAAAAACAAAATGGTGGACCGCAGTGTCCGGCGACCCCCGCGAAACGGTTGTTCGACCCCAAATGGGGTCGCGACCCATAGGTTGAGAACCGCTGGATTAGAAGATAAGGAATATTTGAGCTGCTTGAAATTTAATAGGATATAACATAAATGTCTAAAGGATAAAAATGGCTGAAGAACTACATACTAGTATTAAGACTGAGAATGGAAATGCCAGCTTACTTTAAATAAATGAAGAAACAAATAGTAACATATAGTTAAATATAACAACTATCTTAACAAATCACAGTTGATTTTTAGAGAGATTTGGAAAGGATTTGGAAACTGAAATACTTGAGTGATAGTGTTAGTACCCCTTAACAACATGTCTACATTAATTGCTGGTAAACATGGAGTTCAATGAACTATCGTATCTTTTTTGTCATGAATGTAGAGCAAATTTATTTGAACAGATCATCAGTGAAAGAACAGGATGGCAGACTATCAGCACTCTCATTAACTATGCTAATAGGCCATCTCTAAAAGACAGATGGGTAATAGATGATCCGCTTTAAAGAAACCATTTATTAATCATCCATAAGAGAGGATCAAAACTGCATATTACTTACACCATGACTAATATTTTGCTAAAATAAGAAGTGACAAAGTCCTTAGCCTAGATAATGGGAAAATATATAAAGAAAAATAGAAATCAAAACTAAACCATACAAAAAAGGTAAAGGTAAAGACCACCTCAAATCAAGCTCAGTTCTTGACTTAACTTTATCCTTATAGTTTAAATGATAGCAGTACAGAAATAGTTTGATATTTTCTTCTTCCAAGAAGTCTTTTATATTCCAGGTTTAGCCAGAAATCAACAGCTCTGTAACATCACAGTAGTCCTTCATCATTCAAAAATTTTTTTAAAAAAAATGAGACATTATTATTCAAGAGGAATGTAGTGAATACTATCATAAAATCTATTATGCTCTGGCCACCTGTATTCCATTGCAGATATTCCAACACTCAAAAATTATCAGAAGCTTAGGCGAGGGGTTCCACAATAGGAATGAAGGTCCTATAAGGCAGAGGTCCCCAATTCCCAGTCCATGGACCGGCACCCATTCATGGCATGCCAGAAAACAGTTTGCATAAAGAAGGAAAGCCCCATCCATGGAATGCAGGCAGCACATGAAACTACACCCCGTCTCTCCATGGAACCTGTCCCTGATGCCCCAAAGTTGGGGACCGCTGCTGTAAGGATTATTTAAAGATTAGTTATCAATCAGAATAAAGCTGGAAGGGAACTTGGAGAGCTTCTTCTTGACCAACCCCCTACTCAAGCAGGAGACTCTATACCATAATTTCAGATAGGTGGCTGTCCAGTCTTTTCTTAAAAAGACTGTCCAGTGATGAAGCATCTACAACTTCTGAAGGCAAACTGTTCCACTGGCTAATTGTTCTCACTGTTAGGAAGTTTCTCCTTAATTCCAGGTTGCTTCTCTACTTGATTAATTCCCATCCATTGTTTCCTGTCTTGCCTTCTGGTGCTTTGGAAAATAAGCTTACCCCCTCTTCTTTGTGGCAGCCTCTGAAATACTAGAATACTGCTATCATGTTCCCCCTAGTCCTTTTCTCTAGAATAGCCAAACCCAATTCCTACAACCATTTTTCATATGTTTTTTCTCCAGGCCTTTAATCATCTTAGTTGCTCTTAGTTGCCCTAACCCTAACCCTAACTTTTTCCAAAGAAAAAGATTTTATTGTAAAGACTCCACATTTTTTTTATAACGTGGCAACCAAAACTGGATGCAGTATTCCAAATTAAGCATTTATAAAGTGGTACTAATACTTCACGTGATTTTGATTCTATGCTTCTGTTTATACAACAAGTTAAATCATGCAAGTCTTGGTATTCCCTTTGACATTTTAAGGAAGCAAAAGCAGGATTTTGTAGAATTAGGATAGGAAGAGTATTAACACTTTTGAACCTTGGTATTGGAGAAGATTCCTGAGAATACTGTGGATAATCAAGAAAACAAACAGTAGATCATTGAATGAATCAACCCAAAGTTCTCACTAAAAGCAAAATTTACAACCTCATATTATCCAACTATGAACACATTAGATGTAGCTTTCTGAAGGAGAGTCTAATGCTGAGGAAGTTGGAAGGACCATCACCAAGGTGGATGGCTCAATTACAATGGCAATGAGCATACCATTGAGGGACCTGAAAGAACAGGTAGGGTTTAGATCATCATGGAGGAAATCTATGTGGTCTCTAAGAGCCAAAAACAACTAGATAGCACATAATTAATCTATCTATCATGCTAAGCCTACGAAAGAGAGGACTGAAGAAAAATACTATTCTCATTGCCCTAGAGAGCAGCTTTTGAACTGATAGGGTAAAACTAAAAGGAAATAGATTTAAGTTAGGCATTTGAAGGAATTGCTTCAACAAGCTGTTAGCTAATGGAGCAGGCTGCCAAATGAAGTGATGAGTTCTCCTCTGCTGGATATGTTGATCATCTGTCACAGATCTTGTAGCCCATCATTAAAGTAAACAGAAAGCTGCAGCAGATTATTTCTAAAGTTCTTCTCAGATGTATGAAATTAAAGAATCTACAGGCTAAAATACCCTTCGGGTCATTATTTTATCCATGCTGTCTAGGAATTATTTGATCCATTATCCAAAACTATTGGTATCAGATGGGAGAATCATCCACCAGAAGAGAAGAGGACAATGGTGCTCTTCTTTTGTTTTTCACCTTTATTTGTTTGATTGTTTTTAATGCCTTTGAGTCAGTAATGACTCCTGGTAATGGCAAAGTCTAGTCTCTGCAGTTTTCTTAGCATAGTCTCAGAAATGGTTTGCCATTGGTGCCTTCCTATGGCTGAGGGAGAATGACTGGCTATGTGCACAAGGGAGGACTAAATCTCAATTTCCCTGTCTCTAGCCTGATGCTTTAACCACTACATCAAACCGTCTCTTTGCCTTTTAGCTTAATGACTCCTTTGTTCTTGTCCTAAATTGCTAAAAATAATTTCTGAGATTTCTTTTCAGTTTAAAAGAGAATATAATGAAAGTTACTGTGCAAGGTTTTTTTTTCTTTTTTGGATGACGAGAATCTGCACTTTAATTTTTCGATAAGTGATAATGTAGTCAGAGAGAGAGAGAGAGAGAGAGAGAGAGAGAGAGAGAGAGAGAGAGAGAGAGAGAGAGAGAGAGAGAGAGAGAGAGAGAGAGAGAGAGAGAGAGAGAGAGAGAGAGAGAAAGAAACCACAGAGTAAGGATATATCAGCCATGTGGACTAGAAAAGTATTTTTCTCATATGGAATAACATTTCATCTAGTTAAAAAAAAGTATAAAGAGTCCTTTGAATCAGAGAACTACATGGACATATTGAGATGATAGATAGATAGATAGATAGATAGATAGATAGATAGATAGATAGATAGATAGATAGATAGATAGATAGATAGATAGATAGATAGAGCATATATAGGTTTATTATTTTATCTATTTGATGAGTTATAACAAGCCACAAGCTCCTTTCGATAGTGTGCAGACTATACACATTATAAAATAAACAAATGCCCAATTTTCAGATCAGTGAGCATCCTTCTTGAAATTCTGCCTTCAAATTCCTTTAGATCACCTGTTATTCTATCCTGATTTAATATCCTTTATAACAGCAGAATCAAGTTATCTCATATGCTACCAAGAGACTCTGACCTTTCTGCCACATTACATTGGACAATAGCAAATCTGCCAGCTGGACATAAATGGGAAATTTAAGCAAAGGCAATAGCTACCCACTCCAATTAAGACAAATGTTGGGATAGACCCAGTGGAGAGATTATCAGGACAGCAAAGGCAATAATCCTTCCGTGTTACCCACTGAACAAATAACATGTCAATCTCTTTAGAAAGGTTAGCCAGTTTCAGACGTGTAGCTCAATATTTCTTGAAAATTGCTCCTGTTTTCTGATTAGTCTATTCCTGGAGATTGTCTGAGCTCTGTATACTTAGTTGGATTGGCAAAACATAGAGAGGGCAGAGTGATAACTGCCTGTACCGATCCCACAAAAACATGTAATGCTTTCTGGAGGAGAGGGCATGGTGATGGGTGAGTCATTTCAATGGAGAAGCAAAGATAGGAGGGGTGTACTAAAAGAACACTGTCCCCCAAAGAAGAGGTTAACTGGAAGAAAGGTATCTTTTTGCTATTTCTATAGTGCCAGTGTGTGTAAGCAAAGGGGTTGCCTTCTGAGATAAGTATGGGGTATCTCCCCTACATCAACTAAGCTTTAGGTCAACCTCTTGTCTGCAAGTGAAAATGTTTAATGTTGCAAAGCTGACCGGATACACTTGGCTGTAAGGGAATAAAGCATAACAAATATGCTGAAACCTGGATTGATTATGTGTTATATACACTCTTCAGTGGTCTGAAATCTCTTGAGTAGTTAATTTCCTGTACCTGCCTTAGAGAAAGAAGCTATAAAGTCTTCCTCTACTTGACATGTACTGCACAGAATACACTTTTTTCTATAAGGATCTTGAGAAAAGGCGATATAGCCATGTTTGTCCTCTAGCAGAGCTTGAATGCTTGATTCTGCTTGAGGTTACTGCAATTCATCCAGAAGTCAATAAATTTCCTGATTTGATCTCTGCCGGGATTCAAAGCCAAGGATTGTCCAATTCATAAAGCACAATATATTTCTTGACAAGCACTGTTTAGATTGGATCACAAACGGACATTTTTTTCAATTTTGGTTTATCTCCATTCTCTTTTCCCAAAATTTCATTACTACATCATTTTGTTACGTGCATAAGTAGGCTTGTACACATATTTCCAGGCACTTTATAAAACCATTTTCTATGTTTTATCTAATATTATATTTTTTCAATATTATTTTTATTAATATAAGCATTCAATATGTGCTTTTTCTCAGTTAATGTATGCACATTTGCATAGCTGAGAACAGTATCATAAGATAATGGGAAGCGTGAATAACAGAATATGCCATTTAGTTCATGCACTCATTTGAATGGTATAATTTGTATGCATATTAAAGTGCAATTTTAAACAGTTTTCCCCAACACAAACCTGTGTTTCACAGAGAGAAATCATCCAGATGCCCTAAGCTCTATGGTCTCCCCAAGATACCTAGCCAAATTTCTTTCCAAACAACTACAGCCCTATGCAGAATCCATCACCTCACACATAAAAAACTCATTCCAGTTCATAGAGATCATAAAGAAACAAAACTTACAGCCCAGCGATCTACTCATGAGCTTCAACGTCATATCCCTCTTCACCCAAGTGCCAATCAAAGAAGCCTTGACAGCTATCCAAAACAAATATAACCCCCCAAACACATCCTAGATCTGACCAACCACTGCCTATCCAACACATACTTCATCTATAATGGACAAAAATACAAACAAATAGGAGCACCCATGAGATCACCCCTCTCACCTGTCATTGCAAACCTCTACATGGAACACTTTGAAACCCAAGCTCTAGAAAAATCTGATCACAAACCCAAACTCTGGCTCAGATATGTTGATGACACCTTCATAATCTGGCCACATGGGAAAGAAAAACTGGCAACTTCCTCAAACACCTCAACAGCCTACACCCCAAAATATAGTTCACCATGGAAACAGAAGCTAATAACCAACTTCCCTTCCTGGATGTCTTAGTCTACCAGAAATCCAATGGCTCCCTAGGACACACCATCTACCAGAAGAAAACACACACAAACCGCTATCTGCACACACTCTCACACCACCACCCAGCACAGATCAACTCCGTAGCCAAGACACTCATCTCCAGAACAAAACGCCTAGCTGACGAACAACACCTAAAAACCGAACTACACACTCTCACTAATTTACTAACATCCAACGGATTCCAAAGAAATAAGATTACCAACCTAATCCAAAAAGAAACCACCACTAAAAACCAAGACAGAGAACAAGAAAATGGCAAAGCCCTACACACAAACATATATAATATATACACACAAACATATATAATATATACACACAAACATATTATATATATATTATATATATATATATATATATATATATATATATATATATATATATATATATATATATATATATATATATATATATATATATATATATATTATATACACACAACTTATATACACACAAATTATATACAGTTGTGTGTATATATATACACACAACTGCAGCAAGCTCTGAATGTAGTATTCTAGACAAGCATAAAGAGCCAGAACTCTGTTTTTCTGTCTCCATGGAGATTACTAATTAAGCAAAAAGAGAATATCAATGATTACATATTAAAAAAAAATACACTGAATCTAGGTAATAATCAGGTCTCATGGAAGGGAAAAGGAACAAGGCATGCTATAATCTGCTCAAAATAACCTGAAGTAACTTCCAAGTGTTACGATATTTTGAATGAAATGATTTACATTAATGTATAACCTGAATTAGCGTCCACCATTTCATTGGAGCAATCAAATCCCTTGTTTTTTATATGCATTGCATTGAAAACGGCACCATCCTGGCCACCACCTTTGACATTTTTAATCACCCTGCTTGTTAGACAGTAAACTTAATGTTACACTAAATTCACAAAACAGTGAGTTCAAAGTCCAGATAAATGATTAGAATTGTAAGATACATTTTATTCTCTTCTCCCATCTTTATTTCTGTAAATTTAGAAATGTGTAATGTGTATCTTTGATGGAGATTGTATTTGATTATTCTATTGGCTTGATAATATCCATGGGCTTAATTAAAAATATCAGAGGTGAGAAGTTCCAACAATTTTTACCCTTCTAGTTTTTTTCTATCTGAAACCTATAGGCATTCAAACTCTACATAGAGCAGTTTCCCAATCTTGGCAACTTTAAAAGTCACTTCAACTCCCAGAATTCCCTAGCCAGCATTGGGAATTTGCCAAGATTGAGAAACCCTGACATAGAACAATGTAATTTATTTTTGGCTCTAATTGCACTTCATACTAAATAATTTCTTTAACTATGGTTTACTAATTGACCACATTATGGGTCAGCATGATGTGGAAATCCAATCTTCATCATTTTCAGACTAAAATTTCAACAGGTGAAATATTGTAATGTGTTTCCTACTTACTACTAGAAAACAATATTGAAATCCAGCTTCCATGTAATGGTTTTCCCTTGTAGAAAAATCAGAATACTTTCATATTCCTATATTATTCAGAGGATTAGTTAAGAAATGTCACTGAACAGAAATTGCCTGCTCATTAAAATTCAAAGCACAACTCTTTCTGCTGTGGTAGGCTTCAACTGCTGATAGAGCAATACTTAAAAAATTGGCTTGGCTGCAAAACAGCTGTTCATCAAAGCCACCACTTACAAGCAATTGGTGATAATAAGATATCATTATGATGTTACTGGATGGATGATATATTGAAAGCTGCCTTAACATATGCTTTATATAGCCTAGGTCAGGAGTAGGCAACCTTGGTTCTTTTATGACTTATGGACTTCAACTGGGCGTTGAAATCCACAAGTCATAAAAGAGCCAAGGTTGCCTACCCCTGGCCTAGGTGGAATACCAACTATAATTGTTGATTCAAATGGTTGACCATCTAGACCAGGGGTGTCAAACTGCCAGTCCACAGGCCGGTTGCATCATGTGGAGGCTGCGCCCACCCCAGCTCCAGCAATGAGAAAAAAGTCATGATACGTCGCGGCACATCACATGACATGGTGAGTTTGACACCTGTGATTTAGACCTACCTTAAACTGTGACAAAAACAGAAACAATCATGAATCAATTCTGTTGCAAGGAGAGTATTTCTTTGTCTCAAAAATATTGCAATCCACCTGATATAAAAAGTGATTTAGAAAGTTCTTGACATGATTTCTGAGACTAAATAACACTTTTAGCCACTGTGTATTTGTAGAGTGGCTAACTGTCAGCCTGGACATAAGGCAGCCAAAACAGCTTAGTTTAGTTCCTCATCTAACCTGCCATTAGCTCACTCCCTCTATCTTTGGAATGTACGCTTACAATTGCAGAAGTATGATGGCATAGTGCCAGAAGAACTCTGCATATGCATATTCTCCATTAAGCCCCTGTTTTCAAAGTGACTAGGTTGGTTGATATATTGGTGTATCTTAATATAGAATTTTCTTGAGAGACTATGTTTTCAAATACCAGTTTAGCATTTAGGCAGTAAAATTAATAAGAGTTGGAAGGGACCTTAGAGGTCTTTTAGTCCAATCCCCTGCTCAAGCAGACCATACACCATTCCAGACAAATGGAAATTTCTTTTAAACTTCTAGTGATGGAGTACCCAAGACTTCTGGAGGTAAGCTGTTCCACTGAATAATTGTTCTGATTGTCAGGAAATTTCTCCTTAATTCTAGGTTGAATTTCTGTTTGATAAGCTTCCATCTGTTACTTCTTGTCCTGCCCCTTCAGGTACTTTGGAGAATAGGTAGGCCTCTCTTCTCTGTGACAGCCTCTCAAATATTGGAAAGCTACTATCATGTCATGTGATATGTGTGTGTATATATATATGTTTTTAATTTAAATTGCTAACAAAGAATAAGGGAGTCAGTGTGGGTTTGGGTTTGCTTTTTGCGTGGATGTGTGGAGGTGGCCCTTATTGACAAACGAATTCCTAACACAAAGATTGACACCAGAACCACACAGGATGCCACCTCCACACATCCACGCAAAAAGCAAACCCAAACCCACACTGATGATGAGGCAAGACCACAGACCAGGAGCCAGACCAGAGCTGCATCATTGGCCACTTTGAACTACACTACACTAGCACTACAAAGCCCCCAGCCAACCAGAACACTCCCCCAGCCAATCAGAACACAGCCAACCCCCCAGCCAATCAGAGCACAGCCAAGCCCTTAACCAATCAGAACATAGCCAAGCTCCCAGCCAATCAGTTCAAACCCCCACTGGCAGTTAAAAGGAAAAAACAGCTTAGACCACACATTGCTCCTAGAAGCAGAAGCCAAAAGCACCAGCCTGAAGATGATGAATGAGACTTCATCGAAACGTCGCCCAGACACTTCAAATTCTACGTGGGAGAAAACCCGAAGAACCAAAGACCTACATACAAACACCCGCGAAAACCTCAGAAAACATACACACACACACACACACACACACACACACACACACACATATATACACACACACACACACACATTATATATATATATATATATGTTTTCTGAGGTTTTCGCGGGTGTCTGTATGTAGGTCTTTGGTTCTTCAAATTCTACGTGGGAGAAAACCCGAAGAACCAAAGACCTACATATATATCTATATATCTATATATACACACACACATACATACACACACACACACATATCACATGACATGATAGTTTTCTGAGGTTTTCGCGGGTGTTTGTATGTAGGTCTTTGGTTTTTCAGGTTTTCTCCCACGTAGAATTTGAAGTGTCTTGGCGACATTTCGACGAAGTCCCATTCGTCATCTTCAGGCTGGTGCTTTTGGCTTCATGCTTCTAGGAGCAATGTGTGATTGTAGCTGTTTCTTCCTTTTAACTGCGAGTGGGGGTTTGAACTGATTGGCTGGGAGCTCGGCTGTGTTCTGATTGGATGGAGGTGTGTTCTGATTGGTTAGGGGCTTGGCTGTGCTGTGATTGGATGGGGGGGTTGTCTGTGCTCTGATTGGATGGGGGAGTGTTCTGTTTGGGTGGGGTTTTTTTGTGCTCAGGTTAGTCTGAGTTGCAGGGGGAGTAGAGATGGTGAGCTGCATAGCTGTTTGGCTTCGCGTTCGTGGTTGTGCCTCATCTTCATGGTGGGTGTCAGTTTGCTTCATGTATGGATTGGAGGGGTTTAAGGTGGTTAATGATGCAGTTGTGGTCTGGCTTCTGGTTTGGGGTCGTGCCTCATTATCGGTGTGGGTTTGGGTTTGCTTTTTGTCTGGATGGTTGGTGGTGACATCCTGTATGGGACTTCGTCAAAACGTCACCAAGACACTTCAAATTCTACGTGGGAGAAAACCCGAAGAACCAAAGACCTACATACACACACACACACACACACACACACATGCCTTGGCAAATCTTCACTGCCATTTGGATGTTGTTATACTTAAGAGAAATGACAATGATCAATTGTACTTGTATTCTCTAGTTTAATTTCCTAGGCACTTTTCCAAAATCCACTGCTATGTTGATTGCAACATGCATATTTTAACATTGTCCTTATTTCTTAAGGCCTATGTCTAAAGGCCTTTGGAAAATCACATACCCATCATTAGTGGGACATATTAATCATTTCAAAATATAATCTACATAAAAATATCCTAATTAAAACCCATTTCTACATAAGATTCAAATCACTTAAGTCCATTAACAAAATTATTTGAAGAGATTGCAGTTTCCTGAATGTCATGATAAATAATGCCATAGTTTGCTGTGAAATAAGTAACTTTGTCTTTCCACCTTCACGTATTTCACCAGGCACAGTAAAAAAATATTTGAGATAAACTTTGCTGAGTATATAGAAGGCAAAATAAAATAATAAACTATAATTTGTACATAACTGCATCCAGAGACACTTGTTGCTGCATGTTGCCCATACCCTTCCCTAATAGATAAACAGATGACTTTACTTGGAGCTTAAATTTCAAAAGGCCCTATGCAATGAGGAAAGAGGTTAAACAATTCAATTTGCAGCTGAGTCATAACAATAACAAAACAGAGTGATTTAAGTAGCATTATTCATATTGGCACAATGTCATTCTTTTTCTTCCCTCCTATATAATTTTAGCATACTCTCTAAGAAGAGTGACAGTATTAAAAATAAGTTCACTTCCTCTGAAAGAGAGAAACATATAGTTAATCTTGAATGGTGATGCCACCTTACTTTTCTATTCTGTCCAGAATAGCATCAAAATATGAAGGAAGAAGAATCTTATTCTGGCAGTCATTTGTTCTGCAGGAGAGAACATCTTTTATATAATTATATTTATAGGATGAGGTCTGCTTATTCTCAGCAATATTCCTAACTCCCATCCATAACATGGCCCAAGTAAATATGCAGCCAGCTACTACAGGTTAGGTCTTACTGTATCCTAGGTACAAACTCATTCTCCTTTTAGCTACCACATTATAAGTTATGCATGAGGTGAGCTATCATGACTACTCCTCTTTGCAGTGGAAGATTTATTGAGAAGAACATCTCTGCACAGAGAGTACAGAGGACACTATCCTTCTCTCTTGCTTTGAGTTTTAAAGAACACATCCCTGTGCACTTATGGAAGATGTGGTAATAAATGTAGTATTCCTGGGAACCAAGCATTTTTTGTTTAACAAGGATTAAAATCTTGAAATTCTTCATCTTATTGACAAGTCAAAACCACAATTTGGTTCTTAATGATTCTTGCTTTGTAAATGTATTGTTCTTTCAATTTGCTTTTGTTTTGGAAGGGAGAAAAAAATGGGATGGGGTAGCTGGAATAATGACATAAAGTAGATTCAACATTGAGGATGACAATCTTATTGTAGTTTGCAAAAAGTCTATAAGGCCTGCATCAAGGAAACCTGGCTAATATCTTACATAAACAGGGAATATATTCTGATATATTGATGGAAACAAGTTAGATGCACTGTGACAAAAAAGCCCACCAAGCTCCGATGACTTCCATAATTTCTTTTGCAAAATATAAATGTCATTGTTCAGGCAAACACAGTGTATACAAGGGAAAAGAAGAATTAACTATCTCGTAAAATAAATTGACTTTCTTCCACTCACTCTTTCAAATACTAGACAACTCTTCAGGGTCTGAGCAGCCTAGTCCTTCATATTACTGCAATTAATATCAGTTACCACAAATAAAAAATGACAGTTTCCAAATAAACTCTTGCCCTAACAGGACAGTAGTTGAGTATGATCTCCAATTGCCTTGAATATACAATTAACATTCTTGCTGAGTAAAGGCTTTGCTTTTTTTTGTACAAAAAAAAATCATAGTTATTTTCTTTCAGAAAGACTGCAGATCATGATTCCTATATCTGAATGACTTTCTCCTTTTTTAAAAAAAAAAAGCACAAAAATATATTTCCTGCACCTATAACTAACTATATATAACTGTATGTATAATTATGGATAGAAAAAATACAGTTTAGCCATTTCTCTGAATGATTTTGCATTTGCCTGGCTCTTTTTCAAATGGAAAGCATTAAGTACTGTATTTTAATCTCCTACCTTTATGTCCCAGTTGTTTCATTTATAAATAACCACACATTTTGCTTCTAAGAATAAGCAAAACAGAACCTGCTACTCACCATCAAATTTCTTGTGCCTCGATACAAATGTGGTGCGGACAAAATGGCTTGTCTTGTCCATCAAATTCTCAAATTCCAGCTTGCTTTGCTGGCTTAGTTTGTCTTCCATTTCTGATGTGCAACACGTGTATTCCTGAGGACAGATTCTCAAGTGTTCCCCTGCAAGCATAGGACATGAATGCAAAGCATAAGAAAGAGCAAAGACAAATCCATGCATAGGGTCACATTCTGTCATATACTGATATATTCAACAGGCATGTTTAACGATCAGTCTCCACAAGGGAATTTTATAATTGAAGATGTCACTGTCAAGATAGAGGTCCTGTTCCTAGGGCCTTCTTCTCTCTTTACTCACAGGACTATAGGATAGAGTTTCCCAGTAGATCGTAGTTTAGTGACTTGTTTGAACTGGGGGAAGCTAATCTTTTAAGTATTTGTTATATTAAGACATGGATCAGGAAGGATTTAAGTTTGATTTTTTTCAAAAAAAATATCTGTGGATATATGCAGCTTCCTGCAATGCATTTTATTGGCAATAGTTAGCTATTAAATATTAATATAGATATCAGCTGATTTCTTTTTAGATAATACCAAATATATAATTATGAGTAGAAATAGAAGAAAAGTTTACAATTTTAAGCTACATCGATAAAAATGCAGTGAAAACAGTAATGAAAGCCTTTGCATTTAATTCTCCAGATTATCCCTTGATGTACCATGTCTACGTCTCTGCACAGCCCAGCTTACATTAATGCAATTTGCAAGTGGAAGCCAATTCTTTAACTTATGAAATTAAAATGCTCAGTTATTACATGAACTGTGACTTTCCAATTGAAGCTGTACTCTGGTTGTCAGAAATGTTTAGCTCAGCCTGCCGGGAGCAAAAAAATTCCATCATTGTGTACAGAAATATAACTTCGATAAGAACTGCTCTGATGTAAACTATTTTTATTTGGGGTATAATGAATGTTGATGAAAATCTCTGTGTGCTCTTAAATGGCAAAGCTATAAGCTAAGGGTTTATACCAATCTTCCCAATTTAGTGTAGCACAGATGTGTTGGCAGTACATCTTTTGGAATTACCAACCAGCATATCTGAGATGAGGAGGGGAGTGGGTTGGGAAAAGTTATTTTTTTTTAATTCACAGACATCAATCTGTTCCACTTAATCAATTTGGATATTTAAAATCTCACAAGTTATGATATTTAAATTATTGATTACAGTACCACATAGATAAATACCATATTTTTCCATCTATAAGACGCTTGTATAGATGCTCTGGCATGCGAGTTTCTCCGTGCTGATCAGCTGTTCGGCGGAGCACCAAACAGCTGAGCTGGCAAATCTGGAAGTTTGGCCGGCCGACGATCTTGTCCCCTCCCATTAGTGGCAAGCCCACAGGGGCTTGACAACTGCATCAGGTGGCATGGCAACCCACACAGGCATGCCCTGGGCTTTGGAGGTTACCATTATTTTTCTGTGTATAAGATGCTGCACTTGTATAAGATGCACCTGATTTTTGAACAGGGTGTTTGCAGGAGAAAATAACATGTTATACACGGAAAAATATGGTAATAAAGTTGTTTACAAAGGGGTAGTGGCTTAAACATTAACACCTCATGTAAGATGACCTGTAACAATTCAATAAATAATTCTAGAGGAATATGGCAGAGAAATCTTGAAAGAGGTATTTGCAATAATGGTTTTAATGCAATACTTTCTCTCAGATTGCAGAGGTTTATTTGATTACCGAATAAAACTATAGTATGATAACCTTATAACCCTATAGTGTGTTAATGTAACCACAACCTCAGTTGCTACATTAACAATATTTATTTTGCTAATATTAGGCTAAACAAGAATTTGTTTCTTGCTTGATAGCTTTGATCGATTTATCAGCATTCTGGTCTGTTTCCACTGGATTGAAGAAAATGCCCCATCAGTTTCAGGCTAACTGTAATTGGCCAATAAAGTTGAGCATAGAAGTTTCTTACACAGAACCAGCACGAAAGGGAAGCTGAGATCATTCTTCGTAGCCTTGGCCTTCTGTATGGAACTATGTATACCTAATGCATAAAGAAGAATTGATATGGGAAACAGACTAAGATGATATTTAACTAAAGATTGCCTATTTTTTTAGGCTGTGCAATGCTGTGGATTCAAGGTTAAAAGGTGCCTTGGCTTGATGAGGTGTGTGAACGTTCATCCTTAAATAGTTGCACTGTCTCCCAAAACTGTTGTGCTGTCCCAGGAAAAAAACAAATTTGCTTTCAGAAATTGCAGATAGATGCTGAGTTTGCACACCTGGAATCCAAAGCAGCCTTCTGTCTGAATCCAAAGTGCTGCACTGCTTTATTTTTTGTATTTTAATTATAATTTTGGAACATTTATATAGCCATCCATCTTAAATTGTGTTAAGAGTTGAGTGTCAAGAGTTTTAAGACAGCTTATCATCTGAATGCTTCCCTTTCAAAGCTTCATAGGCCTCAGGATCCAATTTCTCAGTTCCTTTCTTCTCTTTCTCATCTGCTTTCAGATGAAATCTTTTCTCAGCTAGTGAAGTATTTCCTGTCGGAACAAAGTCATCAAAATTTCCTTTAGTGGAACTTTGATTCTAAAAGCTGCAAGAGAGATGCTAAACTTGCAATTTTTTTTTATTTGGACTAAAACATACCGTATTTTTCTGTGTATAAGACTCTGTTCAAAAAGCAGGTGTGTCTTATACAAGTGCAGCATCTTATACACAGAAAAAGAATGGTAACCTCCGCAGCCCAGGGCATGCCTGTGTGGGTTGCCATGCTGCCTGGTGCAGGTGTCAAGCCCCTATGGGCTTGCCCCGAACGGGAGGGGGGAGGGGGCAAGATCCTTGGCTGGCCGAACTTCCAGATTTGCCGGCTCAACTGTTCGACGCTCTGCCAAACAGCTGATCGGTGCGGAGAAACTCACATGCCAGAGCGTCTTATACAAGGGTGCATCTTATAGATGGAAAAATACGGTATTTCCTTCCTTCCTTTTCCAAACCAGCTCATTTTCTTGGTCAGAGTTTCCAAACCTTTTCCTCTAAAATGTTATTTAATGATTGATCTGGATATTTACAGAATTGTTTTGCAGACTGCAATTGTGCTCTCCAGAAATTCATGGCATTTTACTCCAGGAAACTCTTTTTGCTCTCTGCTGTTATGACACTTACTGAAAAGATTATATGCTAGACGTGGCATCGAATACAGTTGACCGGCTTTTCTTTCCCCAAAGGGTTTCCCCATAGAGAAATCTGATTGCTTTAAGTTATGCTGTGCCAGCACTATGCCAGACAAAAATGAGAATTAATTCAGCCAGTGCCCCTATTAAAACTTGATAAACTGCAGTGTTTCAGATTAAAGATGGTAGCTCTCTCCTCTTTCTCTTTGTGGCTCATATTATATAAATCAAGTCCATCATCTGCTAGAAATTCAACCTCTAGTGTTCAACCCCCAAATTTATTACTTTCCTAATCTTACATCTTTCTGCACTTGCTCCATTTTGACAAGCTTTTAGTACAGGTTTTGGTAAAATCTATATACCTAGAACAGTATAACAGTTTATAAGCATTGTGACTTTATGTTCAAACGCAGATAATTGTGGTTATTCAACTGCAACCTTCCTGTGAGGTCCCTATAATAAATGAAGCAGCCCTAAACATTTAATATTTTATCAAAGAATAACTGTTGTATTGTGCAAATGAAGTAGGTGAGGGTAGAAGAAACATCTGATACGTATTTTAATAAAGAGATTCCTAATTAAGATTTCCTAAGGCATCAAGCAAACAAGAAAGTAGATATACTTTGATCACTGTGCTTTTCAGCATTAGGCAATGAGGTTCTTCACGTAACAAGTTTGTCAAAAGTGCACACAAAATGTATACTGCAAAGGAACTGTGAGTCCAATGCTGAAATATATATGAACAAGCATTTTATTCGAATATACTGTTCGCCAAGATTAGGGATGGATTAACCTTTCAAATATGATTTTACTTAGCATCTATTTTTCAACACTAATTTTCTTTAGTTTATCCTGGGTTATCACATCAGTTTATATTGCTTTTCTAAAAGTATGGCAGGAACATTTTTTCAAATATACCCATATAGGTACAGTATGTAACTTTCTAATAATTGTAGATGTATAATCAGTGATCATCATTTAAGCCATAGAATTCAGAAAAAAAACATGGATAGTCACAGATACATAGATGAATTTCTTATTGGGACTTACATTAAAATGTAATATAAAGTAAATTTAAATAAGAGTGGAGAGGAGTGGAGAGTGGAGAGTGGAGAGTGGAGAGTGGAGTAGAGTAGAGTAGAGTAGAGTAGAGCAGAGCAGAGCAGCTTTATTTTGCCACGTGTGATCAGACACACATGAAATTTTCTCCAATACAGAACCACTCAGTGCACATGCAAAGCAATAGAATAATAATAATAATGCCAATACAAGGGGGAGGGGGAGAGTAAAGAAGGTAGTATAATATAGCCACACTACATGAGTTTATATAATAATAATAATAATAATAATAATAATAATAATAATAATACAGCCATACTACATGAATTTATATACATAGACATTTACAGCACTGAATTAGGTATTTACCAGAGTGATGGCATGAGGGGAAAAAAACTGTCCCTATGTCTACTAGTTATTTTGGCATACGATGCCCTAGAGCCAGCGTCCCCAACCCCCATGCTGTGTACCGGTACTGGTCTATGGCCCATTGAAAACCGGGCCACGCAAGCAGCAGGTGAGCATATGAAGCTTCATTTCCTCATGCATGGGAGCTAGGTTGCACATGCAAAACCATTTTCAGCTGCTGCTGCTGCCACCGCTGATGCTGCCAGTCTGTGGAGCCAGAATAGTTAGGGACCGCTGCCCTATCACGTCAACAAATATAATTTTATTAGATATATAAATATATAAATATTTTATACATTCATTATACATGCATTTATTATATAACAATTATATAAATATTAATATATTTATATTTATGGATAGCTTGTATAGTTTTATTTATATAAATATAAATAAAATTATATTTAATATAAATAAAATTATGTTTCATTTTAATGTAAAATACATTAAAATGTCAATCAAATATATTTCTTAGGTTTTGCAGCCCAAATGTTTTAGAACTGTAAACAATCAGAAATGAGATAGAACATTGGGAAATTAAGATCTTGGAGCATGTGAAACTGTGAGCAATGACAAATCTATCTCATCCTTTCCCATTCCTGGAGCAAGGGCAAAACAGCTCTCTGAACTCCTCAGGCTGGACGTCAAACTGAGCCAAAGACCTAAATGATTGATAGTACCAAGAGTCTTCTCTGGCAGGTGTCCCTGATGTTTACATCTAAGTTGAACTCCTACCAATATATCTCAGTTCACAAGTTCAAGATCCAGAATGAGCTGAAGTCACCACACCAAGCCTGAAGAAACACTTGAGTGAGTTAAATAAAGCTGCAAAATGTGCACAGCCAAATTTATTTCTGAGTAACTGCATTGAAATTAATGGGGCTTACTCCAGAGTAGATTGTCCTAAATACTGCCAAAATATAAACTCAGCTTTTTGGTTCTCCCACTTCTGAAATCTTACTAAAGTTCTGGCTACAGACATTAATAATAATGACACCCTATCATCATCACACAAACTTACTTGATTTTCACGTGACATAAATATTACAACTAGAGATTTTTTTTAATTATTTACTCAAGTTTAGTTTCCTCTCTAACCCGTTTGAAACTAACTATTAACTTAATAATATATTCTTTTCCACTTGAATCTATTAAACTTGCATAAAAGCTTTGAAAAGAACAATACAATCATTTCTGATCTTCTTTGTTTAATCCAAGTTTGGGCAATACCAAAGGCATACATCAACTGGATGTATGCCTTTGGTACTGATGGTATATTCCATCAGGATGGAAACTAATCAAGGGGAGAAGCAACTTAGAACTAAGAAGAAACTTCCTAACAGTGAGAATAATTAACCACTGGAACAACTTGCCTTCAGAAGTTGTGGGTGCTCCATCACTGGAGGTATTTAAGAAGAGACTGGACAGCCAGTTGTCTGGAATGATATAAGGTCTCCTGCTTGAGCAGGGGGTTGGACTAGAAGACCTCCAAGGTCCCTTCCAACTTATTCTGTTCTACTAGCTTGATCCTGATACATTTAGGAAATTCATAAAACATGATATTTTCTCTTTTCCTTTTAATAATCTCCTAACATTTCAACATGCATTCATGCAAATGTAGGGTCAGGGACAATATGGAAGGCTCTGATGGAGAAGAGAATAGATAGGAGCTTTCTTAAGCTAAAGCAGTGGTGGTGAACCTATGGCACGTGTGCCAGAGGTGGCACTCGGCGCCCTCTCTGTGGGCACGCATGCCATTGCCCCAGCCCCATCTTCCCGAGGCCCCCTCCTCTCCAGAAGCCCCCCTGGAGGAGAGTCATCCCCTGGCATGGCCTGCACGGAGCAATGCAGTCAAGGACATAGCTGGGCAGCAGGGACAAGACTCTTTCCTTGTGGTCCATAGCATGCAGATGATGTTGCGGGGTATGGGCGGAGGGCATGGCTGCCATGGCATTGCAGGGCTGCCTGGGTGATCTGCTATGGCTGGCCATTGAGGCAGTGGGCAGGGAGAGCAGGGGGCGGGTGGGGGTGAAGCCTGAAGGGTGGGAGGTGGAGCGGGGGCGGGGGGTGGGTTTGGGGCACTCGGTCTCTAAAAGGTTCTCCATCACTGAGCTAAAGTTTCTTAGAATCCAAGTCAAAGTGTGACTGATTCTCATATTTTTCTACTTCTTCCTACAGCAAATGAAATCTGTTCTTGGCACACACAGGGCTTCTTTCCTTTTTCATTGAAACTCAAAATAATCTTTACATGAAAATTGGAATAGAAAAGACTTGCTTGAGGACACCCAGTGAACTGATTAAATTGGCAGGATCTAAGATCATGTGTTCCCTGTCACACCTTTAGCCTCTTTACTCTTTCAGTACAAAACAAATCAGCAGGGAAGAAAAGAAAATAGTTCAAACTCCGTTAGGAAAACCTTGTTGGGATTGAGATGCTTGGTAACAGCTTGCATGATATTCACCTTGTTCCTTTATTGCCTGCTGCTATGTTGTTTTAACTTGATCACTGAGTTTCATAAAGAAATAGGAGTCAAATTATATGTTGAAATCCCACCATCTTTGGCACTGGTAATTTATATAACCAAAGGTTAGAAAGTTATCCTTCCAATGGGGGAAAAATCCTTTCTTAATAACATTATTCTACTTGAAATATCTCTAACTCTTAACTACATATATCACATTTGAAGTAATGTTCTTTTTTACAATATTAATTTTATTTTCTAATAAGTGCACTGGGTGTTTAATCATCTATAGCAGTATTTCAGATAGTTCAATATATTTAAATCTACAGTCAGAGGGAATTTCTGTCATAACTAAAAGGTCAAATTAGAAGTGAAAGAAGCAACAAAACAGTCCACTATGTTGGACCTAGTATTTATTTTATTTATTTATCAAATTTATATACAGCTTGTCCCATAGTGCAAGATGACACTGAGCATCTTGCAATGTAATCAAATATACGGGAACTAAAACAATTATAAAAGCAAATTAAAATTACAAGTGATTAAATTAAAAACTATGGATTAATTACAAAGCCTGAAGAAGAAAAGAAGTGATGGGAAAATCCTTTTAAGATGCTAGAAAGTATATAAAACAGGAAGGATTTACAACCCAAACAACTAGTTTACAACTACAAACTGTTAAGGTCATGTCAAAAATGTTAAAAGCATAGAATGCACTGAGACTTATGAAAAATAAGCCTATAAACAATACCCAAACCAAATGAAAGTCAAATAAACTGTAGGTTTGTTGCAAGGCGAAAGATGAACTTGTAATGGGTAAAGAGAAGAAGCAGAATACCTTAATTGGCATTTTACTGTATATCTGTCATTGAGCAGGGCACTAAACAGCATAATTGTGTGCACTTGGATAGGAATGCAAAAGTTAATGTGAACAAGCATAGGTTTATCATGACCTCTCTCCTACTTTGGAAGCAACTAGTTTAATAGAACAGGGGAACTCTGTAGACAAAACCTAATTTTATCTCAGCAAAGATTCTCATGAGATCTTCAGGAATAACATGATAAAAATGGGCTACATAATGTAATTGTTCAGTGGTTTTCAATTGGCAAAATGACAATAACAACTGTTATTCAGTGGCATAGGTTCCTCATGAACTGGAAAGTTTCTATTCACCCAAATGCTTTACTAATTTTGTGTGGGATATCTCCTGTGGGCCATTCTATCTTCGATTATATGATTAAGAAAGATTTTAAAAGGGTTCTAACAACAAGTAAAACTCCATAGATTTGTAAGAGTCTATAAGCCACATTTCCCACCCCCTATAATAGCTCAAGGTTGGTGTGTTGTGGGGGGGCTGAGGAGATTTTATATAAAATTTGGAAAATGGATGACAAAAGGACAGTAATTGATATTTGAGCCAATGTTTGATGGAGACTGGATAGGGAGATGATGGTATCTAGAAATGCTTGTATTTGATGAGGAAGCAGAAAGAGAAGTAAAATGAGGGAATGGCAAAAAAGAATGGCATGAGTAGTGAAGAAAGAAAGGAAAGAGAGGTAAAAATATTGGAGAATGGAAAGCAAGCTAAACTAACCAAGAGCACTGGAGATGATTTTGGATGAATGGAGTTTGATGAACCACTGGCAACTGCATAAGTCTGGCTTCTGGAAGTAAATAGTCTTAGAGCTTCCAGCATATTAGGCACCACTGGATTTGGCTGCCTGGATATGAGAAGGCCAAACTTTTGGGCTGGGTCTCCAAGCAGTAGATATGGCTTGGTATTCCGGCTGCCCTACAGTTCCAGTGAATGTTGCCTTATACATGTATTCAAGTTTCTTAACTATTTTCCAAATTGTCTTGTTTAGATATTTCAGTTTTTATTTTTCCATGAATAAATAACAGAACCACAAATACACATATTAAAAACATCTCAGATAATATAACATATATGTACAGAAAAAATAGATAAATAGACAAAAATAAACAAAACCTTGTTTCACCTGTTTAATAAAAAGTGGATCATTTAATGCTGTATTTAAATAATACCTTGAAAAACAGTACCAATTTTCCTTATAACAATAGACATATTACTGTGGTGCAATCAGATATTGTAACAAGATTTATGTTACATTTATCTATCCATTCAGATCATAACATTAAAAAATGCTTTAAAAACAAGTCAGATATAGAGTTGAAAAAAAGTGTATTTGAAATAATGTTTTAAAAGTGACCATATAAACACTTTACGAAATTAAATTCCTGTATAGAAGCATACAGGACCCTTCATATATAAAAAATAAATTTACCTGGAACAATACTACAGCTTAATAAAGATTATAAAATTTAATTAAAATCTCCAGACCCAAAGCAAAAATAAAAGTTATTCAAAATATCTAAGTAAAACATCTGGATGATCTTATTAGGCCCACAGTGCAATAAATAAAATGTGATTATTAGAACATTTAGTCTCTAATATGTCCTTCTGGAGCTATTATTATTTGTCTCTCTACAAATGTTGAAGACTTTATTAAAGTTATAACACTCTTGCAGTTTTTGAATTTCCACTAATATATATTTATCTGTTTCTATTTGGATTTCACTGATTTAATGATGTACAAATTCAGAATTAGAACAGATGATAGATGACAGATATAGATAGACAGACAGATAGATAGATAGATAGATAGACAGACAGACAGACAGACAGACAGACAGACAGACAGACAGAATATTTTATTTTATACACTTTCTTGGAATTCTTTAATGAATAATTGAAATCTAAAACAGTAATTAAAGATGGAAGCTACTTATTTTTTTCATTCTAGCTCGCTTCTTATAATCCTGGCCACAGTGTTTCTTTGGATTATGGGCAAGATAACTCAGCTTGTATTAGTGAATGTTATTAAAAAGAAAATTTGAAATCTGCAAATTTTTTTGTTCAAGGAGCTATATTCTACTTTGGTTAGAGCTCTGATCAGCAGTCTAAATGGTGATTCCCAGGGCTAACAAATCTGGGTTGCAAAAATCTAGAATATCTCTAGTTGGGAGCAAAGAGTTGGCTTCATAGTATCATATCAGACTCAGAAATAAATTTGGAGATCATCTGGTCCAATAGCCTGCCCTATGTAGGAACCCCCTACTGCAGCAAACCAAAAAAATGTGCACCTAGTTTCTCTTTAAGGAGAATCTATACTCCCAACACACTCTGTCCCATTGCTGTACACTTTTACACTTAGCAAAATGTTCCTGAACTGTAATGAAAATCTACTTCTTTGCAATTTAAACCCATTGTTTCTCGTTCTGCCTTCCTGAACAGGACTGAACAATTCTGCCCGCTCCAACAGTTCCTGATAGTTTTTTGTTCCTTCCAGGTCCCTTATCTAATAAATGCCAACACAAAATCTATGATGTGAATATTATTACTGCTTGCCAGAGTTTCTCATTCTTTTATATTCTATCTCCAAATTTATGAGCATATTACCATCTGTGCTGCAGGTGACTTACAACTGTCTTGGCATGGCTCTCTGAGCGTACAGTGTACACGTACATAAGCCTATATGAGCACTATTGAAAAAAAGAGAAAGAGCATATATGTGTGAGCCTGAGTTGGCAAGCATTTGATCCAGCATTACACTTCTAAACGAGACCTGAATATTGTTTTTCATCCAGTAGTAATGGGTACAACAGGAAGTTACTGGTTGATCATGAAAGAGCAGGTCAAAACCACATTCTTGAACAATCAAGCATTTAACCCCTTTATATTTTACATCATACAAAGAACGGTTGCGGGAATTGGGTATGGTGAGTCTAGAGAAAAGAAGGACTAGGGGTGACATGATAGCACCATTGCAGTATTTGAGGGGCTGCCACAAAGAAGAGGGGTCAACTTATTTTTCAAAGCACCAGAAGGCAAGACAAGAAACAATGGATGGAAACTAATCAAGGAGAGAAACAATCTGGAATTAAAGAGAAACTTCCTAATAATTAACCAATGGAACAGTTTGCCTTCAGAGGTTGTTGGTGCTTCATCACCAGAGATTTTTAATAAAAGGCTGGACAGCCACTTATCTAAAATGGTATAGGGCCTCCTGCTTGAGGAGGGGGTTGGACTAGAATATCTCCAAGGTCCCTTTCAGCTCTATTTTGATTGATTGATTGAACATAGCTTTCTGATCAGTTGTAGTACTTTCCCTCTCTGTGCATGAACAGGGTCTTGCGAGAGGGCACATAAGCACACAAAGCTGTCCCTCCCCTCCACCTCCTCAGTCCCCCAAAGCAATGTCTCCATTCATGACTTTAATATAGTAGGGAATATCAAGCATATGAGGTGGCATATGCTTTTCCAACATTAGCTCATCTAACTGACAAATTGTGAGGCGCTACAAGGTGGCACATTGTTCCAAGAGACATATTTTTTAGTATATTGTAGCCTATTTAAAGTTGCTGTCTATGTTTTTGTAATGCCCATCATTAAGAAAGAGAAAGAACCATGCATACAAAGGTCTAACTTTCCTATTGTCTCTTTCAGAATGGCTGCTCCCATGACTGGCTGTGCTGCAGCCAAGGAAGAGCAGCATCCTAAAAAAGCAATTCCATTATTAAGAATTAGTTCCATTCAGTCTCAGCTTTAAGGCACATTTGACTGTACTCCTTCCTTTTCAGTGTAATGCTGAATGAAACATGTTCTGCATACTCTTTCGGAAAGCATTGTGGATTGGGAATCTGATGAATTTTGATCTGACGATTTGGCTAAAGCAGTGGTTCTCAACCTTTCTAATGCCGTGACCCCATAATACAGTTCCTCATGTTGTGGTGACCCCCAACCATAGTGGGCGTGGCTGCCAAGTGGGCGTGGCTGCTAAGTGGGTGTGGCCACCAAGTGGGCATGGCAAGAAAGACAGCCCCGGCCACCATTAATGCTGCATGTATTTTAATGCATGTATTTTAATGCATGTTTACCCTGCCTTTAAATGTGGGACCAAAATTTACAGAAAGTTAGTAAATAATAAATAAGAACAGGCTGCTTTCATTTGAACCATAAATTATAGTGGGGACCTGGAGGGATTTTCTTTCAGCGAAGATGGAAGAAAATATATGAAAGAGAGGGAATAAAAAGCAAAGCAGAAAGGAATAAGAAGAGTGAGAAATGGCATGGAGGTTATAGGTTTCGTGGATCAGAAATAAACAAAACAATTACATCCGTTTTAAGAGAACAAATGGCAACAAATGGAAGATTCAAACTAGTTTTAAGGGAATAAAAGGAAATAAATGGAAGTACCGGTATTAAACCACAATAAATGGAAGAATCAAAGTAGTTTATAAAAGGAAATAAATATCAGCAAACAAGAATGCTTTAACCAAATTTTTGTAGCCCAGATGTGATAGCCTCAGAGATTACAGGTATATTTGTGCAGTTGTGCATTAGAATAGCACAAAATGTTGGTTTTAAATAATTTTATTGTGCAATAAATGAATGAATAAATGAAGCCACTTTGTTCAACCCCCCCTCCCATTTGCTAACAAAGTTAATAGCACATGGGAGTCCACCCACCGCAGGGGTAGTGTTTTTCAAAAACACTCAAAGAGCCACTTGGACCCATTTCCCACCGAAAACAAATCACTGGAGCTGAAAAACCCTTTTGATATCTAAAATGAAGATAACACTGCAGATATCCTTTTTTACCTTTAATGTGTGTGTGTGTGTGTGTGTGTGTGTGTGTGTGTGTGTGTGTGTATAAAATAAAGGTTAAAAAGGATATCTGCAGTGATCTTCATTTTAGATGTCAAAAGGGTCTTTCTCTGTCACTTTCCTCTCTTTCTCTTTCCATTCTTTCCTCTTTCCCTCTTTCCTCTTTCTTTTTCTGTCTCTTTTATCCTCTTTCCTCTCTTTCTTTCTTTCCTCTCTCTTCTTTCTTTCCACTTTCTCTTCTTTCTCTTTCTCTCTTTTCTCAATCTTTTTTCTCTTTCCTCTCCCCCTCTTTCTCTTTTTTCTTTCTCTCTCTCCCTCTTTTCTCTCTTCTCTTTCCTCTTTTTCTCTCTCTCCCTCTCCCTCCAGTCCAGGTGAAGAGAGAGAGAGAGCTAAAGGCAGACGATGCCAAATGGACAGGGAGGGCAAGCTGCTCCCAACCGCCCTCCCATCTTCAGCCGAGAATCGGCGGAGGGCAACAGGCGAGAAAGGGAGGCGGAGAATAGGCGGAGGGCAACGAGAAAGGGAGGCAGAGAATCGGCGGAGGGCGGAGGGCAACGGGCGAGAAAGGGAGGCGGAGTATCGGCGGAGGGCAACGGGCGAGAAAGGGAGGCGGAGAAACGGCGGAGGGCAACGGGCGAGAAAGGGAGGCGGAGAATCGGCGGAGGGCAACGGGCGAGAAAGGGAGGCGGAGAATCGGCGGAGGGCAACGGGCAAGGAGAACGAGCGGACAATGGGCAGATGGGTAGGGGGAGCAGGACGGACGGCAGGCAGCCAAGCAGAGGAAGCTCAGCAGCAGGCAAAACTTACTGTTTTTGCTTGTTCTCTCTCGCTTTCTGCCGCTTGTTCTCTCTCGCTTTCTGCCGCTTGTTCTCTGTCTCGCTTTCTGCCATGTGCTCCGAAACCAAAACTTCCTTAGTTTATATTGGCTTTCGAACGCCAATAGAATAGTCTCTTGAATAGAGTCTATTCGCGTTCAAAAGCCAATAGAAAGTAGCGTAACTAAGGAAAAGGAAAAAAAATGGCGGACAGCGTTGAGGAAAAAAATGGCGGACAGCATTGATTGGCAACCCCTGTGAAATGGTCGTTCGACCCCAAATGGGGTCGTGACCCACAGGTTGAGAACCGCTGGGCTAAAGGGAACATATGTTCTGTTTACTAAATTGAAATCCAGCAGTCAGCCATGAAAGTTCTAAAGGAAACCACTAGGCTATGGGTTAGGCATGTGACCAAAACTATGAATATTTTTATAATTTCTCTATTTCTATACCTTCTATGCCAGCTTCCTCTTATGTAACTAAATGAAAGTATAAATATCTGACTTACACTGTGTTCAGGGTTCTTCTGCCTTTAGGGATGACTCGTCTTTATTCAGCTCAATAAATGTGTTTAGCTTATCAAGAAAAATCCAGGCTCCACCTTATATTCTTTACCAAGTCACACCTGAATCCCTGCATAACAGCATCTTAGGCATATTTGTACCATAAGTCTTTAGAGGACTTGGTGAGTATGATTAAGTCCCACCTATGCTTTCAAAAACATATTCAAGAGTCTTCAACTCAACAATTTTAAGTAATTCCAGAAAACTGGAATATATATATATAATGTTATGATCTATCCTTAGACATAGATCATAACATTAATAGAGATTAAAGAATAAAATCGTAGACTTCAGGGATGTTGGGAACACTAAAGCAAAAAGCCTGCTGAATATTGAGAAGCTGATGATTTAGCATTCTGCCCAATATTCAAGTGAAGAAAATTGAAATGTCACTTCACTGAGCCAAAGATAGTTCTCAATGAACAGTCCACCTTGACACCCCTTCTGCTTTACCAATTATCTTCTTTATAGCATATAACAATGTGGCAGGTTGCCTTGCTGAAACTGCTTTTGGCATTTAAATTGTAGAGGTCAACTTTTCTACTTAAACTCAGACCCAGACATGTGGTGATTTAAATTCATTCTATAGCAGTTTTGGGGCAAAGTAGTATTTTTCAAAACAGTTCTTTGCATATACAATAACCCTATCCATATGCTGTACTGTACTGTATATCCTAACAGATGAGTAAATCCATCCTTTTCATCTTCCTCATTCTCCCTCCCCCCAGCCTTTGCCCCCAATTCCTTGGAACCCTGCAATCACATCCCCTGCATTCATGTTTGTCCTAACCAGGGGAAAAAGAAAAAAAAAAACACTTTCTTCAGACACCTTTAGTGTTCCCTTAGGGGCTTGAGGTCAATTAAAAAATGAATGCCTTCCAAAACAGATTGATAATTAGTTAACAGTCTCTTCATTACGGGTCCCATGGGAGACATTAATTTACAAGAAGTCTGACCCAGTTGTCCTTGGGAAACCATCAAACTTGCAGAAATGAATGTCACAGCAAAACTGTTCATTTGAGTACAACACAGGCACAATAAAGCTGTTATGCCTGCTAATCCTGTTGCAGATCATCATGCTCTTCTGTTATTATTTTCTTCAAGAAAAACATTTTTTTCTAAAAAAAAAAAGGTACAGTTAGAGATTATGAATATACAATGAATCAGATCATTAATTCATGGATTGTAGATAGTCCCACTGCCAAGTGGATTTGAAGTTGTTTGAATAACCATATCCAATGTATGTCTTTAATGGTAATGGCTCTATATCAACATGAGAGAGAGGTACTGTATATTAGGGGTCCCAAACCGTAGCCCACTATTGGGCCTTGAGCTGAAACATTGAGCAACAGTGTACGCATGTGCATCCACACTTGAGCGAGCAGCATGTGCCTGCTGCTCATGCAAATGGAACTGTGTGCACCTGCTTTCATGCCACTCACGCCGAACCATCCTCCATTGCCCCCTGCCGGTCCTTAAAGTTGGAGAACTCTGCTGTATATGATGGGATATGTCAGGGCCCAGTGTTCGCTAATATCTTTATAAATAACTTAGGCAACAGAATAGATAGGGCGCTGAACAATTTTGCAGACAACACGAGTTGGGAGGAGGGATTTCTCACAACCTCAAAGTTCAGTATCAAAGTTTAAAAGGATCATTATATTTATCTTTATAAATGAGGTCTTTTTCTACAAAATGCAGTTCAATGTCAAGGGCAGGATTCTATACTTAGGTAGGAAAAAAAATCAGATACACAAGTACAAGATAAGTGCTACCTGGCTCAGGATAATACTTGTGAGAAGAATTTGAGTATCTTCCGGGTAGAACAGAGATTAAACATGAACTGAGAGGATGATGCAGCTGCCAAAAGAGCCAAAACATTTGGTGGCATTAATAAAAACTTAGTGTCACGATCATGGAAGGTGACTTGTTGGGCTGTATGCTGCCCTAGTCAGTTTTCAGTGTCACAATGCAAGAAGGATGCTGGGCAACTGGAAAGAGTTCAGACTAGAATGACAAAGGTGGTAAGGGGCTGGGGAAGTAAATCTTTTGAAGAACTTTTAAAATAACTGAGTATATTTAAATAAAGAAGAGAAGGCCAAAGACTTACAAGAAAGCAGCCTTCCAATATTGAAAGTGCTTTCACGGTAAAGAGGATGTGGATTTACTGTATTTCCTAAGATGCTTTAGAGTAGGGCAAAAATTAATGGGTGGGAGAGAGAAATCTAAACGTGAAATAGAGAATTTTCTGATTCTAGAAATTCTGCTCTGCTCCTAAGAAGAGAAACAGTCTGCCTCTTGGAATCATGGGTGTTCCATCACTGGAGGTTTTCAAGACAAGATTGAACAATCTTTGGGCAGGAGCTTGGACAAAAAGACTGGCAACTTTGCTTCTAATGATAGGTTACTATGAGCTCAAACGTTTATGTATCCAGAGATCACATATCATGCTGTTATGAGTTTACATTGATCCTGGTTTAACATACCCATTTATGTGATTCATAAATCACAGTCCATGTTGTGTAAACCTAATATCCTTTAGTTTATTATCATAGAATCATAGAATCATAGAATCGTAGAGTTGGAGGGGACCTCCCGGGTCATCGAGTCCAACCCCCTGCTCGAGGCAGGATTCCTTAAACCATCCCAGATAGATGGCCGTCCAGTCTCTGCTTGAAGACGTCCATTGAAGGGGAGCTCACCACCTCCTGTGGCAATCTGTTCCACTGGTTGATCACCCTTACTGTTAGAAATTTTTTTTCTAACATCTAATCTGAATCTTTTCCCCTGCAGTTTCATCCCATTGTTTCTAGTCCTTCCTTGAGCAAGTGAGAACAGGGCTGATCCCTCTGCACTGTGACAGCCCTTCAGGTATTTGTAGACAGCTATCATGTCTCCTCTCAGTCTTCTTTTCTGTAGACTAAACATTCCTAATTCCTTTAACCATTCCTCATAGGACATGGTTTGTAGACCGTTCACCATCTTGGTAGCTCTCCTTTGAACCTGCTCCAGTTTGTCAGTGTCTTCCTTGAACTGGGGTGACCAGAACTGGACACAGTACTCCAGGTGAGGTCGGACCAAGGTAGAGTAGAGGGGAATAATAACTTCACGTGATCTGGACTCTATGCTTCTCTTGATACACCCCAAGATCGTGTTTGCAATAGACCATATTTAAATAAATCCTACCTTTCTACAATATGCATGTTGGGTCTTGATTAACATATTATATCTTGTTCTACCTTAGGGTGGTGGCAACATGATCTAGTTTGTGAGCTGATTTTGATGACAATTTGTCTTTGAGGAAATGGGTGGTCTCTTATCATGGTCAGGTTACTTTTTAATTGTTCTGGAGTTTTTATACCCTCTCTACCACAGGGAATATGACCTATTTGATTAATCCACTCCAGCAGCCACTTTAGATCTACTGGGATTCAAAAAGCTTGGGAAGTTCCTGAGATTCTGGTACATAATTCAACTAAGGCCTTAATCACTATTTGGAATGAGAAGTGACAATGATCTTGGCTTGGATGGCTTTGTTCTGTTCATCTCAGGAAACCTTCTGATTTTTGGAGGATCTCCAGGAAATGAAACAACACCAAAAGACACCTAGAGTCTTTTTGGAGTAAGACAAATAGCAAGATTGATCAAACAACTCCCATGAACAGAGGGAGCCCTGATAGAACTGATAGCCCTGATAGTATTGCAGGCAAACTCTGCCCACAGCCTGGAGTTTGATCCTGACAGGGCTCAAGGTTGACTCAGCCTTCCATCCTTTTGAGTCGGTAAAATGAGGACCCAGGTTGTTGGGAGCAATATGCAAATAATGTTAACATTATAACCACCCAGAGACTGCTACTGCTATAATTAAGAGCCCTTAATAAGGAATGGTAAAATGTAATTGTTGACCTTATTGTACTCACTGATTAGCAGTTAACAGCTCTTTGTAGGGGCCATAACCTCTTTTGGTAAAAGAAGCCAGAGTTATATTCCAGATACCAGACAAGCAATATAAATTTCCATAGGGAAATTTAATGCAAACATGTATCCTATTGTATTTTGTCTTTGTTTTGGGCAGTGCAGAAATGGCCATTTAATAGCAGGAAATCTTTGAATAAGAGCAGAGCAGAAATGCAAAAAATAAGATAATGTTTCAAAGAAATCTACAGAATGAAGGCACTTTCCTTTTTCCTCTTATCTCCAGCATTTGCTATTAGATGTTATACTACATTTTTATTTCTTACATCTAAGCATATTTCATCTTTTTAAAACCTATCTTTGTCAGTTTGTCATTGCTGATGTTTTTCTAAGAGAATGCCAAGCAACAAATTTAGTTGTTTTAATGTAATAAACAAGAATAAAAAATATGGCTATTCTCAGTCATCCAGGTCATGGTTGTCCCAAAGGTGCTTTTTCAAGAGACAACTGGAAAAAGAAAAGAAAAGTCCAGCTGCCTCTTGAAAAAGCACTTTTGGGACAAGAATAAAAAATTTATTTTTGCTCACACCAAAAATCTAGAGGTGGGCACCCATCTTACTGACAGTGGAAAATATATTGCCCTCTTGCTTGTTCTTATTCAACAATCGGGGATGCAAGATGCAACGTTGCAAATGGTAATCCATTTAAACATACTGCAATTTATTCAGAAAATGCCAACTGTCATGCAGAGGAAGAAATTTGTAATTACAGGGTTTCTCTTTCAGCAGTTTATGAAATTGTCTTATTTCCTTCTGGTGTCTTATTTCTATCAGATTATTTAATACAGCAACAGATCAAAATTGTATTCAGGGAGATCAAATAACCAGTATCACTCATATTTAAATATGATTCCTTAAGACATGTACATTTTTTATTTCATAGGGTTTTGTTAACATAATCTCTTTTTTCCTGTCGAAGCCTCCCAGGTTTATATTAATGATATTAAGGAAGAAGAAGACAGAATAAATAAAAGCAACAGCAACGCTTCAAGCTTGGCCTCTTTTACATAGAACACTTAGTCCAGAACTTTATTTGTAAAATTCATATCTGAATATTAAAAAATAAATTACAATAATAAAATAAGTTGAAATAATAATATGCATGATTGTGAAGGCAATTTTACTTTAAATCCAATGCTAATGCTATTCTGTTATTATTTTTTTAATTATCTCCCTGAAACCGGCACCTGAGAGTTTTTGTATGTCCCCTCAATTCACTGGGGCCTTTTCTGAGTTCTGTGGAAGTTTTATTGATGCACCCTTTCTACTTCTCCTTGAAAACATCATCTATACCTGTCTCCAAGTCTTGTTGTTCTTTAGCTTAAAAAAACCAGAAAACATTTTGCTCAGGGGTAAGCAGTTCCTAACAGTAGGAACCAGTGAAAAGCTAGTGGAGATGGAGACTAGGATATTAAAAAATGGTCGTATTTTAATTGCTTTATTCTTTCATCTGTTTTCTTTCAAAGGAAATCCTTCTAATATAAACTAAAAAAACTTTGTGCTGTGGAAACGTTCCCTAATGTCCAAAAATGTTTGTATCCACATGGCCTCTTAAAGTTACCAATAAATTGATCCCATGTTGAAATGCTTGAAAAAATGGAATTCAATTGTTTTTTCTCCAAAAAATAAGAAGTCTCTTTCTTAGAATCCCGTGTACAATACACCACAGCATCACCAGTGAAAACTAGTATGCATCATTAACATTCTGTCAAGCCTCATTAGAAATTGGATTAGTCACTCCATAATTTTAGATTTGCCATCTTAACCTAGAACACCAATTCAGACCATTTTTCATGACTGGGCAAAGAAACAGTCTCCGCAAAGAGGTTGGTTTCATTTCCCCCCTACCCAACCCCACAAATTATATAAATCAAAAGATATTTTTTTCTTACTTTATTTGTCTTGTATTTCCCTTTTCCCAAGAAAACTCCTTCTTAGATCTAGAGGTTGGAATGTGTTAGTTTAAGAAAGAATTTTCTCATAAAGCTTTCTTCATTTGTAAGAGCACATTTTGACAGTCCAATACCGACATAAGATATTTTGTGCTTTTGAAAAGAAGTTCTAGCACAGGCATGTCAAACTGCCAGCCCACAGGCTGGATGTATCATGCCAAAACATGCCCACCCCATTGCCGGCAATGGGAAAAAAGTCACAATACGTCACACGGCGTCACAAATTTGACATGCCTGTTCTAGAACATCTATTTTTTTTTTCAAAAGCCCTTGATCAGGGTTGAAGGGAAACTCTGTCCTGCTTCTGGTTTAGCAATTCACTCAATGTCAAGCAGATAACAGCTGACAAAGAATGCAAACCAAAACAGAAGCTTGCCTTTTACTTTTTAACAGAAGCACACAGAATAGACAAAATCCAGTTCAGAGTTCCATGATCCAGAGTTCAGAATTTAATGAGTAGACTCTACATAGCCATCATGCAAGAATTAGAAATCTGATGGTTGATTCCAATGAGGAAATCTTAATCAGACTACATCCAGCTGCCTTTAATCAAGATATTTATTTTCTCACTTGGCAAGGAGACTCAAAAAACTTTTTTGATCTTTTTCTTTTTTCCACTTCCCAGGTGTGACAGCTGGGAGACTAACTACTCCAGTTCTTCAGGTGGTACCTGTGTTTGATCAGTCTCATATGATTCTTGGCTTTGTATCTCTTCAGGTTGACATTCCACAGGTTCTGCTGGAGCCCCTTCTTCACCATGCCAAACTCTGGGGTAAGAGGGCTAAAAACTCCTCACTCAAGAGAAAAGATTATGTGAGAAGGCTCGTCTTAACAATGGGCAGTCCATAAAAAATATTTTTAGAGGGGAAAGGATGGGGTTTTTTGATACTGGGGAATATTCCAGTAGAAAGAAAATCCAGTTGGTTGTAAAATAGAAAGACTCATTTATGCAGTCAATGTCACAGACTTTGGCTGACACAGAAAAACAAAACAAAAAGGAAAACAGATGTATATATCTACTTAATATTATGTATACTATGCTGGCTTCTTTTAAAAATCACAGTTTAGCAATAAATCAAGCAATAAGTCAATGGATTCAATTGGATCCCCTAGTGCTATATGTTTGCAGAAAAATAGATATATTGGTTTATTATGAAGAAAATCAAAATGTAAGTGATGCTGACTGCCAGAGCCATTGTACTTGAATTATGCCACAGCTCACATCCTTACATCCAAGAATTTTGAAACTAACTCTTTTGCTTTCAAAAGATTACAGCAGTTTACCCATGATCATTGGCTTCTGTTTTCTGTTATAATTGAAGTGATGTGGTAAAAAGAAAGCAAAACAAGCTAAATCCTTTGCATGATCTTTCAAGCTCAGAAGAAAACAACTGAATTTTATGCCTCTGTTTACTCTGTCTACAACTTGAAATTGAGCCATTTTGCATTTAGTGGAGCATAACCAGCAGGATCACTTCTCTGCTGCAACAAGGAGAAACAGGGCTGCAGAGAAGTATTTAACATTTCCTGTTAATAATTATGTTGCCTTACTTCTTTAATATTATGAGACCTAAACTATACATTAACTATGTAATGTGTAGCTGACTTACCTTTTATTTTCTCTGTGGGAAACATGAAATAACGCAATCCACATCAAGTCTATTAATGTACAAAAGGAAAACTAAATTTGCCCCGGGTTGTTGTATAAAATTCACTACCAATACATCCACATACGAAGTTTTTATTTTGTTTTTTGTTTAATTTTGAATCTCATTTGGTACCAGTCAGGGATATCCATAGAGTGTGGGTCAAAAAAAAATCAAGACAGCCACCATAAAGGTGTGATCAAAAATCTGAGCATTTGGTAATTTCTCTGCTCCAGAATCTTTCCTTTTTGGAAACTGGATTAAAACTGTCTAGAATTGATGAGCCCAGAACTGGCCTCCTAAAGAGGCAAAGGGCACTGCCTCTTATACCACATATAGCACTTCTTCCCTTCAGAAGCTGATGGATTCTCTGTCAGATTTGCCATCTAATCTCTTCAGCCCTGCTTCAATTTGATGGCATCCTGCCATAAAAGGGGGGGAGGGAAGAGTAGGGGGTATAGGGAGAGATATAGGAGGGATGACAGGAATCAGAGGTGCCAAACAAAAGACAATGGTTGAAAGATCCAAAGACACAAGGGTGAGAACAGAATGCAAACATCCACCAAAGAGGTACCAAATTTTAGAAAGGTTACCAAAACACCTAGTTTGAATACCACTGGAGATCAATGAAAGGACTAAGGGGGAAGGACCCAGGAGAAAGAAAAAATACTGCGTTTACACAGGAATATTCAGATCTGGCTTTGCTTATGCTGTAACCATTTGTATTTAGTAAAAGTATACCTTTCACAACAATGTAATTGAGGGTCTTTTTTTTCTAAATGCTCAAGCTGGGACAGGTCTGATATCCTCATGGACCCATCTAAAGTACATGTCACTTTCCAGTCACTGTTACTACTCAAGAGGTACAGGAATCTAATAAGCAGGTGCCCAAGTTTATGTATTAAAGAAAACAAATTCTTGGGTTTTTTCCACATAGTATAATAATATGGGTATTCACAGGACAGAGGTTATAGAAACACATGTTTTCTTATCCCAAATTGTGCAAGTGTTCAGAAAGATGTAGAAAATATGGCTTAAAAAAAACCTAGAAACAATAACCAACAGGAATTCAAGTCAGTGAAAATTATATAACACAATTTTTACAATAATCTGCCACCTGTCAAGGCATGCTTTCTACTATTCAGGAATACCCACAAGATATGGTCAAAAAAATCAAAATGATTGCTATGACAGTGTGAGCGATGGTCTGCACACACAAGTAAAGCTCCACAAGAGGTAGAGTTTCTATTGCATCCTTGCAATCATCCCCCTGACTTTTTAAACCTTGTGAATATATCTGTATCTATTTGACAAAGAACCTTGTGTCATGCAGCAACAGAACAAAGTAGCAAAGTGGTGTCTCAAAATATATAAATAAATATCAGTGAGTAGTAATTTCATATTAATTCAGAGTCAGGTTGATATCCAAGCTTTGTTTGATAACTTACTTTTGAGATATGGAGCAATTATATCCAAGCAAAAAGCCTTGTCATTTGTTTCATCAGTGAATGAAATTTCAGAAAGGCCATTTCCATTACAAGAGATTATATTATCAGCAAAAGTCTTTTTAGTTGAAACAGACAGTATAATACAGCAAGCAAAGTTCATAAAGGTAAAAAAAATGTGATCAAACATGTTGGTGTCATATTGACACAATGTATATCCATCTGTCTACAATGTATTAAATCTAGAAGGAATTAAATAATGTTTTAAAACACTCCGCAGAAAGTCTTAATTTAAATCTATGACTTTAATCAAGGATTTCACTTAATTTTCTAGAGCAAAAGGTATTTAGTTCAAACTAAATAGTATTACTATGCTATATATTTAGTAAATTGTTATACAGTTATAGATTATTGGCAATATTATTTATTTATTTATTTTTCATATTTCTGAACCAACCATCTCAAAGAGGACTCAGTGTACAATAAAACATCAAAATATAAAACTGTACATAAAATTAAAATGTTAGAGTTAATTTTTTTATATATTAAGGTGGCAAGCATAATTAAGCCCTATTGAAAATTGGTTGTCAATGGCAAAGTGGGGGCTCTCAAGGCACCAACCAACCTAACAACCATGTGCCCCTTTGGGCTTCTCACATAAGTCCACAGAGACACATTTTAATTCCTTTTCAGAAGGCCAGGAGAGATTCCTGGTGAAAAGATGACCAACTGACTACACAGCCAGGGAAGGATACCTGAGAGTTTTTTCCCTGGAATGTAGCTTCTTCAACTATCAACAGAAGGAACCAGCATTCCTTTAGTTTATATGACTATCCTGGATTAGGGGAAGACCTAGAATTATCCCTTAAGATTCTCTGATACAACAAAGGTCTGCAAGTAGCTTCAGGAGCTGTGCTTCAAAGCAGCCTGAGAGCAGGAAGCTGGGAGTGGAGCAGCAATCAGTTCATTGTTGAATAAGCAGCCATTTTGGAATTTATTTTTTCAAATAGACAGTAACATAAGGACTTCCAAGTTGAACATCTATAAATAACTCTAGATGAAGAAGTTATTCTAGATCATTTAAAACAGGGGTTCCCAAACTCTTCAGCTCATCCACTCCTTCATGACATTTCATATTGTTCACTAATACCCTAATATTTATTATATAAAAATAATTTAATAAATACTTCAATAGTGCTATGAATTATAAATAACAAAATAATGGATATACCATCAACTTGGGGTCAATAGTGACCACTTTGAAATTCCCTGATTTAGAAGGAATATCACCCAAATGCTCCCAATCTCAACCTGATAATTATCAGGACTCCCAGACAAAATTTCAGTTTTTTCAGCCGAGTGGCAAATCTAGAGCTTTGTTCCTATCACATGCTCTAAAACAGGGGTGTCAAACTGCCCACCTGCAGAGACCACGCTCAACCCAGCTCTGGCAATGCAAAAAAAAGTCACGATACATCAAGACACATCACGTGACACCCTAAATGCTCTAAAACATTACTAACAAAAGGAAGAGTATGAGCTAGTTGGTGATTAAATACAATGGTGTAATTGGATATGAGAGTGTTCAATAATTCAAGAAATCAATACGAAGACAGCCTTTCTGAATATATCATCCACTTAGTAAAGTCTCTTCTAAGGCATGATTAGAGTCATTCCTCTAAGCAATTTGCATCAACCTCAGGCTGAACACATCAGAATCCAAAATGCTTCATGTAATGAGATATCAAGCCTGGAAGATCTAAGAACATTTTTTTTAAAAAATGTAATTAAATAGAAAAAGCTTCAATTAACTCATTAACAAAGATATTAATCTGTGCACTCTAAAGGAAATCTGAAGTATTTTTTTATCTAAAGGCTTAGATGCACATTCTAAATCATTTCCTCACTTTGAATTGTCAAGTATAGTCCACAGTGGACTTTATATATTTTAGCAAGTCTTCCTAGTTCCTGCAAAAGTTTTTTCCATTAATGAAATTGGTCCAGGTCCATGGAGAAGAACAGATCTTCAGCTTGAATGGAATAATTTAGAGTTGCAAAGACAGTGAAATAAGTGGTGAAAACTGGCTGTTGCTAGGAAAATCTGTTTTTCATAGTAAAAAGCAGCCTTCTCACCTTATAGAAGGTGAAAAGTTTAAATTGTTGTGATGCAGGTTGGAAATCGCTTCTTTATATATTTCCCTTTTTAAAAATTCTCTTTTCTTTTTCTTCCTTTTTTCCTGTACTTTTTATTATTTCTTTCCATTCTGTTAGCTTTCTCTAAGTTTAGTTTGTATTAATTTTTACTACTGTAATTATGATTAATAAGAAAGCAGTCCTCTCTTCCTCCTCTTTTTTGACACACACACACACACACAGCTTCTCTAACCCAAGTTGGAATATACTATATTATTGTATAATAAGTTTTTAATAACATATGCTACATGAGAAGGGAGAAGGAAATATTGGGCAATTATTCTTGGAATTTACATTGTAAATTCATTATTTTCATTGTAAAATTTCTTTACAAATAGATACAATTGTCGTTAAGTGAGGACCATGCAGGCCATTAAGAAAGAACCTCATGTGACCACAATTTCCAACTTTCTGATCGCTTACCTACTGAATTTGCATGTGAGAAATTGCAGAGACAGTCGCAAATTATGATTACGTAACTGCGGACATTGCAACAGCCATGAATAGAAGGTGTGCTTGTTCAGCACTCTGATAAGTATAAACAGTTGCTGAATGAATGGTCATTAAATGAGGAACCCCTATATACAAATCCCATTAATAAGACCAGATGCTTCATTGTTAGTGCTATTATTGAAATATCTGACTAGAAGTCTTTAGGGGAAAAAGGCAGGTAATTATTCACTCCAGGGCAAGTTAAATGTACACAGCCATGGAATAGATACATTGAGGTTCATTTACCAATGGCTATAGCTATCATACAGCCCAGAGACTATCATCTTACCAGCCAATATCCAGCAAGTGCTAGGGTTAAGAATTCGCGTCCTCAAGTCAAATTTGCATGTAACCCAAAACAGGTTATTTAGTCAAATGTTTGTTTTACAATGTAGTCAGAGAAAAATGGAAGCACAGCACAACTCAAAATGGCGGACAATGTTCTCCTTCCTCCAGCTGAGGAACTGCTGAAGTCATACAATGCTTTCAGAAACCACTGAAAACAGGCTGGGCAGTATATTAAAAATGCATGCACTATTTCATGATGTTTGTGGAAGCACTGCATGGTTTCAGCAGTTTGTGGGGAGGAGATGCCACCTTCCATTTACAATCAGATCTCATTGCTAGTATGCCAACTGCCATTTTGAGTACTGTAAACAGCCCATTTGTAACTAGGGATTGTTCGTAAGTAGGAGATTTGTTACCTGAGGATTTCCTGTAAGACTTTGACTTTGTAACATTGTTTAAATTATAAGGATCCAGAGAATCCTTATAATGTGCATGATCTTTTTTCTTTTCAATATTCACCAAACGAGCCATGCTATAAATTCTGAAAGTTAGTACATTTATCTTTTGCTATACATTTGAGAGAAATTATCTTGTATTCTAACTATGAAAGGTCCTTTTCAACATATGTACAAACATAGATACATACATAGATACATACATACATAAATAATCTTAAATCTCAATTGATCCAAAACCATCAAAAAATAAACCAAACTCAGGATTTCACAATATACACTGTTCGATATTGAAAAGCTGTGAGACTGTGCACACTGATAAGAAAGATCATGTTATCATTTATTACAGCATATCTCCAAAGCTTTTTTCAAGCACATGATCTGGATTTTGAATCACAATTTTATATACTCCTATTACATCTATTAATTCTAGACTCAGGTTTTAGTCACAGATTGCTTGGTTTCACCAATATGATAACCTACAAAGTAGCATCTTTGCAGAGGAAACAATATCGTATGATCTAAATTGCTTTCAACACTTTTAAGATCTTCTGCCACTGATAGCATACCTGCCCCTTTATCAAATACAATGTTGAAAAGTCACTTGTTTGTGATAACACATTTTCATCATATTCTTCTGTTTGGCCAGCAAATACTCATCCAATGCAGATGACTCTATTAAAGTCCATTTAACTCTGGGAAAAAATGGATCAGATCTCTTGTATAATAAACTCTTATTTCATTTATAAACCCAATAATTTGATTTAGATTTATTCAATGTTCAAAATAATGAGTTTTAATTCTTGTTGGTGATTCTCTGGAAACATCTGATTGTGAGAACTAATGACACAAAGGAATCCTCCTTAGCTATTTTTAGTTGCAAAATCAATTGGAAGAAAGCAAGAGAAGCATATAGCTCCACAGAGACATGGACAATTCAGACTGGTTATCAGCTAAGCTGTATTAAGTGGAAATATAATGTATTTTTGAATGTTCACAATCCTATTTTTCTATATTGTTCCTGGTTGTATTACCTGTCCATAACCAAGCAGGATTTTTGTCTCCAAAGTAAAATCATATTTATCTATTTTTCCTTTCAGGAATGGAAGATATTTCTGATCTGATCAATTTTTCACTGGCTTTCCCCTTTTGTCAAACTTTCCTGCTACATCTTGAGAAATTTCTCAAACACGTGAAGTATTAATACCACTTTACAATGCCTTGGTAAGGCCACACTTGGAATACTGCATCCAGTTTTGGTCACCACGATGTTAAAAAAGATGCTGAGACTCTAGAAAGAGTATAGAGAAGAACAGCAAAGATGATTAGGGGACTGGAAGCTAAAACATATAAGGAATGGTTGCTGGAATTGGGTATGTCTAGTTTAACGAAGAGAAGGACGAGGGGGGACATAATAGCAGTGTTCCAATAGCTCAGGGGCTTTCACAAAGAAGAGGGACTCAAGCTATTCTCCAAGGCGTCTGAAGAACAAGAAGCAACAGATGGAAACTGATCAAGGAGAGAAGCAACCTAGAACTAAGGAGAAACTTCCTGACAGTTAGAACAATTAACCAGTGGAACAATCTGCCTCCAGAAGTGGTAAATGCTCCAACACTGGAAGTTTTTAAGAAGAGACTGGACAGCCATTTGTCCAAAATGGTGTAGGGTTTCCTGCTTGAGTAGGGGGTTGGACTCGATGACCTCTAAGGTCCCTTCCAACTTTATTATTATTATTATTATTATTATTATTATTATTATTATTATTATTATTATTATTATTATTATTATTACTATAGAATGGATATTTTGATAACTATAGCAATAGGAAAGCAAGCAAAACCCAATTTCTACTTGATTTTTTTTAATTTGGGTAAGATCTTCTTTTCATATATATTGTAGTGTTGTCATTCTTCAAGAATAATTACTGTATAATTCTGCTGGTCATGTAGCTTGACTCCAAGATGCAGAACTGAATATCTCTTTCCTGTGTCGTGTATGGATCTGACCGAATGCCCGATCCAGGTATATTTGATAATATCCTAGTTACTGGCACCATTCTGTATATATGTTATGTGGTTATGTGATGCAGTCCTTCATATATACATCTGTCGGTTACTAGGCAAGAAATGAGCCACCAATTTCATGCTGCCAACAATATTAATTTATGATATATGAATTCTAATGTCCAAGAGCCATGGCAGCACCATAGTTAGAATGCAGGCTAACTCTCTGCTCACTCCAGGACTTCGATTCTGAGTGGCTCAAGGTTGACTCAGCATTATAACCTTCCAAAGTCAATAAAATGAAGACCCAGATTGTTGGGGGCAATGTAATGGCTCTGTAAACCACTTAGAGAGAGCTGTAAAGCACTGTGAAGCAGTTTATAAGTCTAAGTGCTATTGCTATTGCTATCCTCAATATTGATGTAATACACATACGATTTTCTGCAATGTTTCCCAAAAACTGGCAATCCACATGTAATAATTTTTTGTATACTCACCCACACAAAATCACACCCATGCAAAAAGAAACCATGCACCAATAATAATAATAATAATAATAATAATAATAATAATAATAATAATAATAATAATAATAATAATAATAATAATAATAATAATAATAATAATAATAATATTGGAAGAGACCTTGGAGGTCATCTAGTGCAACCCCCTGCTCAGGCAGGAAACTCTATACCATTTCAGACAAATAGTTGTCCAGTCTCTTCTTAAAAACTTCCAGCATTCACAGCTTCTGGAGGGAGGTTGTTCCAAAATTGTTCTAACTGTTAGGAAATTTCTCCTTAGGTCTAGGTTGCTTCTCTCTTTGGTTAGTGTTGTGAGTGTCTCTGGACAGGCTGGGTACATATCAGAGGATGACGAAGCGCAGCCAGGCCCTTCTGGGTATTTTCCCCTCCCGGCAGCCGAGCTAGATAATGAGGAGCTTTGTGTGCATTCCGAGTCGGACTCTCACGGTGATGAATCAGATGTGGAACAGGAAGATAGATGGATTGATCCATGATTCAGACGGTTTGATAGGCGAAGGGGTCAGTTGGGTGGAAGAAGGAAGTGACGTATGGGAGACTATATTAGCAGGGGAACGAGAGACTCAGCCTTAGTCACGAGCAACGTTAATCAAGGAGTGGCCTGAAAACTTTCGCAGTGCGTTGGAACTAAGTTTTCTAGTGTGTTTGAAACCTACCGAAGAATAATGATGTTCTGGACAAAGTGATAAAGACAGAGTGAGTTAATTGGAATGTGGGAGGAGAGCATGTTTATCTTAAAGGTATCATAAATCAGTTTTGGCCGTTCAGGCCAACAAAAAATGTCAGCAGCTTGCTTTGAAATGCCTTCGTTTGAAATGTGTTAATTAAAAACTCTTAAAGACATCTTTAAGTGGATTTTTATGAGCTGAGAGGGGCTAGACATAACAGATTGCTCGTGACTCAGCAAAACACAAACACAGAAAAGACGAAAATTAGTCCGAGCTTTCAGTGACGTCATGGAACAACTCCTTGCTGATAACCCGGCTTTGTATCAATTAGTTCAAACTCTCCAGCAACAAATTGGACATTTGCAACAGCAGATTCAAGCTGCAGGAGCTCCAGCCCCCCCTCCCAGACGAAGCAGATGTTATTTAGCCTTGCCTGATAAGTTCACTGGAGAACGTAGTAAATTTCCAGCTTTTTTGAACCAATGCAAAACATTCATTGCCTCAACTCCGGTAGATTTTCAGCTGGATGAAACTAAAGTGGCTTTCATTTTAAGTTTACTCTCTGGCCCAGCTGCTGATTGGTCGTCTCCTCTGATAGACGGACAAGATCCTGTCCTGCGCAATTATGCAGGATTCTGCCAGCTTATGGAAAGAGAATTTGCTGACCCCCTTCGTAGACAAAATGCCACCCGGCGGATACGAGAGCTACGTCAAGGATCGCGCTGCATAGCGGAATATATATCAGATTTTCGCCGCCTAGCTCAAGAAATTAATTGGAATGATCAGGCTCTCATGGAAATCTTTCTAGATGGTCTGTCTTCCCAGATCTTGAATGGATTGAAAGTTACTGTAATACCCACAACCCTGGATGCATTATACCAACATTGTTTGGCTCTTGAAGCGCAAACGCAAGCCATGGATGCCCGCCTGGTCAAACAGATGGTTCCAGTCACCGGAAGTGCCAAGCCAGTTCCTGCACCACGCAGAGGATTCCAGACCCTACCTATCACTCCACCCATCCCGGCACCCAGATGTATTTTCCAATCATTGCCGGCTTACACTGAGAGGCGTCCTGTACCCAGGGCCAGAGAGGAGCCCATGGATCTTGGTGCAGCCAGATCTCGCATGACCGAGGCTGAGAAGGCAAGACGGAGAGCTGAGGGATTGTGCCTGTACTGTGGAGAGATGGGTCACTTCGTCATGGCCTGCCCCCAGAAAAGACGTGGTACGGCAGGTCCTACTCCTGTTCCACCTCGGCCTCCCATTCAGCAGTTTCAAGCCACCTTGCCGGGAAACGGCCAGAGCCCGGCCTAATGGAAACATTGGGTCGGGCAGGCACCAAACCCAGTTCCAATTCCGCAGACGAAGACCCCGGTCCTCCGAGACATCTGATCCTAGCAACCAATATACTTCTGGGAAAGCATACCCAGGGCATTCCGGCACACGCCTTGTTGGATTCTGGAGCCACCACTAATTTCATGGATGAAGCTTTCGCTAGGCAGCATGCCATACCTTTGTGCTCCGTGAAGCCACCTATGTTGGTTGAGACAATCGATGGTCGTGAGTTGTTGTCTGGACCGATCAAGTTCATGACCCAGCCCATACGCCTGGTCATAGGACAACATGAAGAAGCCATCCAATTATATGTTACCAAAGGACTTCATGTCCCCTTAGTTCTCGGCTTAGCCTGGTTGAGAACCCATGATCCTTGTGTGGTGTGGTCCCAGAACTTTGTTTCATTTCCCAGTTTGAAATGCGTTGACCACGTACGCCACGTTTGCGCAGCCCAACTACTATCCCACCCTGACATCACCTTGCCGGCCAACCTAGCGGACTTTGCAGATATATTCAATGAGAAAGAGGCAGACCAATTGCCTCCGCATAGACCACATGACTGTGCCATTGATTTGCTGCCAAATGCCAAACTTCCAGGGGGACGCCTTTACTCCATGTCAGAACCCGAGTTGGCCGCATTAAAAGACTTTGTGGACAAAAACCTGGCCAGAGGTTTCATTCGTCCCTCTTCCTCGCCTTTGTCAGCTCCTGTGTTATTCGTGAAGAAGAAAACCGGAGATTTACGCCTATGCTGTGACTATCGCAAGCTCAATGCCATCACGGTGCGCAACCGGTACCCTCTGCCTTTGATTCCTGATCTCATGGACCGTCTCCGATCAGCGGCCATCTTCACCAAGATAGATCTACGGGGTGCTTACAATCTGGTTCGCATCCGAGCGGGGGATGAATGGAAGACCGCGTTTGGGACCAGGTACGGTCATTTTGAATATACAGTCATGACCTTTGGACTCACCAATGCTCCGGCCGTCTTTCAACATTTCATGAATGACATCTTCCGGGATTTATTAGATCAATTTGTGGTGGTTTACCTCGATGACATCCTGATTTACTCTCCGTCACGAGCAACTCATCTTCAGCATCTCCGGCGAGTTTTGCAACGCTTACGAAAGCATCACCTTTATGCCAAGTTAGAGAAATGTCAATTCTATCAAACCACCATTGAGTTTCTGGGACATGTGATTTCTCCACAAGGCATCGCCATGGATCCTGGCAAGGTTGAAGCCTTGCAAACCTGGCAACCCCCATGCAAAGCAAAAGATGTCCAAAGACTTTTGGGATTTGCGAACTATTACAGGATATTCATTCCGAGATTTTCTGCTTTGACTGCGCCCCTTACTCGACTGTTACGGAAAGGCATTAAGTTCCAGTGGGGCGATGCTGAGCAACAGGCGTTTCAGACCCTCAAAAAGGCGTTTGTTCAGGAACCCATTCTCAAGTATCCAGATCCTTGTCGTCCCTTTGTAGTGGAGGCCGACGCCTCAGATGTGGCAGTAGGGGCTGTGCTACTTCAAACACGCCAAGATGGCGGCCCCCTGTTCCCGTGTGCTTATTACTCCAGGAAATTGAGTCCCTCCGAACGCCATTATACCATTTGGGAAAAGGAACTATTGGCCATCAAGACTGCTTTTCAGACCTGGAGACACCACCTGGAAGGAGCTCGCTACCAAGTTGAAGTTCGGACTGACCATAAAAACTTGGAATTTTTGCAATCTGCCAGGAAATTGAATCAACGTCAGATCCGTTGGTCTTTGTTCTTCGCTCGATTCAACTTCAAAGTCACCTACATTCCGAAAGGGTACAACAAAAGAGCAGATGCCTTGTCCTGTAAACCTGAATATCTACAGATCAAAGACCCGTTACCGCTTCGAACAATTCTGCCTATTGAATCGATCGCAGCCGTGCATGATCCGGTAGATCTACGACGACAGATTCGGGAGGCGCAACAACTAGATGACTTTGCGATACGGAAGAAACAGGAGGTGGGTCCCGACTCACCTTGGACCTTGTCCGAGGGACTATTACGCTTCCGCAACCTGTTATATGTTCCAGCAGGTCCACTCCGTGGTCTCATCCTGACTCAATGCCATGATAACCCTGCGGCAGGTCATTTTGGTTACTTTAAGACTCTCCACTTAGTGTGTCGGACTTTTTGGTGGCCCAGACTTCGCCATGATGTGCAGTCTTATGTGAATTCCTGTGTACGGTGCCGTCAGGCAAAACATGCCACAGGAGCCCCTCCGGGATTATTACAGCCTTTACCCACGCCGGAGAGACCCTGGGGAGCTATTTCCATGGACTTCTTGACTTGTCTACCTGTTTCTGCCGGCTACACCGTTGTCTTTGTAGTGGTGGACATGCTGACCAAAATGGCACATTTCATTCCTTGCCGACGAATACCGACAGCCAAGGTCACTGCTCAGCTGTTCATTCAACATATCTTCCGGGTACACGGTTTGCCTGACAAAATAGTGTCCGACCGAGGAACCCAGTTCACCTCGGCGTTCTGGAAAGAACTCATGTCTGCACTTCAAGTCCAAGTTAATCTAGCCTCCACGCATCACCCAGAGACTGATGGGGGTACAGAGAAAGTGATTAGCATCCTGGAGCAGTATTTGCGTTGTTTCATCAACGACCAACAGAACGATTGGTCCAAATATCTTTCCGTGGCCGAATTCGCTTTCAACAACTCTCAGCACACTTCCACTCAGACCACTCCGTTTGTTGCCAACGACGGTTATCATCCCAGATTTTTTCTGCTCACGCTCCTCGATTCTCCAGTTCCACTTGCAGAGGACTATTTAACCGAACTCCAGTCAGTCCACGAGATGGTTAAGCAGCACTTGACTAAGGCCAAGGAAGATTACAAGAGGGTTGCAGACCGCTCGCGTCGCGACACGCCGCCGTTAGCTGTTGGAGATCGGGTTTGGCTCTCCACCAAGTACTTGTTTCCAGGGAGAATTCACCGCAAGCTTGATCAACGTTTTCTAGGTCCTTTTCCTGTGGAGACGGTCATCAATCCGGTGACCTATCGTTTGACTTTGCCTAGGTCGCTTCGTGTACATCCCGTGTTTCATCGCTCCTTGCTTGTTCCTGTCAACCCTGATTCTCCGCTTCGACCTCCTGATCTGGGCCCGACAGCTCACCATGCTCACGTTCCTGTTTCCCGGTTGGAGATGTCCGGCATCCGGGATTCCCGATGGCTCAACGACCGCTTCCAATATTTGGTTGAATGGACTGGGGGTGGACCAGCCGCTAGCTCTTGGGTAGATGCTCAGGATATTGAGGCTCCTGAGTTAATGTGGGATTTTCATACTGCATTTCCCTCCAAACCACATCCCATACGACGGACCCCGGAGGAGGGGCCTGCGGGGGGGATAGTGTTGTGAGTGTCTCTGGACAGGCTGGGTACATATCAGAGGATGACGAAGCGCAGCCAGGCCCTTCTGGGTATTTTCCCCTCCCGGCAGCCGAGCTAGATAATGAGGAGCTTTGTGTGCATTCCGAGTCGGACTCTCACAGTGATGAATCAGATGTGGAACAGGAAGATAGATGGATTGATCCACGATTCAGACGGTTTGATAGTCGAAGGGGTCAGTTGGGTGGAAGAAGGAAGTGACGTATGGGAGACTATATTAGCAGGGGGACGAGAGACTCAGCCTTAGTCACGAGCAACGTTAATCAAGGAGTGGCCTGAAAACTTTCGCAGTGCGTTGGAACTAAGTTTTCTAGTGTGTTTGAAACCTACCGAAGAATAATGATGTTCTGGACAAAGTGATAAAGACAGAGTGAGTTAATTGGAATGTGGGAGGAGAGCATGTTTATCTTAAAGGTATCATAAATCAGTTTTGGCCGTTCAGGCCAACAAAAAATGTCAGCAGCTTGCTTTGAAATGCCTTCGTTTGAAATGTGTTAATTAAAAACTCTTAAAGACATCTTTAAGTGGATTTTTATGAGCTGAGAGGGGCTAGACATAACAGTTAGTTACCATCCATTGCTTCTTGTCCTGCCTTCAGGTGCTTTGGAGAATAGCTTGACTCCCTCTTCTTCGTGGCAATCCCTGAGATATTGGAAGACTGCTATCATGTCACCCCTAGTCCTTCTCTTTATTAAACTAGACATACCCAATTCCAGCAACCATTCTTTATATGTTTTAGCCTCCAGTCCCCTAATCATCCTTGCTGTTCTTCTCTATATTCTTTCTAGAGTCTCAGCATCTTTTTTAACATTGTGGTGACCAAAACTGGATGCAGTATTCCAACTGTGGCCTTACCAAGGCATTGTAAAGTGATATTAACACTTCATGTGATCTTGATTCTATGACTACCTTCAGTTTCTTTTCCATGTTTGTATCTTTGAGATGCAAATGAAATCTAACCAGTGGCTATCCTAAGAAGTTTCCATATGTTAGGGCCATGAGAAGTTTGCACAGAGGCTTTGTTGAAGCTTGAAACAAAGCAACTCTTCAAAGCTCTTTTGTGGCCAATGAAGAAAAACAGCCTTGTTGTTTGATTTAGGATCTCTTCTGAGGCCTCTTGTAAACACTTTTATTAATCAGAAGAGCTTTCTTCACATGGGCAGAAGTCTCTTCTGGTGCTTCCCTTCCTGAAGGACAATAAATGAAATGATGACCAGAACATCATGCTTCCAGAAAGTGGAGAAAATTGCCTTACTTACCAAAATAAAATGCAACTCTTTTACCAAGGCCTAATATTTATTTGGTTAATGAAGCAGATTCTGAAAAGCTGCTATATCACTCAGCTCTACTGAGATATGGTGCCACTTTTAGAAGTGTTAACTGCTTTGTATTTGCTTCTTGTTTTTCTAGACAAATGGTTTCCTTCTTACTCCGCAGAACCCCATCCCTTCATGCTCTAAGCACTTGTCACATTTCAATTGGATTTCTCTACTCCAGTGTATCTATGCCTAGAAAGTGAGAATAATCCAGAGGCAATGCATAAAGTGGATTTCACAAACTCAGCTGCTGTGAAGTGAAGAATTTTTATAGTTCGGCTTTATCTAATCGTTTCTAGGATAGTTGTAATATAAGCTATATTGGGATGTGATTGAATATATATCTTCTCCCTGTAACAAACATCCTGATATGCTTCCTTCCACACAGCTTTACAATCATTATCTTTCCCATTCAAAATAATGTCCAGATTAAAATATAGCTATCTAGGTTTAACTCCTTTCTGAAAGAGTTCTCACCATTAATTACTTAAATGATATATTTTTTTAAAAATTGACACTTCTTTAATACAGTGTTTCTGAACTTCAGCAACATCAAAATATGTGGACTTCAACTCCCAGAATTTCCCAACCAATAGAAGCATGCAATATAAAAACATATAAAAAACATATCCATACATAAAATATAGCTCTTTGCGCACAGAGCCGTGGAAAGATACATGCTTGGCACTGCAAGATAGAAAGATCTGCACATGGATTAGAGGACAAATGAAAATATATGATACCATCAAGAGAGTAAAAGAACTGAAATGGAAATGGGCTGGTCACATAGCAAGAAGAACTGAGGACAGGTGGACCAAGGCAGTCATAGAATGGGTCCCACTTGATAAAAAGCATCCACGAAACAGACCTAAAACAAGATGGATCAACATCAGCAAGCATTGCGGGCCCAATTGGCAAAAGAAAGCTCAGGACCGTATTGATTGGAAACATGCGGAAGAGGCTTTCATGCTACAGTGGATAGTCAATGGCTATAATGATGATGATGATGATGACATAAAATATAGCATATAATATATAATCCATAGCTGTAGTATTTTTTTAAAAAAATAGTCAAACACACTGAACATAGCCATTGCACTGTGCACTGCACAGTTCTCAATGGAAATACAACTCCATGAAGGGGAGCATGCAGTGGAGTACAGTACTCTTCAATCATTTACTTCATAAATGATGTAGATGAGGGGATAGAAGAGGAATTCATCAAATTTGCAGATGACACCGATTTTGGGTAGGGGGAATTGCTAACTCTTTGGAAGACAGAATCAAAATTCAGAATGATCTTGGCACCCTTGATACCATATAAGCCGTGGTGGCGCAGTGGTTAGAATGCAATATTGCAAGCTAATTCTGGTGCTTGCCAGCTGCCGGCAGTTTGGCAGTTCGAGACTCACCGGCTCAAGACTGACCCAGCCTTCCACCCTTCCGAGGTCAGTAAAATGAGGACCCAGATTGTTGGGACCAATATGCTGACTCTGTAAACTGCTTAAAGAGGGCTGTAAAATACCGTGAAGCAGTATATAAGTCTAAGTGCTATTGCTTGAGCATTAGTGCAGTTCAGTAGTGAGAAAAGTAAGGACCAGCACTTAGGCAGGAAAAACCAAATGCATAGGTACAAAATAAGTGGTACCTGGTTCATTAGTAAAAACTGTGAAAGAGGTCTAGGTGTCCTAATGAATCACAACTCAAGTATGAGCCAGCAATGTGGTGCAGCTACCAAAAAAGCTAGCACAGCTTTTTTGCAGTTGCCACAAAAAGTTAATAAAAGCAGGGGGTTGGACTAGAACACCTCCAAGGTTCCTTTCAACTCTGAATTTTTGTTATTCTGTTAATGTAGTCCTGGGCTGCATCAACAGAGGGATAGCATCAAGATCAGAAGAAGTGATAGTACAAGTGCACTACTGAGGCCATACTTGGAATACTGCATGCAGTTCTGTTCACCATGATGCAAAAAAGATGCTGAGAACCTTTAAAGTGTGCAGACAGTAACAATATGATAAACAGTCTGGAGGCTAACATCGTATGATGAACAGTTGAGGGGGCCTATCAAAGAGAAGGACTGAAGTTTGTGTGTGTGGGGGGGGGAGATAACTGTTTTCCAGTACTTGAGGGGCTGTCACAGAGAAGAGGAGATTGACTTGTTCATCAAAACACCAGAGGGCAGGACAAGAAGTAATGGATGGAAGCTTGTTAAAGAAAAATCCAAAGTAGAAGTAAGGAGAAATTTTCTGATTAGGAGAACAATTAATCAATGGAATAGCTTCCCTCCCAAAGTTGTGAGTGCTCCATCACTGGAAGTTTTCAAAAATAAACTGGACAACTATTTGAGTAGGATGGATTACATCTCCTGCCTTGAGATTGGAGATTGGACAAGAAAACCTCTGAGATCTCTTCCAGTCCTATGATTCTATGAATCAGGAGACTATGTTGCAATCAGAGCAAAAATATGATAAAGGAGTCCACCTGTATATTTAAATATCTAACGTGTTAATCAATTTACACCAGTGCCCTATTATATCCAATAACTGTTTTATGGATGGCCTTGAATAATAATTATCCCAGTCTGCAACTTTTGCACTTTGTATTTCATATTTTGGTGTTTATAACTCAGCTTTTCAGTCCCAACCATGCATCTATCATATAATGTAATACTTAAAAGTGAAAAATTTGATGAACAATTGTATCATGATAAAATTGATTGTACTTAACCAGTCATTCTCTTTTAAAAAAAGGAAGATAACTTTCCAGTTTAATGATATATACTGGCCTATATTCAGAACTCTTAGCCAGTTTATTAGTTTATTCTAATATTCCTCTCTTTGGATATAACAAACAACAAGTAAGGATGAAGAGAAACTCTAGGCAGAATGATAACTCTTGTGATGATAAAGTATAGGTAGGAAATGATCGAAAGGATCTTATTTTAAAGCTCCCAGATCATGTAACTTTGTTATATTTTTTGTTTGATTAGTTTGATTGTCGGAAATATTTTAGTATCCTATTTGGAAAACAGATAGAATCTTAATGTATTGTGTTACACAGCATATTTTTTTTGTTTTTAATTCCTTTATGAAACTACTTCTTTAGAAATATTAATGAAGTTGTATCTAAGAACAATCCCTCCCCAAACATTGATAGGGCTAATAATTTTTTTAAAAATTTAAATATTCACATAATAGATGAATCCCAGCAAAACTCTTAAACAAATCTGACACATTAGCAAAAAAAAACCCACCAACACTGGTAACCCTGAAAATTACCTTTTTAATGAAAGGAATTCAATTTATGTTTCAATACAAAGAGCAATGTTGCTGTGTCCGCTGCAAATCCTCCTTAGAAACAGAAACCAATCTGAGTCTGAGTAACTGCTATGCAAACCAAAAATGAATAACGAAGTAGGCAATTTTCTAAAGCAAATTAAAATGCAATAGCAGGAATTTCATGAATATTTGAAAAGATGCTTGCCTTTCAGAGACAAACATCTGCACATCTTTTACCAACCATATTTTTCAGGAACAAGTGAGGAAAAAAAATACTATCTGAAAGCTTAACTCTAAAATGTCTAAAAATAATTATATTTAAAAGCAGGGTTTTTTTAAAAAAAAAAGAAACACTTTTTTTCAACTCAGAGCATGTCCTAAGCAATGAGTTTATTTCAGAGAGCAATAAAAATAATACCAATCTAGATTTAGAGACAATAGATGTTTTCAGATGCCTAATGCCAAGTGTGAGCAGAACCATTGAGAAGCACATATTAAAAGGCATTTGCTCAGGCTGGTCATAATGATGTGCCAAAATCTGAATCTCACAGTTTTACACATTTGGTAAACCACTGAAAAACACATTATGATAACTACTTGCTCAATTAATGTGATGCCGCTGCCAAACATCTTTTAATTTCAACACTTAGTAAAAAGTAACAATAATTCAAATTTTATCTCTTATAAATTTCTGTTGGTATATTCTTTTGAGTGGGCAGTCCAAGGGAATGCAAAGGATAAGTAAAAAAAAAAAAAGCCTCATATAAACCTGTATCCAGAATAACCCTTTATTTGAAGGTGTTCCCTGTTTAAAGCGGCCTCCAGCCCAATTTAAAGATCAAGAATAGACACTTGGCAATTGATCTGTATTTATGATGGTCACAGTGTCCTGGGATCGTGTGATCACCTTTTGTGACCTTCTGACAAGTAAAGTCAATAGGAAAGCCTATTAACAGCTGTGTTACTAATTTAATGATGGTAGTGATTCACTTAACAATTATAGCAAGAAAGATCATAAAATGGGGCACTTAACAAGAGAAATTTTGGGCTCAGTTATGGACATACATTGAGGACTACCTGTACTTAATTTCAGATTGATGGAATACATTTATGAAAAATCCACATCATATCAGAAAGAGAGAATTCTAGAATATATAGCTAGTTAACTACTTCCAAAGTTAATCATAAATATGAATACACTTACAGAAATTGCAGTTTTTATGTTTTATAACCTTCACACATACACTTAAACTAGAGGCCCCTTTTTTTCCTTAAATGCATAAGATGAAATTTATTGGGAAATGTGCAACGTGGCATCTTTTTAAAAAGAAAGCACGGTGTTCATTTTCCTTTATAAAAGACTATAAAGCTGATTGTTTTCCGTCTGCTGCCTCCAAATGCTCAGAGGCCCAGCTTTGATGGGTGAACACCTTATTAAATTAATAACAAAAAAATTAGCAGATGGATCTCCAAGCACCCAGTCCAAATAGAGACATTAGCCTTCCTTCCCACTTACCCTTTTATCCCAAATGGTATTCATAAAGTAAGGCTGATTTAAATTGCCTTGAAATCCTAACAAGCCACAACCATTTTCTGCTGGTGCTTAAGCTTCTTAACTAATGTGTACCTGTAGCCCAAAGGAAGTCTGAGATGGCTTCAAAATTAATTAATTTTGAGGTGTTGTTCTTTGTTCTTTTTCCTTTTCTTTTCATGATGTAATTTCAGTTACTGTCCCCTCAAAGTTTCAACCCCACCCAATATTTAGCACTCATCAATATGATCATACATTTTGTTAAAATAATATAAACATTGGTATCGTGATATAGTACCTAGCATTGTACATAGGGGGAAAGTTGATGAGTGTTAGATGAGCAGGATTAAAGTAACACATTTTGTCTCTAGTCTCCATTGGACTCCATAGAAGCTTAATAAATAAAGAAATAAACAAATAAATGTCATGTAAAGAAGTGCTTGTGTGCATGGAAGATACAGTATTTACCAGCAGATGCTGTCTGTAAGATCCATAAAATATAGAGGACAGAACATGCAAAGAACATCAATATACTTGCACAATTTTTATTTGCAGCAGCCAGTGGCAAGGCATATGCTGCCATAATTCTACTTCTCTACAGATGTTTATTAACCTCTCTTTGTACAAGGCTCTTATCACAAACAAATCAACATTGACCAAATTTATGTCCTCTTTTTCCATAATCACCATTCTCAATGCTTCTGAATACTCATAAGGAAGTTTTAAAAAAATGTTCTATTGAGACCTTTTGACATCTTTGGCTGGGTTCACAAGAGATGATTGTCCCAGTCAACTAGACCTCTAAGTAAATTACTTACATGGCAAAGTAGCCACAAAACATCAATGAAATATAAATATGCCCTTATTATATATCAAAAGCAATCATCTCGTTTGGTATTTCAGCCCTATTTCAGTAGGTTGGGATATACAGTAGTAGAATATTTAAAGAACACAAAATACCATATAGTAGGAAACCTCATTAGGTCAAAGTCATCATAATAGGAGCCTCACCCTCTCATTTATTGATTTTTTTCTAGACCATGTTGTTGTTGGTGTTTGATGTTTCTTTTAAAAATTCCTAAAGAAGCCCTAATTTTGTACAGTTATCTTAGGCTCCCTTTTGCATGTTACTATACGTTTCAGTGTTCAAATGACAAGAGTTTATCAGGGAGATGGCAGAGTATAACTCAATTTGGAAATGTTTGGAATTAAAATTGCCCTTTTTCTGCCCTAAAGCTTATTGTGATTTCATATTTGTTATACTGTGTGCTTATTCTATCAATGTCGCCATTGTCATATATAACACATATCTTGTATACACAAATATGTCTATACATTTTTTTAAAAAAATAAAGAAAAATATTAATCTGTCAAATTCTAGATTGATCCCTAATCTTTAATCTGAAAAAGGCACCAAATTCCATTAAATATATTATCCCCTGTTCCACCCTTCCCAAACCTTTTCCTTGTGTTGTAATATCTTTCAGATAATAAGCTTGAAGGCATGGATTATGTCAAACAAGAATGTTGAATACTGTCAATATAATTGTGTAATATGATGTAGTCTCTCAATTACAGATATTAGATTTTATTGAATAGCATGATTAGGATAAAACTGCTGTCATGTCTGTGGTGTATGGGACAAAATGTGCCGAAAACTGACAGAACTGCTGGAATGAAATAATACATGGTTACATCCAAGGTTGATAACACCCTCATTATCTTACTAAAATGCCTTGCTTGTTCAAAGCCCATAGTGGACAACAGAGGTCAATAATTATGGTACTATCTGGTGATACTGACAGAATATGGAAAATTGTGATATGAAAAAATAAAAAGAAATAGATATACTGTATAGTTGTTAAATCAAGAGAAAATGAAATTTTATAATAGTTTTGAATGAAGGGAGCCTAATCTTGGGGAATACTTTTGGTAAATAAATGCAGGGAAGCAAAGTTGTAGATTTAATAATGAATTGAAAAGAGCTAAAAAGCTATGTCAGAAAGTAATTCTTGGAAGCATCTAAGTTGTCAGGGGAGGTTATGAAAATAGGAAATAATAGCAGTGTCATGACGATAATGGAGGATGAGTTTTTGGAAAAATGTGCAATGTTCTGAATGAATGTGGTTTAGGAGAAAAAAAAACCTGATGGGTGGGAATGAAATAAGAATGTTCAGAAGGAAACGAATAACCTATTAGGAGAGATAATAGGTATGAGAATGTGACTGGTATCCCAAAAAATCTGCTTGTTCTGAGTATATGCTATAAATCTATTCATGGAAAAGGAATGATTTCAAATACATGATTGATTTGTTTATGATGGCAGTTTCAGGGAATTAGTGGAGGATGCAAGAGCAATGAAAGATTGCAAATGTGGGATAGACTGTTTTTCAATATTGTTAAGACTGGACCTTCAGTAAAATAAGCATGGAAGAAAAGAAGGAAAAGAAGCTAAAGTCAACATGAAATGACACCCCCCCCCCCAAAAAAGTACCAGTACATTCTCCCATCAGAATGAATGTAAAATAGCCAGAAGGAAAGAAGGTGTGGGAATTGTTAGGAATAGAATGAAGTGACTTATGGCAAGGTTTCCCAACCTGTGGGCCATAGCCCACTACAGGACTGTGGTATATTGGTCACTGGGCTGCAGGACAGGCTGGCCAGTGCGCACACGTGTGTGTGTGCACTCACACCCACTCACGCTAGCGCTGCTATGTAAATGGGGTGCCAGGTGGCAAAAACAAGGCACTGTGTAACAAAAATGGGGCAAAACAGGGTGCTGCCCCATTTGTGTCGTGTGTGCTCGTGGTGCCATTTGTATGTGCACGTGTGTAAAATGCTTCCCCCTCCCTTTCCCTCCAGTCCGCCAACCAAGAAAGATTGGAGACCTCTGACTTATGGGACAGAGTGCACAGAACTTTATACAGTTACATTTATGCAAAGTGTTAAAACGGAAGGACGATGGAATGATGAACCAAAAGAGCTGTGAAGGAGAAAAACCATGCACATGAAACAATTGCTGCAAGAGAGAGGGGGGAGGGAGGGAGGGAGGGAGAGAGGGAGAGAATATTGTTAGAGAAAAAAGTTGTTTTCAGGCAGTCTAGTCATGATAGCAAAGATTCAGGTTAAAAAACAGAATACAATTTAGAAAGAAATAAGAATGTTTTCCAAGTGATTGAAAGGGGCTAAACAATGATCCTCAGCAGAGTGAATTTATCTAAAAATAAAATAATGAAATCATTTGGAATGAAACTGGAGCCAGGAACCAGGAGAAATTTAGAGCGTTGTGTGGTATAGTAATATGTTGAAAAGTGGAATGAAATTGAAGCAAATGCAGTACATATTAACATGTATAAGAAAAAATGAAAAAGGAATAAAAAAAATATGTTGCAGGAAACTTGAAAAACAGTAAGGCTGTAGGATGGATTATGTAAGTGGAGAAATACGAATCTGAAGTAGCTGTGTGGCTTCTTAAATCTATGAAAATATCTGTGCCAAACTTTTGAGGGATGTAATTACTGATTGTCAATATAATGGATGGAGAAATCTTAACATGTGCAAATTCTGGTAGAAAGGTACTGGTAGCATGCGGTCTGTTGCAAAGAATATATATCCATTGAAATGAGAAATGGCAAGATATAAAAACATACATATTTGTTATATAGAAACGAGAACTGAGTATGTGAAGGGAAGCATCAATGTAACTTGACTGTAGGAATGAGTTACTAAGATGTGTATGCAGTAAAACAAGAAGTGATAGTGCCGAGAATGAATGGGTCATGAGCAAGAGTGCTCACAAAAGAGAGCAACCATTATGAAAGAAATATATGGAGGTGGTCTGTTAATACAGAGAAATTGAATGAAGGTTGAATACCAGCAGGTCAAGAAGAAAAAAAACCGAGGAGGATATGGCTGGATGGAGTTAATGAGATCCTGAAAAAGAAAGAGGTGAGAAGTCCAAAAACAAAAGGCAATTCTGAAGCAGTGTACAAACTCAACAGAAGCAAGGACTGTTTGCAATACTAAAAAGCAATGGGAAGGTATAGTGAAAGATATTGGAATAAATCAGCTTTAACTGTGTTTTCTTTTCTTTCTATTATTACATGTCCTTAATCTCTTTTTCTTACAGTTTTTGTGTTTGTTTTGTGCTTTATAGAACTTTACTTAGTCTAAATGAGAATAGTATGCTAGGAAAGACTCGACATGATTTTGACAGATAAAATGGCATTTACCTATTCATTTATGGGTATGCCCTTTGATGATTTAAGAGAGGGACAAAATTCAGTGAGAAATGGCACTATAAACCCCTGTATCACATCTAATTTAGCCAACACTACCAACAATGTCTCCTAAAAATAAATTGCAAAGCACTTTTTTCCCATCATGGCAAAACTTTATAAAATTAGCTACTCTTTTGAAAATATTTTTAATGCAAAATAAAGGATTACACCAACAGTACTAAAAATTGAAGGAAAGTCTAGTTGTCCGTTTATATATTTACTTTCAGGCAATTGATTCATTTTTTCCCACTGTTCTGTATTTCCAAATGCAATCTTAAACCTATTCTCCTGAGAGAAAGCCCAGTGGAAATTACTGGGACTAATTTCTGAGCAGCTAGCAACACATAGTATACCTTTGTTTATCTTGGGAAGAAAAGAAAAAAAAACCTCACCAGGAAATCCCACAGCTATGGACCAAACTGGGAAGTTTTAAAAGTTTTCTTTTAAATGATTATCAAGAAAATAACATGCACATCAATTCATCAAGAGTTAAGCTTAACTTGTGGGAAATTTTACCTTTAAATATGAATAAGACTCAGAGGTCAGCTGCTATATACACCAAGTGAGAGTTAACTAATTAGTTCAGTGACATTTCTGAATAAACAAACCATTCCTATTGAAGAATGTCCTACATGTGATCTTGGGTTTTAGATATGTCTGTTAAGGACCAGGTCATGAACTCCCTTTGGAGTTGGACTTCAATAGGGCTGATAAGTGATGCTGATACTTTACCCCTAGAAATTGTGGATAAAATTGCAGCCTTTGATTGTACTTACTCAAGAAGCAAGGAAGATGCACTTAGTTTATTCTGAATAAACAACAATGCACAAAGCAAAGATTCCTTCATTCCACTCTTTCACAATTATGGTTGCAATCCTAGACAGATGCATTTAAGTTAAAACCCTGTTTAACTCAATGCCTTGTTATGTTCGAAGTGTTGCAGGTACTGTAAATATTGTAAAATACATTACTTCAATGATTTTTACATTAGCTACACAAATGACCTCTATATGTGTCACCTCTATATGTGAAAGGAGCTTGCAGAATTTACTTCAATTCACCTTGTCAGATCATAAAAAGAAAGTCATTTTATAATGACTACATGAAAAGAAGGGTTTATACAAATACTTGGGGGAAAATACATTATATTTTCTGTGGTGTCTCTGTGTGTGTGTGTGAAAGAGAGAAAGTAGAAAAATTAAAATAACAGTAAGTTATTTCAATCAGTTGAAAGGGACCATAGAGATCTTCTAAACCAGACATGTCAAACTCACGATGTCATGTGATGTCACGCTGGCAATGGGGTGGGCATGGCTTCTGTGCAACGCATCCAGCCTGTAGGCCGGCAGTTTGACACCCTTGTTCTAAACCAACCCCCTGCTCAAGCAGAAGACCCTATATCATTCCAGACAAATGGCTGTCCAATCTTTTTGAAAATCCTTTTTGTGAGGGAGCACTCACAACTTCTGAGGGCAAGCTTTTCCACTGATTAATTGTTCCTACTGTCAGAAAATTTCTCCTTAGTTCTTTAATAAGTTTCCATCCATTACTTTTTGTCCTGCCCTCTGATGCTTTAGAGCAGGGGTATCAAACTTGCCATATCACGTGATGTGTCGCAACGTATCACAACTTTTTTTCCCATTGTCGGAACTGGGGTGGACGTGGTTTCAGTATGAGCCTGCGGGCCAGCAGTTTGACACCCCTGCTTTAGAGAATAGGTCAACCTCCTGTTCTCTGTGGCAGTCCCTCAAATATTGGAAAACTGCTCTCAAATCACCTTTAGTCCTTCTCTTCAGACTGATTCCTGCAACTGTTCATTATATGTTTTAGCCTCCAGCCCCCTAATTATCTTTGTTGCTCTTCTCTGCAATTTTCCTAGAGTTTCAACACTGAGTTGTTTGTTTGTTTGTATTATGGTGACCAGAACTGGATGCAGCATTCAGACTGTGATCTTACTAGTGGAGTATAAAGCACTACTAACACTTCATGTGATCTTTTTTTTTTTTTGTAAAAAAATTCTTTTATTGAAACAATCAACATCAAACATAAGATCGTATTAGAAAGCAATCATCATATAACCTGCAATACTTCATGTGATCTTGATATTATCTCTCTGTTGATGCAGTCTAAGACTGAATAATAAAAGACTTCAAAATAGAAGACAATAGTCTGAATTTTCTTTATAAAAAGGGGAAAAACATATAATTGCTTACACTTCTGCACCTACACATATTACTGTCACTCTGCTATTATAGCTATTTGCATACAAATATAGGTAAGATAAGAATCATGACTAAAGCAAACAGTTTTAAAAGTACCGGATTTGACTCAATTGCTGTACTTTTCTTTCATTACCAAGGCAATATCTTCAGAAGTACAAGAATTGCTTCCTAGAACTCATTTGTTCTCACCATTTGTTCTCTAGCTGAACTCTTGATCCCAATTTGGGGATATCTACCAAATTGTATGATCACAAACAGGAGATTCTGGGTTACATTTTGGTGTAGAAAGGAAGGAAAGAAAAGAACTATACCTATAAAAAGCTGCAAATACCTCCTGCTAAGAAAAAGGTAAAGAGGTGCATGTGCATTAGTGCTCATTGTTCTTCCTCCAAATTCAGCAGATTCAAATAAAGATGTTCAGACATTAGTTAGCTACTGTGTAAGACATTAGTTTCACTTCAATCTATTCAGAAGTAAGTCCCATTCAATAAACTCTCAATAGGCCTAAATGCAAGCTGAATTTGTAATTCTATATCAACTTTCCTGGGAGAAATTGTCAACAACTTCTATCAATTCTCTGAAGGGAGTTCAGGATTAGCCAAAATACAAAACCTCCTGAATATGTAAATCAGCAGTTCTCAACCTTTTCCAGGGCTCGACCCCGGCCCGCGCCACGCCAAAAAAAAAAGGTGGGCCCGCACTGCGCATGCGCAGCGTGACGGGGCGCATCGCGCATGCGCGGCGCTACGGCCCGCATCGCGATAGGGGAAAAAAATGGCCGACCAAAAAAAAATGGCTGACCCAAAAAAAATGGCGGACTGCGGTGCTTGGTGACCCCCGTGAAATGGTCGTTCGACCCCAAACGGGGTCACGACCCACAGGTTGAGAACCGCTGATGTAAATGAAGACTCAATCATCCAGGCCAAAAGTATCTAAAAAGTCTTCATTTACATATTGCATTTTATTTTGGGGAGAAACCCCCTGCAGTCAGAATGGCAAAGTTAATACATTCCAATGACTCTCTGACTTTATGCTTAATCAAAAACTTTCATTTTGATTGAAGAAGTTACTTGGATGAGTAATGAAACACCTCAGTTTAATAAACTTTGGTCCAGTTGCTATGATTTAACCTTTTTAGAAAACTTCCTGAAGTAGCCTGGTGTTTAGCTGGAAATTTTTGAACTCAAGGTCTCAAGTGGACAGACAATTCATTTCTACAGGAACGTTATCTCCATGTCAACATATCATTTGCCATCAATACAAATACTCACAGATTTGACATTAAGGGATACAGTTCATCATTCTGTACCGTTTCATTGACCTTGCAAATTTGGAACTATTCTATTATTTATGCTATTGTTGCACAGCATCTGCATCCTTTTTCTCTCATCTCATTCTATTTATCTCAGCTATAGTGTTTGTAAATTAAACTGTAGTATTTATACACTTTTACAACCATAAATGTTTTCCTACATCAATCTCTTTATCTCACATGGATTTTCTGTTTTCTAACTTCTTTTTAAGGTGCCAATATTTATCTAGCAATCCCTAAAAATACAGAATATTTAGTTATACTCTGCACAAGAGTGGAAAGGAGAATCTGAAAACTATTTTTTTCTTTCGGTGATAAAAACTCTTCTGGTAAAAATAATCAAACAAACTTTTTCCATTATTATTCTTAATAAAAACATTCCTTACAATGTCAACAGTACAAACTACATTAGATTAATCAGAAATATAACTGAGTTCAATCACTTTTAATTCCAGGGTAAGTTATTATGGCATTGTAAACTACATTATTATTGGGATGATTCGTCTACATAAGCTACACCTCTCTTGCATTCCCATCATTTCATTGTTCAGTATTTGATGATCCACACCTCAACTAGACTACATGAGGCGACAGAATGAATTCTCTTCAGATAAGATATTTTTAAAAAAATATAGACAGAACAAAACAAAATCTCCCCACAAAAAGAAAACAACCACAATTATATAGAGGTAGAAATTTCTGTTCATCCTATTCCCTACCCCTATGCTAGGTTTCTACTTACAGGGAGGTTTTTTTTAATGATAGAAAAAGCCCAAGTTTATTTCATCACACCAGAATGTTTAAGCTTGTTTATTTTTGACTTGGGTATCTGTCACAATTACAGGTAATGAAGGGGTGATACCAGGGGCTGAACCTCGGAGTGCATTCTTTGGCACTTAGCTACAACCCATTTCTCGTCTGGAATTATCAGGTCTAAAACTAAGAATGACACATGTTAATTCTTCCAAGATGAGTTTTTTTATTGTTTCATACCTATAAGCAAAAATCTTGCTAAACTAAGCATCAACTGTAATTTGAACTGACTCTTTTGAAAAGCATCTGGTGAAGTTGATACCAGCTAATGTAAATTTTCCACCAGTGGGGCATGCTTTGTGATTTTTGTGATGATGTATTGTCCATGGCAGACATATCAAACATAAGGCCCAGGGCCCGGATGCGGCCTGCAAAGTGGTTTCATGTGGCCCGCAAAGCCATCCTGGAAACAGTGAGGGAACGGCCCCCACTGCCTTGGCCCTGGCCCAGGCCGGCCAGGAGCCAATGTACAATTTTGTGGTGGCCCTCTATGCTGAAACACATTCAGTCTTAGCTCCACAAGGCCACCTAGAAACAGCGAGGAACCAGCCCCTGCCATGTCGGCCCCATCTCCTGGGTGCATGCTGGGGAGGTGTCACCCTTTGTGAGGAATGAAGAAATGGACCATGTCTTGGCACTTGCCCTGGTCCCAGCCCCTTCTGCCAGAGACCCTCAGATCTGTCCCACTCCTGCCCAGGCCCCCATAGGCACCCTTGACACGAACGATGTAGAGCTGGCCATGCCCACCCAGCAGGCCACACCCACTCCATCCATGCCCACCCAGTAGGCCGCACCCTGGCCACACCCACCCAGCCTCCCCCCCCGAGGGCAACCGCAATGCTGATGCGGCCCTCAATGAAACTGAGTTTGACGCCTATGGTCCATGGGGTCGCGATAGGTCGGACACGACTTCACAACTAACGATGGAGATGAAATTAGAAATGTGGTGAAGAGAAAAAACTGAAAACAGAGAACTGTGTTATATGAGAGCTAAATTCATGAAGTAAACAGTCCTATAGCTAATATTCACTTAGCTCTGCATCATGTCCACTTCTTGCTCATGTCTTTATTTTACCTGCTTCTTCTGTTTATGACTACAGCCCTCATTCATGGAAAGACAAATAATAGGATAGATAGATGATGGATGGATAGATGATAGACAGGCAGAGACAAACAGATAAAGAGATATTGGCTTTCAAATCAATCTTGACTCTGGACTACATAGAATCCATGCAGTTTTTTAGACAACCTAAGTGGTTTGCTATTGCCTTCTTCCTAGGATGGAGACAGAGTGAATGGCTAAGGTCATCCAGTTAACATCTGTACTTAAAGGCAAAATTAGAATAAAAGAAACTGAAAACTTAAAATTTATCTTGAGAGGAAATAATATGAAAACACAGCCTATTTTTTCCCCTCTAAAACATAATTTTCTTGTAGAGATTTGCTCCCTTTCTCCCTCCCTGTCTCTCTCACACACACAGCATGAATATCATACAAAAAAATGGAAAGTTTACATAATAAACCAATTGCTATTATGCAAATATCAAACAACAGGTAACTTGGAGTAGGTTACCAAAAGCCAACACAGTGTTAGGCTGCATTAACAGAGGGATAGAATCAAGATCACATGAAGTGTTAATACCACTTTATAATGCCTTAGTAAGGCCACACTTGGAATACTGCATCCAGTTTTGGTGAGGACAATGTAAAAAAAAAATGCTGAGACTCTAGAAAGAGTGCAGAAAAGAGCAACAAAGATGATTAGGGGACTGGAAGCTAAAGCATATAAGGAACGGCTGCTGGAATTGGGTATGTCTAGTTTAATGAAGAGAAGGACGAGGGGGGACATGATAGCAGTGTTCCAATATCTCAGAGGCTGCCACAAAGAAGAGGGAGTCAAGCTATTCTCCAAAGCACCTGAAGGCAGGATAAGAAGCAATGGATGGAAACTAATCAAAGAGAGAAGCAACCTTTAGAACTAAGGAGAGATTTCCTGACTGTTAGAACAATTAATCAGTGGAACAACCTGCCTCCAGAAGTGGTGAATGCTCCAACACTGGAATTTTTAAAGAAGAGACTGGACAGCCATTTGTTTGAAATGGTATAGGGTTTCCTGCCTGAGCAGGGGGTTGGACTAGATGACGTCCAATGTCCCTTCCAACTCAATTATTATTATTATTATTATTATTATTATTATTATTATTATTATTATTATTATTATTATTTGTTGTTGTTATGTTACAGTAATCCATATGGGAGATGGCTCTATGTAGATGTTAAACAATGTGATGGGAGGTAGCGAGGACCAAGCCCTGAGGCTCTCTGCAGTGACACTCTAAAACACGGGTGTCAAACTCGCAACATTATGTGACATGTCATGACATATTGTGACTTTTTTCTGCATTGCGGGAGCTGGGGTGGGCACAGCCTCTGCATGATGCAACTGGCCTGCAGGCCGGCAGTTTAACACCCCTGGCCTAAGAGCTCTGCATCTTCCTCTCCCACTAACTGAAACTAGCTATCCAATAATTGAATTACCGTATTTATCTAGTTGAGTAATAAAATATCTATAAGCAAACAACCAACTCAGAGAGCACCACAGACTCCACAATAACTGGAACAAGTTGCTGAGGAAGGAGAAGTCTCTGAAACAATGCCACTCATCCCAACCTGTTAGTATTCATGTTGTGAACTGCCCTGAGTTCTTGGAATAGGGCGGAATAGAAATCTAATAAATAATAATAATAATAGTAATAATAATAATAACCTGATGCAAAAGGATACCAGTGTCAACTTACAGCAGCCAAGAGATCTACAATAGCAGGGCCAAGAAAGCCAAACTATCCTATCCCAGCCACAAATTTCCAGTGTGTTTTCCATCTGCTACACAGCCCTGTGTTCTGTCTGCAAATCCTCTTCATTCACTGTTTGCTGCAACTGTTCCATAATTCAAATTCCTCTATCTATGAATATGAGATTACTCTTTTATTCTGAGAAGTGAAACGGAAGCAATGGGACCTCTATAGGATCAATATGCAAATAGTGTAAGAACTGTAATAATGGGAAAAATATATGATTCTATAAATATTGCTGAATTACAATTTTCAACCAATGTGACCAATCAGCGATATGCAATGTATTTTATTTGTGTGTATGTCACAGGTTGCCAACATCTCGAATATTTTACTTTTAATGATGATGGTTGTTGATCATAATATTATTTGTAATTAAGGTAACAATAATAGGAGACTAACAGTAGCAATATTTGTAAAATTAATGGCTTCAGTGAATATAAAAACAATGCAGGAATAAATGTCTCAAAATCCAGATGCAATCTTTTTCAGATCCCAGGAATTCTGCTGCCTGCAACAGACTTCTAGAAGACACTGACCTAAATCTGGGGTCTTCTCCACCCAGCCCTCAAGTATGCCAGAGGCAAAATTCAAAGGGCTGAAAGATGTAGGCCTGTTCAATACACCAAGGAATTGCTGCAGTGGTCATGAAATTGGAAATAATTGACAACAGGAATCAGGATCAGTTGTGCTTTTATGACTTTCAGAAATTTAGGGAGCAAAGCTCCTGGAAAAAATGATCTGGTGTCCTTGCCTCTCAATTTTTCATAACCCATATTATCTAAAGGTTCCTAGCATTTTTCTTGACTTTTTAATTTTCTACTTCTTTTGGAGGCTGCTTCCCTAGTGAACTTGTTTTTGTGTTCTGAGCTTGTCTTAGATTTATGACTACAGGTTTGGTCTGATGGATTTATTACAGCAATAAACCAGATAAGAAGCTGCTATTTGTAAGACAGGACAATGGTGGAAGTAACAGAAGAAGATACATCTCTCCCATTTTGGCTTTACCCATTTTGGGATCCATGAGTTTTTCCACTCAGATCCATATCTGAAAACGTGGACCCTGGTGTGATTCTGAATGCTGAATATGGCCCCAATAGGAAAGAAATTGCACTCCCCAGATACACAGTCCCCAATTCGTTCTTTGTTCAGAATGTTCAAATACATGACAGGAAGTGTCAAATGTAAATGATTCCCATTACACATCCTTAACACAGATCTAAAGTTGCCATGACTGAAGAAGGAGACTGCTCTAATACTCTATGCTTGGATATTGCAATTTGTGTGAAATCACAACTCCTTGTTTATAGCATTTCAGAAGAGTAGTTAAAAAAGGCATATGAAGTTCCAGGGAAGTAAGATTTCCTCCCCTTTAAAATTAAAAAAAAAACAAAAACCAACAACAACCTATGGTCATCCTCTCTTTATCATCTAAGGCAGGTGTGTCAAACTGCTGGCCCATGGGCCAGATACATCACGCAGAAGCTGCACCCACCCCAGCTCTGACAAGGGAAAAAAAGTCACGATACGTCATGACACATCACGTGACTTGGCGAGTTTGACACCCCTAACCTAAGGGAAGGTTAATTTCCCCTCCTAAAATAGTTAATTTTTCATCAGATGGCAAATCTCTGAAGCAACAGATAATTATTTCTGAAGTAATGGACATAAGTCATTTTTTTTCCAGTCTAGGATAGATACGTCTATCTTAAATGCCAGGACAATTTCCTTTTGGAAAGTCCCTTTTTATACAAAACCTTAACACACACACACACTGTTATGTCTGGCCTCTCCCAACTCATTAAAATCCACGTAAATATGTCTTTAAGAGATTTATTAAACACATTTCAAAAGGATTCATTTCAAAGCAAGCTGCTGACATTTTGCTGGCAGAAACATCCAAGACTAATTATTTACATTTAGATTACAACAAACTCCTTCCAAACTTTCCAATTACTCACTCTGTCGTTATCACATTGTCCGAGACCTCATTATCCTTCGCTAGGTTGTCAAAACATCAGACTTTCAAAGCATTGCAAAAGTTTCCAAACCTCTCATTGATAAACGTTGCTCGTAACAAGGGCGTAGTCTACTTCCCCCCTCTAATATAGTGTCCGATACGTCACTTCCCCCCATTACTTCCTTTTTCCAGTTAACTGACACCTTCGCTTATCAAACCTTCGGAACCTCGGATCAATCCATTTATCGTCTTGCTCTAAATCTGACTCATCATTTGGAGAGTCTGATTCAGAATGCATACAAAACTCCTCATTATCTGATTCGGCTGCCGGGGGGGGAAAATACCCAGAGGGGCCTGCTTGTGCTTCCTCCCCCTCTGATATGTCATCATCCAGTCGTGAGACACCCACAACACTATCCCCCCCCGCAGGCCCCTCCCCCGGGGGCCGTCGGAAGGGATGTGGTTTGGAGGGAAATGCAGTATGAAAATCCCGCTGTAACTCAGGAGCCTCAATATCCTGAGCATCTACCCAAGAGCCAGCGGCGGGCCCACCCCCGGTCCAATCAACCAAATATTGGAAGCGGTCGTCGAGCCATCGGGAATCTCGGATGCCGGACACCTCCAACCGGGAAACAGGAACTTGAGCACGGCGAGCTGTCGGGCCCGGATCAGGAGGTCGAAGCGGAGAATCAGGGTTGACAGGAACAAGCAAGGAGCGATGAAACACGGGATATACACGAAAAGACCTAGGCAAAGTCAAACGATAGGTCACCGGATTGATGACCGTCTCCACAGGAAAAGGACCCATGAAACGTTGATCAAGCTTGCGGTGAATTCTCCCTGGAAACAAGTACTTGGTGGAGAGCCAAACCCGATCTCCAACAGCTAATGGCGGTGTGTCGCGACGCGAGCGGTCAGCAACCCGCTTGTAGTCTTCCTTGGCCTTAGTCAAGTGCTGCTTAACCATCTCGTGGACTGACTGCAGTTCGGTTAAATAGTCCTCTGTAACTGGAACTGGAGAATCGAGGAGCGTGAGCGGGAAAAATCTGGGATGATATCCGTAGTTGGCAAAAAACGGAGTGGTCTGAGTGGAAGTGTGCTGAGAGTTGTTGAAAGCGAATTCGGCCACGGAGAGATATTTGGACCAATCGTTCTGTTGGTCGTTGATGAAACAACGCAAATACTGCTCCAGAATGCCAATCACTTTCTCTGTACCCCCATCAGTCTCTGGGTGATGCGTGGAGGCTAGATTAACTTGGACTTGAAGCGCAGACATGAGTTCTCTCCAGAACTCCGAGGTGAACTGGGTTCCTCGGTCGGACACTATTTTGTCAGGCAAACCGTGTAGCCGGAAGATATGTTGAATGAACAGCTGAGCAGTGACCTTGGCTGTCGGTATTCTTCGGCAAGGAATGAAATGTGCCATTTTAGTCAGCATGTCCACTACTACAAAGACAACGGTGTAGCCGGCAGAAACAGGTAGACAAGTCAAGAAGTCCATGGAAATAGCACCCCAGGGTCTCTCCGGCGTGGGTAAAGGCTGTAATAATCCCGGAGGGGCTCCTGTGGCATGTTTTGCCTGACGGCACCGTACACAGGAATTCACATAGGATTGCACATCATGGCGAAGTCTGGGCCACCAAAAAGTCTGAGACACTAAGTGAAGAGTCTTAAAGAAACCAAAATGACCTGCCGCAGGGTTATCATGGCATTGAGTCAGGATGAGACCCCGGAGTGGGCCTGCTGGAACATATAACAGGTTGCGGAAGCGTAATAGTCCCTCGGACAAGGTCCAAGGTGAGTCGGGACCCACCTCTTGTCTCTTCCGTATTGCAAATTCATCTAGTTGTTGCGCTTCCCGAATCTGTCGTCGTAGATCTACCGGATCATGCAGGGCTGCGATCGATTCGATAGGCAGAATGGTTCGAAGCGGTAAGGGATCCTTGATCTGTAGATACTCAGGTTTACGGGACAGGGCATCTGCTCTTTTGTTGTACCCTTTCGGAATGTAGGTGACTTTGAAGTTGAATCGAGCGAAGAACAAAGACCAACGGATTTGACGTTGATTTAATTTCCTGGCAGATTGCAAAAATTCCAAGTTTTTATGGTCAGTCCGAACTTCAACTTGGTAGCGGGCTCCTTCCAGATGGTGTCTCCAGGTCTCAAAAGCAGTCTTGATGGCCAATAGTTCCTTTTCCCAAATGGTATAATGGCGTTCGGAGGGAGTCAGTTTCCTGGAGTAATAAGCACATGGGAACAGGGGGCCGCCATCTTGGCGTGTTTGAAGTAGCACGGCCCCTACCGCAACATCTGAGGCATCAGCCTCCACTACAAAGGGACGACAAGGATCTGGATACTTGAGAATGGGTTCCTGAACAAAAGCTTTTTTGAGGGTCTGAAACGCTTGTTGCTCGGCATCGCCCCACTGGAACTTAACGCCTTTCCGTAACAGTCTAGTAAGGGGCGCAGTCAAAGCAGAAAATCTCGGAATGAATATCCTGTAATAGTTCGCAAATCCCAAAAGTCTTTGGACATCTTTTGCTTTACATGGTGGTTGCCAGGTTTGCAAGGCCTCAACCTTGCCAGGATCCATGGCGATGCCTTGTGGAGAAATCACATGTCCCAGAAACTCAATGGTGGTTTGATAGAATTGACATTTCTCTAACTTGGCGTAAAGGTGATGCTCTCTCAAGCGTTGCAGAACTTGCCGGAGATGCTGGAGATGAGTTGCTCGTGACGGAGAGTAAATCAGGATGTCATCGAGGTAAACCACCACAAATTGATCTAATAAATCCCGGAAGATGTCATTCATGAAATGTTGAAAGACGGCCGGAGCATTGGTGAGTCCAAAGGGCATAACGGTATACTCAAAATGACCATACCTGGTTCCAAACGCGGTCTTCCACTCGTCCCCCTCTCGAATGCGAACCAGGTTGTAAGCACCCCTTAAATCTATCTTGGTGAAGATGGCCGCTGATCGGAGACGGTCCATGAGATCAGGAATCAAAGGCAGAGGGTACCGGTTGCGCACCGTGATGGCATTGAGCTTGCGATAGTCACAGCATAGGCATAAATCTCCGGTTTTCTTCTTCACGAATAACACAGGAGCTGACAAAGGCGAGGAAGAGGGACGAATGAAACCTCTGGCCAGGTTTTTGTCCACAAAGTCTTTTAATGCGGCCAACTCGGGTTCTGACATGGAGTAAAGGCGTCCCCTTGGAAGTTTGGCATTTGGCAGCAAGTCAATGGCACAGTCATATGGTCTATGCGGAGGCAATTGGTCTGCCTCTTTCTCATTGAATATATCTGCAAAGTCCGCTAGGTCGGCCGGCAAGGTGATGTCAGGGTGGGATGGTAGCTGGGCTGCACAAACTTGGCGTACGTGGTCTACGCATTGCAAACTGGGAAATGAAACAAAGTTCTGGGACCACACCACACAAGGATCATGGGTTCTCAACCAGGCTAGGCCGAGAACTAAGGGGAAATGAAGTCCCTTGGTAACATAGAATTGGATGGCTTCTTCATGTTGTCCTATGACCAGGCGTATGGGCTGGGTCATAAACTTGATCGGTCCAGATAACAACTCACGACCATCGATTGTCTCAACCAACATAGGCGGCTTCACGGAGCACAAAGGTATGGCATGCTGACGAGCGAAAGCTTCATTCATGAAATTGGTGGTGGCTCCAGAATCCACCAAGGCGTGGGCCGGAATGCCCTGGGCATGATTTCCCAGAAGTATATTGGTTGCTAGGATCAGATGTCTTGGAGGACCGGGGTCGTCGTCTGCGGAACTGGAACTGGGTTTGGCGCCTGCCCGACCCAATGTTTCCATTAGGCCGGGCTCTGGCCGTTTCCCGGCAAGGTGGCTTGAAACTGCTGAGTGGGAGGCCGAGCTGGAACAGGAGTAGGACCTGCCGTACCACGTCTTTTCTGGGGGCAGGCCATGACGAAGTGACCCATCTCTCCACAGTACAGGCACAAGCCCTCAGCTCTCCGTCTTGCCTTCTCAGCCTCGGTCAAACGAGATCTGGCTGCACCAAGATCCATGGGCTCATCTCTGGTCATGGGTGCAGGGCGCCTCTCAGTGTAAGCCGGCCCTGTTTGGAAAATACGTCTGGGTGCCGGGATGGGTGGAGCGATAGGTAGGGTCTGGAATCCTCTGCGTGGTGCAGGAACTGGCTTGGCACTTCCGGTGACTGGAACCATCTGTTTGTCCAGGCGGGCATCCATGGCTTGCGTTCGCGCTTCAATAGCCAAACAATGTTGGTATAATGCATCCAGGGTTGCGGGTATTTCAGTAACTTTCAATCCATTCAAGATCTGGGAAGACAGACCATCTAGAAAGATTTCCATGAGAGCCTCATCATTCCAATTAATTTCTTGAGCTAGGCGGCGAAAATCTGATATATATTCCGCTACGCAGCGCGATCCTTGACATAGCTCGCGTATCCGCCGGGTGGCATTTTGTCTACGAAGGGGGTCAACAAATTCTCTTTCCATCAGCTGGCAGAATCCTGCATAATTGCTCAGGACAGGATCTTGTCCGTCTATCAGAGGAGACGACCAATCAGCAGCTGGCCCAGAGAGTAAACTTAAGATGAACGCTACTTTCGTTTCATCGAGCTGGAAATCTGCTGGGGCTGAGGCAATGAATGTTTTGCATTGGTTTAAAAAAGCTGGAAATTTATTACGCTCTCCAGTAAACTTATCAGGCAAGGCTAAATAGCATCTGCTTCGTCTGGGGGGGGGGGCTGGAGCTCCGGCAGCTTGCTGAACCTGCTGTTGCAAATTGCCAATTTGTTGCTGGAGAGCTTGCACTAATTGATGCAGAGCCGGGTTATCCGCAAAGAGTTGCTACATGACGTCACTGAAAGCTCGGACTAATTTTCTTCTTTTTTGCTTTATTGGGGGAGCCGGTTACGAGCAATCTGTTATGTCTGGCCTCTCCCAACTCATTAAAATCCACGTAAATATGTCTTTAAGAGATTTATTAAACACATTTCAAAAGGATTCATTTCAAAGCAAGCTGCTGACATTTTGCTGGCAGAAACATCCAAGACTAATTATTTACATTTAGATTACAACAAACTCCTTCCAAACTTTCCAATTACTCACTCTGTCGTTATCACATTGTCCGAGACCTCATTATCCTTCGCTAGGTTGTCAAAACATCAGACTTTCAAAGCATTGCAAAAGTTTCCAAACCTCTCATTGATAAACGTTGCTCGTAACAAGGGCGTAGTCTACTTCCCCCCTCTAATATAGTGTCCGATACGTCACTTCCCCCCATTACTTCCTTTTTCCAGTTAACTGACACCTTCGCTTATCAAACCTTCGGAACCTCGGATCAATCCATTTATCGTCTTGCTCTAAATCTGACTCATCATTTGGAGAGTCTGATTCAGAATGCATACAAAACTCCTCATTATCTGATTCGGCTGCCGGGGGGGGGAAATACCCAGAGGGGCCTGCTTGTGCTTCCTCCCCCTCTGATATGTCATCATCCAGTCGTGAGACACCCACAACACACACACACACAACTTATACAAGTAACTGGCAGCAATGATTTTGAAGGAGAAATATTTGATATCTACATTGAATGGCTTGTCAAAGAAGAAGGAATATTGTGCCGAATGATTCCGTTTCTCATCTCCAGTGGATATACTTTTTGTTATTATAAACCAAAGAGACTGCATTTTCAGTTAAAGTGTGCCCTTTGCCAGTTCATATGAATCCAGCCTGTTTCCTATTCAGGCTAATGGCACAACTCCCATTTATTCCAAAGAAAACAAGAATTGGTCCATGGAGTGAAAAGGTCAACCAAATGCAATTACATCTGAGTCTGGAAGAGCAAAATGTAAAAATCCCAATTAAAGTCAAAGAAAGTTTGGTCACACAGAATGGGTTATGCATTAGTCACTGAAAGTTCGAACTGTTATTATGCTAATTAATGCTGACTCTTCTTAGCTGGGTTATTTCATTTGAATCGGGCACCCTCTTTTTTTTTCAAAATGTCTGAAGTTCAAGCATTTATCAGGTCAAGTGTATTCCACGCACCAAGCACTGACTTGTTATTCAGATTAAGTAATTCAAATGAGGGGTTTTTACTGCTCATCTGCAGAATAAAACTGTACCGGTAGTAGGGTACATGTCTGCTAGTGAATATTTTACAATAAAAAAAGTTTATTACAAATAATTACAGATTATGTTGGTCATAAAGTTGTCAAAACCTCATTCCCTTCTGTAGAAGACCTCAAAGATATCACTAAATGAATGTGTTGTAATCCTTAATAAAATGTATTGGCAGAATGTTAGCTTTAGTAACTTCCTAAAATAAATTAACTGCCTAAAAACAAAGGAGATTATCTTTTTCATGGGAGACAAGAATTCTTATCTGCTTTATTGAATACATTCCCTAGCTAAAGATTTCTGCTTGGATGTGAATGAAAATAATTGGTAAGATGACATTGTGAAGTACAATGAAATAATCCTTTCATCTTTTTAAGATTGCAAAGGACAAAGCTGGGGAAGCCTCATGGAAAGGTAAATGGTCAGGCCATTAATTGTTGGCTCAACCCCCCCAAAAGTTGGCTTTTATAGTTGGCATCTAGAAAGTAAAGAATGCTAAAAATGATAATATGGAATGTTTAAAATTAGGTTCTGATCCTGTCAGCACTGCCATCTTTGCTACTTCGCTAGACTTGCTGGCATCCTGCCCTAAACAGAGGGAGGGGACGCAAAGAAAATTGGAGAAGCTATGCAGGAGGGAAGATGAAGGATGTAAGGGGGGAGGGAAATGGCACTGACAGGAACCAGAAGTGTTAAACTATCAGTGTTTCTCAACCTTGACAATTTTAAGGCATGTGGACTTCAACTCCCAGAATTCCACAGCCAGCCTTGCTTTTGCTTCAACCACTAATCCTTAGGGAAAGAACCTATCACTTCAAACAAATGGAGTTGAGGGTCTTTCTTTCCTAGGGACCTAGCTGGGGCACATCTGACAGATCCTGAATAAGGGAATAAATACCAGAGGAATGTATGACATTTATTTTAAAATGAAAGTTGGAGATCCATGGGGACAAGAAACAGATTTATGTGGAATCTTTGAGAATCCAGAAGAAGCCCTCAATGGTGCAACAGAGAAGGAGCCCAAAATATACAACCATATATGGTTGTATACCTATCCCATATCAAAATAACAAAATGAATGGGGTCCAACAGTATTTCTCTCTTGGTAGGGAGAAAGCAGCTGTCTCAATCAGGATTACTGAAGGCCAGAGACTTTGCTTTCCTGTACAAACTTCAAATCATAATCATAATTCTTGTTTTCCCACAATTATTGCCATCTTTTCTTTGAATCCCATCCCATTTTTCCCATCACTATCCCCCACTGATGACCGATCAGTTGGGAAATGGGCACAAATGGGTGAATTTCTGCAGTCCAGACAGGTTGGCAAAAAGGACTGCTTGAGATTAATGAGCTGTAGGTTGCTCACCTGTATTGTAAAGCAGCGGTTCTCAACCTGTGGGTCGCGACCCCATTTGGGGTCGAACGACCATTTCACGGGGGTCGCCAAACAACGCAGTCCGCCATTTTCCCCCCTTTCCTTAGCTGTGCTATGCCATTTTTTCCCTTTTCCTTAGCTGTGCTACTCCCTCTTATTCTATTGGCTTTTGAAAGCCAATAGAATAGACTCTCTTGAATAGAGTGTAATTCTATTGGCTTTCAAAAGCCAATAGGAATTGTCCAGGCTGTCTCTGCCCGGCTTAGCCCGCCAAAAATCCCAGTCTGCAAATGGTGCTGCAAGTTGTCTATAGCGAAGGCGAGCTCTCTGGAAGTTTCCACCCCTCCATGCTGAGAACTACTAAAACTGTAAGTCTAAGAGGGCCAGGGGTGGGAGGTGGGAGGCCAGCGGACGCAGGGAGAGTTTTTGGCGCGCGTGGGGCCCAGCGGGTGGCTTACCTCCCTTGGGTTGGGCCAGCTGGTGGCCCAGCCCGTGGTCGCCCTGCGCCATCGCTGCCGCGGCTGCCCAGGAGTGCATGGACCTGCCTGCCGCCGCCCCAAATGGGTGGCAGCGAAGGCAAGGCTAGCGGGGCAGCGGAGGGTGCAGGGAGAGTTTTTGGCATGTGTGGGGCCCGGCGGGTGGCTTACTTCCCTTGGGCTGGGTCAGCTGGTGGCCCAGCCCGTGGTCGCCCTGCGCCGTCGCTGCCGCGACCACCCAGGAGCACCTGAGCACCTGGACCTGTCTGCCGCTGCCCCGAACGGGTGGCGGCCTACGCCTCGGCTGGCGCAGGGGGCAGCACCGCGCATGCACAGGGTAGCACCGTGCATGTGCGATGTAGGGCGTCACGCCGTGCATGCGCGATGCGGGCCGTCGCGGCCTGAAAAAGGTTGAGAACCGCTGTTGTAAAGAATATGTGCAATCAACAAAAACCATGTAGGATTTTTCCAAAATTAAACATAACAGAATGAGTTCCAAAATTTCATCCTGTCCTTTGCTTCGTTTAGTTTTACATTATGTCCTATAGTTATGAAACTGTGAGAAAAAACTTCCTGTGAAGTTCTCTGGTATTATGCACTACAATCTTGAGTTGGTTTTGTCTCCTATTTTATATACATTGATTTCATATTTAACTAATTGCCAAAGATAGTTGTATATATTAAATATACACTACTACAAGGCTATCTTTTCGATACTTGTAATTTACTACATACAATAGTCCAGCTTTTCTTTTTTAACACTATTCCCAAAGAGTTGTTAGATTGGGACCATGCATTGTGCTAAGGAATAATACTTGGTTCTGGTGAATTGCATAAAATCAGTTCACAATAATAACAGACAACATTTATATCTTAGCATGTTATAACCTACTATGGTTTAGTCAACAAACCAAAATGATGATTTTTATCTCCTAGATGGCATGTTAAGAATAAAGCCAAATAGGAGGGGGCGTGGCTGCCTCAGGGTCGAAATAGCCTTGCTAGGAGGCTCTGCGACACGGGACTTGTAAAGCCACCAAAACAGCGCAAACCAGCTGTTTTTCACGGCGAAAAAACCCCCTCCTCGGTAGGAGAAGGGGCGAAGAGCTGTGAGTGTGGGTTGAGATCCTCTGAACCCCCCCGAAAAACGCTCGGGGGGGAAGAAAGAGGACTCCCTGTGCGCTCACAATAGCTCCAGCCCAGGGCAGCATCTGTCAGCTGACAGACCAAGACGCTGAGACCAGCCACCACCCGAGGAACACATCTCAAAGAAGCACAGATATTGACAGACTGAACCCAGGAGCTTAAAAAGCAAGTATTTCTTATATTTTACCTCGGATCAAATACATTCACAATGAACAGAAGGCACCCAAAATGGCGACTGCTTTTAATTTAAAGTGAGAGCTACCGGAAGAGAAAGGCAGAAGAGAAACTGTAATGCGAAAGAGACCTCTAGAGGGCAGCAGAGACGCATAACTTAAAAACTTTGCAAAATAAACCTAAGGAAGAGAAACTGTAATGCGAAAGAGACCTCTAGAGGGCACCAGAGACACATAACTTAAAAACTTTGCAAAATAAACCTAAGGATGTATACAAGCTCTCCAGAAATGACGATGAAAGAATTAAAAGATTAAATATCAACAACTTTTGAAAAAATGAGGAGAAAGATGGACATGATAATAGACATGTTTGCAAAAAGATGGGAAGAAAGGATGAGGACGATGGAGGCAGTGGAACAAAGCAGAGAAATGGAGAAGATGGTGGAAGATCAAAGCAAAGCAGTTATTGAGGACTTGGACCAAACAGGAGAAACGCACAATGGGGAAAAGAGAGAAGATACTGGGAGAAATTCTAAGAGGGTCTGGGAAGGGGTTGAAGAAAAGATGGAAGAGGTGGAGAGACAAGAAGATTTGAAAAGAATTGTTATAAAAGCATGGGAAAAATATCCAGGAGAGGAGGCTAAAAATTTCTCTTGGCAAACTGACAGAATCCATAGAGCATGGCTTATATGGAACCAAGGGACATTGCAAGCAATAAAGAGAGACTTATTACTTGGAAGGGAAGCTGTGCTATGGAAATCCACCTGGCAGAGGAAGAAACCCAGAATTCGACTGAAAAGAAGAGAAACTTAATATTTTATGCAAGGAATTAAAGGCAAAGAATTATGGACTGATTTAAGGACTGAGTGTAAGAGCAAGAGACATGAGCGGGTGATTAATGGAAAATATATATTAAATAGACTAAGAATGTACGCGTTGAAGGGAGGGGTGTATCGACATGATAATTATTAACTTTAATAAGAAGACTTGTTTGTTTGATGTACAATGGATAGATCTGAAAAGAAGTGAAACTTAAAATTTATAAAATGTAGTTGGCTTATAGTTAAACTTCGATATACGGAGTGAGGAAGGTCTACAAATTTAAAATGATTGTATTAAGTTGAATGGCTTTAACTTGAATTTTTTCTTTGTTTGCATGTACAAATGGATATCTAATAATAAAAAATTTAAAAAAAAAAGAATAAAGCCAAATAATGCCAGAATTTAGCTCTCAGTTAAAGAATAAAAGAAAAATTTTATTTATGTGTTCTCTTGGTAAAACTATCAAAACTGTTCATACTATCTTGCATAGTATGCATAGTATGCATAGTATCTTGCATAGTATGAATTGATGCTTTTGCGCAATGCTTTTTTTTTTTTTTAAAGGTGCCGGAACTCACACATGTCATACAAGGTTCCATCCAAAAAAGGTGCCGGAACTCTGTTCTGGGTGTTCTATAACAAAAAAAGCCCTGCTTTTGCAACTTTAGTGATCATCTGCCTCCAGTATCTTCCTATATCACTACTACTAAATATAGGTGCTTGCTTGCTTGCTTGCTTTAGTGGGTGACCTTTGTGCCTGATGGGAACATATTGTTTTAGGATATACTCCTGATGTTCTTTGCTCATTCCTTAAAGGAATACCAAAGAAATCAACCCTGACTGTTCTTTGGAAGGAGAGATTCTGAAGATGAAGCTCAAATACTTTGCCCATCAAATGAGAAGAGAGGACTCACTGGAAGACACCAGATGGAAGGCAAAAGGAGAAGGAAATGAAAGAGGATGAGATGGGTAGATAATGCCATTTATACAATGAACACAAATTTGGGCAAACTCCAGGAGACAGTGGAAAAGAGGAAAATCTGGCGTGGTATGGTCCAAGGGTCACAAAGAGTCTGACATGAATTTGTGCATGAACAACAACGGAATACCATCTACCATGATAAAATCACATAACAGGACTGGGGAAGAAGAAAACCACAGGGGGGAAAAAACAATAATTGGACTTCGAAGAAGCAGGATAGGTATTTGAAATTTGATGCTGGAGAAAATTTCTATGAATACTATGCTCAACTAAGAAAAAAATGGATCATTGAACAAATCAACCCAGAGTTCTCATTTGCAGCACAAATGACCATGCTCAAATTATCCCATTTTGGACACAAAATGCCAAAACCTAGCTCTCTAGAGACGACTTTAATGCTAAGAAAAATGAAAGGAAAGAGAGGAAGAGTATGACCAGCAGCAAAGCGGTTGGAGTCAATTACAGCAACAATGAGTGCAGCTTTTGAAGAACTGGAAAATCAGGTTAGGGACAGATTGTGATGCAGAAAACGTGGTCAATAAGAGTTGACAATGATTTGATGGCACGTGATAAATGGAACGTTTAATATTATTCAACAGTTTGTAATTCTTATGACTTAATTCAGATTTCTGAATTTTCAATCTGAACCTTAATGACTGACCAGGTGTTGTGCATACCCAAGAACAGAAATGCAGAGAATGGGCAATCTTTTATTCTCAGGATATTAAATAAATAAGAAAAATCTCTAATTGGTGGCTTGAGAATTCGCCATTTGTCCCCTAAACTATGTTATGCATTTATTCTCAGCAGCTTCTTTTTACTGTCCTTTGCATGCATTCTCAGCCAAGAAATGGAGATGAGCACCATGCCCTAGAGTCAGACATGACTGACAATGGAAATCTTTACCTTTGCAAGAAGAAATGATTTTCTCAAGTCCCAAATAATGTTAATGTATTTTAACAGATTTTCAGTCTGTGGTTTCGTGAGTCTCATCTTTTCCAGCTTTTTGTGACAGCAGAATGAAGGTGCTTCACTCTTGGCAGGAACCTCTTGTATATCAACAATTAATATGGTAATCAGTCTTTATTAATTAATAGCCCACAGGAGAGTCAAGACCTCCTTCTGTTTTGCATGCAAACAAAGGGTCAGAGAGGCTGGTCTCCCCCTAGCACCTTCAAGCACCATTTCTTTGCCTTTGAGAATGTTTGCACATTCTGTTGCTAACAAAACAATTTTGCAGAAATGTACTCTGTTTTCCGAACGGAACTGAATGAATGAAGGGAAAATACCATCCAGATTCATGAAATGTAACTGCATGTTTTCACAAGAGTATGGGACTACCTTTCAGTTTGTATTACATGGGATGCTTTTTCACACAAAACATGTTATAACATTCTCTTTTCAGTACATCATTTATAGCCATAAAGGGCAATGGAGAAAACTCCAAGAAACATTCCATGACAAATTATAGTCACACAGTTTTGCATTTACACAATGTAGTGAGTGAACTCTAATTTTATATAATGAAGTATTGGAAAAAGGGGGAATAGCATTTTCCTGCCATTTTTCACATTTATTTAACTTTCATCATGAGCTCCTGCTTCAGATTTTTATTTGACTCATTTTTGACAATGTGGGTGGAAGACATGTAATTTAGAAAAGTGGTAAGGAATCTGACAGCTAGGGTCCCATGAGAGTGCCAGAATTCTTTTCTGAGGCTCTCTGAACCCTCTTCCAATCATTACTGCTGAAAATATTTGGCATAGCCTTATTTTGAGTTGCACAAACTGAACATAACTGGCAAAAGAGGGACCACAATTAAAAAGCAATGGAATGCTATAAAGTTGTCTTTTTCAGACAGCTAATACAGTATCACCTTACCCATTTTGAGGTGCCTAATCTATCCCAAAACACTAAATTTAGCCCCTGGCCAGCAAGAAGTTGCTCACCTCTAGTTTAAGGAAACAAGATTCAAGGCAAACAAGAAACATATGGTGATGCTTATTGGAGATCTATGGAACTTCTCTACAGTCTTGAATCATCCCCCCTCCCCACCCAATTACAGCTCAAGGATATATGGTGGTCATAGGCCATGCTGATTAGAGTTCCAATTTCCCACCAAAGCGTTTGCATTTTTAGAATGATTTTAAATGAAAGACAATGTTGATATATCCCAAGCTCTGGTAACTAAGCCAATTATCTACAAAGCTTGAAGACAGCCCTGATTCTAAGGGTTTTTTTTTTTTCTAAAAAAACAAACCAAAGCAAAACTGAATATCTAATCTGGACATTTTGTATTTCACTTAATTGAGAGAAAGATGAGGTCATCTCCACCAGCCCACTCTTCTTGTTCTAAGTCTCACAGTCTATACCAGGGGTCTTCAAACTTGGCCCTTGTATGACTTGTGGACTTCAACTCCCAGAATTCCTCTGCCAGGCATGCTGGCTGAGGAATTCTGGGAGTTGAAGTCCACAAGTCATAAAAGGGTCAAGTTTGAAGACCCCTGGATAATGTATGTTAAGTGATGCCTCTATTATTGGACTCTACTCCAGATACTGTATTTGCGATTCCAGAATTACTCTCAAGGTTTTCATCTAATAGTGAATCTTCACAACCTGAAGGTTCACTATTTGAGATAATTCCTCCCAATTTAGGTGATAATGATGAGGATGCAGAGAGTTTCTAGTTCTGTGACAAGCATTCAGATAAGCTGAAGCACAGATTTTGGGTAATAAAAAAGAGCTCATAGTCATGAGAATACAATCAATAATAATAAATTCATCTAAGTGATTAAAACAAAAAACAGCAAAATTGTTTCAGCTTTATGCTTCAAATTTACCAGAGTACTTGGGGACATTTATCTTGCTTATGCTTTGCGTACTTTTTTTTTTTAAAAAAATATTTTTATGACAGTCTTAATCAGTGAAAGAAAAGAAACCGATCCTTAAAGCATGTGGGAAATGTTTACTGCGGAGTCCAAAATATTTCAGATGTCAGGTCCTTTATCAAAGGAACAGAAAACACTCAGACCCAGAGTCCAAAACAAATACACAGAAAATGTTTCTCAGTAAAACTCCCCATCTTTTTTTTATTCTTTGTATGTTTTCTTACATTTTGTCTTGAACACATGCAGGAAAGGACAACTGGATTCTCTCTAGGCAGGAAAACAGCTGGGTTTATCGAACACATTTAGAGCCTCATGTGAGATTTAAGAGAGTATGTTTTTTAAAATGAACTTGGCAACATTTACATATTTGAGAAATTGGAAAAGTAATAAATATGGGTGTAAAATGGCCAACGTTATCTTTAAAACCATGTTGCTTTTTTCATAGAGTCTACATCTCATTACCTGAGGCAAAGAGGTTTTCCAAATGTTTTCGTCCCATTACAATTTAGGTAGAATTATTTGTTCTTCTCATGGTATCGCTGTAATGTTTAATGACACCACAGTTTGAGAAGCAGTTTCCAATGTACAGTATGTGGGAGACACTATGTATTTCAGATTCCAACCAATTCACTTACAAATGGAGGATCTGACACTTACTGGTTACTGACTTTCCACCTGCCTTGCATTTATGTTGCTCCTGGACAGAGGGCAATTCAGTATCCCAAATGGGGAGGGTGTCCCATGGTATCAAACACAATTAAACCAAATCACTAAACGTGAGGCTATTAAGGCATACATTGCTTTGATCTTTTCTTCTTTTTAATTTTAGAAGTCTCCACCTGTGTGGACCACTACCTCTCCAGGATAAAAGTGTCAGATCCACAGCAAGAGAGGAAAGCAGCTTAATGGCTCTCAAACAGATGGACCATTCCCACAAAAACAGACCAATTCTTGAACCAATAAGCAAATGTCATGCTTGCATTCACCTAGACCAGGGTAGGGACCATGGGCTCTTTTATGACTTGTGGACTTCAACTCGCAGAATTCCTGAGTCAGCATTACTGGTTCATGAATCTTGGTTAAGTCCACAAGTCATAAAAGAGCCAAGGTTCCCGACCCCTGACCAAGAGCACTACTCTTTTTGGAAGATTACTTCTGTTTTAAAGATAATCAGCTTCTCATTTTACTTGTGGTGGACAAGCCATCTTCTTTTGACATCAGAAGGACATACCTCCATCAGCTTTTTTGAACATGGCAAGCTGACTTGCACTTTTCTAAGCAAAGTCTATAGAACAGCATTTCTCATGTTATACACTACATCCTATACCTTCTGAATTAATGTATTTCTACCTTGAGCTCAATTTCATGGCATTCCCCCACTTTTTTTTTTACCTTGAAGGAACATTTACTTATTCTGTAATACTGATAAATGGAATTTTTATTGGGAAGGTTAAGGGCTTTAAAAGAGTCCTTCAAAAAAAAAAATACAGGCTGTTTCTCAGGGAAAACAAATCATGACTTCTAATATAATTTTAAGGCACTGGTTGGAAATTATTAAAATGAACAAATGCCATGGACACTGGAAGGGGAAATGGACTTGCCTTTCATATGAATATGCAGGGAAACAGATTGAGTGTATTAATGTTGGTACATTTATTACTCTTTGCCAGTCAGATTGGAAAAAGAGATGTGCTTTTAAAAAAGTTAATTGCAGAAATTAATACCAACTAATCTCTAAGGTAGCCAAGGAAATCAGATTCCTTAAAAGCAAGAAGCTAAATCCGGGATGAGAAGAATCTAAGGTCACATTTCAGTTCATAATAAATAAAGTAATTGCAGAAAAAAAGTGTACCATAGAAAAATCTCAACAATAATGATTTTGTTTTGTAAAAAACTTAGGGGAACACAAAACTAGCCTTGAGATTTTGCTGTTGGCTAAAGTTAACAAATTGACACTTGGAGATTCAAGTGAATTAAATGGGTCACCACACTGTCAAGCTGGGAAATCTACCTTCTTTAGGACCGCTGCATGCTTCTGGCTTGCCAACAGTGTGGGAAGGGAAGAGGGGCAAATTTTGAATCCACAGGTGCTTCTTATCACCGTGAGAACTGAAGAGTTGTTTTGGTGAACTAAAGTGTCTTCTTATAACAATTACTAGAAGATGTATTGGGCAATGTGACCTGAACTGTCAGAGAGGGGAGGGAAAGTTTTACTCTTTTAATTATCTGTTTCCCACCATTGCTTCAGAGCTAGCTTTCCTTCAAACTTACCAGATTGTTTTATGCCTAAAATAAAGTTAACATTGGAGTTCATCACGTCTCTAGTGTTTTGCTTGGTTGGGCTTATTCAGCTGGAATATGATAGTAGTACTAAACTGTCAAGCAGTTCAGCATATAATAGTTAAATCTGGAAATGTTGAAACAAATTTATGATAACTCAGAAAACTAGAAAAAGTGAGCTGGGAAAACTATTATTCTCATGTTTTCAATTTAAAAAAGTCAATTAGGGTGGAATGCAAGGAAAACATTGTCTTACAAATAGGATCTCCATAGTAGGGGATCTACTAAGTCAAAATGGAGTCCATTTTGGTTGGGAGGATGGAGGTACGGGCAAAAGAGGACTAGAAAATGGAGAAAGAAAATGTCATCTGGCAATTACAAAAATGCTGAGAGGGAAAAAAAAGTGAAACCATGGCTGGCAATACTGTGTTCCCTATCTTTGGCATGGCCAATGAATGAATGGTGAATCTTGCCTATGGAGATTCTCAGTCATCCAGGTCATAGTTGTCCCATCGAGGCTTTTTCACGAAGCAACTGGACTTTGTTTTTATTTGAAGATGTTTTGCTTGAATGAAAAGTAAAATGTCTTCAAAGAAAAACAAGAAAGTCCAGTTGCCTCATGAAAAATCATCTTTGGGCGAATCTTGCCGTTTTCATACACAGTGCTTTTCAGTGAAGGAGAAAAGAGTATTCCCAGATCAAGCATTTGTATGGACCAATGTTATTCAGGTAGTGTTAAGATTCAGATTCCAGCTGGGTAGAACAGCAGGAGTGCAGAGAATACAAACAAGCATCCGCCATCAGTAAATACTATGAGAAATTCACTGGTAAGTGGTAAGAGGAAATTCTGAGAGTACAGTTTTGCAAAAGAATGAAACATATCTTCACTTTAAATTCTGAACTATCTTTCCATCCAGTTTTGGTCACCACAATATAAAAAAGATGTTGAGACTTTGGAAAAAGTGCACAGAAGAGCAACTAAGATGATTAAAAGCCTGGAGACTAAAACATATGAAGAATGGTTAGGAATTGGGTATGGCTACTTTAGAGAAGAGGACTAGGGGAGATATGACAGCAGTATTTCAGTATTTGAGGGGCTGACACAAAGAGGATGGGGGTCAACCTATTTAACAAAGCACCAGAAGGCAGGACAGGAAACAATGGATACAAACTAACCAAAGAAAGAAGCAACCTGGAATTAAGGAGAAACTTCCTTAACAGTGAGAAAAATTAACCAGCGGAACAGCTTGCTGTCAGAGGTTTTGGATGCTTCATCACTGGAGGTTTTAAAGAAGAGTCTAGGTGGTCATTTGTCTGAAATGGTACAGGGTCTCCTGTTTGAGCAGGGGGTTGGACTAGAAGACCTCCAAGGTCCCTTCCAGCTCTATTCTGATTGATTTCCGCCACTAGGAAACTAACTACTTCAGGACATGTTCATCTGCTTTAGTTTCTAGTTAATTCCAATGCTGTCTGCTGCTTTCACCAGAATAAAAGTACCCCATCACTGGATTGCAAGCTCCATTCTTTGGGGGAATGCAACCAATGTCTCACTGCATGAAGAAAAGGAACAGGGTTTATACTGCGACATGTTTTTGTCACTTTGACCCTCCTTGGCCTTCACTAAGGATGCTGCTGTCTGTTTCCAAGCAAAGGTCTTCTGCAAAGTTCAATAGAAATAACTTCTACAATGAGTACTTATTGTGCTTACCCAAATACTCAAATACCAGACCTGCACTGCAAAAATTCAGATGACTAGTTGCTAGATAACAGCAGAGAAATGCAAATCAACAAAACATAACAACCCAAATTATCTCCAATTTGTTATCAGACTATTTGCAGCCTACCTATGGCCCTCAGCTTAAGTATTTGAGACAAAGCTGATATGAAGAGTCATAAAAGTATCATCAGGTAATGAAACTGTCTTGACAATCTTTTCTTTAATCAATCAGGTTTGGGCATATTTCCTGAGGGAAAGAGATATGATGAGGAAAGAGAAGATCCAATACATTTCCTGACTGGTAGACCAAAGAGTCCGTCGCCGTTAGTCATCCATTAACTTGGTTGATCCAGAAAATCATTTTCATACACAACCTAAGACACATTATGAAATAGGGGTATTTGGAATTACTGAAACTGTTTCATTCCATAATTTACATTCTTTTGTTCTTGTTTTTGAATTGATTTAATTTGTTTGGAACACTTGGAAATTGATTTATGGAATAAAATCAATAAATATGTAAGTTTGTATCAATTAATATGTTTTGGTTTTGTGGAATATTTGCCCTTTTAAGCCTGGCATAAAAAGGTATTGTCAAAAAGAATGGGAAGAAAATCTTATCCATCAGAATATCAGTTTCTTTTCACTTTTTCTCTTTATGATATGATTATCACATTCCAAAGTTTGAGCAGGTTGCTGAATATTCTTCATTTACCCAAGCATTGCCTTCTACTGAACTATTCTTCTCTTGAAAGAGGCAAAATATTTGTTGGGAAAGGTCAGCAAATTGTCAATTACTTGATGTATTATATTTTTGCCTGGAGGAATCATTTGCTTTTCCATCCTTTTCCCATCCAAAACCAAATGTAACTATGCATGTGTAGAAACAGGCTGCATGGGTCCAGGTTACTTGAGAGACCATGTCACCCCAATGGGATTGGCCCATATGACTTGTGCCGGCAGAGGAGACATGCTACGGGTCCTGTCAGCCTGATTATACTGGTTGGCGGGGTCCAGGATGAGGGTCTTTTCTGCTCTTAGCCTCTGGACTATCTTGCCCCCAATGTAAGGTTGCCCCAACCCTGCTATCTTTTCATAAGGGCCTGAAGACGTGGCTTTGCAATGCAAATCAAACAAAACACCACCATTTGGGGCCCCAGTGAATGAGCAGCACAATAGAGGTGATTGATAAAGTAATAACAGATCCCACCTGCCCTCCAACCCAATCCACCCCCCAACCTCCCCATGTGTCTTTGATTGTAAGGTTTGATTTTAACATTTTGTGTTTTAACTAAGATGTACTGTAAGCCGCACAGAGTTACCCTACGGTAAGATGCAGGGCCAATACATTTGATAAATAAATAAATAAAATAAATTCAACTGTCACTGTCTTCTTACTGATAATGCCTGCTACATCTAAACTGCATATTTCTCCCTCCAAATTCATTGCAAGTTCAAAAATATCTCCTACATTTTCAGATCAAGCAGCAGCACCGTGAGGAGCAATCATCTTATAATCAGTATTCACCTGCCGCAAAAGTCCAAGAGCTCATCCTGGGACCAATTGACATCTCCTGATGAAAAGTTCATTGCCATCACAGCAGGATAATGAAAAGGCCATATTGGTGGATTGGTCTCATTGATAATAGCATCTCCTCAAAATATGGAGCACTGAAACAATTACAGACTGCCCGACAGATAGAACATATTAATATGGGCTGCTAAATTTGAAAACAAAGCTCAGTAAAAAGACACATTTAAACAAGCAACTGAGAAGCAGCAGCTGCTCTTTGAAAAATGCCACCGATGTGAGCAAATTGATTGCTGGTTAAGTTCTAAACTTGGAAGTTATCCAATTCTGATTATACTTTGGAATAAAATTCAGTGAAGAGGCCAAAGATTTCATCAGTGATAGAAGATAGTGAGACTATTAAAGTTTGCAATTTTTTCTCAGAGGCTCAGAGGAGGGGGGAAAGACATGGATATAGATAATCAAATGAAACTTTATTGCAGTCTAAGACCAGCCTAAGGAGGGTGGTCTACAAAATTAACAATAGAATACAATTACATACCGGTAATAAAAACTAAAAAATACATAAAAAAAAATCTGATGTCTAAAAACAAATCTTTAAAGGGGATGGTAAAAGCAATGAATAGGCATAGGGGAATATAGCAAACTAAATGTACATAATACAGAGCATTCTATAATGACAAGCTAGATCAGTGATGGCGAACCTTTTAGAGACCGAGTGCCCAAACCACATCCCAAAACCCACTTATTTATCGCAAAGTGCCAGGGCCACATCAGCATTGTGGTGCCCTCATGGGGGGGGCAGGGAGGCGCCTCTGAGTGCCGCCTCTGGCACGCAAAAACCAGGGGCACAAAAATGGGCCATCGTGCTGCAAGGCGCAAAAACGGCCATGCCGTGGGGTACAGATACTGTCAACGCTGAAAATACCGTATATTCTTGCTTTGACAATATGTAAAACTGTCTGGTATTTATTGGGTTAATACAGAGCTTAAAGTGGGGAGGTAAAGCTGGGAAAGAAAGAGGAAGAAAACCTTTGACCTCCACAGTATTTGGATAATGTGACTTGTGACTGCAAGATAAGGGAGGGGTTTAGCAAGAAAAGTTAGATGCCAGCAAGAGGAAGTCAGTTAGTGACCTCTTTAAAGCGCTCCATGGCATCGGACCCGGATATCTACAGGACCGCCTTCTGCCAGCAAATACCTCCCGCCGTCCGGTACGCTCCCATAGAGTGGGTCTCCTCAGGGTGCCGTCGGCCACACAATGTCGGCTGGCAACCCCCAGGGGGAGAGCCTTCTCTGTGGGAGCTCCAACACTTTGGAACGAGCTCCCCCCGAACTCCGCACGATGACGGAATTACGCTCCTTCCGTCGAGAATTAAAAACACATCTTTTTCGACAAGCCGGCCTGGGATAGTAGCTCTGGTACTAACAAGGCCATCATTGTTTTTAGGGGATTGAGTTTTTAAGATTATGTATTGGGTTTTTAAATGATTGGGCCAAATTATTTAATCTCTTTTTAATAATTTTACTTTTTGTATGTTGATGTTTTTAATTGGGCTGTACATCGCCTCGAGTCCTTCGGGAGGGGGGCGGTATAGAAATCACAAAAATAAATAAATAAATAAAATAAATAAACGTCCATGATGTGCCATCAATTTGTAACACTGTAATAAAAGCTTTAGGATAAACATGCCTGAAAGTTCTTTGAAGGCGCTGCACCATGCAAGAACGGGGCACGGCTAGTGAGTATCACGCAGCATATGTGTGCTCGCAGCCCCATGCACATATGCATGCATAATGCTTCCCCCCTCCGTTTTCTTCCAGTCCACCAATCAACAATGGTTGGTGACCTCTACACTACCACCTCTACTCAAGCTTGCTAGTCGGCCGCTTTGCCTCCTTTGGATGGGATGGTGCATCCATTCTTGTGGCCCTTGATATAACTGATATCCTGCTGGACCAACTCCAAGAGTTGGGGAATTGGGGGTGCACTGTATTACACATTTTTTCTTCCTTTCTTCACAGTCAGTTCTAGTCAGTGTTAGGAGAAGGAGACTCTTTCTTTAGGGGCCTTGTTCCCCAGGTCCTTCCTTTATGGTACCGCAGGGCCCAACACACTCTCCAATCCTGCTTATTGTCTACCTGACACCCCTAGCAGAGGTCATCTGTCACTTGGAAGTCCAATATTGTTGATATTGTTGATACCTAATAGAATAGGCCAGCAAAGTAAGACTGGAGTTCTTTCCCAATGCCTAGTGGCTGCATTGGCTTGGATGAAGACAGACTGACTCTGACTCATTCCTTCCAAGACTGAGTGGCTGTTGCTATAGGATCAGCCCAGATCTGTCCTTTTTATACCTGGATGGGGTTGCACTTCTAAGAGCAGATGGCAGCTCTGGCCAAGAAAGCCTTTAGACAGCTCCATGTCGTATGCCAGTTGTCCCCATGCCTGGATCAGTTGGCCTTCCAGACAATCAGTCATGGTCTCCTCACCTCGTTGTTTAATTATTTTTTTTAATAAAAATTCTTTTATTAAAACAATCAACATTGAACATAAAAACATATTGTGCAGCAATCATCATGGCACCTGATATACAATACTAAGTATTAGTCATTGAAAACGTCTGAGTAGTGCACTCTACATCAGGGTATTTTTGAAAACCATTCAAAAGCTTCAAAAGGCCCAGAATGTGGCAGTGTGAATAGTCATGGGTTTGCTTTGTCATGCCCATGTAACACTTGTTTTGGAAGCTATACTGATTGTGCAGTGTGTGATTCAAGATTCTGGGTATCTTGTTATATAAAGCCCTATATTATGGGTGGGACTGCCTGTCTTCAGTGGTCCTTGTCTATCCAATACAATCTAGGGCAGGGGTCTTCAAACTTGGCAACTTTAAGACTTGTGGACTTCAACTCCCAGATTTCCGCAGCCAGCCACAATTGAATCCAAAAATTATATTGTTAAGCAAGACATGTGTTAAGTGAGTTTTGCTCCATTTTATGAGCTTTCTTGCCACAGTTGTTAAATTAATCACCATAGTTGTAAAGTTAGTAACACGGTTGTTAATTGAATCTGGCTTCCCCATTGAATTTGCTTTAAGAGGGTTACAAAATTTGATCCAGGACACGTCAACCGTCATAAATATAAACCAGTTGCCCAACATCCAAATTTTGATCATGTGTCAATGGGGATGCTGCAACTGTCGTAAGTGTGGAAAATGGTCATAACTCCCTTTTTCCAGTGCTGTTGTAACTTTGAATGGTAACTAAATGAACTGTTGTAAATCAAGGTTTACCTGTACCTGGCTATTTAATTTAATACCTTAAGACTATTTAAAACACCTTAAGGTAGTATATGAGGCTTCCCTGTTTATAATGTTTTGTTCTTGGATTGCCATCTTGGGACTAATTTGTAGTTATTTTTGTACTTAGCAAATGTTTATAGTGTTTTTGTAGGTTACTTTATTATTGCTGTGATCCACCAAGAGGTGACTGGAGTTCGGTGGCATCCAAATTTAAATCAGTCAATCAGCCAGTCAGTCAGTCAGCCAGGCCAAGAACCCAGGCTGGGTTGAAACATTAACCTCACCATATTAGCAGATTGATCACAAGCATATATGCTTTCAAGCTTGGCATCACTGTGACCCATCTGCCCAAAACTATATTCTGATAGCATAAGCATGTGCACAGGTCTGAAATACTGATCATAATGAACAGGGTTTCTTTCCCCTCTGGGATAAATAAATAAATCAAAACTAATATAGTGCATGCAGACTCTTGGCATGTAACAGCTCTGTGTGATGGTAGCAGCCGATAACTAAATGTGATATACAGGGCAGACATGTCTATTTTTAGCACAAGTTGTCTTGTTTGCATATGAAATAAGAAGGAGGTACTTTATATAGAACACACAAAATGCTTATTTATTCCCTACTTTGCTGTGCTCTATAGACTTTAAGGAATTTCTCCTTAGTATTCTGAAACAGCTCTGCTGGGGGTGAAATGCTTTATTTCTGAGCAGCATAATGAGAAAAGGTAGAAAAAGGGAGAGATTTCATTGCCTTCTCTAGCATGTGCTGAAACTATATATGATTATCTACCACGTCTAGCTGCCTTTGTCTTTCCTTTTGGCTTGTTTATTTGTGTAAAACTGCCTAGATGCATATTCCTCCTCCAAAAGAGTTCTCTCAAAAGTTACTACCATCTGGATTTTGTTTTGGAAACAAAATTCATAGATGTGAATATGGGGCCATATTGGCTAGTATTCTGTTTCAAGGAGTGATACAGCCAGATGCCTCTGAGAAATTCACATATAAATCATGTGGGAGGTTTTAGCCAGGAAAGCTTTATACAACCTCCAGACAGACTAACCATTAGCTTCCATAAGTTGGCTGTCAGAAGCAAAGCTGGTTTGAAATTGATCGGATGGCAGTTCTTCCTCAGAAAAGTTTTCCAATAATCTTGTGTTGGAACACCCAGGGAAGAAATGGCAAACTGGACTACAGCAGAGTTAATGAAAGCATCATAGTGACAAGCTGGTGAGCAGATCAACTTTTTATAATTCCTCTCTAGACAAGAAGACAATTTGAGATGAAAAACAGTCATCTTCAGCATGTTTGGAGGTCTGGGAGATGAGGGACTGCCAGCTTCACTGAAACCTTTATGGTTTATCGTTCAAGTACTTTCTTTTCTAATCACTTTTGGAAATTGTTTGTTAATTGCTTTTTGGCTACTAGGAACCTTTGGATTAATACGTGTTTTATAGGCTGAGAGAGGTTGGAGGGGGGAGGGGGCGGTTGCCTGTGCCATCCCCGGGGCTTGTGAACGAGCTGAGGGTTTTCAAACTTCTAGACGCCCCTTTGCCAACCTGGCTGAGGAGTGTGGTATATAGATCCGTCAGTAGATGATGTGATGATTGGAAGTGAAAGCAGGTGGTATGATCTTAGCATGCCAAAATAATGGCTTATCAGGAATTTATTGTTTTATACACACATCAGAAAACTAAAAAATCTAAAGTGTGGCAAGATGGAATTTTGAAGGCCGCATTTGGAGGAAATAAGGCAAACTTATTTGATGATAAAGGACAGCTTTGGATAGTATTTTCATAAAATTTCAGATAAAACCTGGTGATGACTTTGAATCTGAACGATATTTAATCACTATAGAAAGTGAAAATATTTCTAAAACTGATTATAATCAGTCAAAGAACACAGGACAGCGAAAATTAACAAGCAATCCCTTGAAATCCCTTGCTACTTCATCCCTATGCCATCCAAAGCGAAAATATTCTGGTTTCCAAATACCACATCAGGTGGAAAAGAAAAAGTTAGTGGAAGAACCTGCATTGTCATCTACATCTGACAGTCTTCTTTCATCCTTCCCCCATCAATTTTATGCGTCTTCTCCTTTATTTTCTGTTCCTTGCCAAAATAGGGAAGATGTAGAGCCTGCTAGTTTTCTGGCTTCTACTTCTTTAGATGATGAACATGAACTAGTACAGAATAAAAAATGTAATAGCAATAGTTTAGCTGTTGAATATTTGAAGCCAAAATTTCAGTTAGAAAATGCACTGGTCAATTCAGGATATCATGCATTTTCACAGAACATTTGAAGCAGAGCTAAAATTATAGCACTTTTGAGTCATGACCAAAGTGTTTCCACGAGCCTAGAAAGTGAGACTACTGCCTCACCGAAAAATCTACAGTTTACAATGATACCATCAGAATCCAACCCAGAAGTTTTATTGCAAAGAAAAAGCCGATGGGATGCTTACATTCCATCATGTTTATCTGATGTACACAATGCAGAAAACAACGAAGAAAATACTAGCAATTTGCAATTAGTTGAAAGGGGCTTAAATGAGAGTGACTGTGTAAACAGAAGGCAATACAACGACCATAAAGGAATTCCACAAAGGCCGCCTTCATTCCACAAAGGCCGCCTTCTTGGAAACTTGATATTTTTCCTGTTAGTAAAGGTTCTATTGGAAGTCAGCCAGCTGACTTTTTCCCAAGTGAAACCTTCATGAATGAAAGCAATAAGTGAATTAAGTTCACTTCATAATGTTAATTTGAGCTGTGGAAATGCACCTAAAACATATGAAGACTCATCAGAATCAAGCAGACATGGAATCATTGGTAATTTGGAAAGGAGTTGCCAAGGTGCTGACTTTGCAAATCCAGGAAAACAGTTCACAGAGGTTAACTTTAATCTTTTAAATATGCTGGATTTTAGTGACACAGAAGATAATAACCCTAATGAAAACAGCATTGTTTCACAAGGTTCTGTATGCCTAAGGCAAGAAATTAAAAATCAAGTTGAGATCAGTGCTGAAAAAAACTGTGATGTAACACCATGCGGTAGTGAAAGGAAAGACAATGTACAATTAGAATTTCTACAAGCTCAGGAGCTCAGGAGCTCAAGATTGCAGCCAGTACTTCTTTGTGATGAAATTTCTGCAAAGCCTGTCAACATTAAAGAAAAGAGTACAACTCTTTGGGACAAAAAATGGCAAAATTCAGAGGTTTTGATTAATGAGAAGACAGACACAAATACATTATATGCTCAGAATATGGATGTTCACCAGCAATTGCCTTGTGCTAGCAGAAACTTTGTAATGGAAAATGATGAGGACTGTGAAATACATGATAGTGAGTATTACACTTAATTAACTTAGAATAGAAAAAGTAACATTCCACATATTTTGCTGTTTCATATATTTGCAAATAAAAATAAGGTTTATAAAATACAGGTATTGAAACATAGTTATGGTAACAAAATAATTATTTTCAATAAAATGTAACAAAAGTTCTGAAGTTTTTCCCCCCAGTGCATTTCAAACAAACATTAAAAAATGTTTTTTTTTCAGTGCTGTTGTAACTTTTTTTTTCTTTTTTTTTTTATAAAATTTTTTTTATTAAAACCATTAACATTGAACATAAAAACATATTATGCAGCAATCATCATGACACCTGGTGTACAATACTAAGTATTAGTCTTTGAAAACGTCTGAGTTAGTAAGCCTTTTTCCCCCACTCCTCGTGTCTAGCCTCAACTATACTCCTGTTACATTTTATTTTGATTGGTGTTTCCCCTATCCGTTTCAATATTAATGTGATCAACATTAAACATAAGATCCTATTGCTAAGCAATCTTCCTAGAACATAGCATACAACACTAGGCATTAATCTCTGTAAACATCTGTTTTAGTAAACGTTCTTCCCTCCTCCCTTACATCTTCAAGTATACTCCGAGTACATTTTGTTTGATTGGTGTTCCTCCTATATATGGTCTATCTACTGTATCTAATCTATTGCATATTGTGCGTTTGCGCTTCTGAGTTGACTTCATCCCATTACTAGTGCAATCTTTTATGGTCCCCAACCAGAGATCCTGAGGTAAAAGTTTCATATCCTGAGGTAGAGATTCAGTCTACTTGAACAATATTAAAGCAAACAACGTTAGTCACAAGGTTATGTTAAGAGGCATTAGTTCTAGAACATATACATTCAACGTTGGGTGTTAGTTTTTGTAAACATCTGATTTGTTAGCCCTTCATCCCTCCTCCCATCGATCCTTAGCTGGACGCCAGCTGCATTCTGTTTGATTGGTGTCTCTCTTGGATATAGTCTATCCACTGTTTCCAGTCAGTCACAAATTGTTCGTTGGAGCGGTTTTTCAAGTATGCTGATATTTTTGCCATTTCCGCCAAATTTGTTACTTTCACAGTCCATTCTTCAATAGGCGGGATTTCCGGATTCTTCCAGTACTGTCCCACCAACAATCTTGCTGCTGTAATTAAGTTCAAAAATAAATTTGTCTCTGAGGTAGTGATATCCTTTGTGATCCCTAACAGAAAAGCCTGAGGTAGAAATTCTATACGCTTCTTGAAAATAGTTTGGAGTGTCCACCATATCTTCCTCCAGAATGCTTTGATTTTTATGCATGTCCACCATATATGAAAGTAAGTAGCATCCCCGTCCCCGCACCTCCAGCATTTAGGCTGGGAGCCCGGGTAGATGAGTGATATTTTTTTCGGGTCTAGGTGCCATCTATAGAACATCTTGTAGAAGTTTTCCCTTAAGTGTTGCGATTTCGTGAATTCTACATTCCTCACCCAGATTTTCTCCCACGTGTCCATAGTGATAGGGTGTCTGAAGTCTTGTGCCCACTTTATCATACAGTTCTTGACTAGCTCGGTTTCAGAGTCCATTTCTATCAGAATGCTGTACACTCGTTTGATGTGCATAATCCCCTGTTCTCTAATCTGTTTAATTAGATTCTCGTCGGTCTGGGAGAAGCCCTTCTTCTTGTCTTTACGCCACCTTGATTGTAGTTGTATATATGATAGCCAGTTACTTCCTATTCCTCTGTTTGCTAGCGTTGCTTGAGATTTCAAGAGGAACCCGTTTTCTTCTCCCAGTACAAGTTCACTGTAGGGCACCACTTCTTGCCCTTGGGATGTGTTCATATCCCCTGTTGCGTGTCCAGGGATCGTCCAGATGGGAATCTTGTCGTGTAGGAGGTGCTTATATTTCTTCCAGACCCATAGCAATGGGATTCGTAGTGGGTTCTCCTTGAAGTTCCTATCTGCCTTTTTGTCGTATACTAGGTATGCGTGCCAGCCGAATCGTAGACCATGCCCCTCAACATTCAGAATTCTATCATTTGTCATGTTGATCCAGTCACTAACCGCCACCAACGTTGCTGCATAGTAATATAGCTTTAGATTAGGCATTTTGAGTCCCCCTCTCTCCCTTGCGTCTTGGATGATTTTTAGTTTCACCCTCGGTCTCTTGTCGTCCCAAATAAATCTGTTGATGCCTTTCTGCCAATTGTCTAAGTCCGCTTCCTTCTTGAGTATGGGTAGCATTTGGAAGAGAAATAAAAATCTGGGTAATACATTCATCTTTACTGTCGCTATCCTGCCGAGAAGGGACAGACGTAGTGATTTCCACCTTTCCAGGTCTGCTTGTATCTTATTCCACAGGACCTCGTAATTATTCTTGTATAATTTCGCATTTGTTGATTCTATCTCTACTCCTAAGTATTTGACTTTCTTGACTATTTCACAACCCGTTGTTCTTTCCAGGTTCCGTTTTGCTTTGTTGTCGAGGTTTTTGACTAGCATCTTTGTTTTTGATATATTTACTTTGAAGCCTGACACCCTACCATAGTCCTCCATTATCTCCATCAATTTCCTTGCTGATTGTGCTGGTTGCGACATTGTCACCAGCAGGTCATCCGCAAAGGCACATAGTTTGTATTCTTGCTGTTTAATCTGTATGCCCTGTACATCCTCTGCCGCTCTTATTCTGTTCAGTAAAATTTCCAGTGTTAGGACAAATAGCAGGGGGGACAGCGGGCAGCCCTGTCTCGTGCCTCTCTCTATATTAAATGAGTCCGTTAAATCTCCATTGACAATGATCTGACCTGTTTGTTTCTGGTAAATTGCCGTTATGGAGTTAGTTGAGAAACTGTACTCCCATTTTCATCTTCCGGACCAAGTTCGTCAGGAACGGCCAGTGCAGTCTGTCAAAAGCTTTTTCTGCATCCACAAACATAAGAGCGGCGGGTATCTGGTTGTGCTTTTGCAGGTATTCTATTATGTTCAGCAGCTGTCTCACGTTGGTTTTCATCTGGCGTCCTTGTATAAATCCCCTTTGGTCCGGGTGTATTGTTTTTTGTAGTACAGTCATTAGTCTATTGGCCAAAATTTTTGTGAAGATTTTGTAGTCTGTGTTTAGTAGTGAGATGGGCCTGTAGTTTGCGGGCTGTGTGTTGTCTTTCCCCTCCTTCGGGATTAATGAGATGTAGGCTGTTTTCCAGGATGGTGGGACCTGGCCTCCTTCTTGAATGTTGGTAAATAGTTTTCTGAGGGGTTCTAGCATCTCCTCTTGGAGGTGTTTGTAGTAGGTCGCTGTTATCCCATCCGTCCCGGGCGATTTTCCTTCTTTCAGTTGTATGATCGCCGAGTGTATTTCCTCTTTTGTGATTAAGGCATTCAGGGCTTCTCTTTGTGTGTCGGTAATCGCCTGTATCTTTTCGTTTTGTAGGAACTCATCTATCTCTTTGTCTTGTATCTTATCCTCGGTATATAGTTTCGAGTAGAACTCCGTGAAGGCTTTCTTGATGGTTTTTTGTCGGAATTCTTCCTTGCCTTTGTATTCTATCTTTTCAATTATGCGGGATTTCTGTTTCTTTCTTATAGTGTAGGCTAGCCAGCGGCCCGGTTTGTTGGCCTTGCAGAATGTCTTATGTTTTGCATATTGTATATTCCTTGCAACTTGGTCAGCCATCAACATGTCAAATTGCTTTCTTAGGATCTTGAGTCCTTCTTTGGTGACTTTGTCCTCTGGTCTTTTTATTAGTAGCCGCTCCATTTTGCTTATCTCATTTTCTAACTCTTTTCTTTTTTGTTCTTGTTGGCGACGGTGCCAGCTATTCATGGATATGAGGATCCCTCGCATGTACAACTTGCTGCCTTCCCAGATCTGTACTATCGGTGTTCCGTTGTTCATATGTGTGTCGAAGAATTCCTTCATAGCTTTTTTGCATTCCGCCACATTGTTTTCATGTCTAAACAAGTTTTCATTGATTCTCCAGGACCTCCTCTGTTTCGGGCCATGTCTTAATTCCATCCTCACAGGGTTGTGGTCTGTCAGTGTCTTGGGTAGGATTTTCACCGCGTTTAGACAAGTTAGCAAGTCACTAGAAGTTAGTATAAAGTCGATTCTGGAGAATGATTGATGTCTGCCGGAGAAGAAGGTGAATTCTTGTTCTTTGCCGTGCCTTTTCCGCCATACGTCTGTCAGTTCGAGGTCCTCCTTCATGTCGAAGAAGGATTTAGGCAACTTGGAGTGTTTTTGCGGGTTCAGTGCAGTTCTTTTTTTGTCTAGAGCAGTCTCTATGACCCCGTTCCAGTCGCCCATGATGATGTAAGTTCTGTAGTTAAGTTGTGTTATTTTCTTGTGTAGCTTTTTGTAGAATTTGCCTTGTTGCTGATGTGGTGCATATACGCCCAGTACTAGAATCTTCTTGTCTTCTTGTGTTATTTCAATTGCCAGGTATCTACCTTGGGGGTCGGACTCTATTAGCTTAGCCATTACATGTTTCTTTACGTATATAACAATCCCATTCTTTTTTCTTGGCGCCGCTGCCACAAAGTGCGCGCCTAGTTTGTAGTTGATCAGATATTTCTGGTCTGCTGCTCTGATGTGTGTTTCTTGTAGGCAGATTATATCGCTTTTACCTTGGTTTAGGTAGTGGAGAATTTTTCTTCTTTTCTGGGGGGAGTTCAGTCCGTTCACATTCCAAGTCAAATAATTAGTAGCCATCATATGTTGCAGGATATTTTTGCGAGACCATTTCTGTTGTTTCTCCTGTTGTCTCCTTTGGTCTCGTTCCCACGATATCCGGATTGGTGCTCATTTTGGTTTGTGAGGTCTTGCCTTGCTGGTCTGTACGTTTGGTAGTGAAGCCTGGTAGCCTGCCCTCTGTAGACTGTCCTGCCTCCTTGTTTTTGTTGCTCTCTGCTCTCTGCGCCTTCGCCCCTAGAGGTGGTCCATTCATTTCCTCTGCCACTGCCCCGATCTGTGCTTCTGCGGGGCTTGCTCGTTGGCCTCTATCCCTCCCGCTTTCCAGTGGTCTATCTGCTTCTTCTCTCGCGGTGGGTTGAGGGCCTCCCGACTTCAGTTCCTTTTCAAGGAAGTCTTTGGCTTTCTGGACCGAGGTCAAGTAATGTCTCTTGTTTTTATAAGAAAGTGACACTCCTGTTGGGGTTTCCCACCGGTATTGCAGTGCACGCGATCTCAGTTCTGTGGTCAGGAATTTGTAGTTCTTTCTGTCTCTCAGCATCGCCTGGGGGATCTCTTTCAGAACCTTCACCTCCTGCTCCTCTATGTAGAATGCCTTGTTATAGGAAGTGGCAGAGACGTGGTTCCGGAACCTCTGTGTTGTGAAGTGGATGACCACATCCCTTGGTTGGTGTTTGTTCACTTCCCTCCAGGCGCCCACTCTCTGGATTTTTTCGACATGCCACTCAATCTCATTGGCGCTCGTGCCCAGGAATGTTGCCAGGGCCTCTACAAAGGTCCTGCGCAGTCTTCCCTGGGGTTCGTATGTTGTCTCGTTCCACCCTCTGATCCTGATTGCAAATGCCATTTGCCAGAATTGTATCATGGTGGACTGGTCTTGAACTTCTTTTTTCACCTCTGCAAGCTGACCCTCTACGCGGTTTTCTACTTCCTTCATCATCTTTTCCGTATTCTCCCTTGTTTCTTGTAGGTTTTTGTAATGTGTTTGCAATGCCTCCTTCATCTGTTCCAAATCAGTGGCCGTCGCTTTGCGCTGTTCTTCCCACTTTTTCTCCAGGTCTCCACCTTGGTCCGCCAGCATCCTCTTCATGTCTTTGTATTTTTCCTCCGTCTTTCGTTCTGTTTCTAGGCGTCCTTTCTCCGTCTTAGCGCCCATTTCTGCCAATTTTCTATCCATGCCGTCCATCCGTACCACCATCGTCGCAATCGTCTCATTTAGTGTCTCAATCGTCTCTTTTAGTTCTTGGATCATGCGTGCTGTTGCGGAGTCGTGGGTTAGCGTGTGGGTCTGAGGGCATGCAGTTGGGTGGGGATGTGTGTGGTTGGGTGGGGTGTTCCCTAGCAGATTGGAGGGCTGGGCCGGGGAGGGTGCAGCTCCCTTCAGGTCTCGCAGTTTGATTTGTTTTGTCCGTCTGGCAGCCATTTTGAGCTTCTCCTCCTGTTGGCCTGTCCACCCTTAAAGCCACCCCTTGATGCAATGAGTTGTGGGGGAGTTGTTCCTGTGCAAGATTGTCAAGTTGCTAGGGTGGGTTGGATCAAATTTTTCTGTTACAAGTTAGCAAGTGTTCATGTCTCCCAGTTTGTATTTTAACAGCAAAGTGGTAGATCACTAGGGGGTGTAGCCTGTTTTCAATTAAGCTTTTCTGTACTGGCAGGAGTGGTACAAAGATGGGAGGATCTGAGGCTTGGGATTTTTGATGATGGCCTTTTTCTCACAATGCAGTGCAACACTAGGTTGTGGTCTGGTGAAGATTCAGAAATCTGGTCCTTCCAAAAAGGGGGAGGGGGTGTCTTCAGGGTTTAGGCAGTGTAGGGGTAGGAGTAAGAGCCTGTATTCTGGCAGCTCTACGTTCAGGGAGCCAGTTCAGTACCTTTGCCTTGGGTTCCTCTTCACTCCCCTCTGCCAGCCTGTTTTTTCTCTTTGCTCTTTTCTGGCTCCTTCTTACCCCTCTTTCTCTGCCTTCTTGCCCAGGTCACTTCCTCCTGTCTTCTATCCCCCTGTGTTTACAGATCCCCTCTGCCTTTCCCTTATTGCGTTCCAGGGTGTTTTCCAGCTGTCTTCTTCCTCCCACCTTCTTCCCTGGCAAGTCCTGCCCTCTTTTGGGTCTCTGGGGCTCCTGTTCTGCTGGGTCTGGGGCGCAGCGTGTGGGTTAACACTCACCAGTCTCTCTGTTTGAGCCTTCCCCCACCGTCTGCTCCTCAGCTGCTTTCTGCCTTCCTGCTGGCTCAGCTCGCGTCTCCCTTTGTTCTCCGCGTCTGGCTCTTACTTTTTCTTTTCCCTTTCGCTTCTCCGGCTTTCTTCTCCCCCGTTGGCTCGTCCGGGGGTCGTCTCCCGGTCTGCTGGCTCTCCCGGTGGCCGCTGCTGCTGTCGCCGATGCCTTCCTCCGTCCTCTTCTCTCCGCTCCGGCCGGGTCCGTTCTGCAGCGCAGCAGCGGCCGCGCGGCCTCTTCCTTGGGCCTGTCGGCCGGCCAGCCGGCCGCCGCCGGCTTCTTCGGCCTCTTCCGCGGCTCTCCCGGACCCCTCGGCTGTGATTTTCACCTTGCCGGGTCGGGCCGGAGGTCCTCTTCGATCCTCTCTTCTCCGCCCGCGATTCACTCCCCCGACAGCCCGTTTAATTTATTTTGAAAAATGCGCCGTCCCGGAGCTCTCGGAGGTTGGCTCCAGTCCGCGTGACCGGAACCCCAAAAATGTTTTTTTAAGTTAGTTACTCCTTAAAAATAGCATATGAGTGAACTTTATAATTAGAAGATGCACAATGTATTTTCATTTTTTAAAAAACAAATCCAGTGAAGAAAAAGATTTCAGTTTATATTACCCCTCAGCTATTGATTCTTGTCCTTCCTCAGTTGGTAAGTGGTTTCAGATTTATTAGTCTGTTTTTGAACATATTGCACCCAGAGTGAGATTAATAGAAAAAGGCTGTTGCTTTTAATTCTGTAATATGATATAGTTTGAAGTATTTTTTCACTAATGTACCTACCTTTTTTCCTACCTGAATTTTAGAAATGTTGCAAAATATCTTTACTGTGAAAGTATTTTGTAGAGAGAGGCTATAGTTACTTTAATTTTCAGAAAACTAGATATGATTTGTGTAATGTTTTTGCAATTTTGCACTGTTAATTAATATTTAAAATTAAAATATGTTCACTAATCAATTAACAATTTTACTTTTACTAATACATTTTGGGAAAAGAAAATTATTTCTTGTTTTATTATATTTTTTATGAAATTACTCTTAAAGTGCATACATCTGCTTAAAACGTCAAAATATCTAATACTGGAATAAATTAAAAGTGTAAAAAAAATACGTGTTTTATAGCACTAAGTGAGTTTCATTTCTTAGTGAAATCAATATTAAATACAAGTATAAGGACTAAAAACAAATCTTTTTTTAATAAACAGAAAATTTTTTTGTAGAATGTTGATTTTGGAAAGTTAAAGTAAAATAAAGGTCCAGTTGGATTTGAAGTAAGATTCTGAAATTAATTATAAGAATTCTTTCCCTATGGGAAAATGCTGTTGGGTTCTTTAAAAAATATTAATACGATGAGACTTTGAAGTTTATACTAATCAAGCACAAGCAACCATATCCACATGAGTAGAGTTCAAGTTATTACTTTATTCTGTCTATTATTCAGGAATATCCCCAGACTGCTTGTCTTTTGTTGAGAATAGATAGATAAAGGCTCTATGGAGTTTATGTGGGAGAGTCAGTTCTGGTTCTCTTGCAGCTGCACAAGGATTCGAGGCTAATTCCCAGCTAGAGACTTCCTGCCTGCCTGCCTTGCCAACAACATTAGAGGGAACTAGAAGGAACTAAAAATTACAATTCTGGGAGAAAAACATTTAAAATTGACTTGCTAATACTGAATGGAGCAAAATCCAGGCATTATGAGACTAAAATATATGAAGAATGGCTGCAGGACTTGGGTTTGGCTAGTCTAAAGAAAAGAAGAAACAATATTCCAGTATTTGAGGGGATGCCACAAAGAAGAGGGCATCAAACTATTCTCCAAAGCACCAGAGGGCAGGACAAGAAACAATAGTTGGAAACTTACCAAAGAGAGAAGCAACTTGGAATTAAGGAGAAACTTCCTGTCAGTGAGGACGATTAACCAGTGGAACAGCTTGCCTCCAGAAATTGTGGGCATTCCCTCACTGGAGGTTTTTAAGAAGAGCTAGACATCACTTGTCTGAAAATGTATGGAGTTTCCTGCTTGAGCAGGGGCTGGACTAGAAGACCTCCAAGGTTCCTTCCAGCTCTATTCTATTCTGTTTTACTTTAACAATGGATGTGTTAAAAGAAACATTGGACATACAGTATTTGTGATGTTTTCAATAATCTCTTCATGTCCAATAATCAGTTCACCATTTTATCTTCCTGCCTGTGCAACTCTCTAGCCATCCAGCCACTAGCATGCTGCTTATACTAGTGAAGAATTAAAAATGGTTGCCACGCTGCCAACACAAATGATTTCACATGAAGAGTAGACAAACATCAATAACTGTAGGGGAAAAAAGTTGTACTGCTGCCATTGTATTAGGGGAGGTCCAGAATTAGTGGGAAATTCTTCCTAATCATGGAGAAATTTGCTATTTTTTTCTCAAATTCTCCATTCACAAATAAAAGGGCAAGTTTTTTACCAATAAAGGTAAAGGAATCAATTCAAAGGCATCTAATTTAATTAAATTATTCAAATCAAGTAGGTAATTCAATTTAGCATTTGATTAAAAGAACAATTCTATCAAGATTTGTTCAAACTGAATCTTCAAATGAAAGCTCTGCAAAGCCTTTATAATACTATAGTCTGAACAACATATGTTCTCTTTCACTTCATCATTCAATCTAAATACACCTAAATGCCAGTTTGCTATAAATGGAAAAAAATATGAAGATTTGCTGTTTCCCATTATTTCTACATCAGAGTTTAAAATTTTCTTTTGTGGTGGTGCTGGCATGTTATGGGAGTAACTATAGATTATTCTTTATTAATTTGTAGAAACATAATGTCAACGCTGCTAACATCGGATGTTCTTGCTTTGACAAACAGATGGAATTGCAGCCTTTTTCTCTTTGCTTTTAGAATTAGTCGATGCTGGAAGGGGGAATAGGGATGAGTCCAGCTAGTCATAACAATAATACTCAGCAGTGGGAACCCAAGGACATTGGGCCCAGAGCTGATAATGTTTTGGCGGGCTGGAGAGCTGGGAAGAAAGCCTGCGCTTCAAGCTAATTGGGGAATGTGATTTATGACTGTTTACTGGAGGAGGGAATTGTACTTTGTTATTTTGTATCCAGGGCAGGGGAATTTAGTTTTTGGGTTCAACTATGTAGTGCCGATACTTTGTTTCTCAAATAAAAGATCCTTTGAGGTAAACAATGCCTCGGAGTTCTTTTGAAGCGTTTCATCTGTCAGAACCATGACACATAGTTTATGAGAATAACTGTATGAGCAGCATTTTGATTTTATTAGGTAAATATTCAGAAACTCATTTACCATATATAATCAAGATTTATTTTGAGAATGACATACAACAATGATATATTAAACGTTAGGCATGTTTCATGGTGCTAAGGGGAAGATGTGATCTACTATTTCTTTTGTTACAGCCTATGCAATCCTCATGAAAGGAGGACATGTTATTTCTTATGCAAATAAGAATAATCTGCAGTGGCAGATTACGTTACCCAGGAATGTAGCAGAGCATCCTGGGATAAGATGTTTTCAGAGTGGCATTACCAATACCATTAGAAATATAATCATCTCTGTAATAGAGCTGCCTTGGAAACTGCCGTTAAAGCAGATCACGGTGCAGAGATCCTTCTCTACTGTTAATTGTCTTCAACATTCAATGTTATGTTTAGTTGTTGCTTATGTTATGAGAACCAATTTGATGCAGTAGTTGAGGCATTGTGGTAGAAGCCGGGAGATTGTGTGTTCTAATTCCACCTTGGGCACAAAGCCAACTGTGTGACCTGGAGCCAGTCATACTCTCTTAGCCCTAGGAAGGAGGCAAGGACAAATCATTTCTAAAATCTTGCCAAGGAAATTGGATAGATTTATCCAGGCAGTCACCAGGAGTCAGGACTGACTCAAAGGCACACATACAAAAAATGCTATGACAAGTATATTGTCCATGTCTAGGCCCAGATCTGAATGCTTAAAAAAAAATTTTAGAATTAGAACTAGAATTTTTTGAAGGACTGTCAACAGCATACAAACATCTAAAACATTCACTAGTGTCTTTAAGAAAGACATTTACAGTACCAACTGGGGTCTAAAAGGTAGCTACACAAAGCAGTAATTGGCTATAAGTACCCCATGTCTATTATATAATGTCTAATAAGGTTTTCCTGGTGATTACCTTCTCATCTTTTTATCTACCATCTTGATTTTATTGTTTTTAGTGCTTTAGATATCATTTTAACGTTGTTTCTTTATGTTAATTGTTACAATACTACCTCTTTTCTATTGTGTTTTATTTAGAAAGCAGCATCTAGCTGATCTTGGAAAACCTAAATAGAATTGGATTATTAAGAATGGTGACTACCAGAAAAGAACTGGATATAAAATAGACCAAGATTGAAAAAAAAGTTCCAGAAGATGGCAATGATAACCAATTTTATTTGTATTTATATTTATTACAGTTTTATTTATATTTATTTATATCCCAACTTAGTGGGATGTAAATAGCCAATACACCTTCCTATTTTCCCCACAACAATCTTGTCAGGTGAGTTGGGCTAAGAGACAGTGATTAGACCAAAACCATCCACCTGGATAATCAATAAAATCTGAATCTAATTCTGGATTATGCATGCAGGTTGACAAGAATGTTTTTGTCCTCTCCTACTGTGTTGTGTCCTATGTGAACTTCCATCTCGGGCAACTTGAAAGACATTTACTATATTCTAATTCTTATTGTTGTTATTGCTCAGGTGAGCCACATATGCAGCATAATTTCATTTGCACTATTAAAGATGGATAAATGTTTCACTTTTTGTTCTTGCAATGATTTATCAAATGAGACTCAAAATGAAGGTTTGAATTAACCAAGCTTTTCTTTTCTCTTTTTTCTTTTCTTTATAGGAAAATATAATTTGATGTGTTAAGTCCAATTCCAATTCCTTGTAGGACCATATTGGAGACAATGTTAGAACACCAGAGCACAATCATTGTGTGTCATGTTTCTATTTTCCAATGGGACCAAAGTTCCAAAGAATTGTTTCAACATTAGTTTGAAGTCAACCCAAAGTATTGGTTGTCTCCTCTTATTGCTCTGACAAAGGCCAAATAAATAGGCAGAGACATATAGAAACGGCTGCTAAAATCTTTCAACTGGGAATTGTAGATGCATATTGACGATTAGATTAAGTTGTATACTCAAGGTCTGTATCTTTTCATATTTTATGGAAGTCTTTTAAAACAAAATTGTATAAATGAAAGATGAGAAGTAATTTCAATCTAAACACTTGTCACATACTTGCTATGCCTGAGTAGGAGTTCAGCAGTAAATTGGAATCCATTCAGCAATCAATCATCTACCAACTTGTGGTATAAAATGAGCAGTTTTCAGCAGACTGAATTCACTTCTAGCAGAGAAAACAGTTTCAGGTTTCTGTTTGGGGGAGGAAGGAAATGGAGTGATATCAAGGTTGATAAGAAAATACAATGGAGATTTCAAGTCTACAATGATTCAACTAGACTATGTTTGTTTTTGATGTGGTTCTACAGTAAATGGAAGACATTAATATTTAAGAGGAAAATGCATCATTGTTGAATCAGAATATATTCAGTCATTCCAGGAGGACTGAATGTCTGATGTTAGACGGGAAGTTAGCCAGAAATTTTTCCTAATATTACTGTAATATTTATAAGTGTTAATACACTGTATTGTTTTGATACAGTAATATTTGTACAGCATTAATTAAAATGATTAGCACTGTATTGTTTAGATAATTTAGAGTATTAGAAATAAAAGAGAGAAATATTCCATCAGTAATATTAGTATTACAAGCAAAGAACTATGTGACTTTTTCATATGAAACTGAGTACAATATTAGAAGAAACTGCTGCAAATTACATCAAAATATTTATTGTACAACATATTTGCACATTAATTTGCACTAATTGTAAAAATTAATTTAGCAAGATCCCAAAGTTCTCCTAGTTTGGGTTGCCAATCAGATATTGCTGGAATTGTATATTTCAGCTGTTAAGCGAAATTTATTGTTGCTGCTGTATGGCTATATCTCATTACATTATGATTTTTCTAATTATTTTTTCTGAGGTTATACCTGGTTAAGAAAAGTTGTGGTTTCATTTCAAATTTAAATTCCATTTTTTCCTGCACTTCACTATATACACCTTTCTAATACTTTATTTTTTTACACGTCCACCACAAGTCTTCCTCCTGAGTGATGGGATTTCCAACAATTATTACTGTATGATTTGTCTATTATATTATTGAGTTGTGTATCTTCTGTAGAACATTTTGTACCAATTTTCCTTTAAGTTATACACTTGGTGTAAATGTATAGATTAGTCCATAATTCTTCCCACTTTTATGTTGGAACTGTTTCTTTAAAATTTTGTATCCATTTTACCACTGCATTTTTTATTTGTGCTTTTTCTGTATCATATCTAAGTAAAAGTTTATATATGTGTCATAAAAGGTGGTGGTGTTTTTAACAGGAGCATTTCAAATTCCATCTTTTTCTTAATATCCCTTCTTCCTTCTTGAGATCTGATTTTATCCTTCCAGCAATTTTTAAGTACATCAACCATGGTATCTTCTACCTATCGCTGTGTAGTTCTTGCTGTGTTTTTAATCTGTTCATAGAGGACAAGTGAACCACATCTGCATATGAAATTACGTTTGCTCTAATTGTCTCCAATATGAAAAGCATTTGAGAGGGGAGCTAGAGGTGAATTATTATTATTCCTTTTGTAGATTTCCATGCTTTTATCAAACTTTATTTAATAATGTATCCTTTTAGGTTTTTATCTACCTTTGTATCACTATACCACAGATATCTATGAAGTTTATTGGCTAAACTGGCTTCTTCCAAAATTGCTATTTATCTATTCAGGGATTTTATCCAGTCTGTTATCCATTACCGGTGCCTGTGTTATGGTTCAGTTTAAAATGTGAAAGACCACCTCCTCTTTGAAATCTTGTGGGATTTTAACTTTATATTTTTTAATATAAATTTGCTGAAAATTTCTTGCTATTTCCATAAAGCTTTCTCTGAAATTCTGATGACATTTGAAATAGGTAGATCTTGGGTAGCAAATTCATTCCGATAATTGCAATTGATCCTAAACAAGATAGCTTTAGATAGATTTTTCAAGATCTTTTTTTTAGTCTCTTGCATATATATTTGTGTTCTCTCAAGTGCAAACCAAGGTATTTCGCTGAGATAGCTATCTGAAAACCAAATTAATTTCTTCCTGCACTAAAAATCTTGTTATTATTCTTTGGTTTTTGAATGTTGATTTTATCTCCAGAGTATTCTCCAAAATTATCTAAGCTGTCAGATATGGGCAGCCAGATGTTATTCTACTGTGATTTGAACCTGTCATCAGATGTCATATACAGGACCTGGATAGCTCTTAATGATAATACATTGTATACAGTTGGTAGTCCTCATTTAGCGACTTCATTGTTTAGTGACCATTTGGAGCTACAGTGATAATAAAAAAAGAATTCTATGACCAATCCTCCCATTTACAATCTTTGCAGGTTGGTAAAAAAGGAAAATTGAAGTAAGATCATAAGCATAGTTGCTGTTTCACTTAGCAACCACTTCACTTAACAATCAAGTGGCTTTTAGGTGGTTATTAAATGAGGACTAGATGTATATACTGTATATTCTAAAGAAAAAGAAAAAGGACTGTGAGTTTCGTTTCTGGCAGAAACTTTGCACCCCATAAAGTAACTTCTGGCTATCTATATCTGATGATTTCCTATAAGGATGATGAAGCCAATATGTTATACTTTTTGGTGATCAATATATCTCAAACTTTTGAAAATATTTTCTTTACCACCCACTGAAACACATTCCCAAAAATATTTATTATATCATATTGAAAAGATACAATAGTTTCAGGATAGCAATACCATATTAAACATGGATTTTGTTTGCTGACTTATATTTGCATTGTAATTAGTGATTCCATGGGCAATTAGAGAAAATTGTTTTATTGCAGCTCCAAGCAATTAGTGTCAGATAACAGAATTTAAGCTAATATTATTTGATATCTCTGTAGACTCAAACTGAGTGTTGGACCAAATATTTGTGTGCTGCATTTGATTTCTATAGTATTTGACACAGCACTGGCTATAAAGTAGAACCATGGCCACAGCAGAACGTAGTGGCATACGTTGTTTTGTAAAACTACAGCTGTCTCCTTATGAATTATTGTGTAAAAGGACAAAGATAATCAAACTTCTGGATCACAACTAAAGTCTCTCCTCCAGCCTCTTGTAGCTCCATTATGTCCAATGGGTTACTATACATCTGGCAAAAGGAGGGGATATCCTCTTCATGGCCTCCATCTGACAGGCCTTAAAATCAAACACTGACAGGATTTTTTAGTGTCTTGAATTGATGATGATGATGATGGTGATAATAATAACAACAACAACAGAGTTGGAAAGGACCTTGGAGGTTATCTAGTCCAATCCCCTTCTCAGGCAGGAAACCCTATACCCTTTCAGACAAATGGTTGTCCAGTCTCTTCTTAAAAACTTCCAGTGTTGGAATATTCACAACTTCTGGAGGCAGGTGGTTCCATTGGTTAATTATTCTAACTGTCAGGAAGTTTCTTCTTAGTTCTAGGTTGCTTCTCTCCTTGATTAGTTTCCATCCGTTGCTTCTTGTCCTGCCTTCAGGTGCTTTGAAAATAGCTTGACTCCCTCTTCTTTGTGGCAGCCCCTGAGATATTGGAACACTGCTATCATGTCCCCCCTCGTCCTTCTCTTCATTAAACTAGACATACCCAATTCCAGCGACCATTCCTTATATGTTTTAGCCTCCAATCCCCTGATCGTTTTTGTTGCTCTTCTCTGAACTCTTTCTAGAGTCTCAACATCTTTTTTACGTTGTGGTGACCACAAATGGATGCAGTATTCCAAGTGTGCCTTACTAAGGCATTATAAAGTGGTATTAATAAATAATAATAAAAATAAATAAATAAATAAACACTTCACATGATCTCGATTCTATCCCTCTGTTAATGCAGCCTATCACTGGTTTGTTTGGACTGTTTTCACAAAAGTAGTCATTCAAACTTTTGTATGTCCTGACTTTATCAATTGTCTGCTTCTTATTCTAGATTTATATTATTTCATTTTTAATTCCAGCAATTGGCCTCAAATCAGCAGCTTCAAATCTATGATTCCTGCAGACTACAGATCACAGGACCCATCATAAGTGTCTATGGTGAAATTTGAAAATCACATCTTTGTCAGTTCATCAGTCCTTCATCAAAGAAGGACTAGGGACGGCATGATAGCAGTGTTCTAATATTTGAGGGGCTGCCACAAAGATGAGGGGAGCAATCTATTTTCCAAAGCACTAGAAGGCAAGACAAGAAACAATGGATGGAAACTAATCAAGGAGAGAAGCAAATTAGAACTAAAGAGAAATTTCCTAATGGTGAGAACAATTAACCAGTGGAGTGGCTTGCCTTCAGAAGTTGTGGGTGCCCAGTCACTGGAGACTTTTAAGAAGAAACTGGACAGCCACCTGTCTGAAATGGTAAAGGGTCTCCTGGTCAAGGAGGGGGTTGGACTAGAAGACTTCCAAGGTCCCTTTCAACTCTGTTATTCTATGTTCAGTTCTACATTACTGCTATAACAAATATAACATTTGTTGGAAAAATATTGCGATTGAAAAACCAGTGTTTCTGGTGCTGTAAAAAGTAATTTTTATATACATATTACACAACTTAATAAGGCCAGAGTGCATTTTTTGCAGTTTTTCATTATAATTTTTGTCATGGATGCCAAGAAACATAAATCTCACTTATTCTCCTATCCATGTCATCCTTTGCCTGTTCAGATACTGGTAACCCAACACTATCCAGTACTCTGAGATAGGAGGCCTTTGACATATGGAAAACTCTTTGAGTCCTATAAGCTTAAAGTGAAGATGTATCCATGAAGATTATCTTGTCTTAGATATGTACGGAAATTAACAATGGGATGGAAGACATTATGCAATTATTTCTGAGAACTTGGTTAAAGAAAAGGGGTTTCATGATTCCCCCAAATACTGGGAAAATGCCAGCAAATGTATCTTCTTGAGCAGGGGTCCCCAGTTCCCAATCCGTGAACAAGCACCGGTCCGCAGCATGCCAGAAACTGGTCCACACAAACAAGCAAAGCCTCATCCGTGGGATGCAGGTAGCATATAAAACCACGTCCCCTCCACTCCATGGAAAACCCTCTTTCCATGGAACCAATCCCTGGTGTGCAAAAAGTTGGGGATCACTGTTCTTGAGAACTGCATTAAGACTTAGTGTGTTGTACTATCCTATTAACTGATCTATGTCCTCTCTAGGTTCTGATTTTGGTTAGAGAATATTCTGAATTATAGCCAATTAATTTGAGGCCCAATAATATGGATAACATAATGTTAATATAATAATGAAGGAGAACATTTGAATTTACTGGGATGTAAGTATAGAGACAGTTGTTGTACACTTTGACAACACTAAATTATAGCATTTGCTAGAGTGTTTCAATTCAAGGGGATCATTTTTCTTATTCAAAAGATCAGTCATTTTCACAACATAATAAATATATCTCCTATACTATCTTATTAACAGTGCTGTGCATTATTCAACAGCCTTGCTTGTTAAAACATTTTTTCCTTGATCAGAAAATTACATTTTAGAAAAGCAACTTCCACTTTAAATATTTAATACTTCAGCATGTCCAAATCTTCATAAGTAACAAGCAATTTTGGCAAAGGAGTACACTTTCTGTAACGTTAAAAGCAGTTCTGGCATTTTGTGTTAGCTGATGTTTAATGACTGTATTTTTCTAACATTAAAAATGAATTAATATCTGCCTGCCTAAGTAGTCTACTGTACAGTGAATGAATAAATCCTTTTGAATTATCCATATTTGCAGATGTGATCGAGATCAGTGAATACTTTGTGCTTCATTTTTTAAAAAATGAACGAACGAAAAGGCTTTAAAATCCAGTTTGTTACCAAGTTTGTTGCACACTAGTTCGATTTGAAGAATGTTTGTTGCCTCTGAATTTTATCAAGCTCTTCTATAACAAGCATCAAATTCACCCACCATGTTTTAGGAAATGATACGGAGCTGAACTGTGGAAAATAAATCAGTACCCTATAGTTGCAATAAAAGATATATCTCATGACAGGTAATTTTTATAATCTTTAGTACTGCTACTATTACAGTTCTTACTTTTGCATGGAAATTATTTCAGAAAAATACATTTATCCACTTTGCACTGGCCTAATTCATACTGAAAGACAACTAGAGTTAAAAGGCAATTACTTTTTAGTACTTGTACATTCCTGAATTGTTCAAAAATTGTTCTATTAAAAAATAACACATATACAGTGGGGCAAAAAATATTGAGTCAGCCATCAATTGTGCAAGTTCTCCCACTTAAAAAGATGAGAGAGGCCTGTAATTGTCATCATAGGTAGACCTCACCTATGAGAGACAAAATGAGAAAACAAATCCGGACAATCACATTGTCTGATTTGAAAAGAATTTATTTGCAAATTATGGTGGAAAATAAGTATGTGGTCACCTACAAACAAGCAAGATTTCTGGCTCTCACAGACCTGTAACTTCTGTCCTCCACTCATTACCTGTATTAATGGTACCTGTTTGAACTTGTTATCAGTATAAAAGACACCTGTCCACAACCTCAAACAGTCACACTCCAAACTCCACTATGGTGAAGACCAAAGAGCTGTCGAAGGACACCAGAAACAAAATTGTACACTTGCACCAGGCTGGGAAGACTGAATCCGCAATAGGCAAGCAGCTTGGTGTGAAGAAATCAATTGTGGGAGCAATAATTAGAAAATGGAAGACATACAAGACCACTGATAATCTCCCTTGATCTGGGGCTCCACATACCAGCAACAGTATGTGCCAACCTTGTGAAGACTTACAGAAAATGTTTGACCTCTGTCATTGCCAACAAAGGATATATAACAAAGTATTGAGATGAACTTTTGATATTGACCACATACTTATTTTCCACCATAATTTGCAAATAAATTCTTTCCAAATCAAACAATGTGATTGTCTGGATTTGTTTTTTCATTTTGTCTCTCATAGTTGAGGTCTACCTATGACGACAATTACAGGCCTCTCTCATCTTTTTAAGTGGGAGAACTTGCACAATTGGTTGCTGCCTCAATACTTTTTTGCCCCACTGTAGAAATGTGTTCCTTGAGAAGCAGCAAAGAAAAAAAAGAAATTAATTGCTTAAAAGGCATTATATGAAAGGGATATATGCAAAATTATATAAAGAAAAGTGAATGAAGCACATGGTTAAGAAAGCATATAATTTCATATACTTTTCAATTTTATTTAAATGCTTTCCATATTGATTCTTAGGTGAAACAAACTATGTTAATACCCAACAAAATCTGACAAATTTCACAAATCCTAACATGACTCTTTCCCTACATAAAAGACAATTTTCAACGACAGTGGATGTGTGTGAAATTGCATCAGGCTACCCAGATACTCATTCAAAGAAAAGGAATTCTGAGAACAAAATTTTCAGTATGTCACTGGAATGAGAGTGTTGAAAGAAAAGTCTTCATCATGGTTCATCCAAGCTGGGAATAAACATGGCAACTGCTTTGGGAAGGTTACAGTTTATTGGAGAGGAGAGCCAGACAGGAAGATGGTTCTGGCAGCAAGAGAAGTGAAAAAAAGGACTGAATGCATGTAGGGAGTATGTAGATTTTAAGTCTTTGTCTTCTTAATCTCCTAGCTCCCTGGATTTACATCTGCATCTCTATAGAGTTGGTTCCTGCTTGGGGAGGGAGGCCTGGGACTATTAAGAAAACTGGACTGGGCAAGCTTTCCTGCCTCCTCAAGATCCTTTGAGAAAATATACTTTCCTGCCCTTTTAATATTTCCTTCTCTGGGGGGCTGACTTCCCTTAAGAGGAACAGAGTTTTGCAGCTTATTTCCCCCCTTTGGAATGACTTAAATCTAAGATACCCTTTGTACATCAAATCCTTCACACTTTTATCCCTAACACTCAGCAATATTGGTCTAATCATATGCAAAATGATTTGGAAGCAATGTTTTGAGGGGCTGGTGAGTTTTAAGGGCTGAAAAGGGACAGATTGCCTCTCTGACCTCCCAATCCTCTTCCTTTTATTTTGACAGGGACAATCTTATACCAACCCTAATCATTTAGGTAAAAAAAAAAAACACAACTACAACAACTTTTAGGAAGCTGGAAGTCACAAGTGGAATTCTGGCACCTTCATATAGATCAGGGGTCTTCAAACTTGGCCCTTTTATGACTTGTGGACTTCATCTCCCAGAATTCCTCAGCCAGCGTGCCTGGCTGAGGAATTCTGGGAGTTGAAGTCCACAAGTCTTAAAGGGCCAAGTTTGAAGACCCCTGATATAGATTGTTATCCTTGGTGTTGAAAAATCCTGAAGGTTCTATAGGCAGCTGCCAATGATTTCATTTTTGCCTTCACCATAGGATGAATGCTGAAGCAGTGGCCTCTAATCACAAATGTTAAATAGATACAGCATCACCTCCCCTAAATAAATTATCTCAAGAACCGTCTATATTAGAACCAAGCAAGAAATGACAAATCCATTCTGCTGCAGGGAGAAAGGGTTTTTTCATTCAAAGGTGCATTTCCTTTTCTCACTCCACCCTCCGAAGTGCAAGAAGACAATGAAACGTGAGAAGAGAGAAGATCTTGGGGTTGGTCCTATAAAACCTTTCCACGGATTGGGAAATCTTACTTTGGACAATGCAGTTCAACTTTCCCCAAATCACTAAGGATCTGTACATTTTTCAGGAATGCATCCCAATTTGGACTGGTTTTATTCCTTGAATTTTGGAGCTTTTTAGCTAAATGATTTTGATGGTAACTGCACTTTGAAGCAAGATACTGTATAGGTCACCCAGCTGTGCCAACAGATTTTGTGTGTTTATAAATTTATACTTGTATATGAATCAGAGTCTTTAGAAGGCCAGATCCTGAAGTTGAAACTCAAATACTTTGGCCACCAAATGAGAAGGAAGGACTCACTGGAGAAGAGCCTAATGCTGGGAAAGATTGAGGGCAATAGAAGAAGGGGACGACAGAGAATGAGGTGGTTGGATGGAGTCACTGAAGCAGTAGGCGTGAGCTTAAATGGATTCCAGAAGATGGTAGAGGACAGGAAGGCCTGGAACAACATTGTCCATGGGGTCACGATGGGTCGGAGATGACTTCACAACTAACAACAACAATGAATCAGAAGTAGTTCTTCTCCAATTCTGTATTCTCTTATGATCTTATACAGCCTGAAACATTAATTTTGTTGAAACTATTGTAAATTTTTTCAAAGGGCTACTTAAATACACTTTCCATCTGGGACTATAGATATGTATGCATTAGCCATTTTGCTGATATATAACAATAATGCCAGAGGCAGTTTGGTGTAGAGGTTAAGGCATTATAATAGAAACTGGGTAACTGACTTCTAATCTTGCCTTAAGCACAAAGCCAGCTGGGTGACCTTGAGTCAGTCACTTTCTCTCAGACCTAGGAAGGACACAATGGAAAACCACTTTTGGAAAATCTTGCTAAGAAAACTGCAGGGACTTATCCAGGTAGTCTCATAGACTCATGCACTAATAAGTAGAAGGAAAAAATAAAACAATAATGGCAATTAAGAGATATGCCTTGTGGCAGATAATTTTTAAAACCACATTCCTGCAATTAAATGCGTTATCACACAAAGCTAAAACCAAGAATTCTCAAATCCCGAAGAAACAAATCTATTACTAAAATATTTGCAAGAGTGAATAAGTGAAGTAACCGCTCCCACAGATATCTGTTTAGTATGAACTACTAAATTTAAGAGGAACTTTATATATACTGCTGGGCACTTATACATAGAAGTCCTAATGTAGGAAGCCTGGGAGTAGCAACTTGGTGCATTCCAGAAATTTTAGACTGTAATATCCATAAGTCTTTGTCATTGGCCATGCTGGTGATGGCTGATGTGATTTGGAATACTAAACTTCGAAAGGACCTATCCTATCCTCATTAGAAGCACATTTCCCATAGAACTTGGTATGGTTTGCAGAGATGCCCGGTAGTTTGTATCTTATTAAATCAGAAGTCAGATAAACTAAATTTGGATGTAGTAGATTCTGTTACATTCTGATATTACTTATGAGGAACAATGTCATGTTCTAGTATTGACTTTTATAGACCTATACAGACTAGAACCTAAGGACCTATTTTTCTCCTTACCAACCTAATTGGTTGTTAAATTGTGCAAGAAACCCTTTTGAAGAAGCCCATTTTTCTATCTCACTGTAGAGAGTATTTTTTTTCTTTTTCTTTTTTTTTTAATTTTAATTTTTATTAGTTTTATAATTATAACAAAACAAAAAATAGTTACTACAATAAAATTGTGTATAGTATACAAATATCATAAGGCACCTTACCAACCACATCCCCCTCTACCTCTCCCTTTCAACTTCTATCCCCCCACTTTCTCTACCTCCCTCACTCTCCTCGTTCCTCCTACAACTCCCTACTTCCCTTCTCCTTCACTCCTCAGACTCCTCCTCCTCCTCAAATGTGGTTCCAAGGTGCCGCTGAAACAATCCATATCTAAACCTATATAACACAATTAAATATCAGATATTACAAATAATAAGATTATGAATCCCCCCCAACCCCCCCCCCCCAACTTCCCAGAGTGAATACAGGGTAGAAACACAAGAAAACCCACTAAATTACCCCAAAATATTATTTAGAACCTATTGAAAGTACTGTATTTTACAACCTAACAGATAAGTATTTAATTATATGCTAAATACAATTTCTTAAAATTATATCTCCCTTGTATATAGTCTATCCATCTTTTCCAATCCATCATATATTTCTCATTTGAATGGTCCTTCAAATATGCAGAGATTTTGGCCATTTCTGCCATATTTATTACTTTCAAAATCCATTCTTCAATAGATGGTAATTCTGGCTTCTTCCAATATTGTCCCACCAACAATCTTGCTGCTGTGATCAAATTCAAGATTAAATTTGTCTCTCTGGTGGTACAGTCTTTTATAATACCAAGCAAAAACATCTGTGGTAAAAATTCAATACGTTTTTTCAAGATATTTTGAAGAATCCACCATATTTTTATCCAAAAAGCCTTAATTTTTTTACAAGTCCACCATACATGAAAATAAGTAGCATCCGTACTATCTGGGGCCAGGGAGGGTATTGAAGAAAAGGTTCAGGAGGTCGAGCAACAAATGAAAAATGAATTATATGATCATGCTTTGATGGTGCAATACAATCAGATGTTGTCTGCTATTAGAATTAGAGGCCTGAGGGAGGTACCAAATGAGACTCAGGATGACTTATTTATTTATTTATTTATTAATCAAATTTCTATACCGCCCCTATCCCGAAGGACTCGGGGCGGTGTACAGCCTAAAATTTAAAAAACATATAAATATACAAAATTTAAAATAATTAAAAATAAATTAAATAATTTGGCCAAAATCTCATTTAAAACCCAAAACATACAAAATTTAAAATCTTAAAAAATACTCAGTCCCCCTAAAACATTTTGACCCTATTGGAACCGAAGCTTCTATGCCAGGCCGGCCTGTCGGAAAAGGAATGTTTTTAGTTCCCGATGGAAGGTGCGTAAATCTGTTATTATACAGAGTTCGGGGGGGAGCTCGTTCCATAACGTGGGAGCTCCCACAGAGAAGGCTCTCCCCCTGGGGGTCGCCAGCCGGCACTGTCTGGCCGACGGCTCCCTGAGGAGGCCCTCTCTGTGGGAGCGTACCGGACGGCGGGAGGTATTTGCTGGCAGTAGACGGTCCTGTAAGTATCCGGTTCCGATGCCATGGAGCGCTTTAAAAGTGGTCACTAACACCTTGAACCGCACCCGAAAGACCACCGGCAACCAGTGCAACTCACGGAGGAGCGGTGTTACGTGGGAGTGCCACGACGCTCCCATCACTACCCGCGCGGCCGCATTCTGGGCAAGTTGGAGCTTCCGGATGCACCTCAAGGGGAGCCCCATGTAGAGAGCATTACAGTAGTCCAGCCTGGAGGTCACGAGGGCATGAGTGACTGTGCGTAGCGAGTCCCGGTCTAGGAAGGGACGCAACTGGCACACCAGGCGAACCTGGTAGAACATCCTCCCGGCCACGGCCGCCAGATGGTCCTCTAAGGACAGCCGTGAGTCCAGGAGGATTCCCAAATTGCGAACCCTTCCTGTGGGAGCCACTGTTTCGCCCCCAATACACAGCGATGGAATCAGCTGGCTGTACCGGGACGACGGTAACCACAGCCACTCAGTCTTGGAGGGGTTGAGCTTGAGTCCGTTTCTCCCCATCCATAACCGCACGGCCTCCAGGCACTGGGTCAGCACGGCAAGGGCATCGTTGGGGTGGTTTGGCGTGGAAATGTACAGCTGGGTATCATCAGCGTACTGGTGGTACTCCACGCCAAAACCACGGATGATCTCACCCAGCGGCTTTACATAAATGTTAAACAGTAGAGGCGAGAGGACCGACCCCTGAGGTACCCCACATACGAGGGGTCTCGGGGTCGACCTCTGGCCCCCTGTCAACACAGACTGCATCCGGCCAGAGAGGAAGGAGGAGAACCACTGCAAGACAGTGCCTCCTATGCCCAGCCCCTCCAACCGTTGCAGCATGATACCATGATCGATGGTATCAAAAGCCGCCGAGAGGTCCAATAGCACCAGAACAGAGGAGCAACCCCTGTCTTGGGCCGGCCAGAGATCATCCACCAACGCGACCAATGCTGTTTCCGTGCTGTAGCCAGGCCTGAAGCCCGACTGGAACGGATCGAGATATGACGATTCCTCCAGGTGCTGCGGGAACTGTCGGGCAACCACACTCTCAACAACCTTCGCAAGAAAGCGAAGGTTGGAGACGGGACGGTAGTTTGATAAAACAGCTGGATCCAGGGCAGGCTTCTTGAGGAGGGGTCTCACCACTGCCTCTTTCAAGGCAGCAGGAAAGACACCCTCACTCAAGGAAGCGTTGATAATTGCTCGGAACCAGCCTCGTACCACCTCCCGGGAGGCCAGCGCCAACCAGGAGGGGCACGGGTCCAGTAAACATGTGGTCGCCCTAAGTCCCCCCAGCAACCTGTCCACGTCCTCAGGGGTCACGGGGTCAAACTCAACCCAGGTAACAGTCTCAAGACCAGCCTCCGCCTCTCCCATTGGACATACCCAGTTGAAGTCGAAGCCTTCCCGTATCTGAGCGATTTTATCATACAGATATTTTCCGAAATCCTCAGCTCTACCCTCTAAGGGGTCTCCCCTCACCTCCTGATGAAGGAGGGAGCGGGTCACCCTAAACAGGGAGGCTGGGCGGTTATCTGATGACGCAATAAGAGCAGTGAGGTAGGAACACTTCTCTACTCTTATCGCCATTAGGTAGGACCTAATATGGTCTCTTACCAATGTTCGGTCAGATTCGGCATGGCTCGATCTCCAACTGCTCTCTAGGCGTCTTTTCCGGCGTTTCATCTCTCTCAACCCCTCGTTATACCACGGGGCCGGTCGAGACCCACGCTGAATCAGAGGCCGCAAAGGCACAACTCGATCCAGGGCACCGGCAGCCGCCCTGTTCCAGGCCGCCACCAGCTCTCCAACCGAGTCGTGTGTCAGAACCTCAGGAATTGGCCCAAGCTCTGCCTGGAACCGCTCGGGTTCCATCAGCCGCCTGGGGCGGTACCATCTCACCGGTTCCGCCACCCTGCGGTGGGGTGCAACGGTCCGAAAGTCCAAGCATAGGAGAGAGTGATCAGACCATGACAGGGGTTCAATGACTATATCCCCTACACTCTGACCACTCAGCCACTGTCCAGAGACAAAAACCAGGTCAAGCGTGTTCCCCCCTGTGTGTGGGGGGCCTTGAATTACCTGGGTCAGGTCCATGGCTGTCATGGAAGCCATGAACTCCCGAGCCTCCCCGGACGCCCCGCCCCCGGACGGCAGGTTGAAGTCACCCATGACTATTAGCCTGGGGACCTCAACCACCACCGCGGCGACAACGCTCAGGAGCTCGGGCAGGGAGGTTGATACGTGGCAGGGCGCCAGGTACGTAATCAACACCGCCCTCGGACCCCCTAGGTCCCACTTCACCAGAAGGGATTCACAGACTTGAGAAGAATCTTTGAGGAAGCCTTGGAAAAAATTTTAAACGATGCTGTCAAGAATTTTTCCTGGCAAATTGATAGAATATACAGAATTAATTCACGGATTGCAAGACAAAGAAATTTACCTAGAGATGTTGTTATTTATTTTGTAACAAGGAGATTCAGAAATCATGTTCTTACAGTATCTTATAATAAGATATTAAATGTTGCTGGTCAGGAGGTTGTGGTTCTGAAGGAGATTCCTCCAAAGATGTTGAGAGCTAGAAAGGACTATGCATTTTTGGTTGCTGAGCTTAAAATACGTGCTTTACAATATAGATGGGAGGTTCCAGCTGGACTTTCATTATCATATGAGAGTATTTTTTTTCATGCATGCTTCCAGACTGTAAAAGGCATTGTCCAAGTATTAAGAAAAAAGTTAAAAAAAACTATTTCCCAAAGATTTTTAATGACTGTAATGCTTATTTTCTTATTAGTTATTGTTGTTGTGGTTCAATTTTTTGGGTTTTTTTTTTAAGTTGGCCAAAGTAAAACTCAGGCTTTGAATCAAATAACTAAAAGTAAAATATACCATAGACTGGTAATTTAAAAATAACTTTATTTTGGTCTGCATTGAACAGCAATACATTTTGGCGAAATGATTCACCTTTAAAATCTAGGACTAAGGATAAACAGTGAGGTCACCATGGAAAAGAACCTTCATAAAAAGTTTTCCATTGACCAAGCAAAACCTTTGGCAGTCCACAGCATGTGAATTATGGGCATCATGTATCTATTGAAGAGTCACCTTCCAAGATGGGATGGAAGGAACAGGCTTCTTATGCAAGATGTTGTACTGCAGCAGTATTGACTATGAACTAATTATATGTCTAGTAAGACAGTCAACTCTTTAAAACCTTTTCCAAAGGAAAACAAATATATTTTAGAAATATGGTAAATAGTTGGTCATACATATGAGAAGCATTTGTATTAACTGTCTAAAAATTAATGCAAGATGTTTATTCCACTAGTCATTATAATTGATAGTCTAGCCCTGAGTCATGCTGAGTTGCTTTTGGAGTTGAGACACCCAAAAAAAGCACACTCAAAAAGTGCAATTCAGCAAACGTTCACTAAACATCCACAAGGTGATTTGACCCACAATCCATAACAGGTTAATTCAAGGAATTTTAATTGTTTTGTCCTTTTGCAATTTTGGAACAAACGAATGAAAAGTCAGCGTGTTTTGCTAAAATTAAAATGTACTATCCATTCTGTGTGGATGAAGTTATTGACGATGTGCCACAATTGGCTTGGTCAGTGTCCTTGGTTTTGGCAAACCTGCTGCATTCCACATCTAGTATTTTTAGAAGTCACTTCAATCCCCTTTTTAACCACAATGACATCTAAGAAAGTTCACAAACTGCAGGCATCTGATAAACTACTCTTTTCCAAAAGACGCTCAAGGACACTTTATTATAAAGTAGCTACAGCTCCATCTTTGCAAGTTGCATGATTTATCATTTGAAGTTGCTATTGAACACATGATTGAGGATTACGCTGTGAATTATTTTCTTATACCAAAAGAGAACTCATTTTGACCAAGGATACTAAAATTGGAACAATTCATTCTGTCTGAGCCGAAAGCAGTTGGATTTAGGCAAAGGTTGGTGAACAGTCCTTTATCATATTTACTGATACCTTTCATATTTGGAGATCAGCAAATCTGACCATATTCAGCAGGATGGTCTTTACATTTAAGTCTCACCAGCAAAAATGTAGCAGAGTGTGAAGCAAAACACTGTGGCCAAAAGAAACCAGGGTATTTGTTTCTATAATTCAGAAGCCCATATAAATCTGGCTGGGAGGGCAATATTGGGAGGTGGGAAGGAAAGGTGTGAAGGTTACTGTAGGATTCGTGTTGAGCATTTTAACTGGAGCTCCTCTAATAGTCAATGCCTATTCCAGCTTTGTGTTTTCAAAGTAACACAAACACTAAGATATGCACACATATGGAAGCAAACCTCAGAGAAGAAAAGACCTTGCAGAAGAGAAAGGATATGCAATGTGCACATCAACTATGGAAACCACCCAGAATTTAACATAAGCTGGGCAGCTATATAAATGTTTTTAAGCAAAATGAATTATTCCCATCAGAAAGTTTAACTACTAATCCTAGGATTATATCGTGAAAACATACATTGGATCTCCTCTTCGGCAGCACTTACTTTCAATTCAGGGATCCTGGGATTTGTTGAAAAATATCAAGAGATAAACTAGGATGTATTGGTGAGAGAAGAAACTCAGCATTTTGTGATTCTATGAAAATGCAAATGTAGAATAAAATGTAGAATACTACAATATTCCAGTGTTTGTTGAACAGAAGGTAAGAGCTCTACTTGTTCTGTGGAGAACCTGGATCACCACTATGGTGTTTAGTCCAAGATCTGTAATTTGAACCACAGCAAACAAACTCAAGAATTATAAAGATGAACTAATGCGTTGGGAAATCCTTTCTTAACTCCTTTGCAGGCAAAGAGTCAATGATTCTCTAAAGAAGCCATTTAAATTCAGCAACAACAAAGAAACCCTGGCAACAGCTGTACATTCCCATAGGGGAAAGCTGAGTTTGTACCATTGCTAGTGTAACTGGTTTAAAAATCAACATTATTTATAGCCAAAAACAATCTTTTGTGGTTCCAATGACTGGCTGCAAAGCATTTGATCATTATCTAGCAGTCTAATGTACCGGTACATGCTTTATTCAGATCTAATTTCACAGTTTATATGATACCAGAATGTCTTTATTTTTAGCAATAGCAATAGCATTTAGACTTATACACCGCTTCAATAGCATTATCCTATATACTGATTGTTGCCTCCAATAATCTGGGTCCTCATTTTACCAACCTCGGAAGGATGGAAGGCTGAGTCAACCTTGAACCACTGAGAATTGAACTGCCAAACTGTTGGCAGTTGGCAATCAGCAGTCAGCAAAATCAGTGTGCAATACTGCAATTTTTAATTAACTAAATTCCTCCATCACATATTACACAAGCCAAAAAACATTCACTGAACCATGCCATGGTTGCCATCAAGCAAACCTTAGTAAGGAGCATGTCCCATTAAATTTCAGCTTCCAAGAAAACATCCACAGGATAATATTATAGTTCTTATACATGTGATGTATTAACTAAAATATGCTGTTCATCTTTTAACAGTTACAAAGAAGATATAGAATTCAATTTAAAAAAACATAATTGAAAACAGATAACTAAAATGAATTTGGTAACCTCCACAAAATATACATTATGTATAACCACAAGGCCTTAAAACTGTTAAGGCAAAAGAAGAATAATGTATCATCTAAGCCAAAATATGCAGTAGAACCAGTTAATCAAAGGCATCTTCATAGATGTTATTAATGTAACAGATGTTAAAAATAAAATGTTCCCTGTGGGAAGAAGTAGAAAAACTTTGGTCAATTCTAATTTCTTTAATTAGCCACGTTTCACTTCTACAAATAAGAAGTCCTTTCTCAGACCATCTGAACTCCATTATTTTCTGTCTACTTGCAGGATGCTCCACTGCTTCTAAAGGGTTTTGCCAAGGATTTGGGATACAGATCTTAATGGAGAACATTTTGGAATCTTCCCAGGATGGCCAACAGTAAATCTATACACCAATTCTGACCATAAGTCACTATTCCTGAAGGCTCTGACAGCTTTGAAGTAACTTTAATGATAGGTATTTAAGGCATTTATCTTCTTTCCTTCCTATTTCAAAAGGCACTACTTCCACAGCATTTGCTCTTTGCATGAGAAGTTAAAAACCATTAAGATAAAACTCAGAAAAACAGAAAATAGCATGGCATTTGCAGAAAGAAGAATGGTAGGTATCAGCACTTTTATTTCTACTATTTACCATCTATCTTAGAGAGGGGTATGTGTGGTTGTGTGTTTCCTGATTGTTGCAGAAATATATTTGTAGGAAAGAGTCAATGAGTTACTCAATGATTTAACTGAAAATGTAAAAGAGGAATAACATGTTCAGGTTGGGCTTTGTCAGTAAATTGAGGTGTTTACCTTGAGTTACATCTAACTAAGATGTAAGAAGAAATATATTGAAATTGTGTATAGCAAAGATGTCAGCATCCAAGATATTTTAGAAAATGTTGACTGCTTACAAGAATCTTTAGTGCTAGCTATGCTGGTCTATGACCATAATAAAAATTTGATTTAATTTTTGTGTTAGAACTTGATTTTAAGTTTTCACTCTGGTAATTATGAAATCAGAAGTTTATAAGACTTGATGGGGTATTTACAGAAATATGGCAAGCCACAAATTTTAACCAAGCTATGCACTGGACAAGACACAGAATGGAAAAGATGTATCTATATTACAATACAAAAAAAGAATACTTGAAAGACTGAGCAAACTATTGCATAATATCCTGATTTTACATGCTAGCAAAATAATGCTTGGGATTATCAAACACAGATTACAGTGGTACATGGAAAGTGAGATGTCATGTATTCAAGTTGGCTTTAAAAAAGGTTTAGGAACATAAAATCTTATTGTTGGTTCATGCTGGGTATTAGAAAAAGGCAAAGAATACAAAAAATAAATTTCTATGTACTTATTGATTGTAAAAAGAACATTTGATTGCAGCAAACATGTCAAGCTGTGAAATGTTGTTAAGAGAATGAGAATCCTAGAATACCTGATTCTCATTCAAAATCCACAGGGCAGAAATCCACAGTATGTGGCCAAAGAGAGTGGTTCCAAGTTGGCAAAGGAGTAAACCAAAATTATGTTGTATAGTCTCCTCCACTTATTCCATCTGTTTGCAAAATATCATACCAAGAGAAATGGATTGGAACATGACCAAAGTTTTAAAATTTAAAACTGGAAGAAGAAAAGTCTTGTACTATGTTCATGATATAGTGATATGATACTGTAGCTGAAAGTGCAAATGATCTGTAATGAAAGACAAGATGCACAATTAAAGATTAATTATAAAGAAAGCCAAACTAATGACAATAGATAAAGCAACCAGTCTTAGAATTGAAAATGAAGATCAATATGGTAGATAGTTTCTGCCTTTTGGAATACAAAATGACAGAGTTGGGAGGGATCTTGGAGGTTTTCTAGTCCAACCCCCCCTTCCCCCCAAACAGGAGAACCTGTACAATTTCAGACAAATGGCTGACCAATATGTTCTTTAAAAACCTCCAGCGATGGAGCAATCTTATTTCATTCTTTGATAAAGTGACTAAATTAGTAGACCAGCGAAATGCTGTGGACATAGTATACTTAGACTTCAGCAAGGCATTCAAACAAAGCAGAGCACAACCTATTTCTTGGTGAACTAAAAAATTGTGGGATAGACAGGATCACCAGAAGTATTTGTAACTGGCTGACAAACCATACTCAATTAGTAGTCCTTAATGGTACGACGACTATATGGAGGGAAGTAAGCAGTGGGGTACCACAAGGTTCCATCTTAGACCCAGTACTTTTCAATATCTTCATAAATGACTTAGACTTAGAGTTTTTACTTAAGGTGCAAATGACCCCATTGAAATTATCATACATATGACACATTATGCAAAGACTTAGCTCTCTGAAGAAGTTTATAATACTGGGAAAGGTAGAAGGAAATAACAAGATGGATGCACTCAGTTACAGTGGCGATGGGGGCACAGTTGGAAGACCTGAAGGAAGCAGATCCTCCCAAACAATTCTGTCTATGTTGTGGGTGATAATTGCCAGCAATTTAATGGCATATACTGTATGCAATTACTTTATCAATCAATCAATCAGTCAGTCAGTCAATCAACTAATCAATCATTGCTTTTCTTTTCTAATTAATAAAATAACAACTAAATGATATACAATGCCTTTTTCATTATTTTCAAATAAGTGATAGCCACCACAATTGCAAGGGGCAGAGGCCACTGGATAGCCCCATTTGTTCAGCGTGTCTCTGGATCTTGTTGTGCAGTCTATTCAGCAATTTCCATAATTCCCAGCTTTTGCCAGACCCAGGTGCTAGCATCTACATTGGTTCCATCCAGTGTTGGTTCTTTGTAGCTTTCCATAGGTCCTCTCTGCTTTCAAATATTTCAAAGTCTTCCATTTGACCTAAGATAGCTTTTTCTATATTTTAATCTCTGATGAGCTGGTTGTAGGCCATAGATAAGGTGTTGTCTAGATATTGATGATTCGAGCCTCTCTTGTATGCTGTTGCTTCTCTATGAACAGTAGATGGGGCAATGTGGGCTAGATGGTAGATCTTATCTAGAGGGGTAGGTTTAAGGCTTTAGTAAAGAAGAAAATGCAAATTACTCATGTTCCTTATAGCCAAATTCTCCTATTGCTTCAAATAGAATTAGGAAAAATTTCACCAGCTGCCAATAAACAACTATTTATCTTCCAATCATTCCATTTATCTCTCACCGAAAATTAAACCACCAAATGCAAAAGTTAAGTAATTCCAAAGTATCATATTCTTTCTGTGAAATCTGATTTTGATAATGACTATGAGTTGGAGGGGAGGGGAAACAGATGGTGATAATTCATGCTGTTTGTTCAAATATTGAGAAATTTAGCAGAATACAAATACCACCAACAGCGAACAGTTGCGAAGACTGCAACCAAGCTTACATACATCAGTATCCTTCTACCTGTGAAACCTGCAGTGCACAGAATTGTTGGTGCTGGAAAGACAGAGTACATGGAGAGAGCATAAAGTTTGATGAGGCTGATCCTGCACATGCTGTTTACAGTAAAAACAATCTGTAGACAGTCTCAGAATGGGGCAAAATTTGAGTTTGTATTACTATAATAATAATAATAATAATAATAATAGTAAAGTTGTAAGTGACCAACCCCCTGCTCAGGCAGGAAACCCTATACCATTTCGGACAAATGGCTGTCCAGTCTCTTCTTAAAAACTTCCAGCACTGGAGCATTCACAACTTCTGGAGGCAGGTTGTTTCACTGGTTAATTGTTCTAACTGTCAGGAAGTTTCTCCTTAGTTCTAGGTTGCTTCTCTCCTTGATTAGTTTCCACCCATTGCTTCTTGACCTGCCTTCAGGCGCCTTGGAGAATAGCTTGATTCCCTCCTGCTATGCAGGAATATAGCAATGAACTGTGAAAAAGAAGAAAAAGTTTTCATTGATGACTTTCAGGGAGTTAGAAGGGAAGAAATATCTTCCCGCAAAAGAACCTGGCCTAGTTAGGTATCTTCCAATTGTGTGATTACAACTTTCATGTTGTAAATTCTGAGTTCCTATCACAGTGCTCTGACTAATATTCTTCTCAAAAAATCAAATGTCTTGTCCTTCTTTAAATATCATTGTAAGGTCCCTGATTTTTGCATTTTCTTCTATGTTTCAATAATCAAGAATCTGATGTTGGAGTAGAAATATTTACAGCAGGGGTGTCAAACTGCCAGCCTGCAGGCCAGTTTCATCATAGGGCAGCTGCCGGTGCTCTGGATCGAGTTGTGCCTTTGCGGCCTCTGATTCGGTGTGGATCTCGATCGGCCCCTTGGTATAACGAGGGGTTGAGAGAAATGAAATGCCAGAAAAGACGCCTAGAGAGCAGTTGGAGGTCAAGCCGTGCCGAATCTGACCGAACACTGGTAAGAGACCATATTAGGTCCTACCTAGCGGCGATAAGAGCAGAGAAATGTTCCTACCTCACTGCTCTTATCGCGTCATCAGATAAACGCCCAGCCTCCCTGTTTAGGGTGACCCACTCCCTCCTTCACCAGGAGGTGAGAGGAGAACCCTTAGAGGGTAGAGCTGAGGATTTCGGAAAATATCTGTATGATAAAATCGCTCAGATTCGGGAAGGCTTTGACTTCAACTGGGTATGTCCAATGGGAGAGGTGGAGTCAGGTCCTGAGACTGTTATCTGGGATGAGTTTGACCCCGTGACTCTCGAGGACGTGGACAGATTGCTGGGGGGACTTAGGGTGACCACATGTTTATTGGACCCGTGCCCCTCCTGGTTGGTGCTGGCATCCCGGGAGGTGGTACGAGGCTGGTTCCAGGCAATTATTAATGCTTCCTTGAGTGAGGGTGTTTTTCCCACCGCCTTGAAAGAGGCGGTGGTGAGGCCCCTCCTCAAGAAACCTGTCCTGGATCCGGCTGTTTTATCAAACTACCGTCCTGTCTCCAACCTTCGCTTCCTTGCGAAGGTTGTTGAGAGTGTGGTTGCCCGACAGTTCCCGTAGCACCTGGAGGAATCGTCATATTTGGATCCACACCAGTCGGGTTTCAGGCCTGGCTACAGCACGGAAACAGCATTGGTCGCGTTGGTGGATGATCTCTGGCGGGCCCGAGACAGGGGTTGTTCCTCTGTTCTAGTGCTATTGGACTTCTCGGCGGCTTTTGATACCATCGATCATGGTATCATGCTGCAACGGTTGGAGGGGCTGGGCATAGGAGGCACTGTTTTGCGGTGGTTCTCCTCCTTCCTCTCCGGCCGGATGCAGTCTGTGTTGACAGGGGGCTAGAGGTCGACACTGAGACCCCTCGTATGTGGGGTACCTCAGGGGTCGGTCCTCTCGCCTCTACTGTTCAACATTTATGTAAAGCCGCTGGGTGAGATCATCCATGGTTTTGGTGTGGAATATCATCAGTACGCTGACGATACTCAGCTGTACATTTCCACGCCGAACCACCCCAACGATGCCCTTGCCGTGCTGACCCAGTGCCTGGAGGCCGTGTGGGTCTGGATGGGGAAGAACGGACTCAAGCTCAACCCCTCAAAGACCGAGTGGCTGTGGTTACCGTCATCCAGGTATAGCCAATTGATTCCATCACTATCTATTGGGGGCAAAACAGTGGCCCCCACGGGAAGGGCTCGCAATTTGGGAGTTCTCCTGGATTCACGGCTGTCCTTAGAGGACCATCTGGCGGCCGTGGCCGGGAGGATGTTCTATCAGGTTCGCCTGGTGCGCCAGTTGCGTCCCTTCCTAGACTGGGACTCGCTACGCACAGTCACTCATGCCTTCGTTACCTCCAGGCTGGACTACTGTAATCCTCTCTACATGGGGCTCCCCTTGAGGTGCACCCGGAGGCTCCAACTGGCCCAGAATGCGGCCGCGCGGGTAGTGACAGGAGCATCGTGGCGCTCCCATGTAACACCGCTCCTGCGTGAGCTGCACTGGTTGCCGGTGGTCTTCCGGGTGCGGTTCAAGGTGTTAGTGACCACCTTTAAAGCGCTCCATGGCATCGGACCCGGATATTTACAGGACCGCTTACTGCTAGCAAATACCTCCCGCCGTCCGGTACGCTCCCACAGAGCGGGCTTCCTTAGGGTGCCGTCGGCCAGACAATGTCGACTGGCGACCCCCAGGGGGAGAGCCTTCTCTGTGGGAGCTCCAACGCTTTGGAACGAGCTTCCCCCCGAACTCCATACGATGACGGACTTACGCACCTTCCGTCGGGAACTGAAAACTTTCCTTTTTCAACAGGCCAGCCTGGCATAGAAGCTCCGGCTCCAACTGGGTGAAAATGTTTTAGGGGGGTTGTGTAATTTTTAGGATTCGCACATATTGGGTTTTATATGGGATTTTATGGCCTAATTTGTTTAATTTATTTTTAAATATTTTAATTTTGTACATTTATATGTTTTTTTTTAATTTTAAGGCTGTACACTGCCCCGAGTCCTTCGGGAGAGGGGCGGTATAGAAATTTAATAAATAAACAAACAAACAAACAAATAAATAAATAAATAAATAAATAAATAAATACATCATACCGGAGCCATGCCCACCCCATTGCTGGCAACGGCGAAAAAGCTCCGATACGTTGCGTGATGTCACGTGACATCGCGAGTTTGACATGTCTGATTTACAGGTAGTCCTCATTTAGTGACCACAGTTGGGATCAGCAACTTGGTTGTTAAGTAAAGCAATTGCTAAGTGAAACAGCAACGGTGCTTATGATCTCACTTCAGCTTTCCTTTGCTTTAGAGACATGCAAAGGTTGTAAATATGAGGATTGGCCATAAAATTTCCTTTTCATCACCACTACAACTGTGAACAGTTGCTAAATGAGGCAGGCATTAAATCAGGGCTGCTTGTAGTTTTAAAATGCTGCAGAGTTTTTCAGTGAGGGACATTAATGATTTCAAAAGACACCACAAAAACAACATTATGCACTGACAATGCTTCTACTGCCAAATGGATGAGCACATTAGAGAAACATGCCAAGAACATAATAAGCATGGTATTTCCAATAACCAGGCATTCCTCTTTTATTGTGTTTAAAATAATCTTAAAATCAAATCTTGTTTCCCCATAATTGTAAGCATTAGTTCCCTTATCTAACATTACTGAGTGAAGGGCTTAAATCAGTCCTTAGATGGTATAGCAGCTTTATTTTGTGTGATAATGATTATTATGTGCCATTAAGTCAATGTCATCTATTATTGATTTTCTCTGGGACAGTCTGTCCCTGCTCCTAATCCTTCAAGTCTTCTAAAAGCACACCCATTGCCAGTGTAAGTGAGTGAATTCATCTTTCTGCTGGTCTTCTTTTTATTTTTATTTCCACCTTAACAACATTATGGACTTTCACTGGGAGCTAAGTTTTCTCACAATGTGTTGGTAATATGTTAATGTGTGCCTCCTCTGTGATTATTTGTGCCTCAAGTGAGAGCGCTGGGTTGATTTGTACTTTGATTTATTTGTTTGTTTTCTTAATGATCCATGGTATTCTTAGGTTCTTTTCCAACTCCAAATTTTACAAAGCTGATTCCTCTAAGGTTGATGGTACTGTATATCCTAAAAGGCACAATCTATTCACCATATTGACGTCCGTTCTAAGGCTGGTTGCTGTATCTGTGTCATTAGTTTGGTATTCTTCATATTCAGTGTTAATCCAATTTTTTAAATTATGCTGTATGATTTGTATTACTATATTTTGCAGAATAGTTGTATTTTCAGTTTTTAAAAAGTGCCATAAAGTGGGCCTCCAATGTTTCTGCCTCCAATTTTAAAATGACACTAATCTTCCAATCCAGCTTCCCTCAGTATATAATCTCCAAACAGATTAAATAAGGAGAAACTATATGACTATACAGCCTTGTGTTGCCCCTTTGCCAAACCAGAGTTTGTCTGTTTTGTCACATTCTGTACATATTGTGACTTCCTGATCTGTGTATTGATTTCACATAATAGCAAGCACATTCTACAGTTTGATATGACCAAGACAATAAAAGATCTTTTTTATATAATCAGTGAAACACATACTGATTTCTTTTTGGTATTCTTTGGCTCCTCAATTATCAAGAGTGCATTAACAATAATATATAATTTCTTTGACCTTTTCTCAAACCAATTTGAACATATGGCACTTTTTTGTAAGGCTCTCATTTTCATTGGATGATCTTAATCATTACTGAATTTTGTTGGCATGTGAAATCAAGGATATTATACAATAGTTTGCACAAAACTCATTTCTTAATTTGAATATAGACTAATTTCTTCCAATCTGTTGACCACTGATCATTCTCTAAATTTGCTGACATAGTGTAGTTTGGTTAGAACTTTGACAAATTATTCTTCTGTTGCTTGCTTTATTTTGTAGATATGCTCTCAATTCATGTAGCCTTCTGAATAGGCAACAATCAGTGTGCTGATTTGACTTCACCTTCTAATACTAGAGGCTCTTATTAAGTGGGAAATACCTTCTAAGCAATCTTGGATGCTGACAGCATTTCAATGCAGTCCTGCCATCTGATTTTCTTGGAATCAGTTACCATCTGTCCACTGGCATCCTTTAGCACACAGTTTCAACAGTCACCTCCATCTGAGTTCTACAAATTATTGGAAGACTTTTCTTATTTTCTTATTTTTCCATGTCTGTTCAATGTCTTTACAGAGGTTATTGTGATAGCACTTTTTTCTTCCAAAAGATCTATGAAATTATTTGTTAACTTCCTTCCTGAGATTCTCTCTTTCTTGGCTTTCACTTTTCTTCTCTTTTTGGCAATGATCATCATTTATTTTGACCTGAAGTTTGCTTTCTTCTCTTTCTTGGCAATCCCTTTTCATCCTTTGATTTCATTGATTTAATTCCACTGTTCCTATGGTTCCCTAACAATGAGACTTAGAACATCAAAACAATTCCTGATGTTCTCCTTGAAAACAATGGCATATGCTTAAATTCATATTATGGAAATGCATTGGCTTTGTTCTTCCATTTAGCTTGACTTAGAATTGTATGTGAGTAATTTGTGATGTGTTCCAGAGCCAGGTCCTGGCCACATCTTTGCTGTTTTAACCATCTTTGGATAATCTAGTCAATGTTATTTCTGTGTACTCCATCAGTGATGCCTATTTCATGTTGCTTGTCTGAAGAAATCACTGGATTGGGATTCTTCCACTTAAATTTCCTAGGTGATAAGTCTAACTGGAGTTTTCTCCCATAATGTTTCCAATTTTTGCTTTCCAGTCTTTAACCAAAGGTAACACATCTGGCTTATGTGTTCTGTCATTTCAGATTGAATTGGACCATAAAATTCATCAGCCTTTTCTTCCTATGCTTCAGTGGTCAGAGCATAAACCTGGGTAATCATATTAAAGTTTAATTCATTTTATTCAGGCACTGATTGCACTGCATCCAAGTACTGTCCTTTATATATCTTCCTGAATGTTCCTTGTTTTTTGTGTCCCTAAATGATATGATCTTTGGTATGAAAATGTCCAATTTCATAGAACATAGAATAATAGGGTTGGAAGGGACCTTGGAGGTTTTCTAGTCCAGCCCCCTGCTCAAGGAGGAGACCTTATCTGATTCTGGACAAATGGCTGTCCATTCCCCCAGTGATGGAGCACCCATAACCTCTGGACGCAAGCCATTCCACTGATTGTTCTCACAGTCACGAAATTTCTCCTTAATTATAGGTTGGATCTCTCTTTAATTCCAGTCCATTTCAATTCACTGATGCCTAACATGTCAATGTGTAGACCAATGAGGGCGAACCTTTTAGAGACTGAGTGCCCAAACTGCAACCCAAAACCCATTTATGCATCGTCGAGTGCCTGGTGGGTGTGGCCCATTGGGTGAGCGTGGCCCATTGGGTGGGTGTGGCTGCAGTGGTAACAGCAGACTGGGTGGGACTAAAAAGTTCAATCGATCAATTTCAACTTTGCAAGATCTTTTTTTTCCCTGCAAGAAGTTAAAATTGACTGATTGAACTTTTTTTTTTTTGCACATGGCGGCGGAGGCCTAAAGCGAAAAAGTTTTATAAAACCCAGTTGAAGGCCTAGGATTGGGGCGATGGTGCGCGTGCCCACAGAGAGGGTTCTGAGTGCTGCTTCTGGCACCCGTGCCATAGGTTCGCCACCACTGGTATAGACAATACATTTCATCCTTCACTATGTTTCAGGTTTCGCTTGTTTATGCTTCTTATATTTCAGATTCAGATTTTTCTTTGCCCATTCAACACTATCAGCAATTAGACATCCCCAAAATCTTTCTCTAGCTTGTCATAAAGAATATTAGTCCTCTGAAAGTTTGTTGGCTCCTTCTTGGTAATGTAATGAATGTCATCTGGTCTGAGAAGCTCATCACCCAGCACTATATTGTTGATGTTTTTATATTTTTTAATCCAAGATTTTTTCTAGTAGAAAACAAAGTGGTTTACCACTGTCTTTTCCTGAGAAGCATGAATTGATGCCTTTTGCCAGTCAATCAAGCTACACTGTCAAAAGTAATCCTACAACTTTCACGTTTCACACATGTTTTGTTCATCTTCTTATGAACTGCATATCTTTATAGACAGTTTGGTCAGACTCTTGCTTTTAATCTGATTATTTTTGAAATAGTATAAGACTTTACAAGAAATTCTCTAGGCAGTATAAATACTATGTTTGATATCATTTTGTGGATTAAATCATATTCTATGCAATTTTGGTTCCCTTTCACATTTCAGCCAGGCAAGAATATATCCACACATATCTACTCAGCCAAAACCTGGAGAAGAAAGTCAAAGAAAGACAAACACTAATTCAGCTGAGCAGGCCAACATCAGCAGTGATTACACAGGACTGCAAATTTTAGGAACAAGCCAAACTCTCAGATGAACAAACCCTCTCTATCCTATATCAAGCAAGATATAATATTAGATCAAGAAATTTTAAAATTGCCCTCTATTGCTACTTTAGGATTTTCAATATAATTATTTTCTTTAACTGATTTTTTTTTTCTACAGAGAAACAAGATAATGTCTGAGCAATCAGAGCTATCCTACCATTTCCTGCAACATGTATTGGAATTCAGTACAAAATGAGAAGAACATAAATGACCACATTATCTCAACTAAGGTTGATTTTTCAAGCAACCTCTGTGAGAAATCATTTATCTAAAATGCAGTTCCGGTCACGGTTCCTTTATCCCAAATTCCCCGCATCTTTTTTGAAAGCAGTTTCAGGATGGTAAAGCAATGGTGTGATGAATATTGGAAAAGGTCATTACTAATTAGTTACCTACTCTTAATGCTTTTTACGGAGGAACAGCTGGCAGATGTCACACTGATTTTTTTTCTAAAGGACATCACTGAATGATGCTGAAGTTAGATGGATTGACCCTGGATGGAAGCAGCAAGTATCCATCTTAAGTAAAATAAATAATATTTGCTTTGCTCTGTTACATTAAGACTTTACAGAACTTCTATCACTGAGAGAATCTTATATTCTTAAATCCAACCTTAGACTTGTAAATCTGTTTAATTAGTTTAGAAAAGTAACCTTTTTATTAGATTTAAATACCCTGCCATCTTAAAGGATTGCTGCAATTTGTCCATCCTTCTTTTCTTTTTCTTTTTTAATATAAAATTCTTTTATTAAAACAATCAACATTGGACATAAAAGCATATTGTGCAGCAATCATCATGGCACCTGATATACAATACTAAGTGTTAGTCATTGAAAACGTCTGATTTAGTAAGCCTTTTTCCACCCTTCGCGTCTAGCCTCAACTATACTCCTGTTACACTTTGTTTGATTGGTGTTTCTCTTATCTGGTTCCATATTAATGTGATCAACATTAAACCAAAGATCCTATTGCTAAACAATCATCCTAGGATATAGCATACAACATTAGGTATTAATCTTTGTAAACATCTGTTTTAGTAAACGTTCTTTCCTCCTCCCTTCCCTCTTCAAGTATACTCCGAGTACCTTTTGTTTGGTTGGTGTTTCTCTTATATATGGTCTAACTACTGTGTCTAGTCTATTGCATATTGTTCGTTTGCGCTTCTGAATTGACTTCGTCCCATTACTAGTGCAATCTTTTATAGTCCCTAGCCAGAGATCCTGAGGTTAAAGTTTCATATCCTGAGGTAGAGATTCAGTCCGCTTTAACAGTATTAAAGCAAACAACATTGGACATAAGGTTATGTTAAGAGGCATTAGTTATAGAACATATACATTCAACATTGGGTGTTAGTTTTTGTAAACATTTGATTTGTTGACCCTTCTTCCCTCCTCCCATCGAGCCTCAGCTAAACGCCAGCTGCATTCTGTTTGATTGGTGTCTCTCTTGGATATAGTCTATCCACTGTTTCCAGTCCGTCAAAAATTGTTCATTGGTATCCTTCTTTTCTTATTATGCCTACAAGACTCTAAACTTTCAATACAATACAATTCTGCTCATTTGTTTTATGATGCATAACAAATGCAAAGCCTTATGCCTTGATGCACAGAGATTTAAAATCCTTCCATTATCTTAACATCAACCTATAAGAAAAAGGCTATTATTGATCAGTTTACTGATAAAGAATAGGAAGCCAGAGAAATAAAATAGCTAAAGAAATGATAATGTTTCTATAACATGAATCCAGATTCCTTAAAAATGTTGGTTGTGAGTATGATACAGTGGTACTGCTACAATTGAAAGCCAGGAGGCATCTGGATAAATTTAGCAGTGTACAACTTCAATAAATAAAATAATCAGCACATCTGCAAATCATTGAAGGAGAATGAGAGCTCTTGTCAATGGCTTAGCTGACAACAGCCACTGTTTTCCTCCAATGTTAAGTGGACTCCATCAGTCAAGTACAGTACTGGCTGGTTTGAAAAGTGATCATGCTTTAATCTCAACCTTCAGAAATTCATCCCACTTTTTAAACAATTTTAATTATTTAGTCAGAAATCCTGCACATACCAGCTACTGAACATCCATATACTGTATTAGCTTCTCAGTAGTCATGCATATTATACGTCCTATTATGCACAGTACATTTAGGGCATCCACTGAGTAAAGCCTGTTCAGGCAAATATTTTTATCACCTTCCATTATCTTCAAGTCATACTTGCAGTAGACCATCAAGGGAAAGGGAAAACAGAATAGTTAATGGTTTTCTGTTTAAAGTTCTCCTTTTCCCTTGAATTATGCTGCTTTGGGGGCATTTGTGAGCCACAAATAATGTCTGCTATTTTAGGATAGCAGTAGGCAATAAACACACACATGCACAAACACTGTGGACTAGATTATATCAAGAATCAATATGAAAGAGAAAATAGCAAAAATCAGAAGGTGAATATTGAAAAAAGAACATTTCCTTCCTTCCTCCCTTCCCTGGAAACTATGGACACATTTATGTTTTGCATGCACACACATATACACACACCCCAACAGAATAAAAGGCACCTATGATAACTACGTAAGATTTATGACACAGTTAAAAGTTCAGCTGTTCCTCCACTACAAAGGAATCCTCTCACTTCATCCAGCTAAAAGGAAGTAGAAGACCTGTCCTCACAACAAATAGAAGATTTTGCCTTTACAAAGATCAACTTTCATCAACCTGACATTAATTTCACACTTTTTTCAGTAAGAAAAGCCAAAGATCCAACAACTTGAGGAGAACTTAACCTCTCCAGAGAGTAGCACTATTTTGTTTCATTTGACATAATCTAATCACCAGCACTAAGAATATAAATGAATATGTAACACAGTTCCAAAGCAATTTCTTCTACTTTAGTAAAATGCAACAAGTTTACTGTAATAAAATCTTGTTGACAGTCAATATAAAAATAGGAATCTATTTCCTATTGTAGTGTTGGTTTCTATTAAAAGAGAAAATCATGTCACAGTAAAAGTACTTCTATTAATACATATTACAGCAGGGGTGTCCAACCTTGGCAACTAGAAGACTTGTGAACTGCAACTCCCATAATTCCCCAGCCAGCACAGCTGGCTGGGGAATTATAGGAGTTGCAGTTCACAAGTCTTCTAGTTGCCAAGGTTGGACACCCCTGTATTACAGTTTTGTGAACAAATTTGGTATCTGTAGTTCTGGTTATGTTCTAAACCAATTCTTGTAATTAGATCTCTTGCAGATTTCTTTATGTTCACATGAATCCCAATTCTGTAAAAGGAATAGGCAACATTTTCTGGACTGCTCAATCACAAAAAAAATTTGAAAGTGAATTATGACACCACTGGAGAAGAGACATTTTCTTTTATTTGAAGAGGTGTGGCACCTATTAAAGTAGACATTAAGAACATTAAAAACATCCAGAGATTGTGTGGTCCTGTTCCCCCAATTAGTTTTGCATTTTTAGTCAAAAAGCACTCTGGCATTTGGCACACTAATTTCAGCAGATCAACCTCAGGGTGCTTAGTGTCCTATTATGTAAGAGAACCACCAGGTGCTATAACTATTTTCAGGAGAATTATACCAACAACGTACAGTGGTGTAACTGAAATATTCATCTTTTACCAAATAGAATAGAATTTGGTGTAACTCAGCTCAAGTAACATTTTTAAAATGGTAAATAACCCCAATAACAACACATCTCAGACTAAGGTCATTTTCCCCTTGTGCCTAATACATGGATCTTCATGTTATCTCCCAGCCATCGCTCAAGTGATATAAAGTCTTTCTGAAATAGCTGGATTGCTCTAAAAAATGCAGCAGGTCACTAGAGGGAGAATTAGCTCAGTTCTTCCAACCAGAATCTAAACAGAGAGATTACAAGAGACAATTACAAAAACATTCATCAAATGCAGGTGTCATTCAGCTGGATCATACCTACATTTAGGAGGTAGAAAGCTCAAATGTTTGATACTCCCTTCCAAGTTCAAAAAGACCTTCCATCATATAGAAAACAGCATTATATATAAGGTTAGTCTACTTCCATCAAATGCTCTTAAGATATATTAGTCTACAATGCCCAGCCAGCACAGCGGCAACGGGAAGGTTGATTTCCACAAATCCTTCCCTAGCTTTTTCTTTTTATGAGCATGGAGTATTTTATATGGCTGTGTGAGACCTTGAAGAGATGTTATGATTTGACAAAACCTTTAACTGATTTGCACTGGATCAAAGTGGCATTTCCCTCTGATTTGCAGGATTGGAGGGGTTGTGTTACTAAGATCAAATGCTTAAAGGATTCTGCACACGTGTTGTGGATACCCAGAGACCCCTTTCCAACAACACAGGTGCCTAGTAAAATCCAGTCAGCCAACTTTGTCACTTCAATTCAAGGCATCGAGCTGTAACAATTTGATTTCCCAAGGCAAATAATTGATGAAATTTGATCGCTGAGACTATTATAATCATGGCAATATTCCAAGGTGAGTAGGAACCAGATGACCCAGCCCGTATTTTGTTCTACCAGAACCCTCATCTCCGAACTTGTTGTTTAGCTAGCATACTTCACATTTGAGCTACAAAAATCCCCAAAGTCACAAGCTCATTTTCAACCTGGGAATGAACTGGCATCTATCAGCTCTTCCACCAGATTAAGAAACCAGAGTTATGAATGTTAATGCTTTTATTATACAGTAACAGAATCTTGAAAATCTGTATGCACTTTCCACCTCCCTCTCTTTATCTTCGTGAGAATTTGCAAGAATCAAGTCTGAGACACTTTCTCCAATTACATTTTTCCCTGGACTCTGATTTATTTTATCTGACCATCAACTTGGTTGCAGCTGTTCCTCCTGTTATTCAAAGGTATTTCTCAGCTTCCTTAAATTCCAGAAAATGATGCTGTTGGCCTAAAGATTCAATTTTCAGTTTGGCTGGCTTCTCCATGTAAAATTGGGAAAAATATATTGCCATTTTTTTTTATCTCAAGTAACACAATGTCGCCAAATTCAGTGGAAGCTTCCATCCTCAAGTGGCTCTCAAAATTGCGAAGTTGCCCCTGGCTCAAAAAAAAAGGTCTACCTCTTTTCTATTGCCAGCCCTTTCAGGTAGGCCAGATCAGACAACACATACCACAAGAAATATAATTTATCTTTATTGCAACCAATTTTGGTCACCATACTACAAAAAAGATGTTGAGACTTTGGAAAAAGTCCAGAGAAGAGCAACTAAAATGATCAAAGGCCTGGAGACTAAAACATATGAAAAATGGCTGTAGGAATTGAGTTTGGCTAGTCTAAAGAAAAGAAACAGGGGTAACATGATAGCAGTATTCCAGTATTTGAGGGGCTGCCACAAAGAAGAGGGGGTAAAAATATTCTCCAAAGCACCAGAGGGAAGGACAAGAAACAATGGCTGGAAACTGACCAAAGAGAGAAGTAACCTGGAATTAAGGAGAAACTTCCTAACAGTGAGGACAATTAACCAGTGAAACCGCTTGCTTTCAGAAATTGTGAGCACTCAACACTGGAGGTTTTCAAGAAGAATTTGTCTAAAATGGAATAGGTTCTCCTGCTTGAGCAGGGGGCTGGACTAGAAGACCTCCAAGGTCCCTTCCAGCTCTATTCTATTCTATTCTATTCTATTCTATTCTATTCTATTCTATTCTATTCTATTCTATTCTATTCTATTCTAGTTATTGATACAAAGCATATTAACAGAATTTTGAAAGATTCTGCTGGCATTTCTCCTTTCCTCTCTCTTGTACCAAAGAGAATCAGGGCAAGGCAATCTTGAATTTCCTTCACATGCCCTTCTGTTTTCCAGGTTCACTTCATGTGGTTATTTCCTTCAAGGCCGTTTCCCTAACCTTCTACACCTAGACATTCAGTTACTTCTGTAGGATATGTGTTTCCATGCTATTGTCAACATTTGTGATCAGATTTCAGTCCAATGGAAAGTCCTACTTTGGGATAAAGCTCCCTTTTTTAACATCGGACTTGAATATTCCAATCCAGTTTAAAGCTAGCCCTGCCATTTGTCAAAATGGAGTGACTCTGAGTACCATGAAAGATCAGTTAATATTAATTCAATGTTCTAATACTTTTGTTGCAGGAATGAGGATGAATAATCCTATCCCAAAGTATTTCAGCTAGTTTGGCAAATGTGCATTTGGATGAAGAATGACATATATTTGCTGCTTCACATCAGGTGACAAAATATGTATAGTCTGTGATCTTCTTTGCTTTCCTGTTTGGTGTTTAGGAATTGAACAACTAAAAAAGACTATAGAGGATTCTATTAGACTTGGACACCATTCTATTACCATTCATCACTGTATAAAATTTTCCTACTGAAAGTACAATCCGTTGCCATTTGAACTGAAAACTGTCAGGACATCTACAGTGTGTGACACTCTAAATTGATTTGAGTTCAATTGAAAGCTTGATTGATAGATTTGTTTGTTTGAAAGAAATTCAGTTCAGACACTTTGTCTAGATCTGTATGAATATTTGATTTATATCAGATTACTTTTCCAAATTAAACTGGCTTGATCCAACTCAATTTATACTCTTCTGCAATTATGAAAAGAACCCATAGGAAAAATGTTGCCAATCACTGCTTTATATTGTTTTGTCCTTGTAAGTCATTTTTTTCTGTTATTTTCTATTACTCTTTCTCATAAAAAGCAACTATTTACCGATGTCTAAACCAGGGCTTTTCAACCAGTGGTACGGGTATCACCTGTGGTACATTGGCACCTGGCAGGTGGTATGCAACCATTCTAGAAAAGTGGTAGCAGGGGAGGGAAAAAGCTGAACTGGTGGCAGTACCGCACAAGCCTGAACGAGAGGTGGCTGGAGCTGCAGGGCTCAGTGGAAGCCCCAGGACCAGCGCTTCTTTGGGGCTGTCAGGGCTCAGCGGAAGTGCCAGGATCAGTGCCAGGCTCCAGTTGTAGCTCAGTGCTGATCCTGGTGCTTCTGCTGAGCCCTGAAGAAGCACCAATCAGCTGGAAAGCAGCACTGATACTGGTGTTTCTGCTGAGCCCAGAAGAAGTGCCGATCAGCTGGAATGTTGCAGCATCTCCAGGGTCTTATGATTTACATTCAGATGCTTGGCAACTGATTCATATTTATGATGGTCACAGTGTCCCAGGTTCATGTGAAGTGACCAAAACCTGCTGCAACCACCCAGTAGATGGGGGGAATAAAAACCAAACACCCCCCCCAACCCACCCCCACTGCCAATCCTCAACAGAAATGCTCACAACAATGAAAACCTCGGGCAGGAGGAAGAGCGCAGCCGGGCGGGCAGGCAGGCATCTTGCTCGGCTGTGCCTTGGGGGACACTTTTTTCAGTGCCATTGTAACTTTAAACAGTCACTAAGCAAACTGTTGTAAGTCGAGGACTACCTGTACTTTATCACTTTTTTCCTTGTTTTTTTTTTTTTTGGTCAACAAGTTTTACTCGTGGTATTCAGATATTGCCATATCCTAAAAGTGGTACAGTGGGTGAAAAGGTTGAAAAGCCCTTGTCTAAACAATGCACTGCTTGATGCAACTACTGAGGATATATCTTCCTTTCTGAATAATGTGTTTATTAATTAGTTAGCTTTTTGATGTTAAAAAAAAGTGCACCGAAAATTGTCTATTCAATGATCTGCTAACTGTCCATATGCTGCAGAAACAATGGGTAGGCATAAGCTGTTTTTCTCCCCAGTACTGTTCTTCAAGATTGAATTTAGACTTCCTCTTGTGATTTGGAATTAATTAATAATGCATTTAAGAGGCAAATAATGGAGACAAATATCTTTAATTTTGCACTTTATTTTGCCTGCAAGACACCTACATTTTCTATTTAACTACTCATTTTTGTCAGGTAATGAATTAACCCATTAATTTTTCCCCCAAGGGTAACACAGAAATATTAGACTGATATTGGGATGGAAAGAAATGACACAGTCCAGTCAAAGTTCAACCATAGCACTTTGAAAACCAAAGGATACTAGTTTGAGGTGGAAAAGTTAAAAAGCATGTTTATTTGAGGGGGGGAAGGGGCCTTTACACTATGCATAATTACTCAAAAAGGAAATTCTATAAAATTCCCCAAGACATAATCCCAAAGGCACATGCAGAAAAGGGTAGAAATGTGTGACCTTGGATGACTTGTGTTCCAAAATAGTGAGGGAAATTCCTCCTGAAATTCCTAAAGGGATGGTATATATATATATTTTCTTGCATGCTTAGCTTTCAAGCATGGAATATCTATACTATGTTCTTTTCAGAACTAAAATATTATGGAAAATTGTTTTATAGCTCAGTTTCAATACAATCACAACTTTATGTCCCTTATAAGAGGCCACATTTTTCACTGCGATTAAAGTACCATTGGATGCTACAGTGATGCAAAATGCTCAATCAGCAAAAGGCTGGTCAGCCAGTTTGGTGACAGTTTGATGACAGTTTGTGTGACTGGGTGTGAGCTTCAGGGTGCAATTTTACATGCAGTTATTGACTTGTAAAAAATCACATAGAGCTTAAAGTCCACATATATACCAGCTTATACCCACTAAGGTCAGATGCTGAGGTGTCTACAAGAGACAGAGATCAACAAATAAAAATGCAGCCAAAATCAAATCCGCAGCCTTTTACATGCATTTTACATGCATCACATGAAAACAGGAGAACCTTTGATTGTATGGTTGAGACCACCATCCTTTTCTTAGATCCCCTGCAGACACGCTTGGTTATAGGGTCATGTTCATCCCACAGTAAAAGTAATGAAAGAAGGGCAGGGTGATTGTAGGAGTCGGAGTGGCAGAACCTGGGGGCAGAGTTAAAAAAGGGATCAGCCTAGAATCTCTACATAGCCACAAGTGGACTAAGTCCAACCTCCCTTGAATTCCCTCCCTTGAATTCCACTGACCCTTATCTAACTCCAAGCAGGTACTAGCTGTTAGTTGAGAAGGTTCCTATGAATAGACTTTTAGCAATAAAATCAGTTTAATTGAACCTTCATGTATATACTACCTGCTCTTTTGTGCCTGACAGTGATAATCTAAGTCTGAAGCATATAATTGGCAGTCTTCACTATTACAATACTGGGGAAACATTACGAATTAATTGTGTGTGTGTGTGTGTGTGTGTGTGTGTGTGTGTGTGATGAGCTGTTCTGCATGCATAGATTAAGCCAATTGGCAACTTTCTTCTATGTATTTTTATTTTATGAATGTGGCCCCTTATAATTTTTATTATTACTTTCTGGCACTAAATCGGGGACCCAAAAAAAATTGTTCTAAGCCCACCTAAGCATCTGGATATTTTCACTGGGATATTTTCCTTCTGTTTTCTGCTTTGTGATGGCAACCCATCATGTCACCTTACAGCTGTTTTTGAAAATTCCCTTGGTATTAAAAAGCATTTGCCAGTTGGCATGAGAAGGAAGCTGAGAAATACGGTCCTTGCTTAAGCATTTGGCCAGATAGTAATTCAAATAGGTAACTTGAAGCCTGGATTTTGGTCTTGAGGTTTCATGCAGCCAACCACAGGTAATACAGTACTCTTCTCTACCTGCCTGTGCCCTTTTTGAAAGACATGAAAAAGTATTGATTATCAAAGTGTGGTTTTTTTTGTTTTAAAAACTAGCCTTTGAAACTAATTTTAGAGGGGAGAACGAACAGGGAGAACTGGATGGGTAGCAAGGTATTTTTTTTCTCTGTACGTATGGATTATGGGTGGGAAAAATACAGAGAGAAACTATAAAAACAGAAATGGTGCCCTTGTTTGTCTGCCATGAAGGCCTTCAATATGAAACGTTTGCTAAAGGCAAATCTCTTCGGTCATCAGCCAACACAGAGGTTGAATTCTGGGCTTCTGTCAGTGGTGGATTCAGCCAGTTCGTACCAGTTCGGCAGAACCGGTAGCTAATTTTTTGTTGTCCAGGCCCAGAATGGACTTCCGGGTGGCATCCACACAGAGAACCGGTTGTTCACATATTTGAATCCCACCACTGGCTTCTGTCAGCATTTCAGGTAGTCCTTGACTTACAACCATTCTTTTAATGATCATTCCAAATTACAACGGCACCGAAAAAATATTACTTATGACCGGTTTCAAATGACTGTTGCAGGATCCCCAGAGTCAAGTGATCAAAATTTGGGTGTTTGGCAATTGGCAAATATTTATGACAGTTCCACTATCCTAGGGTCATGTGACCTCCATTTGTAACCTTCCCACCCAGCTTCTGATAAGCAGAATCAACGGGGAAGCCCAGATTCACTTAATGGCTGCACTTAACAACTGTGGCAAAAAAGGTTGTGAAATGGAACAAAACTCACTTAACAACTGCCTTCCTTTGCAACAGAAATTTTGGGCTCAATTGTTGTCGTAATCAAAGACTATCTGTATATAGAAAAGGTTAGCATCATTACCAAAAAAAAAAAAAAAATTGAATGCTGCCTAGAATTAGGTTTGTTGCATTTAATTAATGGGATCAAAGTTTAAGCTTAAAAGCTTAAGGTACTATTTACCTTGTCTTAACAATTCAAATAATAGTTGCTCAATATTAGCAAATCTAATAGCTAATCTAACATTGGAGGTGTGGATTAACAAGGTTTTTTTTCAACCTCCCAGGTTAGAAAGGGTTATAAACTTTCAATAATGGAAACATAGCACAGAAATCACAAATCTATCAAACTGGGGGGATATTTTATCTTAATTGCAGCAGACCCACAGTCGGATACATTATGATATACAGTAAACTGAACTGTGTACATAACCATATAAAGTGTATCTGCATAAATATGGATGTTTTCATTATTTATCTCTATTTAATTCTTAGCAGAATTTTTAGAATTTTTTTCTTCATGCATCACAGATTATTACTCACTTATTTGATAATCTTTTATAATTACTATTCTACAATAGTAAAAGAGAAAAAAGTAGTACCAATAGCAGCAATAGCATTCAATTTGTTTTTTATTTTTTCAATACAATCATTTTAATCACAAAGCTGTATAATATATGAACTATTGAAGAATAATGCGCAATACCCTGGAAAATAGAGAAGTTTTCCGCTGGGGGGAGACTTTGTTCCTCAGGAGCAAACTTCATGAAATAAAGTTGAATGATTTTTTAAAAAAGTCATTATACAGCAACACAAACAGAATTATTGCTTAATCTTAGGCCAAAAGTAATTATCTTTAAAATCCCTAATCATATCATTAGCAGAGCTAACTGAAATGAGCAGTGGGTAAATAAATATACTTTCAACTGTTTATATCAATTTGTCTTGCAGGTCCATCCTTGTTCCGATCTTTTTCCTCATTATCAGCAATCCTATTACTTTCTCACATAAAAATCTGAAATTAAGTAGTTTGTTCAAATCAAATGCTAACCAAGACGAACAGAGGTTGCAAATAACCTAACGAAAATAGTTGAATTCACTCAATACTATGGGTTTTTCTCCTAAAAACTTTAGTGAACAAAATAAGACTTGGCTGAGTTGAGTTTTCAAAAATAGATGAATTGGTACACTTCACTCCTGGATTTTAATGTAAGTAGTGTGTCCATTTACAATGAGTGGGGATTTTTCATCAGGATCACATTTTTTATGCTGCAGATCTTAGCATACACTCCTATGCCTCTTATCTTTCTTTATAAAATGCTATTCTAGCTTTACATGTTTGACATCAGCTAACATCTGGCCATGAAACATTCCTTTTCTGAGCTACACCCAAGGAATCACAATAAATGTCAAAAAAGTGGTAATGGGAATACAGAAAACACATTGTCAAAAATACATTGTTAAGCAGTCTGCATAGAGAATGCTGACATACAAATGAATGCATGTGCTAATTATACCACTGCTGAAGTATCTCAGTGATTTCCAATAATTTAATAGGCTGGTGATGTTTTAGAAAAACACTTTATTAGGGAAGAAGGAATAGTTGGTTGAGATATAGTATTTGATTCAAAAGCAGTTCCATCAAACCACTGGATCAAATTCGTAATTCATAAACAGCGACATAATCGCTGTTCAAATTGAGGCACTTGTCATAACATCTTACAAGGTTTGAAATCCTTAGTAGTAGTCGCTTGGACCCAAATCTGGGCTATGGGGGTATGTGTAATCAAAAACATTCCAACGGAACTGCTTCAAAAGTTCTTGGGTGTGTCTAGCGGTGTGCGGACAAGCATTGTCATGACCCAACACCACACCGAAAGTCAACATGCCCCGACACTTGTTATGGATGGCTTGTCTGAGTTTTCGTAACATTTCACAGTAGACTTCTGAATTGATGGTCAAACCACGCTCCATGAACTTCACGAGCAGTACTCCTTTGGCATCTTCACATTTGGCAGGATTTTCTATGGCACCACTTCCGGTATAGTGTTGGATCACGATAATGCTTGCCTGCACACCGCTAGATTCACCCAAAAACTTTTGAAGCAGTTTTGTTGGGATGTTTTTGATCAACCCCCCACACAGCCCAGATTTGGCGTTGAGCGACTACTAAGGAATGTCAAACCTTGTAAGATGTTATGACAAGTGCCTCAATTTGAACAGCGATTATGTCAAAAAGTAATGTAATGTTGTAGTTTTCTAATGTGTATAATAAAAGTTCTGTATTTGCGAGTGTCTGTCACTGATAACCAAATGGAGGTTTATTTCTGAATTGCCCTTGTAATAAAGGTGGGAAATAAATAAATAAATTGCAGAACTTTGGATTTGATTCCCAGATTAGAAGCTTTTGTAGCTGTGCAAAGGCACATTTTCTGAATCTGAGTTTTGAAATTATTCATAAGTACAAATTGGGTAAGACTGATTTTTTCAAACTGCAAATTCAGATTAATTCAAGTTTTTGGAATTAATCCATTAATTCATATCAGATCTCCTATGCTCTTTCTCACAACAATTAATATTATAATGAGAATAAATTAATGTTGTCTGCTACACCATTATCAATTAATTCCAAACACAGTTCATATTGTGGATGTTTCAGACGATTTCAGCAGCCTGTTCTCCATGTAATGCATAGGCCCTGGGGATTCCAAAGCTGGCTGTATGTTATGGCCCTATCAGTTCGGGACTAATGATATCTATCCATCTTGTCTTCTGTTGTCTAATCTCCTCTCACCTTCTGTTTCCAGTAAAACAGTATCCTTTGTAATTTCCTGAACATTCCCCTTGAAATAATTTGGACCTCAGAGAAGCTACACTGAAAACTTGTATCATTCCCTGAGGATACTATTTTGTAGATTAGGTTTTCTATTATTAGGATATTCTTTTTCTTCCCCCAAATTATTTTTAATAGCCTGTGGCAGGGATCACACCACAACCTAATCCTCTCCAACCAATATTATAGTACAATGTGAAAAATCAGCAATTGTGATTTATCAACCATGGTATAGCCCAATAAACTGTGATTAGTTAGTAAATCCTATTTAAACAGATCACAGCTTAGCACAATATATAAGTACATCATGATAGACTTTTCCATACCTTGCAAAACAGTAGTATCTTATTTAAACCAGACTCGGTCACCCACATCACATACAGCTGCTGATAGTTATATTTATGCATGTGCATATGTATATTGTATATGTAAAGTACATTATATGTTTGCACCTTTCCTTTTTTTAATCTTAGGTTTTGTTTGCAAGAGGAAAAATGCTACATAAATTTACTGGGTTTCTTTAAAGTTGCAATTATGACAAATAATGTGTTTTTGCACATACAGGGAGGAAAGTCACATTTTGTCTAGATCTGTTTCCAGCTGCAGTTACATATAATAGTGTCAGCCATGATAACTTATGATGCAGTCTTGTTGAAAGGTAAAACATTCCTGAGAAGGTAAAACTTGTAAATCTTGTCTTATATATATCATAAATAAAGGGTAAAGAATCAAAACTGACAAATCTTATTTCAAGTGACCAGCTGTCACTGGCAATCACATGGCATGTGTTGTAATCCATGCATAACAAATTAGCCATGTAGCAGCATGAAAGATAAAGATGACTGTGAAATTTAATCTTTGATAACCTCTGTCCTGCAGTCTTATCTGCACCTGCTGAATGCAATTATCTCCTGCCTTTTAAACTTTCTGAGAGTACCAATGACATATCTAGTACAAAAAGATCTCAAAATATGCCCTTAGAGATGCACATTTTGAAAAGTAGAATAAGTGATTAAAAATACCACAATATGGGCAATAGATTTAGGATATAATATAAATATGGATCAATGGCAGCAAGTATGGGAGCGAAATAACAAAATCACATTAGCGACATCATATAAAGAAAATTTGTATAAGATGATTTACAGATGGCATCTCCCTCCAGCCAGATTAGCCAAAATGTATAAAGGATACTCTTCTACATGTTGGAAATGTAAAAAAAAAATGGGTACCTTTTTTCATATATGGTGGACATGTAGAGAAGCACAGGTGTATTGGCGTATGGTCTGGGAATGGGTAATAGAAATGACTAGCCAAAACATTCTATACAAACCTGAGGCATTACTATTAGGAATATTAGAGAAAAATGTAAATAAATCATTCACATGGCTACGGCGGCAAGGATACTATTTGCTCAAAAATGGAAAGCAATGGAAACACCGAGTGAGGAAGTTCTAATAAAGAAAATTAAGTTTTGAGCAGAACTAGATAGGTTAACTAAAAGATTAAAAAACCAGGAAGACACAGAATTTTATTTGATATGGAACAAATTTTATAGATGGAGGGAAAAAAATAGAGGTCACAAATAAAGAAATAAATTAAAATAGAGATTAGAAATGTATAGTTTTGTATATAGATAAGTTATATGGACTGAGATGTATAATATGGACTGAGATGTCTGTCAAAGACGATTTATCATGTTCAATGTTTTTAATCCTTTTCTTTTTTTCTGTATTCAATAAAAACTTATTAAAAAAATATCACAATATAAAAAAGATGTTGAGACTCTGGAAAGAGTGCAGAAAAGAGCAACCTGAATGATTAGGGGTCTGGAGGCTAAAACATATGAAGAATGGTTACAGGAACTGGATATGTTTAGTTGAATGAAAAGACAGGACTAGGGGAGACATAATAGCAGTGTTCCAATATTTGAGGGGCTCCTACAAAGACAAGGGAGTCAAATATTTTCCAAAGCACCTAAAGGCAAGACAAAAAACAATGAATGGAAACTAACCAAGGAGAGAAGCAACCTAGAACCAAGGAGAAAATTCCTAACGGTTAGAGCAATCAACCAATGGAATAACTTGCCTTCAGAAGTTGGGGGTGGCTCCATCACTGGAGGCGTTCAAAAAGAGGCTGGACAACCATTTGTCTGAAATGGTATAAGGTCTCCTCCTTGAGTTTGGATTTCCAAAGTCCCTTCCAACTCTATTATTCTATGTTCTGTGTGTTGGTACTTTAAAGCACTATTTCTTAACTTCAACAATTTTGAGTGGCTTCAACTAGTTGGCTGGCTGAAGAATTCTGGGAATTAAAAGTTCACATTTCTTAAAGCGGCTACAGTTGAGAAATACTGCTTTGTTCCAGAGATGTTTAACTGATGACTTAGAGTCTTTTTGATCAAAGATGATAATTCACCAAGGCCTTTCCTTCATATGAGATGGAATTATAATTCCCATCATTCCCAGCCCCTGCCCATGCTAGCTGGGATCTTGAATTATAATCACAGCTCTTCTGATACAGCCCTTTTAATATCAAGGGCTGGTAATAATAATAAGAGAAATAGGTAAAAATAGGTTAAAAAGAAATAGGAGCAATAGGTAAAGTTAATAGGAACAAGAAAGGACTTAACTTGAAATGACTCAGGTTTGATTTACTTTATATTCTTCTTATATTCTAAGCTATGTTTTAGTTTTGCTGTGCTCTTAAAGAGGTTAAAGAGGTACATGTTTATAATTTATTCATACTGGTGTAATTCAATGATGTTTTGTTACTCATTACTGGATTTAGATCATTATTCAAGCTGATTTCAAGCTTTGTGCTCTGCCACAATTTTATTAACTATTATTTATTGAATAGTCATCCAGGTTCACACACTGAATAAAGCTACAAACAAGGAACCATTTGGGTCTATGACTATAAAGCAAATAGATAAAAGCAAGCCAGACAACATCACCACCAGACGGATCCTCAAGGCACCACATCCACATGGATAGAAGTAAGCAGTGGGGTACCACAAGGTTCCGTCTTAGACCCAGTACTCTTCAATATCTTCATAAATTACTTAGATGAGGGAATTGAAAGGGAACTCATCAAATTTGCAAACTGACAGGAGTAGCCAACATCCCAGAAGACAAACTCAGGATCCAAAAAGATCTTGACAAACTTGAACAATGGGCCCTATTCAACAAAATGAGTTTTAATGTGGAGAAAAGCAAAGTTTTACATTTAGGCAGGAAAAATCAAAGGTACAAGTACAGACTAGGTGAGACCTGGCTTCAAAACAGTAACTGTGAGAGGGACCTTGGACTCCTAGTGGACGATCACTTGACCATGTGCCAGCAGTGTGCAGTAGCAGCCAAAAAAGCTAATACAATCCTGGGTTGTATAAACAGAGGCATAGAATCAAGATCACGCAAAGTATTATCGTAGTACCACTTTATAAAACCCTAGTAAGACCACGCCTGGAATACTGCAGCCAGTTCTGGTCACCATATCACAAAAAAGATGTTGAGAGTTTGGAAAAAAATCAGAGAAGAGCAACTAAGATTATCAAAGGCCTGGAGATTAAAACATACGAAGAATGGCTGCAGGACTTGGGTTTTGCTAGTCTAAAGAAAAGAAGAAATAGAGGACCACCACTGGACCCAACATTTCCACTATTAAGCAAGACAGTTGTTACACAAGTTCTGCCTCCTTTTATGACTTTTCTTGCCACAATTGTTAAGTGACTTGCACCAGTGTTAAGTTACTGAGTTTTCCCCAAAACGAAACCAGACCTTATATTAATTTTTGCTCTAAAAGATGCATTAGGGCTTATTTTCCAGTTAGGGATTATATCTGGGGAAATACAGTGCTAAGTGCATCCTTCTGGCTGACGATCTTAACTGGGGCATATTTTTGGGGTGGGGCATCCTGAAAGATCATGCTAGAGTTTATTTTCCAGTCTTATTTTTGGAGAAACACGGCAGTACCACCGTTGTTAAGGGCATCTGGCTTCCCCATTGACTTTGCTTGTCAGAAGGTCACAAAAAGTGATCACATGACCCTGAGACCCTGCAACTGTCATACATACATGTCAGTTACCAAGAAGCTGAATTATGATCACAGGACCATGGGGATGCTGCAGTGGTCATAAGTCACTTTTAAAAATGGTTCAAAAGTCACTTTTTTCAGTGTCATTGTATTTTCAAACAGTCATTAAACAAATGGTTGTAAGTCAATAACTACTTGTACTTCAACATTCAAGTAAATGGCCATCATGTTTCTGTAGAAGAGTTCACCACCACTTCCAGAGGCTGGCTGTTCCTTTGTTGGGAATTTTTTTCCTCCTGTTCAACTAACTTCCAATTCTTTGCCATTGAAACCTCGAGATTCGACTACTGTAATGCTCTCTACATGGGGCAACCCTTGAAGAATGTCCGGAGACTGCAAGTAGTCCAGAATGCGGCCGCGTGAGCCGTCTTGGGTCTCCCAAGACATGCTCATATCACTCCAGCCCTCCGTGAGCTGCACTGGCTACCAATTGGTCTCCGAACACAATTCAAAGTGTTGGTTATGACCTATAAAGCCCTTTATGGCAATGGGCCAGGATACTTGCGGGACCGTCTTCTGCCCCATGAATCCCAGCGACCGGTTAGGGCACATAGGGTTGGCCTCCTACGGGTCCCGTCTGTTAGACAATGTCATCTGGCGGGGCCTAGGGTCAGGGCCTTCTCTGTTGCTGCCCCAGCCCTCTGGAACCAGCTTCCCTCAGAGGTTCGTACTGCTCCCTCCCTCCTAGCTTTCCGAAAACTTTTGAAAACACATTTATGCAGACAGGTTTGGGCCGTGTGAGCTGCACTCTGCCCCTGGGCCTCTGATTGTGACTGTGTGTTGTATGAGTAAAAATAATTACTTGGTTTTTACACTGTAAATTAGTAATTTTAATTGATTTTATGCTATGTTTTTTTTGTACTTGTATTCTTGCTGTGAGCCGCCCTGAGTCTTGGGAGAAGGGCGGCATATACATTCAATAAATTAGAATTAGAATTAGAAACCCATTGATTCTTGTCCTATCTTACCAAAACAACTCAGCATTTTTCCCCAAAACTGTTATGACAAAAATGAGAAGTTTGCTTATTTAATAAAATCCAAATGTTAAGAACAAGACACAAACAGGTTTACAAGTACTCAAATTTTTATTTGGGTCAGACACAGAATGTTTCTAAAAAGAGCACAATAAAAATGAAGTCACTGGAAATGTTTTATTCTAACTCTTCTTTACGTAACCATAAAAGAAAAAAAAATATCAAGGCCGACTTTGCTCAGATCTAGAGGATTAATTTGTTGTGAGTTGTGAAGCCACATAAATCCTGAGATGGTTAACTAGCTTTTCTTTTACCGGGTGTGAACTGAGAAGCCCTGGTGGGCTTCACTTTAGCCTCCCTCCAATGAGTAAGGTTATGGCACAGCAGTCTGCCTCACTATTAATCAGCAAAGCGGCGTGGCTCACCACTCTCCTGCAGCTGTTCACAGTCAGTACTGAAGTGACATTAAAATTATGCCCTAAGAAATGGTGTCAGATCTGAACAGAGAAAGAAACTCAAAGAGAGAAAGGGTGTGTACATGCCCCAAGTCCCAGATTTTTCTAGGCAGGGAGCTATATGAGGAACAAATAATTACACGGTTAGGTAGGAGTCCTGATCCTTACTCTTAACATAAGGTGTTTAATGTATGAGTAGATGTTGATCAACATAAATTAATTCATTGTGTGAACATTCATAAAATCTCCTTTGGAGTTTGCTTGGTTTCTCCTTTAATTAAAGCCTCACTCTTTTGTCCATCAGCCTATATTCAAAGATGTACAAAGATGCTTGATAATAAGTTCATTTACATAATCTTGGTATTTTCACAACTTCCTAGAAGTCAATGAATTAATAAAAATGCTGAAGACCTGCTTCCATGAGACACACTGATTTACTGTGGAAAGTAAGTAAATTCTACTCATTGCTCTTATTCAAATAATTTGTTTTATTTAGATAATGTATACTTTGTATCTCGATAATAGGTTAGATCCATTTGTAGTTCTACTTTCAGCAAACTTGTTGAAATAAGCTTAGAAATAGTTATTTCTAATGTTTGTTAGTCCCGTACAAGAACACCTTTCAGGGTGATATGCAATAAAAACACAGAATTGAAGAATCAAAGTTGGAAATATATCCATCTGAAGAATAACCAGTGTGTAAAGATTTTCAGTGAAGAAAGACATATTACATTATCTTGACTGACAGCTCTTACCCTCAAGCCATTCTTTTTAATATATTACTTGAAACTATGGATATTCTTTACTTACTATGTGAGTTTGAGGACTGATCGCAAGTCTCCTTTTTTGGTGCTGCTGTAACTTCACACATTGATGAACAAATGGTGATTTGTTCATCAATGTGTGAAGTTACAGCAGCACCAAAAAAGGAGACTTGCGATCAGTCCTCAAACTCACATAGTCACAAGTTGGGTGCTTGGCAACTGGAGCACATTTATGATGGTTGCAGCAACTTGTAGTCATGTGATCGTCATTTGCAACTATCACAGCTTTTATAAGCAAAGTTAATGATGGTTCCAAGCTGCGGTCTCATGACATACCGTTAACAACTGCAGGTGATAGGCCTAAAATGGCAGCCAAAACTGCTGTTGTAAGTCTGTGGGGACATGTAACATCATGCTTAATGGCTATATCTCTTAGCAACAGAGTTGCCAGTTCTAATTGTGATCTGTAAGCGAGAATTACCTGTAGTTTCCTATAGTTTCTATTTGCAATTAAGTACATCCTTTGGGGAAACAGAGAGCAAGTCCACTTCCTTCTCTATATGACAACTGTTTAGATATCTTAAGAGCTCTGCCTTACCTCTTTTATATCTTACCTTTTCTCTAGCTAAATGATTTCCTTTTCATCCAAGGCCCAACTAGGCTCTTGCACAGAAATAACTCAGAAACTCAGATTTTTTTCCCTAGCATTCTCCTGCAAGTGTCAGGTTCTTTTTTTTGGATGCAACAAACCAGTCACCTGAGTCTAACATCATAGGCTGAAAGAGAGAGTGACTGGCCCAAAGTCACTCAGCCAGCTTTCATGCCTAAAGTGGGACTAGACCTCACAAAATCAGAAAATTATCATTTCGTCATTTATACTTCTAAACTAAACACAAATTTCATCCCACATTTTTTTTTTAAAAAATGCATGAATAACCTAACGCTAACATGCCATTTGTCCTTGATCAATTATACAGGTGATGGTGAAGCTTTTAGAGACCGAGTGCCCAAACTGCAACCCAAAACCCACTTATGTATCATTGGGAGCCGGGTAGGCATGGCCCATTGGGTGGGTGTGGCTGTGGTGGTAATGGTAGACTGGGTGGGACTAAAAATTTCAATCAATTCCAACTTTGCAAGATCTTTTTTTCCTGCGAGAAGTTGAAATTGATTGATTGATTGAACCTTTTTTTTGCACACGGTGGCAGAGGCCTAAAGCAAAAAGGTTTTATAAAACCCAGCTGAAGGCCTAGGATTGGGGCGATGGCACGCGTGCCCACAGAGAGGGCTCTGCATATCACCTGTGGCACACGTGCCATAGGTTCGCCACCACGGAACTATACTATTTGATCACCAACAGAAACTAGAAAAAGATAACAAGATTCCACCAAAAAAAAAATAGATTCTTTCATTATCAACAGATGCTTCCCCAGATTCCTCTCCCGATGTCAGCTCGGAGGAAGATGTAAAGATTTTCCAGGCATCTCTGGAGGGGAGTTAGTCAGTGTCTCCAAGAAGCCATCTGAGAGGGATTTGGCTGAAGCACAGTTACAACAGGACAGCCTTGAGACTTCAGGTGGGGAAAGCATGCAACTGCAGTTGGTCAGCTATGAGGAAGAGAAATTGCCTTCTGCACCTGATCCAAGAACATGTAGGACAGAGAAAGGGCAGGAGCAGAGAAAGTCAGCCAGATTACACACAAGGAGAAAGCATCACCCTTCTTCATGGGCTGCACCAGAAACTGGTTATTAAGCACAGCAGACAGTTGGAGACAATGTTGGGAACAGCTTGTTCATTTCCTAGCTGTGTATTTTCTGGTTGTGATTCTTGCTTTGCTTTGGATCATGCCTTGACACCATGCCTTGGCTTGGATAGTGCTTTGTAACTCTGGACTTTTCTTGCCTCATGAACCCTCTTGTATTGTAGATTTAATTTGTGGATTTAATTTTGCCTGGTGGCTTTATGTTGACTGGGAAACTTTCAAGTGCCTTGTGGACTCATTGGCCATTGTTCTGTGGACTAGCATTGCCTGCTTATGCCTGGACTTAATTGGGGCACTTCTGTTTTTTGGTGAAGGGAGTTGTGGGGAAATATTTATAAACCCACAGTTAGATAAAAATTCAGTCTTTAACAATTCGTGGTTTCATAAATAAGATAAACTTTTAAAAATAAATCTAGCACTTGTTTATTGGGTATGGAATCTAGGAAATATTTTAAAAATTCAGTTACAGCATTTGATTTAATGAAGTTCTCTGGCTGCCCCTTAGGAAGGCTGAATATTTGTATTTATATTTAAAACAGTACATCCATTTGCATATGCTCAAATTAATGGCTATTACAAAGAAAGTCAGTTGACTGGCTGGCTTCTGTACTTGAAGTTAAGCATACTCTTAAGTGCCTTGGTAGATAATGAACTTGGCTGATTGGCACTTCAGTGTTTTGGGTTCTTATAAATAAATAAAAAAATTACAAACAGACTTATATTATTATGCGCAGAAGAGGATACAATTCAGTAAAATATTCCACAGAAGGAAAAAAAGGAAGCAATAAACCCAGAGAATCTATAGCACAAAAATCTATAATGAGAAAAGGTCTCTGGAACAGACAGAATTACAGGAAGGAGCAAAAAGGTAACTTAGAAAGGAATCTATTTGCTCTTTAATCCTTTGGCTATGGATTTTATGAAAGAAAAAAAATCAAGGGTCATGGCAATGAGACCCACTGACCAGCAGGAAGCTAGTTGTCCTTTCAAGAATCCCATTTTGGAAAAACTATACATTTGCAACCCCCAAATTCCATAGTTCTATTTATTGGGATAGAAGGACATACAGTAGAAAAACAAACAGAAGTTGAAGTTTTCAGTGTGTTAAAATCTTACAAAATCTTGTGAAAAAAGTGTTTTATTTCAGTGTGTATATACAGCCTTTCTTCCAAAACAAATTTAATTACTCTTGGAACAACTGTCCTTTTTTATCTTCAGAAGATGATAGATAAATATATATCTGTTTCCAGTTTTGTAACACATCCATTTCAGGTTACAAAAACACTACGTTTCCAGAAGGGAAAGAAGGCAACTTCAAATACCAGATTCTTAATTATTTCACATGAAAGTCCCATACAGTTTATCCTGCGTATTAGAGACATTTGATGAAATTGGAATTTGAAATCTGATCTTGAGCCTATAAATAAAACATTGTTGGCTTCTGACTTCAGAGCCAGACCTAGTAAAATGTATACCGTAGGTGCTATACAGTAGTACTTAAAAGTGTGTAGATTTGAATCATTTTCCTCAATAAATAAATGAACAAATATGTTTTGATTCATTGGTTGAACTGGGTTGTCTTTAACTAGATTTTCAATTGGCATGGAGAATTGATAACATTATAGATCATACTGAAAACCCAAAAGAATTCACAAAATTTTACATTTCCAGAAGGCTTCCTGAAAATCTGAAAGGCATAGATAAGGGCTGGAGATAGCTGACTTAAACTAGGTCAAGAAAAGCAGTGATTCTGCATTGCCATGTATATAGTATATAGTTCATTTAGATCAGCGGTTCTCAACCTGTGGGTCACGACCCCATTTGGGGTCGAACGACCATTTCACAGGGGTCACCAAACAACGCAGTCCGCCATTTTTTCCCCTTTTCCTTAGCTGTGCTATGCCATTTTTTCTCTTTTCCTTAGCTGTGCTCCTCCCTCTTATTCTATTGGCTTTTGAAAGCCAATAGAATAGACTCTCTTGAATAGAGTCTAATTCTATTGGCTTTCAAAAGCCAATAGGAATTATCCAGGCTGTCTCCGCCCTACTGAGCCCGCCAAAAGTCCCAGTCTGCAAACGGTGCTGCAAGTTGTCTGCAGCGAAGGCGAGCTCTCCGGAAGTTTCCACCACTCCCTGCTGAGAACTACTAAAAATGTAAGTAAAAGAGGGCCAGGGGTGGGAGGCAGGAGGCCGGCGGGCGCAGGGAGGGTTTTTGGTGCACATGGGGCCCGGCGGATGGCTTACCTCCCTTGGGCTGGGCCAGCTGGTGGCCCAGCCCATGGTCGCCCTTCACCGTCCCCGCCGCAGCCGCCCAGGAGCACCTGAGCACCTGGGTCTGCCTGCCGCCGCCCCAAATGGGTGGTGGCCTACGGCTCGGCCGGCGCAGGGGGCAGCACCGCACATGCGTGGGGCAACACCGCGCATGCACGGGGTAGCACCGCACATGCGCGATGCAGGCCATCGCACCACACATGCACGATGCAGGCCGTTGCGCCACGCATGCGCGATGCAGGCCGTCGCGCCGCGCATGTGCAGTGCAGGTCGGGGTTGCGGCCTCAAAAAGGTTGAGAACCGCTGATTTAGATTGTATGCTGGCTAGGCATTATAATGTTCCCTATTCCTTCTCTTTAGCAACAAAAGAAATCTGTCACCACCTTAGAATAGATGGCCCCTCCAATCCCTCCACACACAATTGTATTACTCAGGTGACCCTGAGGACACAGGTAACCCTCCAAATGGCCTCAACAATGCTCTAAAAGAATGCAAATACCCAACTGTCTGCAAGGAATATCCTCCCATTCCCCACCATCCAGTCAGAGCTGAAAAAGCTTCTTGGGGATGAGAAGCGAAATGTCTTCAAAGAAAAAACAAGAAAGTCCAGTTGCCCCTGAAAAAGCACCTTTGAGAGAACTATGACCTGGATGACTGAGAACCTCCATGGACAATTCCCCCCCCACTGTTTTCTAAATCATATTTGTATAGCATGGTTTCAACAATGGAGACATCGGAAAATGAAATATTAGACACAGCCTGACTACACATATAGTAGTTGAGATATTGGACTAGGATTTTGGAGACCCAGACTAAAATATATCCTGGATGAGTTTGGACCTATGAAGGGGCAGGAGGAGAGGGAAGAGAACTGAAAAAGGAAATGCTGTGCACACAGCCTTAAATTCATATAAAAAAGGACAGAAAGATAACAAACACATGAAAAATAGCAGTTAACTGTCCCTATTCTATAGTCAGCCAATGAAGAAATAATGAAAATAATCTGAATTTATTTCAAATAGAGAAAAACTTTATTCTCTGTTCTAATTTTTTTTGGGGGGGATAAAACAACGAATACCATCATACCTAGCATATTCTGGGGGGTGGGGGTTGTAAAGTTTAGAACGTGTCAATCTTGTTTTTCAAGAATTCTTTAAAAACTGTGCTTTTCAAAAGAATTAAGATAATTGGGGTATCTGAGTGAGGGAAAAGAAAAAAGGAAGAAAGGAGAAAGCTATTTGGGACTGAAGAATAAAAAGGTGAACTTTCCAGTACATGGCATTAAGATATTTGAGACCCAATTAAAGTAAGCCTTATCATCAGCAAGTAGCTGCAAAGATTCTATTAAAATATAATGCTAGAGAAAATTGAAAAGATCATAATAGTAATATAATTGCATGGAAGTTTAGAAAAACGTTCTGATAGCAGCACCATGAAAATCAATCACAGGCTTCTGCATATGAGCTAATCCAAATGAACCTCATTTAGCATTCATTTTAATGACAGTGCTGTAACCTGGTCTTAAGACTGCTGAATTCATTATAAATACATTATGGCATCTCCTCTGCCAATAATATTTGATTTATGAACTGCACAATAGACACTTTCCATAATCCCAAAGAACTAGCTACCTTTCTTACTGTATTATTGCTTGGATTAAGTTTTTGGTTCTTTAAACTTTTATTAGGAAATCATTTATCAAATACAAATACTGACTGAAGTGTATAGCTGCTTTGGGTTTTCAGACAAACTATACCATTGAAATGTGGATAGTACTATAACTGTCGGGTAATTATTTTTCTGGTGAGATACAATAACTACGGTATATGTAATAGTTCAATTAATTCTAGCTGTTTGTATATTCACTAACTCCATCATATTTGTGGAGAAGCCACAGTTTAGGATAGTGTTCCCATCTTGGTACAATCATACATGCTGAATTACCGGTTTTATAGCCACTCATATGATTACTAACCAAGGAATAATGAGAATTTGATCTAGCATGTATGGAAAATCTGAAATTAAGGAAATCTTAAAGTATTTGGCTAACTTCAGAGTTTGGAAGCTACTAGACTAGGCTAGGCTAGGCTAGGCTAGGCTAGGCTAGGCTAGGCTAGGCTAGGCTAGGCTAGGCTAGGCTAGGCTAGGCTAGGCTAGGCTAGGCTAGGCTAGGCTAGACTAGACTAGACTAAGAGAGCCGGAAGGGACTTTGGAGGTCTTCTAGTCCAGCCCCTTGCTCAAGCAGGAGACCCTATACCATTTCAGACAAGTGATTATCCAGTCTCTTCTTAAAAACCTCCAGTGATGAAGCACCCATGATTTCTGAAGGCAAGCCGTTCCACTGGTTAATTGTTCTCACTGTTGGGAAGTTTCTCCTTAATTCCAGGTTAGATAGGGAAGTAACAAAAAATAGGAATGTGCTAAAGTTTTCATCTTGGAACTGCCATTTGTAAGTATGAAACAAAAAAAATATGTTTTGGGTTTTCTCTGAGATTGTGAAATATTCTTGGTTATTCTCAGGATTGTTTTGAGTGTTTTGTTTTCAATATTCTTCTCTTAACACCCCCCCCTTTTCCCTTTTATTCTTTGTCTGTGTATGGGGACAAATAGATATCTTATATAAAAGCTAAAATAAGAATTACATAGTCAATTTTGTTGAGCTGGCTCAACAACTAGCTACAACACATAAGCATGCTAAATATATAAAAACTGGCAAAGAAATTCCACCTTACTTTGGCTAATCAAACTCATTGGAATAGGCAATTATGCTCTGACTAATCAGTGGTAAAAAGAAATGAGGTCGCCAAAAAAATATGCTGGCTAGGCCAATACCAGCCAGAGCATAAAACAACTGGACAAAGCCATATAAGAGAAAGCTGGCCCACAGAATCACTGAGAATCGGACAGAATTGAACCATTAGCCTCATCATATGGTTTGTTTAAACTGAGAATGGAAATATGCTGGCTAAAAGATACTATCTATCTCGTAATTCTTGAATTTAGAAAGTGATTAACTTCAGAGTTTTTACTAAATTATCGTTGGTTAAATAAATATACATATATTTGGGGGAGGCATCAAAGATATAAACACACATATATATTTAGTAAAGCACTTTAGTCTATGTGATAAACTAATCTGCATACATTATTAGTCTCTGAAACTGCCACAAAGCCCTTTCTGCAACTAACAGCTTTCTGTTGGTATCATCACTAAAGGAACTACTATCTCAAAGAGACACAGTGCTGGGTTCCCTACTTTCTGTTCACAAACATATTATTAAAGGTAATTAAGAAATAGTCAGCTATTCATTCAAAAGATACCAAGCCTGCCAACAAAAGTTGTCAGGTTCTTTTCTTCATGTATCATGAATTGTAAACAACAGTAAGAAAAATGATAAGGAACAATGTAGGTCATTGGGGGGAAAATAGGAACACTCTAAACAAGGTACTGTCAGATAAGTAATGATATATTTGTAAAGACTCTGGAAATATTTAAAGGGCACAGAATTTTTCACCATAACATGATTTCTTTTTTCTGTGCATAGCAAGAGATAGATACTCAGGACTGGCTTAGCACAGATGAGGTACACAGAGCTGGCAGTATTGTTAATGTGTTTATCTCTGCTAAAGCTGAAATGATATGGAAGACTTCTGTAACCATTGGAAAGATGGCAGGCAATGCACAGTTTGCATTGCAATACACAATCTCTCACCTTAGCATCCTGACAAATGCACAGACCCCACAGATGCTGCTGCATAACCAGGCCTTGCTGTAGTTTACACATTACAGATCTGGACTGCAAATATCCATATGATCACTGAATGACAGCAGTCAATCAGATGATCACTGAATGATAGCAATGAATGGTAATAAACACTACTGTTTCTGCTGGCATCTGGCAGCCATTCAGGTTTTCAAAGTCCTGCTCTGATACGTATGATATAAGCAAGGCCTTGGAAAATACGATTATATGTCACATGTTAGCAAATCACAATTGTTCAGGTAAGATTCAACTGCCATTCTGGGAGATCACTGGAAACCACCCAGTAGGCACAGGACAGATCTAATATGGCTGTCACAGATCTACCTCTTGTGTAGATGCATCTATTATACTGGGGATGCAATATAGTGAACAAGTCCTTTACCTGAAGTTCCAAAACATTTTGTCCAGTCTTGAGTTAATAATAATAATAAAGTTGGAAGGGACTTTGGAGGTCATCAAGTCCAACCCCCTGCCCAGGCAGGAAACCCTATAACATTTTGGACAAATGGCTGTCCGGTTTCTTCTTAAAAACTTCCAGTGTTGGAGCATTCACCGCTTCTGGAGGCAGGTTGTTCCACTGGTTAATTGTTCTAACTGTCAGGAAATTTCTCCTTAGTTCTAGGTTGCTTCTCTCCTTGATTAGTTTTCTGAAGGTATTCAGGGACAAGAGAATTTACTGTTATTCTCTGCATGTGACTCAGTAGTTTTTACCCAGCTCCCCAATCCTGTGCATTATTCCTAAACTTATATTTATTTATTAAATGTTTTGCCACCCATCTCACTGCAAGATGGATGGCAAAATATGAAAATATGAGTTTATTTATTTATTTATTTATTTATTTATTTATTTATTTAAACTTTTATGCCGCCCTTCTTCTAGGACCCAGGGCGGCTTACAATAACAATACAATAAAATTAATTACATTCATACAGCATACAATCGCAGTCAACACACAGTCGCTGATGGAGGGACATTTCTAGGCCCAGGGGCAGAGTGCAGCTCATATGCCCCAAGCCTGTCGGCATAAATGCGTCTTCAACAATTTCCGGAAAACTAGGAGGGAGGAAGCAGTGCGAACCTCTGTGGGAAGCTGGTTCCAGAGGGCTGGGGCAGCAACGGAGAAGGCCCTTGCCCTAGGCCCCACCAGATGACATTGCCTAATAGATGGGACTCATAGGAGGCCAACCCTATGTGCCCTAACCGGTCGCTGGGATTCATGAGGCAGAAGACGGTCCCGCAAGTATCCTGGTCCATTACCATAAAGGGCTTTATAGGTCATAAACAACACTTTGAATTGTGTTCAATTGATAGCCAGTGCAGCTCACGGAGAGCTGGAGTGATATGAACATGTCTTGGGAGACCCAAGACGGCTCGCGCGGCCGCATTCTGAACTACCTGCAGTCTCTGGACATTCTTCAAAGGTTGCCCCATGTAGAGAGCATTACAGTAGTCGAATCTCGAGGTGACAAGGGCATGGGTGACTGTGAGGAGTGACCCCCAGGGCCGCAACTGGCACACCAGGCGAACCTGGGCGAATGCAGCCGGACGAGATTCCGCAGACGCGATCAATGCGGAAAGATACTGAGATCTTGCCGTAGTCATCGCTTCCAAATAGGTCTTAATATAAGCTCTCAATTTGGTTTGATCAGATTCGGATCTGCTTTCCCTCCATTGCTTCTCTAAACGTCTCTTCTGGCAGTTCATCCCCCTGAGTTCCTCGGTAAACTAAGGAGATCTTCTGGGTCTGCTACCACAGAGAGGTCGCAACGACGCAATCCGGTCTAGAGCCCCCGTAGTGGCCATATTCCAGGCCATCACTAGGGACTCCGCCGAACTGTGTATGAGAGAATCCGGCAATTCCCCAAGCACCCTTTGAAAGCCCATAGGGTCCATCAGGTGTCTGGGGCGGAACCATTTAATCGGTTTCGGCTCCCTGCGAGAGAGGATTGGTGTTGTAAACTCAAGCCGCAGCAGAAAATGATCTGTCCATGACATAGGCAACACTTCTAAGCCCCTTAACTTCAGATCATACCGCAACTGTTCCGAGAGAAAAACCAGGTCAGGTGTGTGTCCCCCCTCGTGGGTTGGGCCCTCGATTACTTGTGTCAGGTCTATGGTTGCCATGGAGGCCATGAACTCCCGCGACAACCCAGAGGACTCACCGAGTGACGACACATTGAAGTCCCCCAAGACTATAAGTCTGGGGAACTCGACCGCCAACCCGGCTACCTCTTCGAGTAGCGTGGGCAGGGCTGTTAAAACACATCTGGGAGGCAGGTACGTAAGCAATAAGCCCACCTGTACACCTAGGTCCAACCTCATAAGGAGGGACTCACAACCTGATATCTCAGTAGCAGCGAGTCTGCGCAGCCCGAGTGACTCCTTAGCTATAATCGCCACTCCTCCCCCCCTTCCCTGGGGTCGCAGCTGATGCCATACCTGAAACCCAGCTGGACACATCTCAGAGAGGGGAACTCCTCCCTCTAGGGTCAGCCAGGTCTCAGTCACACATGCCAGGTCAGCCTCCTCATCCAGAATTAAGTCCCGGATGAGGAGAGCTTTATTTACCACCGACCTGGTATTGAGCAGCAGCAGCCTGAGTCCAGGGTCCGGATTTCGCTCATTACCACTACCCCGGCAGAGGTTCAAGGGGCCGGAACAAGAGATCGCTTTCAGGCAGCGAGGCCTTGTTCCCCCAGAGCAGCCTACCCCAGGCCTCCCGTCATATCTGCCTCTTCCCCATAAGACCGGTATAGACTGGCCCTCTGATCCCTCAGAGCAAGGCTCCTCCACTTCTCTAGCTTCCGTAGATACCAACAGGTCGACCCTTCCATTTATTTATTACTTCAGGAAGTACTAATTGTGGCTAAATGTAAGGACACATTTTTCTAATTAGTATATTTTCTTTTGAGTGTTTAATGGAAACACAAATTACATTCATAAAACAACACCAGTCATTCAAAATAGAGCTGGAAGGGACCTTGGAATTCCTCTAATCCACCCCCCTGCTCAAGCAGGAGACCCTATACAATTTGAGACAAGTAGCTATCCAGTCTCTTTTTAAAAACCTCCAGTGATGAAGCACCCACAACTTCTGGAGGCAAGCTGTTCCACTGGTTAATGTTCTCACTGTTAGAGAGTTTCTCCTTAATTCCAGTTGCTTCTCTCCTGGATTAGTTTCCATCCATTGTTTCTTGTCTTGCCTTCTGGTATTTTGGAGAACAATTTGACCCCTCTTCCTTGTGGCAGCCCCTCAAATACTAGAATACTGCTATCATGTCACCACTAGTCCTTATTTTTTCTAGACTAGCCATGCCCAGTTCCTGCAACTGTTTTTCATATATTTTAGTCTCCAGGCCATTAATCATCCTAGTTGCTTTTCTCTGCACTTTTTCTAAACATCTTTTTTGTAATGTGGTAACCAAAACTGGATGCAGTATTCCAGGTATGGTCTTACTAACATTTTATAAAGCAGTACTAATACTTCACGTGATTTTGATTCTATACAACCAAGGATTGTATTACTATTGGAGCCCAAGAACTGACAAGGATTAACCGTCTGAGAAAGAGAGGAAAAAAGAGAGCCAGGCATTTAATTTAAAAAATAAATAATTTTGGAGTCACTTCCTAGACCTAGTGGTCTGTAATTACAGTTTTAAAACCTACTTACCTATCTTTTCTGAAGGTAAATTTACATATGAATAATATGTTTCTGTACAGAGATGAGCAACGTACAAAATGCTGGTTCTATAATCCAAATAAATTTGTTATGAAAAAAATAAGCTAGCATTTCAGGCTACAGCAAAAAACTGAATTAGTTCTTTAAATGATAATGTATTGTTCCTTAGCATAATGAAAGCTTCACAAGTAGAACAGGATAGTTTCTAAAGTACACAACTATAATTTCAAAATCAGCAATTAAATGGGTTCAGTTTTATAAGTTTATAAGTTTTATAAGTTCTATCTGACTGTCATTACAGGTAATATTTTTTTTGACTCCTATAGTCCCTGTGCCCAAAATGAATTAAATATTCTGTAATTTCCAGGAATTTCCCATGCATCTCTTTCTATCTGTCACAGTGTGCATAGTTTTTATGTAAATTAAGCCAATTTATAGCTATATAAAAATAACCTATTTAAAAGTAAAACACAATATTAGTAGCATTAGCAGGAGTAAGATAGTAATGCGAAGAATCATAAAAATGTTCACCGCCCAATAAAGCATAAAGTCACTGTAATTCAAAAAATAATTAAAAATCCTACTTAAAACTCTTCCATTGATGGAAATGCAATAGGTTCTGAGTGCCTGCTTAAAAGCCTGATATGATGAATCCTGTTGAATTTTTCAATCCTTTAAAAATTAAGCATGGGTTATTTGCTCAAATGTAACTATGACTGTTTCCCTGTTTTAGAGTAATTTGACCTACCAATATCCATAAGTTATGCACCTGTGCAGATATACAAATTCCCCAAATTCTTTCGAGTCACCTTGTCCAAACCACTCTGAGATTTAAAATTCATTGAGCTGAAACTCCAAGAGCTGTGGAAGGCACTAGAATAATGCAAATGTCATAAATCCCAACTCCCTGGTACCCATCAGTGTCTAAATGACATTGTTCACCTCTTGATATTTCCCAACTATCTTTAAAAACTGCCTCACATTATAAATGATGTCAGAAATGTACAGATAACTCTTAAAATCATGTCACAGTTGGGCTTTATCTATGAAAAAAGAAACAAATGGTAAGCTTCTTTAATGAATCTCTGTTCTAGGAAATAAATCACATGATAAACAAGGTCTTTCAATGAAAATACACAACATGGTTGGTTGATATATACCCTCCCCTCTTCCTCCATATTAATTTTATCTAGGTTACACTTCAGCTTGTTTACCTTCTTCCAATTAAACATTCATTCCACACCAGTTTAGAAGTTCAACATTTTGGTGGGAAACAAACTAAAAAGAGATGTATGAGCCCTGGTAGCGCAGTGGTTACAGTGCAGTATTGCAGGCAAACTCTGCCCACAGCCTGGAGTTCAGTCCTGATGGGGCTCAAGCTTGACTCAGCCTTCTATCCTTCCAAGGTTGGCAAAATGAGGACTCACAATTATTGGGGGGAACATGCAAATAATGCTTACATTGTAAACTGCCCAGATAAGGCACTATGGGGCAGTATATAAGCCTAAATGCTACAATGCTATAACCATTGTTGAGTCCCATATGCATATTGACACTTCAGTCCAAACTTCTAGGTTACTTCTCCTTGATGTCTTTTACCATGTTTTGTCAGGGAATAACAGTGCTTTCAAATTTTCTGATATATGTAGAATGCATGAACCAGTTTTTCCATTTTTGCTATCCTGTGGATTTGTAGATAGAGAAGCAAGTAAGTCAGTGTTTATATTAAGTACTGAGAAACCTCACAGACATCTTATCTATTCCCATTTGGAAGTTGTGTTCCTGATAGAAAACGTCCCCTGTAGACAATCTAATGTATTCTCAGGGAGCGGTCTAGAGACATACATTTGGGGACAGCAATGTCTCACTTCTAGCTGGTTGGACAATTCCTAATTTGGAAATATCCCAGTGGTGGGATTCAGCCAGGTAGCTAATTTTTTGTTGTCTAGGCTCAGAATGGACTTCTGGAAGCGGCATCCACACAGAGAACTGGTTGTTCAGATATTTGAATCCCACCACTGAAATACCCCCTTCCTCTATAGCCAGAGAAGACTGGCACAGCTACTTTTCTCTTTACACTGGATATCAAATCATGGGAGAGGATTATTCTGTCAGTTCTATCATTTGTGTCTCTGGTGCCTATGTGTGCTAGGGGGACAATAAAGTAGGAAAACATGCCACACCCCCACAACTATACACTCAGTATGTGGAATGAGGATGGAAGATAAAAGAGAGTTGTTGCCCAATGAACATTTATTTGTGGGGAAAGAGGAAGAGAAAAAAAGATCTGAAGCTACAATCACACAGAAGTTCACTGCTTTGTATTCCAAACCAGCCTTTTGAGGCAAGGGTTGCTTGACCTAAATATTGATCTTCTATTTCTCTGACAGGATGATCAATCTCATGGGAGACCTCTAGATGGCAGCAGCTCCTGGGAGATCAATAGTCCTATTAGAAGAAGTACACAGTACACAATAAAAATGAAGTTTTGTGTGCCCCCGTGCGTGCATGGGCGCACATACATAGACACGTGCACACCCCAGGTGTTCCCGCAAATGGAGTCTGGTTTACCTACCACAAGAGAAAAAGACAGAAAGGAATCCCTAACTGCTGCTCTCAAACTATCCACATTAAATTGTGTGAGGACAGCAACACTGCTAAGGGTAGCACAGTTTATGTCAGTATGTTCTTCTTGGCACAACGATGGGAGGAAAGCACATTAATGTGACTGAGGAAATGCCCCACTCACAACTGAGCAATTAGAAGTCACAAGATAGAACTGAATGTGTATGACATCTACCTTAAAATTGGTTCTCCTAGCACTCTAAGAAGATTATTTCTGAAAGCTTTCTTCTGCTTTAAAATAATTTTGCTAATTAAATGAACATTTCTGTTGGCTTTTAAGGCAAAGGCAATTCTCTGTTACAAGGTGACCATGTAGTTAAAATCATACATGAAGAATTCTACAAATTAAAAAAAATCTGTTGAATAAGGATATCGAGGCAAAATACCTTTTTACAAGAGTTAAACCAAGTCCCTGAAATCATAATTTATCAAAGAATTCCCTTCATGTTTTCAAATAAATTTACTTACATAACCTACAACATATCTCACGTTTTAAAATGTTTACTGAATGCAACTGCCCAATTAATTCTCTAAGCAGAATAAAGCTGACAGTAACAGCAATAACTTACGATGCTTCAGTTACCTTTCCCTAGAACACATTAAGATATGTTAATTAAGGGAGGAACAGTCAAATGGTAGTTACACAGAGTTTATAAGTTGATATTGTCTTATTACTTCATTCTTAGGAGTACATCTATGTCATTTGCACACCTTCACAAAAATCCTTACTACGGCTTATAAAGATTGCCATGCACTGAATTTCCACATTTTCAAGGGATCATCTTAGATTGGGCGTAACAACATGGATCTCCAAATGAAGATCTGCTGATCTTTCAGCAGCTATGTCAACCTGGGACTTGTACTTTAGCAATATTGCAGTCCAAGTTTCCCCAAGATAACACGAGTGTTTCTCACCCATAAAGCACTACATGCATGCACTGGCAGGAATTTCCCCAAGGAATATAATTGCATTCTCTGCTTCAGAATATGCTCTTATCTTACAATCTGCAAGTAATAGGAATCCAAGGAGGTGCAGCACTTCCTGGACCAGGACTTTTCAACCAGTGGTACGGGTACCACCTGTGGTACATTGGCACCTGGCAGGTGGTACGCGACCATCCTAGGAAAGTGGTAGCGGGGGAGGGGAATGAGCTGAACCCGTGGCAGCACTGAACAAGCCTGAGTGAGAGATGACTGGAGTTGCAGGTCTGTCAGGGCTCAGCGAAAGCGTCAGGATCAGTGCCACTTTCCAGCTGATTGGTACTTCTTCGGGGCTGTCAGGGCTCAGTGGAAGTGCCAGGATCAGCGCCAGGTTCCAGCTGGAGCTCGGCACTGATCCTGGTGCTTCTGCTAAGCCCAGAAGAAGCGCCAATCAGCTGGAATGTTGCAGCATCTCCAGGGTCTTGTGATTTACATTCAGATGCTTGGCAAATGATTAATATTTATGACGGCCACAGTGTCCCAGGGTCATGTGAAGTGACCAAAACCTGCTGCAACCACCCAGCAGACAGGGGAAATAAAAACCAAACATCCCCCATCCCACCCCACCCCCACTGCCAATCCTCAACAGAAATGCTCACAACAATGAAAACCTCAGACAGGAGGAAGAGCGCCACCGGGTGGGCAGGCAGGTGTCTTGCTCGGCTGTGGCTTGGGGGGCACTTTTTTCAGTGCCATTGTAACTTTGAACAGTCACCAAGCGAACTGTTGTAAGTCGAGGACTACCTGTACTTTATCACTTTTTTCCTTTTTTGGGGGGGGTCATCACGTTTTTGACACCTTGATAGGCGACTCGTGGTTCTTGGATATTGCCATATCCTAAAAGTGGTGCAATGGGTGAAAAGCCCTGCCCTGGACCACTATAAGTGCTGGTACCTTCTAATATAAAAATGGTTCAGTGCTTTAAGGAATGACATTCCTACTCTACTCTACCCTACCCTAACCCAACCCAACATAACCTAGTCTAACCTAACATGTAATTTACATTTTTAACCATTAAGCCTATCCTGCCGGATGTGAAAAAGTAGAACATCATTCATGAAAATCAATTATTATATAATTCCTTGCACCCAACTGAGAAAAATATTGAATAAAAGTGCTTGACAAACAAGAATTCACTTGGTACATTATCAGCTTTGTATACTAGCTGCAAGAAATCACATTTGGAAATGGGAGCATGATCTTCACATGTATGACTGGAGACCAGAATCTTTAGCTGTTTTATTGTCTTAAGCCTAAGCTAACATATACCGTACTTATACTCGCTTATACAATATAGACAAACTTATTCTAGCAGAAAGAGTACATAATGTTCCAAGCAAGATGACTTTCTTTTATAGTAGTTTCATTGCGGCAAAACTAACAAAGAAGAGTGAAAGTCCTTCAGCTTCAAGAGAAAAAAAGTCTGTATTTTCTTGCAAAAAGTGCCTGGAAAAAACAAAGGCTTTCAAGAGACAAATAATTTGGTTACACGGAGCATAATGTTAGCCTAAAAAAAAAGTTTTTCCTTTTCTATTATATCACAAAAAGACCTCTGCCAATTATATCTAAATGGGATCTCATATCTTAGAATACAAATGTAAAGATGAAAATGTCCTTCACCTAGAACACATCTTTCGTATCTGGGGATTTGAAAATCTCCACAAAAATGTATGTAAATATCTTCAGCATTGTTTTGATCGTATTACTTTGGGGAAGGAGTCACAATCTAACCAAAGATTGTCTGCCCAAAGTTTAATTCCCCAGCATAAATAATTTTTTTTCCAAAGGCAAAATGCTAATAAGATTTCTGCATTTAACTAGGACATATATTTCAGTACCAAAAAGAAGTTAGGGAATCATAATCACACAGAGATACAGAAAGCAATAATGTAAGTTTAAATCTATGACATTTATACAGTTAGGTTTACCACTGCAGCCCAGTTCAAAACAGAATAGATATGCTAACAATAGTACACTACAGAGTTAATTTATCTTCCTTCAATAGTAAAAGAAAAATGATCCTGGAATCTGTAGTCTCCACAGACCTGTGAGGATTTTTAACATGTTTTCTGCAAGACCGCAAGTATGAGCTATTAGTGAAGCCACTAACACTCGACAGAATTTACTCTCTTGGGCCAGGCCATGGTGCTTCTATAAATTTTATATCTGACACCAGCTAAAGCAGGATGCTCACCAGCATAAGAATAACCTAGAACAGGGGTTCTCAACCTTGGCAACAAAGCTGGCTGAGGACTTCTGGGAACTGAAGTCCACAAGTCTTAAAGTTGCCAATGTTGAGAACCCCTGACCTAGAAAGACATACTTTGTAACAAAAGGAAGGAAGGAAGGAAGGAAGGAAGGAAGGAAGGAAGGAAGGAAGGGAGGGAGGGAGGGAGGGAGGGAGGGAGGGAGGGAGGGAGGGAGGGAGGAAGGAAGGAAGGAAGGAAGGAAGGAAGGAAGGAAGGAAGGAAGGAAGGAAGGAAGGAAGGAAGGAAGGAAGGAAGGAAGGAAGGAAGGAAGGAAGGAAGGAAGGAAGGAAGGGGGAGGAATGGATTATGTCTACTGTACTTCATTCACATTCCAATATAAAAGGTATAAATTATATAAAATAGGTTTTAATAAGTGCTAAAGACCTCCACAATTATTCACTGAAGCTGCCCTCAAAGGATAAGAAAATAAAATGATGATAATAATACTTTACTATAAATAAGGAGGAGGATTCCTCTCAGGAGAAAAGACAGGGTTTTTTTTTTTTCTTCTGCTGGCCTAGTTATTTATTCCATACAATAACAACAACAAAGCACTGCCACAGATAATCACTACCAATTAGAACTCCAATACATTGATGCTTAAATCACCCCCTGGAGCATATACTGCAAAAGCATAGCTGGCTGTAGTTGAATTATTTCAGAGTTCTGAACCTGGAAAAATACCTTTTATCCATATCCCTAAAATATGTCCCCATGCAAAGTCTCCACATGAAAAACTGAAGATCTGTAATGTCACAATAATTTAATATACTCCAGACATTGTATTTTGGAGATAGATCCTTATTAAGCTGAAATAAGAAACTGACAACAGCAGTGGTAAAGGCATTTGTCATGAGCTAACTACTGAATAGCTGAATCACACAATAAAGACAACCCTCCCTTAAATTTTGCTGATGTGTTGATCTTGGCAACAAAGACATTCCTGCCCCTTCTGCTCTATTTGTCTTTTAACTTCCAGGTCTATCCTATCGCCCTACAATTTCCTTGTGGTCTCCCATTCATATAATAATCACTTCCAATCCTTGAGTTTTTCAGTTGGTTAGATTTTGCCACCTGCTATGACCCAGGGAGGGTATGTACATAAACCACACCCTACATCTTCTAGTAGCTACACTTACTCTGCTATTTACTCATTATACATTATGCAGTTGTATTCAGTTACAATAGAATGAGTACTCTAAGACTAGAGGTCTGTACGATGTGCAGAAGTGGAGAGAATATACCATATTTGGAAGCAACATTTTATTTTGTAAAATCCCATTAAGTGAAGATTAACTTACAGTAGAGAGCTGAATCCCATTCTCCTAATAGCTGCTTTACCATTTGCACATGGAGTATGTGAACAATAAAAATATCAAGAGAGATTTCATCTAGAACTCTACTATAAAATATATGTCAGAATAAAAGAATACCTTGTCTGTCCTTTTCATGATTGCAGCTGCTGCAGACACGATACTTGGGGAACTCTCTTGCTGCTACTCTCAAGTCTAATGCCAAATTTTGGCAGTTAGTGGTCCCCAAAATAGTGGATAATTATTTATTTGAATGTAGAGCTAGATGCAAAATGGTATTTACAGCTAAGGAAAGGTCAGATCTTGACCATCCCGCAGTGCAACATACTGACTCAAAGAAGTGGTGCTTTATATAATTTTTGGAAAAATAAAAAATAAATTGAAAACATTTGCATTTTGTTACTCCTCCAACAATGCGGCAATTCTTTCTTTGTCATTGAGGTTCTTCATGAATAGAAGAGCCCAGATGGATATAATTCTTATGCATCAGGAATCAAAGTAGTTTATGAAAAATTAATGTGACTGCATGGCACATTTTCATTGTTCTATGTTTGGTTCTGGGGGCTAAAGATGACATCATATCCTATCCTTTAAGAAAAGACAAGAAGTTAGTATAACTAACTGACAGATGAAATTATGTGTGTATAATTTTGGAAGCCACAAACTATATGTAGGTGGAATGTGATTTTTAAAACTGGCCTTCTGACTGCAAATATAGAAAAAAAACAGCTGATACATGCAAAGACAAAGTCACATCAACATAAATCTCTCTCTGTGTGTATCTGGTGCTTAAAGTCTTGCTATTTAATGTATTTGTGTGCGACACATTACAATGCAATAGCCAATAATGCATAAGATGCTTAAATTTATTAAGCAACTAAAGAATTAACAAAGTAAGACAGAGAACAAGACAGGGTTTGTTCATGTAACTGTGACTCTGCCTTCCCCTTCCCCCTCCTGTCACTGCTTAAGGGGACTTATCTTGGATGTGATAAGCTTCGAGAGCGGCAATTCCATCAATATGCAGGTACTGTACAGCCCAGCATGCAATCATCAAAGAACAGCTAAGACTGCCTTTGCCTGCAGAACACGGTGATTCATAGAAGAGTCAAGCTAAATCAATGATCCACCTTCAGAACGACAGTCTTGCTAGAAGCTGCGTGGTTATAACGACAGAACAATTCAGAGAAGCTGGGGAAGCATTAACCTGTATTTCCGTGGCTCTGAAACTGTCTACAGTAGGTAGCTCACCTAAGGGCAGATTTCCAGTAGAAAAAATTTGAGTTTCTAGCTGCAAAGACTGGCACTCCCTGAGGAGAGCCTTGCCTTTCAGCTGGCTTGGTTCCCCTGCACTTCACACTTAAAGACAAACTAACTCAAGGAAAGTACTTAAGTGCTCTTCAATAAAAGACTGCACATTAGGTATTTATCGACTTTGACTGGAGAAACAGCATTACATAGGGGGATTCTTTCCTAACATTGTCCCCCTGTTTAAGATCTTTCTTTTTTTTTTCCTCCAGATTACATTTTGGTCTCTGGGAAACATAACTATATTCTCTGGCTGCTAACTTCTGATGCCCATGTTGGTTTGATTAATCTGGGTGGCTAAGTGAGTATCATCTTTTGATGTCAGTCTTTCCAGCTAAACCAGACAGGAAAGAGGACTAACTCTACTTTATTGTAAGTCTGGAAATAAAAATCTCCCACCATCTCCTTAACAACCTGAGAAGCTAGGGAGGGTCCCTTCTAAGTTTCTTTCTCCATTGCAGGCTGCAGGCTATGCCTTCTCTTATCAGACCATTCCCAAGTAGCATTTACTCTGGCCCTGTCTTTCAAAGTGTTTCTCACATACCATTGGCTCAAAATCAGCACGCTTCTCAGCCTTGTCCTGGAACTAGATAAGGACTCTTGCTCAATCAAGTGTGTGGATACTATCCCATCAGATCCACTGGCTGAATAAAGAGAAATCAGGAAGAGCATGGGGCAGAACTGAATCTAATGCCCTCCACCAATGCAAATGAACATTGAATAGGGCTAGTATCAGATTCTGAGCTGATCCAGATTCAGATAATTAATTAGTGAAAAAAAAATCACAAACTGATCTCTGAACATTAATAAAATATTTATGTAATGATAGCAATGATATAAACAAATTGTAAAATATGAATAAGCAACCAAGCATTAGGACAATTTACACTATGGGGCTAACAGGTATGGAAACAATTAGTGAACTTCAGAAAAATAGAAGTAAATAGTTTAAGAGGGTTGCTTTTTTATTACAATTGCATTCAAAATATGAAAAGATCTACTAAATGCTTTCATGAACAAGCTTTGACTATATTGATGAGAGAGAGAAAAGGAGAAACTCGGCACATGCATATTAAGATTTCAATTTGATCGTAAGTACACTTGCATAAAAATAGAAATTATTTGTCAAATAGTTCAATTTGTAACAGTAGCAATTAATTGTTAATAGGGGCAGAAATATCATATATGAAAAAAATACTAAAGAAAATTCTATAAAGTATCTTTGTTGCCCTGGGGGAAAGAAAGGATAATTCCTAACCCTAATTCTGAAAGTTAAATTGTTGTAAGTGCAGAAATTATTTCTAAACGTAACTATCACAAATTGCATTATCAGAGTGAAGTAGCCCATTAAAGTAATGTACAGCTGTATAAATGGTGGTCAAGCATTTCCAAACTAAATGAGATACAGGTACAGCTTATTCAGTACAGTATTTACCTTGTAGATCAAAATAGATGTAAGTGAACTGCATACAATAATTGTGAATGCTTTTGTTAAAATATACTAAGTATCATTTTTAATGGAAACTTGTACTAGGAGAAACTTGTCCTTAAGCCTAAATACAACTATATTATGGAATACTGTGTAATTTAAAGAGACTGTTGGACCATGTCTCTTGCAACTTGTTTAACTTGCAATGAGCACTTCTCCTTGCTTCACACTAGCATGGGCATTTCACATGGGGAAGGTTATAGATCAGCAAACATGTAGATTTCTCCAGAAACCTGGAATGCATGAATGGGTGAGGACATGGGTACATTGGTCATTTGGTGAAGAAAAAAAAAAACACATCAATACTCTAGTATAATATTCAACTACAAAGACAACAAAAAATATGCAGATGCATACAAATTCAAATCACTGAGCAACTGAGTGTACTGAATAGGCAGAAAACATTTTTTCTGCCAAAAGAATATACTAATCGCATTTTACTCTCTGCTTATTAACATGGATGCACTAGTTCCATTTCATCAAGAAATAGATTTCTATGGGAAAATAGCGACTCTGCGACACGGGACCTGTAAAGAGTCTCTGCGACACGGGACCTGTAAAGCCGCCAAAGCAGCGTAAACCAGCTGTTTTTCGTGGTGAAAAAACCCCTCCTCGGTCGGAGAAGGGGCGAAGAGCTGTGAGTGGGGGTTGAGATCTTCTGAAAGCCCCCCGAAAAAACGCTCGGGGGGGGGAAGAAAGAAGACTCCCTGTAAGCTCACAATAGCTCCAGCCCGGCGCAGCATCAAGACGCTGAGACCAGCCACCACCCGAGGAACACATCTCGAAGAAGCACAGAGATTGACAGACTGAACCCAGGAGCTTAAAAAGCAAGTATTTCTTATATTTTACCTCGGATCAAATACATTCACGTTGAACAGAAGGCACCCAAGATGGCGACCTCTCTTAATTTAAAGGGATAGGCACCGGAAGAGAAAGGCGGAAGAGAAACTGTAATGTGAAAGAGACCTCTAGAGGGCAGCAGAGAGGCATAACTTAAAACCTGTGCAAAATAAACCTAAGGAAGTGAAACTGTAATGCGAAAGAGACCTCTAGAGGGCACCAGAGACACATAACTTAAAAATGTTGCAGAATAAACCTAAGGATGTATGCCAGCTCCCCAGAGATGATGATGAAGGAATTAAAAGACGACATATCAACAATTATTGAAAAAATAAAGAGAAAGATGGACATGATAATAGACATGTGTGCAAAAACATGGGAGGGAAGGATGGAGGCGCTGGATGCAGTGGAACAAAACGGAGAAATGGAGAAAATGGTGGAAAATCAAAGCAAAGCAGTTATTGAGGACTTGGACCAAACCGGAGGAACGTACAGTGGGGAAATGAGAGAAGATACTGGGAGAAATTCGAAGAGAGTCTGGGAAGGAGTTGAAGAAAAGATGGAAGAGGTGGAGAGACAAGAAGATTTGAAAAGAATTGTTATAAACGCATGGGGAAAATATCTAGGAGAGGAGGCTAAAAATTTCTCTTGGCAAACTGACAGAATCCATAGAGCATGGCTTATATGGAACCAAGGGACATTGCAAGCAATAAAGAGAGACTTATTACGTGGAAGGGAAGCTGTGCTATGGAAAGCCACCTGGCAGAGGAAGAAACCTAGAATTTCTCTGAAATGAAGAGAAACTTAATATTTTATGCAAGGGATTAAAGGCAAAGAATTATGGACTGATTTAAGGACTAAGTGCAAGAGCAAAAGACATGAGAGGGTGATTAATGGAAGATGTATATTAACTAGACTAGGAATGTACACGTTGAAGGGAGGGGTGCAAAGACATGATAAGTATTAACTTTAGAAAGAAGACTTGTTTGTGTGATGTACAATGGATAGATTTGAAAAGAAGTGAAACTTAAAATTTATAAAATGTAGTTGGCTTATAGTTGGACTTTGATATACGGAGTGAAGAAGGTCTACAAATTTGAAATGATTGTATTAAGCTGAATGGCTTTAACTTGAATTTTTTCTTTGTTTGCATGTACAAATGGATATCTAATAATAATAAATTAAAAAAAAAGAAATAGATTTCTATGAAAACGCTGTTTAGGTAATGATCTTGTCTCCATTATTTAAAATCAATCTCTTGTCTCCTTTACTGATGATGGTGGAAGAAAAGCTGCACTAACAGAATTCCATCTAATTCCTTGCCCAACTGTAAAACAACTGATTATTTAAAAAACCTCCAGGTCCCAGGCTAACTTATAATTCTTTTTTGCTTGCTTAATGTCCTTCAAACTAAATTATGGAGTTGCAAGACTCCTCTTAAGAATGATCACCCAAATCCACGGGTTTTCACAGAGAGACAGCTTAGTTTTCCCTCTTCCATTGTCCTTAATGGCCCTCTAAAATGCGTTGGTTGAACCTGCCTGTTTCCCTCAAAACAAGTCTTGTCAGTGTGAAACAGGTCACCTATTTACCGCATGTCTTTTTAAAAAAATCCGTACAAATTCTTTGCGGGCTGAGAACCAACTACACACTCATGTCTTTTGATCCGGCAAAAAGATTTTGTCATGCTACTCTATTTTATGGAAAGATGTTGACTTGCATCCAGCAAGGCAACTAATATTCTGTAGCTAATTATGTGCACTACCATGACAGAAGATCTAAGGGAAGGACACAGTTTCATATGTCTCAGGGGAAATGGCACAATACTTCATTTACAGCCACCCATCTGTCTCACTATGGCATAATCACATACCATGGAAAACTCACTGTGCCATCTGCCCTTCAGGGATGTATAGCCACCTTCCTTCCTTATTTTTCTTTTCTTTCTTTTTCATTCAAATATCTCTGTTGCATGGAGCAGGAAATTGCCTTCCGAAGAATGACATGGAAAACAGAAAGCTGTTTAGGCACTTTTGTTGTGATTTGAGGGTTACATGTGGGAAATCCCCTATTTAATAACCAGCATGTATCGTTTTGCATTTTTTAGTTTTCACTTTTATTTTAACTTTTGTACATATATTTGGAGATATTTTCTTTTTTCTTTCTTGGTCGGTGTTACTTTAGGATGAGACCCAGAGCTTTCAGGATTGGATGGCATATTATAATGGAGAAAATAAGTAAGTAAGTAAATAAATACATTAAATAAATAAATAAATAAACAAATAAAAATACATACATACATACATACATACATACATACATACATAATAAAAAATCATAAAAGTTTTGAATAGGCAAAATTACTTTAAACACTGTATTAAACTCCAAAGTTATTTTTTTTTCTCCCACTGAAACTAAACAATCCCAATATTATAGACCCAGGCTGTGAAAAGTATTATTAAGGGAGGAAAGTCCTTTAAATCAGGCTATTTGAACAAAGCCATTTTCCTGACAGAATCTTTGGAATGCATGATTTGGCTGTTTGAATGTTTCCCTCTTGTCTGCAGCTACATCCACATGAAAAGACAACATTTCTGCTGGGACCATCGATGTGCACGTACACTTGGGGTTTATGTGTGCACGCATAACTGGAAAGAAGCAGGAATTGCTCTCAGTGCATCTGCAGGAGCCAATCAAAGACTGAAGGAAGAAAGTTTTGCTCGAGCTAAGATGCTCTGCAAAATATCATTTTCAAATGCTTTGAGCGATTTTTCTGGGGAATTAAATTCCACTCACAGGAATTTGCTCTACTGTAGTAGCAATACTTATTTTTGAGCAAACATGCATGGATTGAATTATCTTGAAAATTACCATCAAATAATCTCAAATAAAGTAACATCAAACCATAGGTCAACTAAATTTAAACTTTATTTTACAAGAGCAAATGTCTGTAGAAGAGTTTGATTGTAGGAGCCACAGTCTGCTGAAAATATTCAAGGAGGTTTTTTTTTATTTTAAGGAAAATTGGACAACCAGAAGTGACTATGGTACATCATTGCCAAAGCAAATTAAATCTGGGAAAGGCCTTTAGGGCACTAGATAGATAGATAGATAGATAGATAGATAGATAGATAGATAGATAGATAGATAGATAGATAGATAGATAGATAGATAGATAGATAGATAGATAGATAGATAGATAGATAGATAGATAGATAGATAGATAGATATAGATATAGATATAGATATAGATATAGATATAGATATAGATATAGATATAGATATAGATATAGATATAGATATAGATATAGATATTTCTTAATTCCAGCTAGAAAGTATTTGCAAATCTCTGAGATTTTAAAGACAGAGGAAGAAATGAACTCAAAAGTTTGGCTAGTACATTTCTATAACAGGATATTTAATTGAATGAACCTGCAGTGTACCTTTGAAGTGATTAATTCAAATAATGATTATATGATAGAGGGTAATTAATTTTTATTTCAACTACTACATAATTTAGGTTATCTTGGATGAATGCAGAAGAGCTTTATAAAGTGATAATGTTACAACTTTATAAACTGACTTAAAATATATTATTGACAATCATTTTATCAGATACGTATATAATATACAGTATATCTGATGCAACTCTTATTTTTTTTAAACAGGATGCTATACGCTGTTGAATTAGCCTATGTCAGGGGTCTTCAAACTTGGCCCTTTTATGACTTGTGGATTTTAATATCCAGAATTCAGGCACGCTGGCTGAGGAATTCTGGGAGTTGAAGTCCACAAGTCATAAAAGGGCCAAGTTTGAAGACCCCTGGCCTATGTGAAGCAAATGAATGCTGCAGATGTGGGAGACTCTTTCAGTAGATCCAGTTTTTTCCCCCTGGAACAGACATCAAAAATAATTGAGCTGTTGGCTTCTACAGTTGCACAGATGAAGGCAATTGTATTAATGAACAAATAATTTGACCCTTCTAACTTTTCAGGTTGTGACTGTTTTGTCTGCTTTCAACCAACGAGAGCTCTTCTAAGCAAATGTCTAAACAATTGGAAAATGAAGATAATTCTCTCCTAACAAAGCAGGCAAAGTCTCCAAAACCTCCTTAAATTTCTAAATAATTTTGGCTAGAAATTTCAGCTATGAAAAACATTGTTTAAAAAAGGAAACTTTTGGGGGTTTTTTTTAGACTGTGCCTTGACTTCAGTTCTATGTAACTGTTGACATCAAGGCACACTCTGAAAGACCAAGAAAAATCTCTACTAGATCAGCCTGCAATATGGTCAGATCTGAAACATTAAACACGTTGATCTCTGTAAAGAGTTTACTGGAAAGTTTAGCTTACACTGTAGTAAATGTCCACAGTGCACTTTTGCTTACACAACAGGAAAAAAAATACATCCAGGAAACTACAACTGCCAATCAGTCTGACATCAATAACTGGAAAGACCCTGAACACATCATGCCAAGCAAATCATATTGCATTCTTTGACAAAATGATTAAACGTGAAATGCTGTGGACATAGTATACTTAGACTTCAATAAGACATTTGTCAAAGTCGACCACAACAAACTTCTTGGTAAGATATAAAAATGTGAGATAGACAGCATCACGACCAGATGGATTCATAACTAGCTGACAAATGGCACTCAATGTGTGTAATCCTCAATGGAACTATGCCTATATGGAGGGAAGTATGCAGGAGAATACCTCCAAGATTCTGTCTTAGGCTCAATACTCTTCAACATCTTTGTAAATGATATAGATGAGGGGATAGAAGAGGAACTCATCAAATTTGCAGATGAGACCAAGATGGGGAGAATAGCCATCACTTTACAAAATAGGCTCAAGATTCAAAAGGATTTTGACAGACCTGAACAATTGGCCCTATCCAACAAAATGCAATACTTTTCAGAAGATTCAGTTTTCTGTTATATATAAAAAAATATATTGTCTAGGAAGATTCACTGATGATCCTTATAATTATCTTTAATAGTAAATATTGTTATATTAATGTCCTCTGGTATCAAGAATTAGACTTCGTTGCTTCATCACTAACATTCCATATAGTTACTTCAAGCTGATTTTTTTTTTCAAATTTTGAAAAAAAGACAAAAGACAAAAAAGGTCATATCTAACCGGAAGAGGTAACAAATTCTCTCTTAAGAATACAGTAGCAATATTGGGAGTGCTGATAATCTCACATTTTAAACAAGAAGTCCCTCTCCAGTGATATTTAGCCTACAGCAATTTTTCTATTCTCTCTTTGTAGATATTTGATATATAAGGCATTTGTGTGTTGTTTCCCCTTCTCCCAGATTTCATCAAATACAGGTACTCCAGGGATGTTATTCTCTTCTGTACTATTTCCTACAATTCTTTGACACTATTTGGGCTAAACTAAAATGGTAAGCGTTATGATAACTGAATATTTTTTTCTCACGCTACATTCAACATAAATATAAGAGAAACACATTAATCTATTACTCTGCAAGTGGCATTAGGATCATCTTCATTGTTCTAGGGATGTGCTGATTTCACATCCAAAGGAGAAAGAAATCTGGGTGAATGCTACCTTCTCTTTTCTGCTTTAGGTGCAAAGTAAAGGACATTCCCAATTTGTTTTGTCTTTTTATAGTATAAACATACTGTGGGAAGTTGTTAGAATATTTTAAAATCAATTCTTTTCCAAGCATGTGAATTCACTTTCAATATAAACTTAATTTTAACAGAACTTCATACAGCCAAAATTGGAAAAGTCTTTCTCTGAAGTGATTTTATGACACAAAGATATCATAAAGGGCAAGGATACTTGAGAAGAATGTCATGGGTCAGCCTGCCACCGTAAAAGTTTCATTTTTTATATCACATCATCTTTTCTTCCTAATCCAAATTTTAAAATGATAGATCAATGGCACTATGTTCATTTCTGTAGAGTTTGTGGAACCTGGCCAGTTCTGAAAATGAATTTTTATTATAGTCAGCAGTTCTTGTGTGAATTAAACCTGCTAAAAAGCACAAATGCAGAACAATTTTTCTCCTTAGCATTTTTTTACCTGTGAAACATTCCCTTCTTTACTCACTTGACCTAAGTATGAAATTTTAACTTTAAAAAAAATGTAATCAGAACTATTTCTTTCCACAATGTCCCAGGAGAAGCCCTGGTGGAAAGACCAAAGTTGGTACACCTACTTCTATAGCATTGAATCAGTCTCTAAGAGAATGTCAGTAACCTTTGTCTTCAGATCACTGCTGCCCAGTGACCTCTGTCACTTTCAATGTTTCGAAATATAATTAATACACAAGAGAAACCATCTTCCCTTCTACCTAATACAAAGTATAACAATGTTGACTTTCAGTTTAAGAAAAAAGGAAAAGCTTCATGGAGTTTGGAGGTTATTACGTGAATTGAATAATATTAAACCTGCATTTCTAAAATTATTCTGCAGGTTCGAAAAGCTGAACCTTACTGTACATAGATGTAAGGACCTCTGCAATTGGATTTCATTCAACAATCCTAAACATGAACAGAGTCTTGTTTAAGAAATATTAAGAATGTATAAACATAGGCTTCCTATGCAATACCTCTACAATTCCACAGCAGATTCATAACATAAAAAAACGTACATTTTCTTTCTTGCTGCTCATGTAAAATGTCTGGAGAAAATGTAATTGAAAAATTTTGCTATCTGCAAAGTTTAGATAAATAAAGCTATTGCATTTGCTAAACATATAGTTGGAGTGTGGAGAAAATAAAGAGGATCCAGTCACCCTCAAAATATTGCAGGCATGTGGGTACTTCCAGAACACAACCCGGAAGCACAAAAACACAGTAGCAATAGATACTCTTAAAATAACTTTCTAGCAATCTACTCATATCATAAAATAATTGGATATATCTGTACATATATTTTCATGTAATATTTATTTATTGTTCCTCCAGGATCATAAATCAGCATATTAGTGTTATATATTTAAGCACATTTTGAGATAGCTATTTCAAGGAGCTCTAAAATGGGGGGGGGGCTTCTTGTGAAATGTTAACCAAATATAAAATATTGTAAATGGCAAGACTCAACTATATAGATCTTTGTAAATGTTTTGAAAGAGATACAATACTTCAGAATGTAGGACTATCTTTTGACTTTTTAAAGCAGCTATGTCTTTTTCCAGGCTCTTAGGGCTGCTCACGAAATTGGTTCTGGATGCATAGATGGAAAAGGAAAAAGCACTTTACCTCATTTCAATCCCAAAGAAAATGATTGAACCTGTTTCAACAACTCACGCTGCAGAATTCAAACATCTATCATGACCATAAAAGCTAATATTGTATGATATCAGAGTCAAATTCTGTGCAAATTTTGTCAAACAAACAAACAAACAAATTTGATTTCCTTTTTTTTTGCCCATCATAATTTAGTTTATTTTTTACTGTTAAAACATAAAATAGCTATTTTGTATTTGCCATTTCATGTGATATATGGATAATACATGGCTTGCAACATTTGCCTTTGTAAAAATTTGAAAATAAAATTGAATTGTATGGTCAAAAATACAAAATAGAGTTTATAATAGAGTGTAAACAGCATCTTTAATGTGTGTGTGTGTGTGTGTGTGTGTGTGTGTGTAGAGACAGACAGAGAGACAGACAGAGACAGAGAAAGAGGCAGAGAGACAGAGACAGATCTATTTAAACAAATGGATTAACATATATGATGCAAAAAATGATAATCACTTTACAATGGGGTAATTATATTTTCATATTCATAGAATGATATTGATGGAGAGAAGTGACCTGCAGAGAAAGTTCTTAAGCACTACAGATTAGGAAATATTCACAAAGAGAAGGAATAAAGTATTCCATGTGTATATGTATGTATATGCGTACGTGTATGTATATGTTCATAATCGTTAAAACTCATAACCCTGTGCAGCTCTCAATCATTTCAAGAGACTTTTTAGAACTTCCAGTAATACATTAAGTACCAATGTGCAAGTCATGTTTTGTTCTTAAATACAGGTAGTCCTTGACTTTCAACTAGTGACCGTTGGAAGTTGCAACAGACCCCTAAAAGGATACTTATAACCTGGTTTCATAGTTATGGCCACTGCATTTCTTCTGCCATTGTTCATCCTTAAAGTCCACTGCAGGGATGCTGCAGCACCCCATCCACCTATCTCCTCCTATCTCACCTGGTCCATGCAAGGCAGCCTAAAGAAGCTACTGATGCAAGAGAGCAGTTACAGCTTATAAGCCTTGACCACTTGCCCATCCAGCCATAAAGGGACTTGCAGGATCAGCCTGCTCCTCCCCCACCTCCAGGGCCAAGCAGCACCTAACTTCCCTCTTGCTTTCTTGCAGAGGCTGCTGGCCTCATGGTAACCTCTTGCTATTCTTCTAGGGAGGAGACTCTGTTTCTTAAGGAGATTCTGTTTGTTTGTGGGGCCTCCTTAGGAGAAGGTCTGTGGTAATGTTTAGTTCCAGAATGGTTTTGGTATATGCATTATTTGAGGGCAGAACCATTTTCACAGAACCTGTTTATCCATTGCCTCTTGTTTTCATTATTATCTATTGATTGTCCAACAGAAATGGCAGTGGTATAGGTTGTCAACCAGTGATTACCATCTAATGTGTCAAATTCCCTTTCACTAGAGATCTTCAGAGTCTGGATTGTCATCTGTCAAGAGATCTCTAGTAAATTCACTAAGCAGAGATTGAATTAGATTACCTTTACTGTATGGTCTTTTTACAAATTTGTGATTCTCTGATATTTACACTGGGAATATTCATAGTCCTTTTCTACTTCAAATGATTTACTGCATTCAAGCAGATCTAAAAAGCAACCATAGTAGACAGCTATGCAAACTAAGCTACCTATGTTATATTTTAGACAAGAAAGTACAATTTAGAGGTGGTTAACTGATATATTGGCCTATACCAGCGGTTCTCAACCTTTTCCGGGGCTCAACCCCGGCCCGCATCACGCATGCGCGGTGCGATGGGTGCATCGCGCATGCGTGGCGCAATGGCCCGCATCGCAAAGGGGGAAAAAATGGCGGACCCCCCCAAAAAATGGCGGGCCCGCATTGCACATGCGCAGCGTGACGGCCCGCATCGCAAAGGGGAAAAAATGGCGGACCCCCCCAAAAATGGCCAACCCCCCCAAAAAAATGGCTGACCCCCCCAAAAAATGGCGGGCCCGCATCACACATGCGCGGCGCGATGGCCCGCATCGCAAAGGGGAAAAAATGGCCGACCCAAAAAAATGGCCAACCCCCCCAAAAAATGGCAGACTGCGGTGTTTGGCGACCCCCATGAAATGGTCATTCGACCCCAAATGGGGTCGCGACCCACAGGTTGAGAACCGCTGGCCTATACAGTCCTTACCTAACATTGACAAACAGTACAAATGGCAAACAAGCAGGAGCTGAATTTCTGATAAAGTCTTTTATGTAGTCAAACCTTCAGAATAGGTTAAACAAATAAAAAAAAAATCACACAAGCAAGAGTTAGGTCAAGCAAAAGTTCTCACACTTTTTACACCTGTAAGAAATGTGTCATTTTTTTAGAGGGCACAGATTGTCTGCTTTCCAATTTAAGGGCTCATCTAAGGCCATTCTCTTTTCTTTAACTCAGATAAGCTTGTAGAGAAACCACTAGAATAAACACCAGGTTGTTATAGGGCCAGCATCAACTAACCAGCTACTATAAATTGTCCTTTTTCCCCAAAACTTCACTCAGCCCCCATCATCAGAAGACAAAGGATAGCATTTTATATCAATATCCCTGTTATACTCCATATATATACTTTAAATGAAACTATCAGGGTTTATTTTGTTCACCAAGCTTGAATTCACATTTTTAGAAATCTTTTAGTTTTCATACCAGTGGCTTTTTGTTCATTAGAATGAAAATAGCTTCTGGCTCTTGTGTTTCCATAGAGTTCTACTTTGCTAATGGGAGGAGAAATGCAAGCTATTTATGGCAAATTATACTAGCCATATTACTTGACCCAAAACCAAGTGTTGTTCATTCAGATCCTCTTAATTGGGTCTTTCATTCTTCTAAAAATTTTCACAGGGGATTAAGATCAATTGGCAAGCTGACAGCTATGCAAGCTAGCAAAGGAATTTGACTTTTTTAGGATAATCTAAAATATAAATCACCCGTCTGTTTAAGAAATTGTCACACCATTGATTTTTACAGTCTCTGTGACCTTAGGTTCTGATCTGTAACCATCAAATACAGATTTCAATCCTATCACTGTAGCCACCCAGCTTTCAGCAAGTTAATTCCAAGTATTGGGCTCAACAGATACATTATTGATGTTTTTTAGCTGAAAGGCTCTTGTTAATACCATCCAATTTTCCAGCTTGTTTTGAAAGATTCAGTAGATGCATCTTATAGAGGACATGTCAATTTACACTGAGAGGCACAATCATTTTGAATACAAATGCAGTTCTTGATATATGAATTTCTATATTATCTAGCAGTGTTTTAACTAGCAAACCTTGATGTTCAGATCAAATGCATTTGTGCAAATGAACACTTTTTCTGACTGAACTATCTCCAAGCTAAGACCTTGATCTGAATTTCATGAATTCATATTGAATTTCAGACTCTTCATAAAACATGTGATTCAAAGCTCTTGAAGAACATGCTATTTACATTCAAAAATGCATACAGCAATACATAATTTAGGACTAGAATGTTTATGCCACTTAAACTGTGACATCTACTGTATGGAAGCTACCTTAGAAGGTTTATGCTACACAAACTGTGACATCTATGGAAGCTACCTCAGTTTTGCTGTTCACAGAGGCATATTTGATATTGTATTATATTGTATTGTATTTGATTTGATATGCTCTGTATTTAGCCTGACTTTTGTTGGTGTAATTGTTACATTAATTATTTTGTTAAGTTGTCTTATTGTTTTGCTGAATCTCAAGTCCTTGTAATCCCTAACAATTGTATATAAAAGGTGACCTTGACAAACTATTTGAAATACAAAACATCTTATCCTGGCCTTCCCCCCACCCCAGTAAACTCAAGTGTGATTTGGACTTGTGTAAGCATCAGAAATGTTAATTACAACTTTTCTTCTGTCACAAAGTTAAAACATATCAATAAAAACAGTGAAAACATTCAATGAGGTTTACCATTCCATAAACAAGAAATGTACATGCTTGAAGAACAGAATTAAACTGGGGGCGCCCAAGACTGTAATCTAAATCCACTTGTTACAACAGCATCCAATAGACAGTACTTTTAAGATGAGATGGCAATTAAAGGATTCATTCATGCACATTGTGAAACTGTTAATGAAAGGAATATGTACTGAAAAGGGGGAGAAATTATGTTTTCCACTGTCTGAACAGAAAACAACATTCCCTACTGTCCCAAGAAGTTGTTTTAGAAATGTTACAATGCCCAAGTATCAAGAATCAGAAGAGAAAAAAGAAGATAACTCCAAACTATCAGAAGTTGCTGTTATAGATAGATATGCAGATTTTAAGCCTCAATTCTATTTACAAAACCACACTAATATATTGCTAATTTATTTGATTCTTTAGTTACTAAAATGAAGCCAATGAAGCTATTGGGACATGAAGTGCATATGTTTCATTGATTATGACATTTGCAGTGCTATTTCAAAAAGAAAAACCCCCACCAAACTTACTGAAAGTAATATTAATAACAATAATAACAATAATAATAAAGTTGGAAGTGGCCAGGCGGTAGGGAAGAGGGCGATGCCCGCATGTGCATCGGAGGAAGGAGTGGGGAATGCTGGGAGTTGCAGTTCATCATCATTTGGGAAAACATGACTTTCCAAAGATCCTGCCTTCCTTCCTTCCTTCCTTCCATCCATCTCCTTCCCTTCCCCTTCAATCTTTCCTTCCTTCCTTCCCCTTTCAATCTTCTTCCTTCCCCATCTCCTTTCTTCCCCCTTCAATCTTCCTTCCTTCCTTCCATCTCCAACTCCATCCCTTCCCCTTCAATCTCTCTTCCTTCCTTCCTTCCTTCCTTCCTTCCTTCCTTCCTTCCTTCCTTTCCTTTTTTCCTTCTTTCCTTCCCTCTTCAATCTCTTTCCTTCTCCATCTCCTTCCTTTCCCCTTCAATCTTCCTTCCTTCCTTCCATCTCCATCTCCATCTCCATCCCTTCCCCTTCAATCTCTCCCTCCCTCCCTCCCTCCCTCCCTCCCTTCCTTCCTTCCTACCTTTTTTCCTTTTTTCCTTCCTTCCTTCCCCCTTCAATCTCCTTCCTTCTCCATCTTCTTCCTTTCCCCTTCAATCTTCCTTTCTTCCTTCCATCTCCAACTCCATCCCTTCCCCTTCAATCTCCCTCTCCTTCCTTCCTTCTTTCCTTCCCCCTTCAATCTCCTTCCTTCTCCATCTCCTTCCTTTCCCCTTCAATCTTCCTTCCTTCCTTTCCCCTTCAATCTCCTTCCTTTCCATCTTCTTCCTTTCCCCTTCAATCTTCCTTCCTTCCTTCCATCTCCATCTCCATCCCTTCCACTTCAATCTCTTTCTCTTTCCTTCCTTTCCCCTTCAATCTCCTTCCTTCTCCATCTCCTTTCTTTCCCCTTCAATCTTCCTCTCCTTCCTTCCTTCCTTCCCCCTTCAATCTCCTTCCTTCTCCATCTTCTTCCTTTCCCCTTCAATCTTCCTTCCTTCCTTTCCTCTTCAATCTCCTTCCTTCTCTATCTCCTTCCTTTCCCCTTCAATCTTCCTTCCTTCCTTCCATCTCCATCTCCATCTCTTCCACTTCAATCTCTTTATCTTTCCTTCCTTTCCCCTTCAATCTCCTTCCTTCTCCATCTCCTTTCTTTCCCCTTCAATCTTCCTTCCTTCCTTCCCCTTCCCTCCCTCCCAACATTTCTGAGCAAGGAAGAGTAAGCTTCTCCAGTGAGCATTGCTATATTGTTTTTGTAATTCATCACTATGCTTTAATTATGTTCAATTCGTAACAATGAAAATACACCCTGCATATCAGATATTTACATTACGATTCCAGACAGTAGCAAAATTACAGTTATGAAGTAGCAACGAAAATAATTTTATGGTTGGGAGTCACCATAACATGAGGAACTGTATTAACGGATCTCGGCACTAGAAAGGTTGAGAACCACTGCTCTAGGTTGTTTGATTATCTTTTCCAGAATCTTCCCAGGTATTGAAGTCAGACTGATAGGTCTGTAATTTCCTGGGTCCATTTTTTTTTTCCTTTTTTGAAGATGGGAACTACATCAGCTCTTATCCAGTCCTCCGGTAGCTCCCCAGTGCTCCAGGATCTTTGAAAAATATAGTCCAATGGTTCTGAGATCACATCTGACAGTTCCTTGAGAACCTTGGGGTATAATCCACCTGGTCCTGGTGATTTGAACTCATCTAGGCTGGATAGGTGCTCACTTACTGTTTTCTTGCCTATCTTAACTTGTATTTCTATTCTGTTTTTTTATGGCACTATTTTTGGTAGGTTGGTCTGTTTTTTCCCTTTGTGTAAAAAGACAGATGCAAAAAACGAGTTAAATAGTTCTGCTTTCTCCCTGTTGCTTGTCACCTTTTTGCCACTTTCACCCACTAATGGACCAATCGTTTCCTTCACTTTTTTTATTTTTTACATGTTGAAAGAAGCTTTTTTTGTTATTTTTGACTTTGGTCGCAAGCCTTAGTTTATTCTGAGCCTTAGCTTTCCTCACTTCATCTTTGCAGGCCCAAGCTATTTGCTGATATTAAGCCATTTTCTTCTGAAAACAGAAGTTAATTCATACATTTTTTCCCTGCTGATCACATTAATTTCAGTCTTCTTTATTCCTATATATTCCATTAATCCCCTCTTATTTTGTCTATCTTGTTCTCTAAAACTATATAATGGTTTTATATAAACAATAGGCAGTGGTGGGATTCAGCCAGTTCGTACCACTTCAGCAGAACCGGTAGCTAATTTTTTGTTACCCAGTCCCAGAATGGATTTCCGGAAGCGGCATCCACCCAGAGAACCGGTTGTTCACTTATTTGAATCCCACCACTGACAATAAACTATGCATAGTAGAAGGGTGGAGCTATACCCCTGTATAAAACAGGAAATACATTTTCCCCTGTAGATGCTTATACCCAAAACAAAGAAGATTATGATGTAAACAAGATCTGACAAGTGAGATATTTAATTAGCTCAAGTGCTGATCAACTATAACCCTTTGTGAATAACCTTCATCTGGAAGCATCATCTGTCTCACTGCACTTCAGTAATGGTCTGTAATGGTATACACTTTTTTGTATTTAGTTACTTCAACATAGAACTTCAGTAAAGACAAAATACATAGACCTTTTAACACTGCCACAAAATAATTTTTTGCACACCTGTTAAGGAGAATGGCAAGATTGAAATATAGGCAACACCTTTTAAGATACAAAAAAAATATGTTTGTACTGTTTGCATAGAGAGCCCCTGATTTTCTATGCAAGGGACAAGTGCTTCTGTCTCAACACTGAATTTCTATTTTCCTATGCTGTACCACTCTCTATCTTTCAGTTGCCCTTTATTCATGGATAAGTGTCTTGAAGAACACAAAGTGGTGCAGCAAAAACAGAGGCAGAAAAGAAAGAAGCACGCAGAAAAGGAAACACACTTCAGATATATGACCTCTATTGCTAAGAAAAGCACACACTACTGAAGGGTGACAAGAGGCAGCTAGAAAGGCAGAAAGGCTAAGTGAGGCTTTGCATGGCTTCTTGAAATAATTAGCAAATACAGAAATCAAGTGGCTTCCAAAGAGAACACACAGAGATTCATTTAGAGATTGCTACCAGTATGAAGACCAGTCCTTAATAATCAAGCCAACTCATTCTGAAAGTGACTCACTGACTTTAAATATATGCCTTCACTTCAGCCTTTTCTTACCAGACAATAGCTTCTGAATCTGCAGTTGACTCTGTTGCAGGTCCATTTGATCTGAGACCTTACCTTTGTTCAGTGTTTTTTTTAGCTGAGCTTAAAGTACTCTATCTTCCCTAAATGGCTTAGTTCTCCTATTGTTCAGTGCCATTTCTTTTGTCCTTACAAGGGATATTTGTTGCTTGTAGTTTGACTTAGATTTGTTTCAAGCTTTTTTAAAATTTAAATAGAGGATGATGTAAAAGCTCTTCTTTGCTTTATGTGTTGATTGTCCACAGATCCAACAGAGGCAGGCAGGCAGGCCTTGTAATCAATACCACATTATATTCTGATGGAAACTCATATCCTAAGCACATTCTGGTTGCATTTGCAGCCAGTATCAATTGCAATAGTCAGTGGAAACAAACTCCATGTGAACATTAGAACTATATTAACCCTAACCTTGAGACAGACTCAGCTAACAGAATTATTCAACCTTGGTTGTGTTTCTCCACCCCTCCCTCATACCCTAGTGAATCAGTCTTCTGAATACTATCTTGCTTCCCAGAACTTAAGAAATGTTTCAGTCCTCTTTGCTTATGTAACAATTCTTGCCTCTCCCTTAAGGGAATCTCTCTCTCTCTCTCTCTCTCTCTCTCTCTCTCTCTCTCTCTCTCTCTCTCTCTCTCTCTCTCTCTCTGCCACCATATCCTTGTTTCCAGTTTCCCTACAATAACTATTTCTATTTTAAATGTCCACACTATATTCTACCCAGCTATTATATTTTATTTCACATATTTTTACATTCTTTACTAGTTTTAATGTGCTTCTGTATGTTTTCTTTTCTGACATATTGTCAGGTACCTAGGTGGGAAGTAAACCTGCCAGAGTCTTTTTTGGATCAACATGTTCTGCTCATCAGAAAGGAAAATCACTTGATCTTATGTCCAAGGCTAATAATATCCACTGTTATTTTTAAATTCACGGACTTTTGTCATACTGCAGTATGTATAACAGAGAAATGTCCTTCAAATGTGTCCTTCTCAATGCATGGTTTATGATAAGGAGCTGGGAATTCTTATAGGAGAAAGTAGTAGGTAGAGGGTGGCAAATAGACGAAGTATTAAAATACATGTGAAAGATAGGAAATTGCCACTACATTCTATAAACCCTTTTCTTGAATATGGAAAGAATTAATTATGATATTGAACAATACAGAAGAGGTGAACTTGCTAAGTACATACATATGTTGAGTATATATCATAGCTGGCTCTTACGTAACTTTGAATTGCTTTTGGTTAAAAAATGAAAGAGCCAAAAAGGGTTCAATTTCTACTTTTACATCATACAAAGTCAAACTTTCAGAAGGAGGAACTGCTTACAAAAGAACCATTATCAGTTAAGTAGGGCATCCTGGCTGAAAACGGGTACTGTCTATTATTTATTTGAAAAGAGCAGGAATCTGGAAATGATGGACCTTGCCTCTTTCAATGAGATCCATCAAACCTGTGTATATACTACATAACACAGGCATTGAATTCAATGGCTTAAGGGGCCTATCCATCTCTATGAATCTTTAATTCTTAGAAGCAAAACAGCACAAAATGAAGAAAACGGCCAGGAGAAAGATTAGAAAACAAAATTTTAAGTCAGTATATACAGTTATGAAGGAAATATAAATTGCAGCCTCTTGTCTAGGATGTAAATGTAATACTTTTGAAGTTATTTTGATGGAGCTACCATGTCACACATCTGAGCCATATTTGAGTATTCCAAATCACAGCTAGAAAGGAAAGAATGAACATCATTGGTACATTTGAATAAAAACATTCTAAGGCACACTGAAACAAAAAGGGATTTCAAATGTAATTAATGCTGCAAAGAAATAAATGCGGGTTATATAGAAAATATGCAGCTGTGCCTGTTTGATTTGCAAGTACAACCATTTGTAAGAGATTCTTCAAACCATTCATACCAGAAATTGCACTTCCTTGTGCTTTCAACAGTTTGATAAAATGTTTCCTGTCGGCTGCTGTGTTAAGTAGGCATGCATATTTCTGTTTCTGTTACCAAGCAAGCAAAACAATCTGTTCACAACTTAACTGATTACAAAGAGAGAGAAAAATCCCAAATAAATATTTCCATATGCACAATATTCTTTCTTTCAAACACAAACATGTATTAATGATGATTATTTGGATGGAAGAGTCACAAGTATCTCTGTTCTGCAATGCTCTTAGCTGAAAACTGTAACAATTAAGAAATGAATCCAACTTGGGTCAAAACAGACCCATGCCATGGTTCCACTTGTCTCCTTGGAAGTAAACATAAACCAGCTGAAAATATATATGTGAGAGACCCAATGCCAAATGGTAATGGTCCGTTATGGGCTTTTCTATACTTGCATTCTAACATTACACAATCATGCCCAATCTCCTCTCTTAGCTTTTCAACGCAGCTGTCTTCTTCCCCTGGACCATGAGCTATAGAGTCTTAACACAGTATTTTTTTTCTGTCCAAGCTGACACAATGTGTGCAAAAACTGTAATGTTTTGTTACATATTCTTGGCGTCAAGTTCAAATGATCAGTTGTGATTGCAATCAAGTGTGTTTGGTCAGAGACTGAAGTTGCACTAAATTTGCATATCTGATTTGAGGGATAAAAGAGCACTAGTTATAGAAATTCCTTTTCCCTACCCAAATTGTGTAGTTCCATTTGCAGGTCTTGAAATTGAGATAAATTTCAAGTGTTAACGGAAACTTTTCAGGACTATTGCGCAGTCTTGTAATAGGAATACAGGGTCACAGCATAACATTCGAATAAGAACAAAGAAGCTTTAGAGTGTTTCTATGCATAGAAAGCATAATTTCTGCTCATAGAGAGGTTGACTCAGCAATCCATGTATTGCTACATTGCCCTTGAACACCTATGACATCTGGCACTCATAAACCCAAGTATTGGAAATTGTAGTAATCTTTCTGATCAAGAAATTATTATCTTCCTTCTGCAACACCTGACTTGAACATTATAAAGGTTGCTAGGTTTCTCGCAATAGCTACTGCTTGAAGAAACTGGGTGATAGCCTCTTCTTCTTATTGCTTCGGATTTATTTGTTTAGCAATATATTAAATACTACACTAGTGTTTCATAGATCTGGAACTGTAAATACATTTATAAAATTAAATTGTATGATGTCAATTTGGAGAAAATCAGAAAAAAATAATCATTTTGGGCTAGTTTTTCTGAACTCAACATTCCCATTTTTTTTAAAAAAACCATCAAGATTGGCTTTTTTATGTGTCCCATCATGTAATGATATGTGGGAATACTTTGAAAATTATGGGAAGAGATACTGCCTAGGCTAGGGAATGATCAGGTAAAAAGAGGAGGATCCTGCAGCTACATAAGGGGAAGAAATAGAAAATCAAAAAGGATCCTCCCTAAGGTATCAGGCTATAAAAAGAGAGAGAGGGAGATTTGTATTCTCAGTCTTGCAAGATTCTGTTAATGAAGCCTTACAATAAAATAGAATTAATTCTTCTCCTTGTGTTTCCTGTCTGGTCTTCCTGGGAAGGCTGACATACCAACATTAGACATGCACTTTATTGAATTTCAAACTGAGCCTATTATGTGGCAATGCTAATCAGTGGGAATTTTCTCTCTATGGAAGCTCTCGTCGCATCCATCCTGATCAACTTTAGATATGAGATCAAAGTTTTCAATGAATAACAAGCTATTTTTTGCTACTCTGCAACCTTCACAAGAAGATGTTCTATAATCTATGAATCCATTTAAAAAAAAATCCTAGGCTTTTTAAAAAGATGTTCTGAAAAAATATATCATACTTTATGTTATTTATTGAGATTTCATATTTGTGTTCCACTTCAACTGCAAAGCAGAGTATAAATGTTTTACCCAAATTTGCCTCATTCAAAAATAAATAGAAATAGACTGTTCAAAAAGTGGGTATGTACACACAGAGACACACATACATGCATCCATACTCACACTTTCAGAACATTCAGATCTAAAAATAGGGATTTGCTGTAGGAAAGATGCTTTAGAGAACATAACACAAATGACACTGACAGTTTGCAGTGAATAAGGAAAAAATTTGTACTTAGTCCATTTGTCTGATGGTTGGGTTTGAACTTCACACGAAGCTGAAGGAAAGAACAACGTAACAGCAAACAGAGAAGACAGATATTCAGTCTTCAGTTCATTAGAATTTTATGAATTTTTTACTCTGAAAAAGACAGTCTCAATACTCAAAAAGACATTTTAAACAGGGTCTCTCTTCCAACTTCTCAAAGCCAAAATACAGTTTCTTAACCTTTAAGGTAAATAAAAGTTAAAAGAAAAGAAAAACTGTTATTGAAATAACAGGCCTCGCCAATAACAGAGTTTTTTTAAAATCTCAGTTCCATTAGTAGACCCAAACAAGACGTAGCTAGGGCATCTCTTGTGCCCTACTCATGAAGTGAAGCTTGAATTATTAAATATTGGCAGGATGGTTCCCCAATACTTTGCCACTCTGGAGTCTGAATATAATGATATGGAAGATTTATAGTTCTCTATCACTGCAATGCCTGATTTAAAAAAAATTGGTAACAGCATTATATATACATATATCATCTAACACTTACATCTAACTCTTAAATGTTAATATATTATCAGTTCAATTAAACTATGCTCCCAATTTATAGAGAATGGGAAGATACAATGTTCAGCAATATAATCCAATTTCCCTTAATTATTTTCACTATGGAAACAGATAAGTAACCTGAACATTAGTAAAATCTACAGCTTCAATAAGCAATCTATATTAGCTCTGAATAACAATTTTGTCAACTTTGTTTATTTATTTGTACACTTGTTCAAGTCCAAACAACTTTGAATGGTTTACACTTTTAAAAAGGAATTACTGTACAGTAACTATAAAGAAAGAGCTCATATGCAGCCAGAAAACTCTCTAGAATAAACAAAACATCCTACGCAGGCTCAATCACTACTCTGCCCCAAGTCCTGGGAGAACAACCATATTTTCAGAGACTTTCTCATCATTATCGAGGTAGAAATCATATGCATTTCTTGGGAATATATCGTTCCAGAGGATAGGCATCATAATAAGGAAGACATATCTCCTAGATACTGATCAATGACACTATTTAAGCTAAGGTGCCTAAAGCACATCAATTTTGCCCAATCTCACTGGAAAGGCAGAAATTATTGGAGATAAATAGTGCTTCAAATAACCCATGATAGGTTTTATAGCTGGTAACCAGTACCTTAAATTGTACCCAGAAGCCAACTTTTAACTGGCACACTGAAAGAGTAGGAGTTTTCATGGGCATAAAGTGGAATATTTACTGCTACTTGCACCATTGCATTCAGGAGCAGTTGTAACCTCTGAATGCAGGTGATGACCAGGCTGAACCCAAGGGAGTGGTCAAGCATGCCATCCCTCTCAAGCCCCTACATGCCCGCCAGAGATCTAAGTCCTCAAATACCTTTGACTCTTATCTAACTTGATCATTATAGTATAGATTCTTGTGGAAAGCTAGCTTGGAATAAACTTGTATTCTTAGGAACAGCCTTGCTTCCTGATTTCTTGCACCTAACATTGAATATTTTTCAAGTGTTGCCCCCTTGCAGTACTGGTAGTCCTTGATTTACCACAGGTCATTTAGCAACATATCAAAGTTATGATTACTCCCCCCCCCAAGGTACTTAAGACTCAGTCCCAAAGTTACCTCTGTTGCAGCATTCTTACGGCCATTCACCCTTAGGACCAACCACAGAGATGCTACAATATCCACCTATTTTCTTCCCATTATGCTCTGTTGCTTCCCCACAGGCACTGGGTTTGCACTAGGTCCAGCCTACCAAGTTAAACATGCTCCTCCCACCCATCCACCACCAAAAACTCACTTATCTTTCAAGGATCTCTAGAGTTCAGAAGGTTGGGATACAGAAGGAGGACAGGTGGCTGGCTCCATTGTTTGGCTGCCTTGCAGAATTCCACAAGCAGCTGTGTTTTTCTGAGATGCTGGTAAAGCTTTTGGCTTTTCTTTCCTCTCTAGTGACCAGTCTTCCTTGCCCCGGCATTAGCAGAGTATCACACCCAACACTGGGGGAGGGAAGGCTACCACTAGCAAGAAGAAATCTTTGTGGTTTTCCTCCCGCACCTAGTTGCTGTGGGTGGGATGGCTATGCTAGTGGGGAAAGGAAAAACAAGAGCTTTGCTAGCATCTCAGAAAAAGACAGCCACTAGTGGAATTCTGTCACATGGTCCCACAACAGAGTTACCTGTCTTCCTTCCATATCCCAACCTTCTGAGCTCTTGTGATCTTCGAAGGGTAAGTGAGCAATCGATGATGGGTAAAGAGTGGAGAGTAGGCTCAAGAGGCTATGAGTACACCAAGAGGCAAAAAGTGGAGCATGGGGTATTTCACAGGCTGGGGGAAGCCTTGGGAGGCTGGAGGCAGGTGGGCTTGTGCCTGCATTAGGGTCTCTCCCACCCCGAGGTACCCCATATTCCACTTCAGAATCCGGGCATTCATTTAACAAATGCAGTGGGGAGAACAGGGATGTGGACTTGTTAAGTGAGGAAGTTCACTTAATGCCCTCCTGACATTTGACTGGGTTTCATTATGGTCATAACTTGATGATTACCTATGGTCCATTTTTGAGATACTAGGGCATAAACGAATGTGTAAAATGCCTCACATTACAGGAATGTGTGCAACTGACACACACTAGATTAAATTCTGTGAAGCCTCATGGTTATAGCCACCCACCTGTTCTTTAAGTAAGAGCCTTGAGTACAAAAGAACTTCCAAACTGTCCCTGAGACTCAAAGGGGGAAGTACTATTCCATACCAGACTAAAGATGAAAAGTACCAAAGTTGGGGGGGGGCAAATATCCACAGCCACTCAATTTTGTTAGGATTGAGTCTGAATCTGTTCCTGACTGAAATAGGTCCAGAGAATGCATTTCCTTCAGGATCCTGTGGAATAGTTGACTAATGATCTTTTCAATAAGATTTGTCCTGATACTCTTTAAAGTACTTTCTAGACTGAACATGTAGGAGAAAGTCTATTTCACAACCTTCTCTGGTTATATTTCAACCCTGCCTCAGTTATCTTTGTCTTTCGAGGGGGGGAGGATGGAGACACACAACACATTTCCAAATAGAGCATGGAACTTCTGCCACCCATACCTGTTATCTATCTACAGCAGGTTATGTGCAGCTCAGAGGCATTCTTTAACATAAAGATGCTGGTTCTTAAATCTAAAGAGTAAATCAAAAGGAACCTAGAGGACAGAAGTGTTCATGGAGTGACCGATATCTATTGGCTATAATTTGCCCATCCCTCCTAAAAGATACATGATAAATGAACCGTGATGGCACAGTGGTTAGAATGCAGTATTGCAGTCTAATTCTGCTGACTGCCAGCTGCCAGAAGTTCAGCAGTTCGATTCTCACCGGCTCAAGGTTGACTCTGCCTTCCATCCTTCCGAGGTTGGTAAAATGAGGACCCAGATTGTTGGGGGCAAAAGGCTGACTCTGTAAACTGCTTAGAGAGGGGGCTGTAAAGCACTGTGAAACAGTATATCAGTCTAAGTGCTATTGCTATTGCTGTAAATTACAAGCAATACATCCATTCCCATATTTTCCTACTTCTAGGTCCCTTTCCTAACCCAGAAGCTTCCATATTTTGGGGACTTTAACTCCCAGAACTCCCAGCCAACAAAAAAACAAACATGCCACCTGAAAAATTCTATGAAACACAGCCACAATAAACTGGAAAGGCCCATGTTGAAAAAAGCAGTTCTGCAATTTTAGGTGGCCACAAGAGTCAGTAGTATGGACACCATTTTTCATCCAACTTTCTGTCCAGCCGCAGAAAACAAAAACATTGTTTGGAGATATTTTTTTCCCCTGTTCTATTTCCATTACAACTGCCAGAATGTTTAACAAAAAGAAATCTGAAACTGTCAATTTTTTAGAAAGTGTATATTCAGGATCCACATCATAAGATAATAAGACAGTTTTACATCTGACATTTATAATCGGTAACAACACTAAAAGCAACAGACTCAGAAAGGGGTAGGATGTTGTATTGTTAATAAAGACACCATGTGTGTGTCCACAAAGAAATTCACATTCTGGACAGCAGAAATCCGGTTGACAAGGTTTTTGTACAGACAATAAAAGAAATAGAAATGTTGTAACCATGATTTTTAATTTTAGATTGCCTGGACAAGTAAAAGATATTAATGAACACTTTCTGTGCCAAACTTTTAAAAGCAACATGAAAGTGACATAAACAGACTTCAACTACCCTGTCTTCTGCTAGAAATCTAATTTTGCCAATAGTCAGAAGCTGAACAAATTCCTGTCTTCTCTTCCTGTCCATTTTGATTTGTCAGAATGCAGAAGAAAGAATGTGGGAATTTGCTATCCTGGATCTCCAACAGTGAGGACAAAGAATGAAAGATGACTAGAACTTCTGATAAAGAGATGTTAATCTTCTTTCTGTAATAGGAGCTGAGGAATACAAAAGAATAATAAAAGTATAATGCTTTCAGAAGAGCAGATTTATATGAAATCAGACAGAAGGTATGTTAGATTCAATAGCTTAAAATCCTGAAGATGAAAAGTGTCCGGAGAGAATGACAATCCTACAAAAAGAGATACGGAGACACAACTGCAAAGAAGGAAGGGAATATATGAAACAATGTGAATACACACAATGCTCTTTATAATACTGAAAAGAAAAATGAGTATGCATAGGAAATGGAAGGAGGAAGTCCCAGTTGAAGAAGAATGTAAGGCAGTCATCATAACTTTATAGATTATTGCAGCACAGAGTGAGCTGAGGCTTCTAAGAAATTCCTCCGAAACAAAGACATGTTTTATGTTAGAAACAAAAATGAAGACAGAAAGGCTGAAGGTTAGTTGTGAAGAGAAAGAGACAAATTGGTAATGGAGGTTAGGAAGAAGACAGATAACTCATATTTGTCATCAATATTCTTTCAGAAGAGAAAAAGAGTCCTAGTTGGCCACTGATTGCCTCTAATGGTAAGACTGGAGTTGCAACTCAGGATAGTCAAGGACAGGATAGAACCACTCCTTAAATGACTTGAAATGAATTTAAGTCTTCAGGTCCAGATGGATTATATCCTAGAGTACTGAAAGAACTAGCAGAGATTATTAAAAAAAATACTTGTAGAATCTCTGGGAAATTCTGGAGAAGTCACAGAAGATTTGAAGGAGAGAAAATGTTATGCAGAAAAGGAAAGTAGGGCCACCTTGATGGAAGGAAATGGGAAATCATATCCTAAGAAGAACTGGGCTCCTGAGAAGAGTTTTAGGCTGAGGAGAGATATTTTAGATATCCAATAGAGGAGAGAGATATTTTTTTATTCTGTTGGGCAGAACCAGAAACAATAGATTGAAAATACATGGAAATAGTTCATATCAGATATTAAGAAGCATTTCTGTTGACAAGACTGAAGTGCTGTACTTCCCATCACTGAAAGCCTTCAATTAGAAGCTAGTTAGCCATCTGCCATAGCGGCTCCTATAATAAAAAATGGTTAGACTAGATCTAGAAGAGGCATGTCAAACATAAGGCCCGGGGGCTGGATGCGGCCTGCGAAGTGGTTTCATGTGGCCCGCGAAGCCATCCTGGAAAAAGTGAGGGAACGGCCCCTGCAGCCTTGGCCCTGGCCCAGGCCACCCGGGAGCCAATGTACAATTTTGTGGTGGCCATCTATGCTGAAACGCATTCAGTCTTAGCTCCACAAGGCCGTCTGGAAACAGCGAGGAACCAGCCCCTGCCATGTTGGCCCCGCCTCCTGGGTGCATGCTGGGGAGGTGTCACCCTTTGTGAGGAATGAAGAAATGGACTATGCCAGGCCCCCTTCATGCGAACGATGTAGAGCTGGCCACGCCCACCCAGTAGGCCACACCCAATCCATCCATGCCCACCCAGTAGGCCGCACCCATCCGGTCCCCTGAGGGCAACCGCAATGCTGATGCGGCCCTCAATGAAATTGAGTTTGACACCCCTGATCTAGAAGATCTCCAAAGAGATCTCCAACTCACTGATCTTATGATTTTGAAAACAGATCTAAAATATTGTTGTGGGGAATTCTTCTCTCTAAGGACAGCATTACCAGACTGAAAGTCAAGTATGAAAAGAGAAATCTCATGGGTGTAATGTCATAGAATCCTAAACTCTGAGCAAATATGGAAGACGAGGGGCAGAAAACTCAAGAGGGCAGTAAAACAAAAACAAAAAATATGTATCAATAATTTAATTGAAAACATTTTCAATGATCCTCCAAATAAAATGCAGTGGTCGGACATTACTCAGAGAATATTTAGGAATGCAAATTTTCAGTATTTTCTGCAGAGCAAAATGGTCATCTAAATGTATTCAAATGAAAGACAGGAAAATCGACTGCACTATTTCATATTGTTCAGATGTAAGTTAATTGGGGTTGCAGCTTTCACAATGCCAGCTAATCTGCCCTAATTAAAGCAAGATGTATCTGTATTTCTCTATTAGTCATGTATCATAAGAACATAAGAAGAGCCATGCTGAATCAGGCCAAAGCCCATCGAGTCCAGCATTCTGTGTCACACAGTGGCCCACCAATTGTACATGGGGATCTTAAGCAGAAAGAGAAGGCAAAACCCTCCCTTTCCCTTGACCCCCAACAAATGGTACCCAAGGGAATCCTGCCTGCCTCAACCAACATAGAGGCGGCACATGGACATCCGTTTTAATAACCACCGATACACTTGGCATCCATGAATCTATCTAGCCCTGCCTTGAAGCTGTCAAGGCTGACAGCTGTCACGACCCCTTCAGGAAGTGAATTCCATAAATCAACGACCCTCTGGGTGAAGAAATATTTCCCTTTATTTGTCCTCACTTTCTTAGCTATGAGCTTTAGGGAGTGCCCCCTTGTCCTGGTATTGTGTGATAGAGAAAAGAATTTTTCTCTATCCACCTTTTCTATCCCATGCATGATTTTATACACTTCGATCAAGTCACCCCTTAAACGCCGTCTTTCAAGGCTGAAGAGACCAAGGCGTTGCAATCTGGTTTCATAAGGGAGGCGCTCCATTTCCTTGATCATTCTTGTTGCCCTTCTTTGCACCTTTTCCAGTTCCATTATATCCTTCTTGAGGTGCGGTGACCAGAACTGTACACAGTACTCCAAGTGTGGTCTCACCATCGATTTGTACAGAGGCAATACAACACTTGCTGACTTATTTTCGATTCCCTTCCTAATCATGCCAAGCATGGAGTTTGCTTTTTTTACTGCTGCTGCACATTGGGTTGACATCTTCATCGAGCTGTCCACCAAAACCCCAAGATCCCTTTCTTGGGTTGTCTCAGAAAGTTTGGTCCCCATCAGTTGGTAAGTATAATTGGGGTTCTTTGCCCCGATGTGCATAACTTTGCACTTGTTTAGGTTAAAATGCATTTGCCACTTTGCTGCCCACTCACACAATTTCAAGAGATCCTTCTGGAGCTCCCGACAATCAGTTTCACTTTTCACAACCCGGAACAATTTAGTGTCATCAGCAAACTTGGCTACCTCACTATTAACTTCTACATCCAGATCATTGATGAATAAATTAAAAAGTAAAGGTCCCAAAACTGAACCCTGGGGTACACCACTTCTCACTTCTTTCCATCTGGAGAATTGTCCATTTATTGCCACCCTTTGCTTCCTACAATTTAGCCAGTTACCAATCCAGGACAAGACCTGTCCTCTAATTCCGTGGCTGGATAGCTTTTTTAGGAGCCTTTGGTGAGGAACTTTGTCAAAAGCCTTTTGAAAGTCAAGATATACAATATCAACTGGGGCCCCTTTATCTATGTATTTATTTACACCCTCAAAGAATTCTAACAAGTTAGTAAGACATGATTTGCCTTTGCAGAAACCATGTTGATTTTCTTTCAGCAATGCCTGTTTTTCTATGTGCCCTGTAATTTTATCTTTAATAATGGTTTCCATCAGTTTGCCTGGAACTGAGGTTAGAGGCAAACTGCCTCTTAACCAGAAAAGAAAACATAAGCAGTATGGCTTGCAGAGATGCACCATCAGGATCCATGCCCTTGAAGAGAAAGCCAAGGAAGAATTTGTGTCATCAAGAGCTGAGAGAGGTGGCAGAAAAGCTTGTTCCCATGTAGAACACCTGTACAGAATCAAGGTCAAGCATGAGACCATGAAGAGATACTAAGTGTTAAGGATTGATTTAGGATCACAGAAATCTTTAACACCACATCTGGTTTTTGTGGAAACTAACATGGTGTTAGTAAATACTAACTCTGGAATTATAAAAGTAGAAGGAATGTTCTTGATGAAAGATGATAGATACCAGATGCCTCACCTATCCATTCTCTCACTTAAAATTTGATGGCAAGAAAAATGTATTGTCATTAGCTGATGCACCAGGGAGGGGAAAAAAACTTCTCTGCTTTATGATTTGCTAAGCATACAATCCAATAAGTATATCATTGTCAGGAAGAACTTTGCTCTCAAAGCTTCTAGTTTTCGTCTTTTTAATTTGAAAAATATCAGCATATCTTTTGATTTTTTTTCCCTTCACCTTTGTGATCCCTGTTCAAGGGACAAAATCCTGCCTCTCATCCTGTCTCCAACAAAATGGAAATTGATTGTAGCAAAGACAGAATTTCAGCCTTAGTCAAAAAAACAAAAAACAAAAAAATGTTGCTGTGCAGGCAAACAGGAAGTCTGAGCTTCAATTCAAGGTTAGTAATATCTATTTCTTCCTCTAATCAGAGCAAGTCATTTTTCCCTGGGGACACAAATTCTGAAAACTTCTAATTTACAGCCCCAATGCTTTTTACTCACTAGGCAATTTTGCTTTGTTGTTGTTGTTTTTTAAAGAAAACCTTAAAAATGATAAAAATTCAAACTCTTTACATCTTGCTCTTCAGCCTAAAGACAAGAGGCAGAATGCCATTATTTTCTAGGACAAATTCATCAAAACGGAAAGGTTTTGTACTACGAAATGTTGTACATAGCTCCTCAATTTGAGGCAGCACTGTTTAGTGATACACAGAGATAATATAAAACATAATCCAATTTACCGCTTCGTTTCTCATGGAATCTGACTGGCAACACCAGCTCATGGTAGCAAAAATTAGAAGAACAGCAAATAGGATGTGGGGTTTTAGTTGAGGGATGGATGTGAATTTTCCTCATCTGGATTTTTTTGAAATACTATAAGAAAAATATAAAAAATGTCTTTAACTTATATAAGTGAATTTGAGATTTTTAAAAATTATACACATTCATTGATTACTAATTATATCATCATGTGAAAAGTTGGTTTCTCTGAATCAGTTTTTGCAGACTGAATACCACGTAATTACTGATCTAGAATTTTCTCTCCTTGATTAAAATCTTGCCATATGCTGTGCTCATCATACATTTTTCTGTGAGCACTACAGCGGGCCAGGTGGCAAAGATACACAGTGCTAAGTTTGAAATCATAAGGATTCCAGAAGAACTTGTTGAGGGGGGAAAACCAAGATGTCATAAATCATGCAAAAATAATTCTGGTAATGAAAACCTCTTGGTAGCATGCCTTAATATAGAATGAGTTATTGTTTGGATCCATTCCTTTCAGGTCTTCAACTTTGTGTTAACTGATGGCCTATAAGCCAAGATCTGTTTTATCTATATATACAAGGAAATACAGATATGAATTTGTATCTATTTTTGGCAATTACTAAGGTATCTTTATTTAAATTGTGATTCTTCAAACTTGCTGTTCATATTCATAAATATGGATCATCTTTAGAACAGGCTGTTTTATTCATTCAAGATTGAATGAATCCCAATGAAACTATGATTTGGGAACAAGAATTAGACTCCAGCTTAGTCACTTGCCTCTGAACATTTACATCAGTGTGGCTCCTTGCATAGGAAAAAAATGTAACATCATACATAATTTATTACTCAAACAGGCTGATTTTTCAGCACAATATCATCAAGTGATGAGTAACTTATGTATAACAAACAGGTATGGAACATCTGCAGATGTTTCCAATTGCAACCTAAATATTAAATTTAATAAATCAAGAAAACATATCTGCCACAATGGACCTATGAAAAAGATTTATTCAGACAAGAATCATCCCTACTAGTGCTTAATACAATAAAAATGCATGTATACATCTTCCCATTAATGATTTCATATTTTTCTCCCTTTCTCCAACTTTGAAGTTTAAGTTAAAAGCAAAAGAGCATACATTGGGGAAAAAAATCAAAGATAAAAATCCTTCAGGGTATCTTCCATAAATGATTATATATATTTTAGTGTACAATTATAATTTTGGCATGTAAAGATATTCAATATACGTGTAAAGAGTTGGAACATTTTACCCTCTAAGATAAGATCTGTCTCTATCCTTCCGTAAGAACTGAAAACAGGCTCTGCCAATTAGCCTGGGGACTAAATGAAGAGTTCCATGCTGGCTACTGGACTGATCTCCCCCTTGCTCATTCATCTGTTTGTTTATCATACTGATGTACTTATTCTCATTGCGCTCCTTTGTCATTGTTTACTTTATTGTTCTATTATTTTATTTCTGTTTATACAACTTTTCATCTTTCTTTTTATTATTGTAAGCCATCTAGAGGAGTCCCACAGTGAGATAGGCGGCAACTAAATTTAACAAATAAATAAATAGCGAGGCTTCCTTTAGGTCAACTTTGACTCATGAACACATTCATACTACGTTTTTAGCAGCATCTTGAAGTGCTCTGTCATTGCTTTCTTCAAGTGCTGTTTTTCCATTTTCCAGTCTGGCTGAGAGTTTGGTATTAACTGGAGGTCTCCATTTAAGCTCTAAATAGGCCTTATCCAGGCAACTTACTTTTGAAGCTAAATTCCGACAGGGCCTCAGTTACGGAATCAGGTCAAGATTCAACCCCCACTTTCTCAAGTTGGCAACCTATGGGCTTAAATCCTGTTTCTCATTACCACAGCTTTTTTTAAAAAAAATTGTTAGAATGAAATAGAGAATTTTATTTGGGTTTTATTCTCTCCTTTATGGAAAAAAAGACATTAAATAAACTGGGGAAGAAAATTCAACACAGCTCAGCGAGCAGCTTAAGGAAACAGGCAAAAATCTATTCAAACAACTATTTATGAATAGCTTTCACAATATATACACCGAAGACTTACTGATCCTTGAGCAAGATTAGTGATTTATCTTGACAAATGTTGGAACATCTGAAAGGACAAATCTTCTGCCAAAATCTAGAATCCCCTTCAAAAAGAGGTAGTACAAAGTCAGTGTAAATACCCAATCTATTAAAGAAGAGAACAACCTATTATTTTAAATTATTTCATAAATGGAAGGAATACTTTTTTTCTTCATTTTATTAGCATGCCTATGTAGAAGTTAGAATATTGGAGGGCAATTATAAGATGGTAAATTTAAATGAAGAAAATTCCTTCAACATTTATTCTGCTATACCCCTTGAACAAATGCTCTCAGATGAAATTTGAACAATTCTGTTACTAAATTTATTTTTCCGGGGGGGGTTAGGAAAAAAAACCCTTAATGTAACATACACACTGTATACTCTTTAGTTCTGCTCTTCAGTATCATCCCGTTCTCAGTTTTAATTAAACAACAATGTTGTGACATCAATTAGGTAGCAAAGACTGTACCATATTTTAAGTTCCATTGTTGAATGGGGGACATCGAAACTGGATTTCTCCAACACTCCAACACTCTACCCACACCACCAAAGTAATTGCATGTAGAAACAGTTTTAATGAATGCTGAAGAGAAGTTAATTCAGCAAATCCACTCAGTTTGCACTTCTCAAATTTCAGTGTAAACCAGAACCAAGTTTTACAATCCCTATACTTTTTCAAACCTTCTGATGTAGCAGTATTTACAAAAAATGATAAATGTGACTCATGGATAAATTAGGCTAATGTACACCAAATTGCTTACAAATAGAATTTAGAAAATCTCACCATATTATTTCCACATATCCAGACAGCAACAAGTCAACAAACTGGGAGAATGAGGTATATATGAGGTTTAAAATGTCCTGTTTTTGTTGCTGTTCTTCAAATTGAGTCTGCTGCTTATTAACTGCCACTAAGAGTTCAGCTATAATTCGGGCGCTTGATTATTACAGATACTTTGGCCATTGCAAAGTGGACTCCTGATGCCAAAAGATAACAATTATAGGCTAGAATGTACCTTTTCTTTTTATGTGCTGTTCAGGGGAGACTAGAGAGGTCTGCAGCATTTAAAGGAAAGTTCCAGCTTTTGCCTAATATAAAATGTGCTCCTTCTTTGAGACTTGGAAAGAATTTTAAAATTGTTAATACGTGAGAAATTTTAAAAGAATACAATTTTTTTCATACTATCAAATGTTTTTTGTCCCCCAGCAAACATAAGCAGTGGAAGGTTAAATACAGAAAATTAATAAATTAATAATAAAATACTTGTTTGTAGGCACTTAAAAATACAGCCTAATTGGTTACAGGGCGAAGCCGAACAGCAAATAGAGTGTCAAGGAGACAGTAAAATAAAATGAAGAATTAAAACAAAAAACTATCCCTATACAGGCAAATGTATTACCTGTTGTCTTTCCCTATCCTTCTTAAAAATATAGGATGAAGAGATTAATCAGCAAAATTCTGGAATACAAAATGGAGAAAAGTTTACTTTAATAAGGAAACATACATTGAAACTTATATTTAAAGCAATACAGAAATAATGGCATAAGCTACTCATTGGTATAATTATCCTTAAATAAGGTTTAAAACCAGTAGGTAGAAATTATGAACTATTGATAGCATTACTCCTGAAATATATTCTCAAATGAAGCATTGTTTTCTTCCAATGTTTTTCTAGTCCTATAAAAAGACAGATAGTTCATTGCGTCGTTGCAGGCCGGCGGGGACGAGATCCCAAAATCTGTCAAAATGGTTGAAGCAGATCGGCCTGGGAAGCTGTTCGTTGGTGGATTGAACATTGAAACTAACGAGAAAGCTCTTGAAGCCGTCTTCGGCAAATATGGCCGTATTGTAGAAGTTCTCCTTATGAAAGATCGTGAAACCAACAAATCCAGAGGGTTTGCTTTTGTCACATTTGAGAGCCCAGCAGATGCTAAGGATGCGGCAAGAGATATGAATGGAAAGTCTTTAGATGGAAAATCCATTAAAGTTGAACAAGCTACCAAGCCAACCTTTGAAAGTAGTAGACGTGGCCCTCCCCCTCCAAGGAGCAGAGGACCCCCAAGAGGCCTTAGAGGTGGAAGAGGCAGCAGTGCAACCCGGGGGCCTCCTTCGAGAGGCAGTCATTTAGGTTCTTCTAGAGGCCCTCTCCCAATGAAAAGGGGCCCACCTCCCCGCAGTGGGGGCCCACCATCCAAAAGACCTGCGCCATCTGGACCTGTACGCAGCAGTAGCGGGATGGGTGGTAGAGCGCCCCTGTCACGTGGCAGAGACAGCTACGGGGGGCCTCCACGAAGAGACTCCTTGCCATCACGAAGAGATGTCTACTTATCCCCCAGAGATGATGGCTACAGTACTAAAGACAGTTATTCAAGCCGGGATTATCCAAGTTCCAGAGACACGAGAGATTATGCCCCTCCGCCAAGGGAATATACCTATCGTGATTATGGACACTCCAGTTCACGTGATGAGTATCCCTCGAGAGGTTACAGCGATTGGGATGGCTATGACCGGGATTACTCGGATCATCCCAGTGGAGGCTCTTACAGAGATTCCTATGAGAGTTAGGGTAACTCACGTAGTGCTCCCCCTGCACGCGGGCCCCCTCCATCATATGGTGGAAGCAGTCGCTATGACGATTACGGAAGCACCCGAGATGGGTATGGTGGAAGTCGCGAGAGTTACTCAAGCAGCAGAAGCGATGTCTACTCAAGTGGCCGAGACCGTGTGGGCAGGCAAGACAGAGGCCTTCCCCCTTCTATGGAATGGGGCTACCCTCCGCCACGTGATTCTTACAGCAGCTCAAGCCGCGGAGCACCCAGAGGTGGTGGCCGGGGAGGGAGCCGCTCGGATAGAGGCAGAGGCAGAAGCCGATACTAAAAATCTTTGAAACTCATGGACCAAATCAAGTTTTTTCCTCCTCCCAACACAAGGAATGTGGAAGTTTTATCTCGTTCCCACCCAGAGGACTACCAAAACGATGTTTTTAACTTTTTTTTATTGTTGCTTGTTAAGTTCCCCTTCATTACTGATATTTTTTGTGAGGAAAGCGTAAAACATGTTTAATTTCATTTCAAAATTGTTAATAATTTCTCTCAAAAAGCAGATGTTAATGTATGCTATTTTGAGCCTATGTACTAGTGTTGTAACCTTTTCAAAGTAAACGTTAACCCTGGAAAAAAAAAAGACAGATAATGAACAGAAATGTTTTGATTGTCATGGAAATAATTGTACTGCTCCCCAGTAATGCCTTTAATAAAATACCCATTTAAGGAATTTAATGCCCATTTAAAGTATTTTAAAACTCAGACTTTTAGTAGATAAGAACAGTGGATCTGCTGGGCATCTAGTATATATTGCTTCTGAAATGTGCACACATTATGGGTTCTTGCTTAGCTCCTTCTCATATCATATCATCATCTTCATCATCACCATCATTATCAGATGACACTGTATCTTTTTCCAAAAATGTTCCAGTTGTACATGATGTGATTTCCAGTAAAAAAAAAAAAGTGTTACTGGATTAAGACGCCTCCTTTTGGGCTCTCTCAGCTATTACAGATTCACTTCAAGGTCTCTTCAAACCGTATAAAACAGGAGTGTCCTCTTGAGAGATTCCTGCTTACACAATGCTTTGCCAGTCTTACATATTCACAAGACAGCTTTTAAGGCGGAAGGAGCTAATGTGGTGCAGTTGTTTCCTCAGTCATGGGAATTCACTGGATGACACTGAGCCATGCCTATCTCTTAGATTATTCCATCCCACAGGATTTGTGAGAAAAATTGGAGGAGGAAGTACCACCAATGTTCCCTTCAGTTTCTGGAGGAAAGCCATGAAAGAACATCAACAAATAATAAGAAAAGCAACATCCCACATATATAAATTCATTTCACAGAACATGCTTAAAATGGTTTTTGAATTAAGCCATTTTTGGAACTGGTTACCATTAAAAAATATAGAAATATCCAGGTTGAGCTTGACACCCATTAGATGAACAAATCACTTTTATTGACACCAGTAGGAAGGTGTCTTCTTCTGAGATATTTTCTACACTTCCTAATCTAGCCTAAAAGCTTTGGAATTTCCTGGTGGCATCTAAACCAAGTAACATGTAATTATTTAGCTTCTGCAAATACAGAGCCAGGTCCATTCTGTACAATCAGAAAAAAAAAAGTTTTCAAAATCAATAATCAGCATTATAAGAATTGGTAGGGGTTGAAATTGTCCTGCTGCCTTTCTAATTTATTTTGAGACAGAATCAATGTCCAACCTATTTTGCCACATCAAATCACTGTTTTTTAGATGCCACCAGGAAATTCACAAGAAGCCCTCCAGGAACAACATCATGCTGAGAAGGAATGCACCATATCCACAAGAGCTTGTCTGGAGGTTCTAGTAGGGGAATGCAACTGTCATGGACCCTTAACCAAAGAATAGCCTCCTTCTGTCTTGGAAATTTGCAATTTCAGGAGGGACACACATGAAACATGAGTAAGTAAGATACTTACTTAGCCAGTTATGTCAACCAAAGTGAATCCGAAAATCAGTGAGATGATAGATTTTTTCAGTCAAACTGCAATCAGAGCTAAGGAGCATGAATTCAGTTATTTCAATAAAATATCATCACCACAACTAAGATGATACTAAAGCTTCCAACATAAAAATGAAAACAGGATATAAAGCAAGGATTTTTTAAAAAATATTTATTTTTGTGTGAGGTGACAATTTCTATGGAGAAAGGACATCCTGATGTAACAAAAAAGAGTAGGGCATAATTTTGTAAGTGGTTGTTTCGGGGGGGGGTGTTATATTGGTTTATTTTTATTATTAAATGGTCTATTATTTTATTGTTAAATGTTTTTAAGCTGTTTTTACAAAAGGAGAAAAAAGCCTCAAAAGATATCTTAGATAGGTTTAGATGTATTTTTTGAAAAGCTGATGTGTTTATTGATTCATTTCATTTATTTGGTACCATATGACTCTGATTTTGGTTATTTCAACCCGGTGATAAAGCTTTGATACAAATATATGCCAGCTTCAAGAATAGTTTATATTACTGGAAAAAAAAAACCTCACTTGAAGAATCAATAGTAGTGAGTTCATTACTGGATAACTGCTTTTTGACTGGATTCTGTAGCTAAAAGCAAGCAAAGCTTTTTTGAAAACACAAGATGAAAGCTATTATTTGCTAATTGAATTGCTCATGAAGTTGAAATATTGTTTTCTGTTGGAACATTGACAAAACTATTGCAATGAGATTTGCTCCCAATTATAGTTGGGTTGAGTTGCCGAATGCTGTATTTTTTCTTAATTTTTTACTGAATATGAGAGTGAAATGCATCCACTTCAGTAAGAATTACTTCTGGCAAAATTTACAAAATATTAAAAATCTTATGACATTCCATCTTTCCTTGAAATGGCCAAGGAACCATCTCTTCTCCATTATTTCTGGCATAGCCCCCGTTAAGGTGGAGTGGGCTGAGACAATATGATATTGCCACTCAAGTGAGCTTTATGGCTGAGCGAGAACTCAAACCAGATTTTTCCCCAGTCTTAACTACAATGTCACAGTGATTCTGCCCTTTCCTTTGGCTTGTTGATTGCCTGTCTAGGACTGAAAAGGATAAACTGTGAATTACATGTACCTTGGCCAAATCTTGAACATTTCAGACAAATATCCTGTGTTGATAATTCCAACACTTGAAAAATTGCCCCCTAGCAGAAAGCCAACTGATGATAAAATCTTTAGCTGTGGCTTGTTGGAATCAGATCGCCCTCTTCTAAATTCTGACTCGCTGGAAGCATTCATACTCCACAGTTTAAAATGTAAATAAATTGTTATATAATGGTCTTCTGGGTATTTACAGCATCTTTTACTGTAATAACAACACATTTAAACATCTGACCTGTGAAAACTGATTTGTGGAGTTAGGAAATTATACCTTCTTTCCTCTTTTAGAAATTATTTTTATGGAAACACCATAGCACAAAAATTGTCAAACTTTAGGAAAGGCCTATGAGAGAAATATGGAGCTATAACCAACGTTAATACGAAAATATTTCCAATCACACAGTGGACATCTTGTTAACTTCTCCTTTCACATTTGACCCAGCAGAGTTTTCAGATGTCTGAGATAGATTTGGGGACTTAAGGCGGCATGATCTGGAAATGCAGCATTCCACTGAGAAATGGATAAAGTCAGATACAACCCAAGGAGAACATCAGAAAGACTTTACATGTTTCCACTACCTAGGATTCTTCATTATGCTAGGACCACACATTTTTATGATTCTAATGTACAGCTTCCATGGCATAGTCATATACCAGGTTTCATTATGGATGTACAAACACTACAGTAGCATTTCCCTATTATGGAACTCTTCACTGTCATGTCATGGAACATGTTACTCTTAACATCAATATAAAGATGGAATAAAGTTGAACAACTGCAGAGATAATATTTTACATGAATAAGAAAACTAGCTTACATGAATAAGAAAACTGAATCTGGCAAGCGAAACAATGCCATATTTCTTTAATATTTAAAGAGAACATTATTCTTAGGATCCAAAAAAGTTCCTTGAAATTTATTTATTTATTTATTAATCAAATTTATCAATAAAACAGTAATTGATCTAGTATATAGTTAAGGATGCATGTATTAATGTACTTGGATTTTATCTGTCTATAAAGTATTTATTTATCTAATGTTACCAATCTGAAGATTTTTAAAATGAGAAGATGGAACTAATTATTCCAATAAACTTGAAAGAATGCCTGTATAACAATTAAGTGGTAGATTCCTGAATAATACATTGGATCATTAAGTTGTATATGTCTATGTATGTGTATATTGTATTGTATAACACGTGCTGTCTAATTTGAAAGCAACAGTTCTATATATTGATCAGAGTTCTGGATATTTCTTAGTTTTTAAGAGGCATATTTTTGCTGATATGGTTGTTGCATCATTCCTTGAAAGAAATCAAAATCTAATTACTTGATTTGATCTGTAGGAAAAAGATTCTTGTTATTCTTTGAGTTATACTACATATCTTCATATCTTCCTATATATACGAACAAAACTGAATAACATAAACATATATTTGAATAAAATGCTGATGTCAAAATATATATCTGTGAAGCCTATTATCTATTTTGTCTTATTTTAAAAACCATATTATTAAAGCAGAAGAATGTGTTTAATAGGCTGTGAAAAATTGATGAAAGTTCTGTTCTTAAGGAATGTAGACAATTACTAATTAGATACTGGATGCTGAGACAAATGATGTATGAGATGATTTCAGTTAATCCTAAAAGGAAAACAAATTAATTCATTAAGAGGAGAAAAGTACTAGGATTAATGGCAGATTTGAGCTCTTCCATGTTCTCTTATGATCCTTAAATATTTCAGAAACGTGATACACCATACTCATAAATACCAATAATACAATAATCACAAAGGTTCCAGAAAAATCTGTGTGTCGCACTATATCTTTGTCCAGTCCAGTTCATAATGTGATCTCAAAGACTCCCGTGACCTTAAGTGATACAAAAAAAAAAAACAACAACCATGTTTATGTCTTCCTTTAAGTCTTAGCTTTCAGGCAGTTTTTCCCCAAAACAGATTTCCATCAGAGTCATGCAATTCAACTGCTCGGAAGACAAACCTCTGGTCCCGGTAACCGATCCAGATTGAATCCTGCAAATATCACATTAATTTACTTGATAATCAGCAATACACCAACCTGTCAGATATCAATTAATATTTTAAGAGCAGTTAAAATGGAATTAAGAAAGAGCAGAGGTTAGATTTTTAAAAGACTGCATTTTCTTCTGGACATAAGCTGAAATAATTTAATAATAAAGCAACGTCAATGGGACCTAAAGAGAGTTTAATTAACTTTTTAAAAAATAATTTAGGGATAGACATTCTGTTCCCCACCAGAAATTTAGGATTTCAGCTCCTATCCATTTCTATCACGCATCCCATGACAAAGGCTACAGAATTTGTAGCCTAAAGAAGTTATCTGAATATTGTTGGAAATGGAAAGTACAACTGGGAGCATAGAGGATACCAAAGGAAATTATTGTGGGAACATTGCCAATTTCTGGAATAGAGAAAAAATGTGCTAAATATTGCCTAGGATGTGAGTAAGAAAAAGTGCCCTAAGACTGCTTTCCAGTATGAATAAGTTTTCTGATAAAACTAACATGCAGTTTTACGCATACAGATAAAAATGAAATGAAATGGATGTTCCAAATAGCAATAAAATAAGTAAGCAAAAATGATGATTGGATTAAAAAATCAATATTTGCCTTTTGAAGACTTATCAAAAACTGAACTGAACAAAAAATGTATTGGCAAAATGATTGGATACAAAAACAAAATTCATGTCCACAAAGGAAACAGACTTTTTGCATGGCTTGCCTTTTATTTCAAATTATTCATGAAAGTCAACTGAACAAAATTCCTTAAAAAGAAGTTGAAGAAAGTATATCTCCTTAATATCTTGAACTCTGCACTTCTTGCTCATTTATAAATGAACGAATTGCCCATAATTGAAGAGAGAGAGAGAAAGGGAGAAAGGAAGGGGGGAAGGAAGGAAGGAGGGGAGGGGAAGGGAAAATATTGATTTTACAAGACTTCTCTCCATGTTTGTAGTGCTTGTACATAATGCTGGCACATTACACTGCATCAAGAAAATACTAGTCTTAAAATCAAATCATTATAAACATAAGGTCTTTTATGCTCTGGTGAAGAAAATTTCAGTAACTTTATGTTTTAATTGCTAAAGTATATAAATAATTTCCTTGATAAATAACCCAAATAGCTTTAATACTTTGAGGATTCCCAGTATCTAACATTCTTAAAGGATACTGTTAACAAGAATGAGTATCAAAGAAAAGTGATTGGCAGATGATATTAAATATATTCATAATAATTTATATCTGAAAAATCAAAATGCCAGAATTCTGCAGTGTTGTTTTGGCTGTGAGGAAGATTGGAACCCAGGCTGTGAGGAAGATTGGAACCCAGGCTTCTGCAGTCATTTTCTTTTTAAAGCAGGTTTAAAAAGTGAGAAGCCCTAAAACTGGCTAGTTTGTCCCTCGCATAATGCATGTAATTGAATGAGCAATTTTTTCCTTTCATCATACCTGGCATATCATATCTGTACCAGTTCCCATCCCTCCTTCGCTTTCTTATCCTCTTCTGGATAATCAAAAGTTTGAGTATGCTGTGTTCAGAAACAGTATAGTGTTCTGTCAAATTCTAACTATTCACTTATCCAACAAATCCAGATCACTAGATGACAACCAAGAAAGCCTAAAACCCATCTTTCTTGCCACTCTGTGCTTAATAAGTTGATTAATCAACAGTTCAATAATTGTTTTGGAGAAATCATGTGGATATAACCCAAGGAACCTCACATCTGAACATTTCTCTCCTGCACCAAAACCCAGGTTCCATGAAAACCTCTTCAGCAGTTGCCTCTGGATTATCCATTCCAGGAAACTCCTAACTTACATTGAAGAGAGCCACCAGATCTAGTAGCTGTAAACTGACAGTATTTTTGGGAGGGTGGGGGGAAACAGAAAAAGATTGATTGGACTACCCATCCGGGTGTTAAAAGCCCTGTCCTGACACATATATTCTGTATGGAGATCAGTGAGGGCTTTCCCATTAGTTGGTGATATTTGAATTTCAGTCATAAACCACAAAGAACAGCTACACATCAAAGTTACAATGGCATGTAGATAGCATGATTATCACATTATTACATGCATAAAAAAATATATTCCAGCACTCTGGAAGGACTCAAAGCTCTTCAAAAGACAAGTGAGGAGGAAGGCCTGGTGGGGAGGGAATCACTCCTAAGACCTGAGGGAACCTATGGGAGTAGGAAAAGGCTGTGGGGATCCAAGAGGTGGGAAGTAGAGCATGGGGCATCTTTGGGTGCCCTTGGGACAACCAGGGCAATGGGTCTGGATTTACACAAGGCCTCCAAGGTCCTCCCCCAACTTTGAGCCACCCTATGCTCCACTTAATGACCTAAGCTTTGTTTAACAATTCATTGAGGAAAGCAACACCTAATGAATGTCACAACATGCAACCGTAATGGGCAGGCTCCCTTACAGTCATATCTCAAAGACTACCTGTACTAGAATAAAAACATCTAGAATACAAAAAAGTTTAGTTAGAATAGCATACTTTAATTGCATTTTTGTGAATAATTTTACATTTAATTTCCTGTCTGTAGGGATTCCTATTTCTTTATAAGTTCAGTCTTAATGTCTTTGTTTTTTGTTTGGTTGTTTTCTGTGGGGTTTTTTTGGGCCAACTGGCACCTCTTCACATCAAATTTGCTTGTAATTAGTAGCGGATCAGCCTAGACTTGGGATCTGCACAGAGTCCTATTTTCTCTTGTACATTTTTCTCTTGGAGTCCTTCTAAGATGCCCTCTATATTTCCATGGATCTGTATTTTTATCTCTTTGGCTGATGGCTGTTTAACATATAACTGAGTCAGGTTAAAAATGGATTGTTATGCAGTATTACCTTTTCTGTTTTTAATTTCATAAAAACTGGATTTGGTCTACTTCTCCACAAAGGATTCCTAAGCTACACGCTATAGGACCAGGAGATGATGCTATAAATTTTTCTCTTTTTCTCTTTCTCTTCCTTTTACTTGCAGTAAGAATAATACTTTATATAATGTATATAAATATAATGCATAATTACTATACTGTATAATGTGGCTTACTTGTGACAGAGAGAACTACAAAGCTACTAGCCCTGATGGGAAAGGTTTCATGGAAAAGGAAGGCTGACACTTCCAACCTTTCAGTCTAGGTATTCAGCTGCATTGCTGTCCCCTTTTGCCAAGATGGGTGGCAAACAAATTTAATAATAATAATAAATAGTTAACACTATTCCAACAAACTATCTTTATATAAACATATTTGCAAATAAATTCAAAGGCCACAAACATTTTTTTAAGTGAAGCAATTAAAGATCCAAAGCCTTTACACTTAAAGGAAAGGATTTCTGAATAGGGGATGTAAGTTATAAACCTTGCAATGATTTGAAAATGTCCCTAGGTATGATTAGGCATGCATGGATGCATATACGATTTGCATTCATGTTCACTAACTTTATCTATTATTAGTAAGAACTGCTAAATATTTACTACCAGAAGAGATAGTCACTTGTTTCCATAGACAAAGATATCAGACAATACAAAAGATACTTTAAAAAGAGAATAAAGTTCATTAATAAAAAATTAAAATTTCATCAATTTTAGTACAGCTTGTCAGGGAAGAGATGATAATAACAAGCCTCATGGAAAATGGTTTTGAAAAATCCTCAACAATAGGAAACAACTGAAACAATAAGAACAATAAAATAAGAGCCACACTGAGCTAGAGGTTAAGGCTCCAGACTAGAAACAAGTAGACTGTGAGTTCTAGTCCCATTTTAGGCACACAAAAAAAGCTGGCTGAGTGACTTTGAGCCAGTGACTCTGTCTCGGCCCATCTTACCCTGCAAGGTTGTTATTGTGTAGAAAATAGACAGAGGAAGTAGCATTATGCATGTTCCCTGCCTGGAGTTATTTATACAAAGAATAAAACAATAAAGACAATAAACACCTTAAAAATAAACAATAATGGCAATTACTATAGTTAATATCTATTCATGGATTGAGACTGCAATTCCTGAAATTTACGATTAGTATGTTAGCTGGACATTCTGGGAATTGATGTTGGTGTTGTTAACCATCTTTAAAGCCCTGCATGATGTTGGGCCAGGTTACCTGAAGAAGTGTCTCACCCAATGGAATTGGCCTGTCCCACCCATGCCGGCAGAAGAGGCATACAGTACTATGAACCCTGTCTGTGAAGGAATTCTAGTTGGTGGGGTCCAGAAGAGCTTTCTCTGCTGTGGCTCCTACTTTTTGGAATATCTTTTCCCCCAAGATGAGATCTGCTCCCACCCTCCTGGCTTCTCATAAAAGACTGAAGACCTGGCTCTGCCAGTTGACTTGAGGCCACAATGGGGAAACATCATGTTGGAGGGTGGTTGATGGACCAATAGAAGACCCTTCTCCCACCCATCCTGCTCTTTCCCTCTCCTTCTTTATCTGTATTTTTATTATTGTTATTAGTAATATATATATTTATTGTTTTATTTCTTTAAATGTTGTAAGCTGCCCAGAGAAGCCTGTGGTGAGTTGGGAGGCAAATAAATTTAATAAATAAATGGATTATACAGCAGTATTTTTCAAATTTGGTGACTTTAAGATGGGTGGACTTCAATTCTCAGAGATGGCTGGGGAATTCTGGGAGTTTATTTTATTTATTTAAGAAAATTTATATGGCTGAATAACTGAAGCCCATAACGTCTTAAAGCTGCCAAGTTTGAGAAACGTTGTTATGTAGCAATTTGTATAAACTGTATGTTCTGCCTTTCCATTCACTGAATGCCCAAGATGGCTAGCAATATAAAAATTACAGAAAGACAAAAGCAAATGTATTATCTGAAAAACATATTAATATATACAAATACAATATAAATGTGATTCCATTCATTAATATTAATCATTTGGCCAAAAAGTCTTTCTGGAAAATATGGATCTTATCTACTTGCTCAGCAAGCACTGAGCAAATGTAATTTTGGAGGAAATATATTCCATACAGGAGAAATCCAACTCCATGAGCCAATAAATGAGCTGCTAATACATATGCACTCTGATGTATTTCTGTATGCACGCAGATGTATTTTTGATTTATATTAGCAGTTCCTGATCCATTTAGTGATACATAGATTTCTTTTGCTCAGCTCTCTCTGGTTTAACAGTGGCTCTAGTCAACCACAAAAAGTACATTCCTATAATATTTCAGGAGCTTAATGAGATTCAAGGGCTAAGGAGGGGTTATAAAAATACAACCCTATAAAGCATTCAAGCGTGTATGTGAGACAGAAATTATGTAAATAGTATGCAACATCTTCAAGGGATTGGGAAGAAATTGCAGCAATCAAATGGAAAACAGGAAAACGATATGCCTACTGTCTCCTGTGGTGCAAATCACCCTGAAATATGAGCCTATGCCCGTATATACACCAGCAAGGGAGACTGGCAAAGCCAAAATAAACATGCCAAATTTAAGTACAAACATGAATTTGTACTTAATTTCCTTCAGCATATGCAGTGCATTATTTCCCTTAAAAAGACCATCTTCATGATTGACTTGTCCCTAACCTAAGGTTTTTTTTTAATGCTCTTAAAATTCATCCCTCCAGCATAGCAATTCAAGAAAGAGAACAAATCAAGCAGACTTCTGAAGGTTGGTATAAAGTAGAAATTCCATAAGGCACTCACCCTAACAGGCTGATAGGGAGAGGGGAACTGAGGTTTCTGTGGGAGCTACTCAAGTTTCAAACACTTCACTCAGGAGAGAAAAAAATAGCCCAGAAGACATATCTCAATCCTTACCTTTAACTCCTCCAATGAATGAATAAATAGTTTATCTTCTAGAATTGTAGGTGCTCCATCACTGGAGATTTTCAAAAACTGGCTGAACAACCATTTGACCAGGATAGTATAAAACCTCCTGCCTTTAGCAGGGGATTGCACTAGAAGATCTCCAAGATCCTTTCCAGCCCAAGATTCTATGAAATTTCTAAATAGTTTTTCCCAACCCTCCAATGGTTGGGAAATCTAGGATTTGTGGTCCCAATCCCTCTAGAGCATATCAGATTTGAAAAGTTTCTTATAAATATCTAAACCCTAGTATTGATTATATTTTTGTTCTTTCTTATGGAAATAAATTTTATAAAGAGGCTTGGGTGTCTATCCATTAGTATGATAATTCTCCAGAAACATAGTGCAGGATCAAATTGGGGTGGTGGGAGAAGCTGGTTGGTTTTTTAAAAAAAAAACAATCAAAATTGGGTCAATCCAGTTTTGAAGTACAGAGATTAATAGTTCTTATAGTTGTTAGTTTTCCAGTGAATTGCTCTGAATCACTAACCAAGTAGAATACGTATAATACTGGAATCAAGTAGTATACTTACAACACTGAAACCAACAAAAAACCCTGATGATAGCCTAGGGAGAATGTAATCTTTCAAAGACTACTATTCCAGTATAACCATATTGAAAAAGAGGAACATCATAGTTTGATGCTGTAGATACATCAATTTGAGTGCCATTTATACATTTCTGTGTGAAAATATTTTAGAAATGAAGGTCGTGCAACCTGAGTTTCTCTCTGAACCACGGTCCCCAACCTTTGCAGCCTGGTGGCCCGGCTAGAGGAGGGAAGAGGGGAACTGGGCCATGTGAGTAGTGGGCCAGTGCGCATGCATGCTCACACAGCTCCACTCACATGAGCGGAGGGCCAGTGGGCATGTGCATGCACACCAGCCCAAACGGCCCAGTTCCAAATAGGCCACAGCCCGGTAGTGGGCTGTGGCACGGGGATTGGTGACCCCTGCTCTAGAAACTACTTTTACCTGATGGAGGAAGGAAAAAATGAAGGACCACTGATGATTAACAAAGTTTATGTAGCATCAAGTTAGTGTTGACTCTTACCAATCACATGGATCTGATTATATTTGTTCTCAAACCACTTCTTCAGGTCTTCTAATAGTGCACCAATGAATTATGTAATTATGTTTTGGTGGACAGCTCGATGAAGATGTCAACCCAATGCGCAGCAGCAGTAAAAAAAGCAAATTCCATGCTTGGCATGATTAGGAAGGGAATCGAAAATAAGTCAGCAAGTGTTGTATTGCCTCTGTACAAATCGATGGTGAGACCACACTTGGAGTACTGTGTACAGTTCTGGTCACCGCACCTCAAGAAGGATATAATGGAACTGGAAAAGGTGCAAAAAAGGGCAACAAGAATGATCAAGGAAATGGAGCGCCTCCCTTATGAAACCAGATTGCAACGCCTTGGTCTCTTCAGCCTTGAAAGACAGCGTTTAAGGGGTGACTTGATCGAAGTGTATAAAATCATGCATGGGATAGAAAAGGTGGATAGAGAAAAATTATTTTCTCTATCACACAATACCAGGACAAGGGGGCACTCCCTAAAGCTCATAGCTAAGAAAGTGAGGACAAATAAAGGGAAATATTTCTTCACCCAGAGAGTCGTTGATTTATGGAATTCACTTCCTGAAGGGGTCGTGACAGCTGTCAGCCTTGACAGCTTCAAGGCAGGGCTAGATAGATTCATGGATGCAAAGTGTATCGGTGGTTATTAAAACGGATGTCCATGTGCCGCCTCTATGTTGGTTGAGGCAGGCAGGATTCCCTTGAGTACCATTTGTTTGGGGGTCAAGGGAAAGGGAGGGTTTTGCCTTCTCTTTCTGCTCAAGATCCCCATGTACATTTGGTGGGCCACTGTGTGACACAGAATGCTGGACTCGATGGGCTTTGGCCTGATTCAGCATGGCTCTTCTTATGTTCTTATGTTCTTATGTTCATTTGCTGGTCATTTTCTTCTTATGCTTCTGAGATACTGTGGCCCCAAATAGAACTTTAATATATTGGTTAATGTGTTGATTAAATAATCTTGGAAATCAAACTAATCTAAGTAGATTTAAAAAGACCCACACAATTCATATACACAAAGGAAAAGTCATTAGTTTTTTTTTCTTATTTGTTTTTTAAACAAAGTGATTGGCCATTACTAATATCTCTACTTGGAAAGGAACAGTAGAAGCTACCCTTAAAAAGACTGCTAAGAGTAATGGAAAAAATATCAAGCAGAAAGGGGGTATGGATTACTTTTCTCTATCTTTTTTTCTTGCTCAATGTCACTGGTAAAACTATGAGTTCCACTGATTGAGATTTCTATAGTAATTTGTGTTGTACAGTGGTTGACCTTGATATACATTTGGAGAGATAATCTCTCAGTCTTCAAAGTCTGTTGCTTTTTTCAGGCACTGATAGAGTGTACCACATTACACTACAAGTACTGCCGTTAATTAATTTATGTAAATCAGTGTGATACAATCCCTGATTAATATCTTCTTTGCATTATTAATTTTGAGTGTTTTAAGACACTGACTGGAACTTTTGTTGAGTCTGCTTTCAATAAATTCAGATATACAACCCAGACTCAGCAGTTTCAGCCTCGATCCCAATTACATAAATATAAAAATTCACCCATTCACACTTTCTGTCATCATGAATGAAAAGAAGAATCTATTTCAAATCAAAGGTTTATTTTGATTAGCAATAAGGATTATAGCCATTCTAATAATAACATTCAAATTTATGACATATCAAATCTACTTCATCTGTACAGTTTTTTATTCTGTGCTGCTGAGTACTCTTTTCCTTTTTTGTGTTGTGATCCACAGAACAGAAAGAGAAAAGAAGTACATGTTATACAACAGTTGTCTGTCTTCCGTATTATCCAGCATTAAACAATACTTGATGCATCAGCTGCATTGTGGCAATACAGAATAAGTCAATAGAGAAGTATTTATGAATCATTCAGTGATGACATTTGCTCAATTTTGGCTTAATGTATTGGATAATTTCAGCCAATTGTGATTTGAGGAAAACATTATTAAGGCATCTAAGAAAACCAATGCTTTGTCTACCAGGTACAGTCTATACCTCCAAAGTCCTGATATGGGTGACTGTGCACATTGAACTATTTTATGCTACCAAATTACATTGGATAGCTTGGATTTCTTTAATAACTACATAGTGAACAATACAATATGATGTACCTCCTGTTAAACCTAGCTAAGCCAACTACCAAAAATGATTACTTTAAACTTTTGCAAGATTATGAGAAATTACCTTATGCCTTCAGATTTTCCCCCCACAAATACTATTCCTTTGTCGATATTCCCAAAATTTGGCAGGGGGGGGGGAATAATCACAAAACACAGAATTACATACTTACTTTTATGAGCTGAAATTTAGGGGAAATTTTTTTTCTTACATAGAAACAGAGATCAAAAATAGTCCTGCATATACCCTTAAATATCATCTCTGCAGATTTGTGTACCCCCCATCCAAAAACGTTAAGTGTTCTATCTCTCCACATTCATTTAAGCCATTAAGGATTCTTCTCAGTTCAGGAATTAAATTTAGCTATATTTCCTTGATTTTCTAGGGCTATATTATCAACTTAACATGGCACTATCTATCTGTTGTAAAAAGTTAGATGAAGGAGACCTCCAGTTTTGCTGGCATGGAACTTCTGCATGTTATGTTTGTGCAGATATATTTAGGAAAACAGATAAATAATGATAGGACTTAAGATCATATTATATTACAGAATGACTTCTAAATTAGTCAAAAATATGCCAATACGCATGTCCAAGTCAGGTTTGGATTGACATGCTCCCTTACTGCTATGCCCCTATCTATCTGCATTATGGGCACTGAAAAAATATTGGATGCTTCCCATCATTTTCAGATGAAGCTGCATAAACTATGCAGCAGTTTCACAGAGATCCCGATAGCAATAAACAACTTCAAAAGCAAAATCACTAATGGGAAGGATGTTAGAAGCAGTAGTGAGTAACTGAATCTCCCAAACAGTTCCTGTCAGGTCCCCAAATCCTTATTGTCTTCCTTGCATATATACTCTTGTGCTCTTGTTTTGGGGCCTGCCATTCTACTGGGGGGAGGGGAAATAATTGCTTTCACATGGGATAACTTTTGCTTTCTACTTTTCCTCTCCCACCTCTATCCACTTGAGAAAGGAACGTGTCAACCCAGAGAAGCTGCTGCCCTACCAGGGGAGCCGCAACTAAATTTCATATGGAGGAGTTCCAGGCAGAGATGTGGGCCGAAGATCTCCTATGCTTGAAATCAGATGAAAGCCTCTCTAGGGACCTGGTGAAGAAGATCGAGCCAGATAGTCACTCGGGGTCAGAAAAAAGGAAGGATTGGAAGAAAAAGTCCTGAAAGTCATCTTTACCCAAGGTGGAGGGAAGAAAAAGGCAAAGAAAAAAAATCCATAACCTGTCCCTCCTGATAAAGATGGGGAAAAGGAATAATTAAAGATGGAAGCTATGATGGAGTATGTGAAAAAAGCCCTTGATGAATTTAAGGTGCAGTTAAAAGAAAGCCCTGAATCGGAGAAGGAGTTGGAGGGCGAATCGAAGGAAGAGAAATCAGAGGTCCGAGAGACAGCAGTGGCTGGAGCCCAGGAGGCAGCCCTGCGGCAAGGCTATCCATCTCAAGGAACAAGAGGCAGACCACCCCAACCAGCCGAGGTGAAACTGATTCCAATCAGAATGAAGTTTGATGGAGACACAAAGCGATTGGGGTATTTCCTGGCACAAGTGTTCACCTATGTGCAAATCTATGGGAGAATACTACCTACTGATGTCAAGAAGGTCCAGGTGGTTACCCAAGCTTTGGAAGGTAGAACAGCTTACTGGAAAGTGACCCTGTATAATTGCAATGCACCCAAATTGAGGAATTTCAACCGTTTTATGGCTGCTCTCCACTGACATTTTGAAGACCAGCTGGCAGACAAGAAAACCCGGAAATGAATAAAAAAAGTGAACCAGGGAAGGAGACCAGTTGCTGAATACACTGAAGAATTCAGAGAGTTGTCCAGTCACCTTCGCTGGCCGGAAGACAGGCTGGTAAGCTGTTTCCACATGGGCTCAACGAACAGCTATATAAAGCCTGCATAGCTCGCGGAGCCCTGGGATGGCTGTACGACTGGTGCCTGCTAGCTCAGGAAGTAGAGATTGATCACTGCAAACACCTACATCACCTGGTGAGACCAAGCTTCAAACCGCAGTCAGAGAAGCAAGGGGAGACCAGACGAGGTTCACCTGCCCCATCTCGCAGCACCGCCTGCTTCATATGGGATATTGAGCTGTGGACTGGCACAGCGAGACACTTACCAAGAGAGGGGACCATCTACCAGTGGGGAGACCTCCAAGAGCCTCACCACACCCCAGGGAGTCTGTGATCAGGCCCAAAGAAGTCGTAGAGCTCCCCTGGGACCATGATCAAGAGGGTTGAGCTCCAACTCCACACTATGATGGCCCAGAAGGGACAGAAAATGACTACAAGAATGACCCATTGGTGAGTGGGCCAATCGACCCCATAACTTTATATACCTGGCACTGGGAAGACAGTAAAATTAGCTGCCTTGCAGGACTCAGGGTGTACCCGATGCATGATTAGCCCAGAATTAGTGGGGAAAATGGTGATACCCCTCAGGAGGCTAAAACCCCCAATTACTTTCTGCCAATTGGACAGCTTGGTTGCAAGTTTTCTTTTGAGATAATGCCTGTTTCAAGAGTTCTGCTTTCTTATTATTTATTTTATTATTATTTATTTAATTTCTATGCCGCCCTATTCCGGAGAACTCAGGGCGGCTTACAACATGATAGAAATTACAATAAAATACATAAATATAAAAACCCTTAAGTTAAAAAAGAAACCAATCATTCCACAAACATACACTGGCTAGGGGCAAGGTGTTAGCTGCCCCAGGCCTGCCGGCAAAAGTATGTTTTAAGCAATTTACAAAAGGCGGAGAGGGTGGGGGCGACACGGATCTCGGGGGAAGTTGATTCCAGAGGGCCGGGGCCGCAACAGAGAAGGCTCTTCCCCTAGGCCCCGCCAGGCGACACTGTCTGGCTGACGGGACCTGGAGAAGGCCCACTCTGTGGGCCCTAACCAGCCGCTGGGATTCATGAGGCAGCAGACGGTCCCGTAAATAACCTGGTCCGATGCCATGTAGGGCTTTATAGGTCATAACCAACACTTTGAATTGGGTTCGGAGACCAATTGGCAGCCAATGCAGCTCGCAGAGTGATGCCAAAATGTGGGCATTTCTAGGCAAGCCCAACACTGCTTGCGCGACTGCATTCTGCATTACCTGAAGTCTCCGAACATTTTTCAAAGGTAGCCCCATGTAGAGAGCATTGCAGTAGTCGAACCTCGAGGTGATAAGGGCATGAGTGACTGTGAGAAGAGACTCCCGGTCTTGGGTGGTTAGCTGAGGTGGGTCCTTACAGTTCCATTTAAGATTAGCTATGGCTGTGGAAATTAAGTTGGGTCCCATAATTTAATAAGAGAAAAATGTTAGTTATGTCAAAAACCAATAGACACTCAGCTTAAAGGTTGAGAAGCACAGAGCAAAACATTTGTTAAACCATGAAAACGACAGGAGGAAGAAGCACCATAATTAAACCAGAGTGGATATAAAAAAAGAAAATATCTTTATATTGATAGGCAGCAATCAACTTCTTAATCTGCAATCAAGATTCTTATCTAGATGAGCAATGTCCTTTGTTTGTCAGATTTAAGACAAATACAGACTTAGAATATGAAGAAATATGAAGGAAATCCTGCTGTTACCTTGATCCAGTGACCCTTATACCAGATTTCATATGGTACTGAATCTAGTCCTGTTTGGATCAGAGGTAACTGATAGGCCGCTGAACATGCTCGGGCTTCCAGTTAGGATTCGTTGGCGTATTCCTAGATATTTCTAATATCGCTCTCTTGCTCTGATGGCTTTCAACAAGCTCTAATTAATGAGGCACTCCTGATTAATTCACAAGGCTGTTAAATCTAATTCATTCCAAGTTGAAACATAAGAGTTCCGACTGGAAAGCTGGATTTTACAGAGAAAACAAATTTATGGTTGGGGAAATCAAACCATCAACAATTCTAGGAATCAAACACATATAAGCAACCAGCTTGAACAAACAAAACAGAAAAGTGGTCTCATAGTGAATCAGAAGGTCATAGATCTTTATAAAGACATAGAAAACAGTCTGCACTGTGAAACCATTACAGCCCTTAATAGATATGTTTTCGTAGCCATGTGCTATTTATCAGCGGTACTATTTTTTATATGAATTGTTTCTTGCAAATGTGCACTTCTCTTCTAACTTCTGGATATTTATTAAAACCAGCAAGGTTCTTTGGGGGTAAATAATATGGTACCCAACTCATGCTTAGAGTTTGGAGAAATGGTTTCTGGGAACTCACTCCATAATGTTATATATGAACCTTTGTATCAAGACTCATTTCATTAGTTGTCTAGAACTCAATTACAATTCCTCCTCTTCACCCAAGGAGTCATGACATTGCCATCAGCAAATTTACTGCAATTCCATTCTTTCTGAAAGAAGGTAGTCTTTTTGCAATTATTTACCTGCACCCTTTCCTGTCTCAGCAGAATATGTATTAGTCCTTCTGTTCTTTTCATCTTAAAACAAATTTCTCAGGATAGTCTTGTGCAAGGAATGGCACCAATTGACTTGGCTGGAATACTTGCATTTTAGTCCTATGAGGCCAGACATAATTAAAACAGCTACACTTAAAGTTACATATGGATTTGGGAGAAAATATCTAGCTAAATGAAATAAAAAGTGTACTGAATTGTAATATTTTACACAAAATGGTAGAACCTCATAGGTATTTCTTGTGTTGTTCATAATGCAGTTGCTACTATCCAATGTTGCATTTGCTTTTAATTCATATGCATATCCCATGTTTATATAAATCTACCTGCTTAGGAAGCTGTTTAAAGTATCTAAGGGAGTCTTATTTCATAACAAATTGGGGAGCCCATCAAGTTTCCTTCCCCAATACAGTATATCTGTAACAATGTTGGACAATTTTACACTGAAGGCTAATAGAAAATACTACAGCAGCACTTGCAGGTTCAAAGTAGAAATGTAATAATAAAAGATATAACAAACTCCATCTTACACTTTATACCTTAACAGACCATAACAAGACTTGGGAGGTAATTTTTCTGTAAGTATTGTGGGTTGCCAGGAAGAACAACAAAACTGCAGATAACATGGGGCAGAAAATGATGTGTCATACTTCCTTTTTTTAATGATTGTAACAATCTATATAATTACTCTGTTCTAGGGAGAGGGACCTTCCATAACATATTAGTCTGATGAATATGAATCACCATTGTTGCAATCTATATTGGTTTCAGATATAAGGGGAAACAAAATAATGAATTCCTAAAATATTTCATATGCACCAACTAAGAAATGTGGGAGGAAAAAGCACAGAATATTGAACCATAAAACATTAACCATAAATAGGTTTCAATTGCTATATAGTGCAATGAGTAGAATAGAATAGAATAGAATAGAATAGAATAGAATAGAATAGAATAGAATAGAATAGAATAGAATAGAATAGAATAGAATAGAATAACAGAGTTGGAAGGGACCTTGGAGGTCTTCTAGTCCAACCCCCTGCTCAGACAAGAAAGAGATTGGGCAACCATTTCAAACAAATGGTTGTCTAATCTCTTCTTAAAATCTTCCAGTGTTGGAGCATTCATAACTTCTGGAGGTAAGTTGTTCCACTGATTAATTGTTCTGTCAGGAAATTTCCTTAGTTCTAGATTGCTTCTCTCCTTAATTAATTTCCATCCATTGCTTCTTGCCTTGCCCTCAGATTCTTTGGAGAATAGTTTGACTCCCTCTTCTTTGTGGCAACCCCTGAGGTATTCATGTCACCCCTAGTCCTTCTCTTCATTAAATTAGACATACCCAATTCCAAGAACCGTTCTTTATATGTTTTAGCCTCCAGTCCTCTGATCATCTTTGTTGCTCTTCTCTGCTCTTCTCAAATAGGTCTTCTGTGTATAATGAACTTGGTTTAATTCTTGTCTAGTAAAGAATCTACTCCATCCAAATTATACAACTTATGACCACAATTGAGCCCCAAATTTCTGTTGTTAAGTGAGATATTTGTAAAGTGAGTTTTGCCCCATTTTACAACCTTTCTTGCCACAGTTGTTAAGTGAATCATTGCAGTTGATAAGTTAGTAACCTGGTTGTTAAGTGAATCTGGCTTCCCCATTGACTTTGCTTGCGAGGAGGTCACAAAAAAGGAACACGTGAACTTGGGACACAGCAATGGTCATAAATATGTACCAGTTGCCATGTGTCTGAATTTTGATCACATGATCCCGGGGATGCTGCAAAGGTTGTAACTTTGAAAAATGATCATAAGTGACATTTTTCAGTGTCATTGTAACTTTGAATGGTCACTAAGTGAACTGTTGTAAGTCAAGGACTATCTGTATTTGAGAGTCTTTTGTTAATTAAGTTAACAAAGGGTTGAGTATCTGAAGAGCCATACTGAGGTAAAATGTGACAATTGACTACTGATAAAATAGTCACTATCACTTCAACCTTATTCATAGTGCTATTGTGAATACATAGAGAAAAGGGGAGAAAAAACTAATGGAGACAGGAGAAAACATGTTTCCAAGGTGTCACCTTAGAAGATGACTCAGGAACAAGTTAACTAGTAGCTGAATAATTTACACATTTTGCTGAAAACTGTGATCCAGACAAAAGGGAAATGGCAAGTATGTTTAATAAAAGTATTGCCAGTGAGTGTATAGATTTGCTGTTAGGCTCTTTACTAGTGTAGTTCTCAAGCTCCTTATGAGCTCTGAAGTACCATTGATTTCAAAGGAGATTTAAGACCCTGTCAGAGTGCCTGCTTCTGACCTTCAGCTACTTTTCATTGCAAATATTTAGCCTTGTTCAAAAGATGTCTTAATAAATATTAGTTTCATTGCTCTGTAATGCTATGTACTACGCATTTTAAAAGGTGGATAATAAAAAATGTTGAGTTGGACAGAACTGTTCATTCAAGACATTTTTGGTCTATTATTAATATGGGGAGACCACAAGATGGACAGCAAATATATTTGATAAATAAATAAAAATACATATTTAAAAATGAATCCCAATAGATTCCTGAACCATTTTAACCAATTTTCCTCAAACTGGGAGAACGAGGTTCTATTCCCCCCCCCAAAAAAACTGTCTTTAATAATATTTCCATATTTGATGGCTCTCCTGGAAATAGCAGGCATACGATGAAGTTCAAGTTGCAATATACTTACATAAAAGATCAGGAAAGAGATTTGGAAATGACCCTTTTTACTGAGGGCAGCCTATATTGAGCATCTGTCTTTTTAGAAATGAAAAAAATTAGATAAAGGCAAGAAATTAATCAGTTGAGAGAAATGGAAGTTTGAAAAGAAGCCAGGGCATATATTCCCTGACCCATTATGTAAAGCATGTCCCTGTTTATAGATCACCAGCAAGTCTTTTTTTGGATAAATGATCTTCTTTTTTTTTCTTTTTTTTCTTTAAATGCATGCAAATTCTTCTGAAGGCCAATCTAAATATACGGTAATTATTAAAGAATGTTTCTCTATAGAAAAAGGCAATGATGAGAAAAGTCTATCAAGGTTTTATTGCCTCAGAAACAGTTCAAACGTTTTGGAGCTTACCTGGTCTGTGATATACAGTTTTTCAAGTTTGGGACCAAAAGCAACATTAAGGGAAAGGTTTACAACTTTGTCATAAGGTATTCTGCCTTTCAACATCAAGTTGCTGAAAACGTGTTACAACATACAGTAATCCACAATTTCTTCACTGTCCAACGGTATAAACTTACAGGAAGATACTGAACATTGGCTAAAAATTGGGAAAAAGAGAAATGTGATAATGGAAGCAATTATCCAGCTGGAGATAAGCTGAAATCCTTAATTGAGATTTCTGCACTGAACTAGAAATTGAACCCAGCGGCCTAAATATGTCTTGAATACCCCTTTCCAAGCGTATTCAATGAAAATAATCAGCAAGAAGAAGGGGTGGAATCTAGATTAATACTGACTGATATAAGTAGGTTTGGCACCACTATTTCTTATCCCACTTTGCCTTTGTTCTGATTCACTCCTTACATGGATGCTTTTTAGTAGCTGAAGGAAAATGTGAACTGTATCTTATGTCACATGTCAAACTTGATTTAATTCTGTACTGGGAGTCCAGAGTACCACTTATTTTTCAGGCCTAGCTTCAGAAAAATAGGTACTTATCATTTAACAAAACCTTTACTAAGTACCAAATCATCAAAAAGTTAGGAACCAGCAACTTCAGTGAAGATTTTATGTTATCATCTTGTAATACACATTTTCTCTTAGTATGATTTTCTTGACATTTATGAAAATGCACTGCATTTGAAAATCTACTCAGAAGAACTATTACATGCAAATAAATTATAGCCTAGGGTTGAAAAATTCCATCTGTTTCACATAAAGAAACACATTTTAAGTACATAGTTATTATATCTTTTTAAAAAACTATTAGGCTTATCCTCCCTGTTTAAACAAAACAAAATATAACAAAATTATTATTCTTCCTGACAGCTTCTACAAAGCATATTACTTTTAAAAGTTGGTCAAATGACAAATATCTAAGTTTTCAGTATTAAAAGTAGCTTGTGCTACTTTTAATGTGGTAAGAGGAAAAAAAGGAAAAGAAAGAACATTAATTTCTGCTCCTAATAGTAAGGTTTAACTGATGTTGTTGCAAAATTTATTTAGGTAGGCTTATCTGTCTCTAAATCCTGATAGCTTTTCCAGGGACATATATAAAAACCAATAGAGAATGAATATATTGATATCACTGTGTTTAAAAGAAACCATCTGTTTTCATCTTGTACCAAGAGACTGAAAAGTTGCAGCTCTCTGAACCGTGATTACTTTTACAGATCATTTTATAGCCTCTGGACCTGGCTATAAATAAGACATCAAGACAAATGGCATGCAAGATTTGCTAAAATAACCTGTTTGGTTTTTTTTAGCAATTTCAAACTTTCCTAGCAATCTCAAACAAATGATGTACATTTGAAAATTATGTCTCATTGAATTTAACAGTGTTTGCTACTCAAGTTCTGAAAAAAATTGAAACATATAGCTTAAACAAATGCAAAACATGCAACTATTTGGGCGAAGTCTAGGCATAAGCATAAGCATTTTTATTTTCATTTTCCATGGGGGAAATGAATTAATACTTAACCATGAAATTATCTTCATGCTCTCAATCAAGTTTCACAGGAATACATTTGTTCTATTTAATCTGCCAACATATCCCTCACCCTTTCTGCCTAAAGGTAATTAGCAAAAAAAAAAAAAAAAAGAGGAAGAAAAGTTGAAGGCAACAAAGATAACATAAAGAAAAGAAGGAAAACCATACACCAAATTCTACCCTATACTCGTGCAATTTGATGAACATTTGGCCCATAGATATTGTTGAATTCCAAGACATCAGTCAGCCTGATACAAGTCGCAAGTTTCTCATCTGATCCCTACATTAAAATGAAACAGTTCTACACATGTTTAATTCTAAAACTTCAGAGAAATAATAACTATTCGTACTCCTGATTTTCTTATTTCCCAAGTTATTGACAGGGCATTCTAATGTTTGGGTTTGTACTAGATTCATTAAAAGATTTTTTTTCCTGAACCAGTGTGGGCTTAAACTGAACACTTAGATATCACCCATATAATGATATAATTTAGGTAGAAGTGAAATAAATATTGTTGTAATTGCAAAGATGGCGAGAAACTAGCTATGATTCTGTTCTGTCTGCAATCCCAATAGCTCATGGATGACATAAAGTTCCTGGGTCTCTCCTTTTATGGTTATTTTTCTTCAAACTGAAACCAGAACAAACACATCACATGAACATGAGTCCTCTGAAATTTTCACTGACATATTTATGAAATCATAACAACAATATGCACACGGTGTGTTATTATTTTCCACGTTGTGTTTTTCTTTTTTAATTGATGGTCTGATAGCCTCAGCCAAATACGAACCAGACTAAGCCTTGATTTTCATCATGATCACGTCATCACATTGAAGAATATTCTTTTTTTTTAAAAGGTCATTATTTTGATTCACTGCAGTACTTTCATTCCCTAGGGCAGTGGTGGCAAACCTATGGCACGGGTGCCAGAGGGGGCACTCAGAGCCATCTCTGTGGGCACGCGCGCTGTTGCCCCAGTCCTAGGCCTTCAACTGGGTTCTATAAAATCTTTTCGCTTTAGGCCTCCGCTGCCGTGTATATATTTAAAAAAGCTTCAGTCAGTCAGTTTCAACTTCTCGCGGGGGGGGGGAGATCTTGCAAAGTTGGAATTGATTGATTGAACTTTTTAGTCCCACCCAGTCGGCCATTATCACCACAGCCATGCCCAGCCAATGGGCCATGCCAAGCCAATGGGCCACGTCCAGCCAATGAGCCACACCCACCCGGCACTGGAGGATGCATAAGTGGGTTTTGGGTTGCAGTTTGGGCACTCAGTCTCTAATAGGTTTGCCATCATTGCCCTAGGGTGAATATTGATGAATGTAGTAAGAAGACTCATTTGAAGTCAATTAATATAAACTTTTTTCAAAAATTTCTATGATTTCTTCAGATACATTTCTCAAGGCAATGGAAAAGATACTTTAAAAAAATTGAGCAATATTTTTAAGCAACTCTACCTTAAAACCAGAACTAATTTAATGTAGTAGTTAACTTGAAATCTTGGGAAACCTTTTTTTATACACCACAAATTCTCTATTATTGTTTGTATAAAATTGAAAACATTGCCCAGATTTGACATGCCCCCCCACCATAAAGCTCACTAGGTGATTTTATCCCAGTCATGGTCTGTCTTAACTCAATGCTGTTGTGCAAATAAAATGAAGAGTCCCATTTTGCTTTCAATATGCAGATGATCCATTGCCCAACCAATCTGATGGATCAAGCCAATGTTTTGTACAGTGGCTAACTGACTACCTCAAGGAGCTCCCAACAGTAGAGCAAGACATGCTACCCAAAAGCAACAAAGCTTTCAATAGTTTTTAAGAGGCACTGTACAATAGGTGATGCCACACTTGGAATACTGCATTCAGTTTTGGTCACCACAATGTAAAAAAGATGTTGAGACTCTAGAAAGAGTACAGAGAAGAGCAACAAAGATGATCAGGGGACTGGAGTCTAAAACATATAAGGAATGGTTGCTGGAATTGGGTATGTCTAATCTAATGAAGAGAAGGACGAGGGGTAACATGATAGCAGTGTTCCAATATCTCAGGGGCTGCCATAAAGAAGAGAGAGTCAAGCTATATTCTCCAAAGCACCTGAAGGCTGGACAAGAAGCAATGAAACTAATCAAGAAGAGATTGGAACTAAGAATAAATTTCCTGACAGTTAGAACAATTAATCAGTTGAACAACCTGCCTCCAGAAGCTGTGAATGCTCCAACCCTGGAAGTTGTTTAAGAAGAGACTGGACACCCATTTGTTTGAAATGGTATAGGGTTTCCTGCCTGAGCAGGGGATTGGACTAGATGACTTCCAAGGCCCCTTCCAACTTTTTGATGATGATGATGATGATGATGCAATCATAAATTCAAGAAGCTATTGATAACTGCTGTTCATGAATCAATCTGGCTTTCAAAATCAACTACAGTATTTACTCCCATAAAATTTAAAGGCAATTTATTCCATATTTCCAAGATTCAGATTTTTAAAACATAAATTTCCTATTTAAAATATTTTTGGTAGTGCTCATTTTTGTATATAACTTTTGGGAAAATACATTCTATAAATTAATTTCTCAAAATGAAGACCAGGGCTTTATTGTGAAGATAATGAATGCATAGTAGACTGTCTAAACTTTCCATCTGTGCTGCACTTAAGCTGAGACTGGAAGACTTTGCAGATTTTTTTCCATTGATACAGAGGAAAAATTTCTTTCACATACCTAAATCCACTCTATCTTTCAATTCAACAGAATACCATGTATTTGCAACCCCATGCTATTCCTTTGTGGCAGACTTTCAATAGATTAAAATTAAAACAGAAAAACTGAAATAGTTTCTGACTATTGAGATGAATGCATAGTTTACATTGAATTAAGACAGCTTCAGAAAAAAAGCAAATCTGTTGTAGCTTTAATAAATATCAATGTGATAATGATTTGACAGGCCAAAGCATCACATTCTGGGATTTGATATAGTGTGTAAAGGGGAAAAAAATCCATAAGGCAACTGTTAAAGAAATATAATTGCAGATTCTATTTTTACATCATGATTAGCATCACAGTTAATTTACAACGATTTGAGATTTTAGTTTAATAATTATGCATTTCATTAACTACGATAAAACTCCAGCCAAAGTGCCTAAGGATCAGGGATACTGAGAGCTATAGTCCCAAACATCTGGAAACCCAAGGCTGAGCTACACGTGTATTTGATTCTGGAACCTGATCTTGAGAAGAGATATAGTGCTTTAAGAAGCAAGGAAACAGCAGGACTAAGATACAAAAGTTAGCAAAAGCAGAGATAGGACACATAGAAGGGTGGCATGCATTTAGAAGTAGTCCTCAGCTTAAAACCATTTCTTTAGTGGCCATTCAAAGCTACAACAGCACTGAAAAAAGTGACTTATAACCACAAGACCATTGCAGCATCCCCATAATCTGATGATCAAAATTTGGGCACTTGGCAAACAGCAAGTATTTATAATGGTTGCAACATCCTGGGATCCTGAGATTGTCATTTGCAAGCTCCCTTCTGACAAGCAAAGTCAATGGGGAAGCCAGTTTCATTTAATCACCACATGATTCACTTAACTGTGGTGATTTGCTTAACATACATGGCAAAAAAGGTCATAAAATGGGGTGTCACTCACTTAATAAATACCTTGCTTTTTCAATTATTCTCTAGCAAAATACCACACAACTAAAACCATCCTTGTAAATACAGACTGGAGACCATGCATTGCTGCCAAATACATATATGCTCCATCTCTACTTCATATTGCTCTTTTAGTCTTAAATTTAGCCAAGATACTTGAATCTGACCTCAAAATCTATCTCCATTCAACAGGACCCAATTTCATAGCTTTCATAATCTTGTTTTCCCCCTTCTTGTACTGTAGGATTTTGCTACAGTTCTCATTAGTGCTGCTACAGTTCTCATTAGTGACTATTAAGTGTTAATAGAAAGAAAAAGATAGCATGTGTGGATATGAAAGGGGAAAGAGGGTTACTGAATAAGCTAATCAGGATGCCTGAACAGGTGGCTTGAAGATCGCTTACTCCTCCTCGGTTTCCTGTCAAGTCCCTTTCAACCTTCGCATACTCTGAGTATCAGAGCTTCAGAGTACATCTTAACATAATGTGATGTCGCATCATGCAAATGTTATAACAACGATCATCTATGCCATTTGTCTCCCAAATGGTGCTTTGAATATGTATTTGGAAGAAGAATCGTGTTCTGATTAAGAGTGTTCTCAAGATGCCAAATAACATTTGTAAATGACTTTATCTCTTTGGCAGTGTAGTTCAAGGAAACAGCCTACAATAATATAAAAGGGTTTTTCATCTGCCACCAATCATTCATTATTCCTATCTCAATTTATTTCCATGGAATCAGAGTTCCTACAAAAGACAGTTAAAGAGCAGTGAAGTACTTTTGTCCCTACCAGCCCAGTACACTCCTGTCACCTCTACTTTTTTAAGGAAGGTAGGGAGATTTTTTATCTATAACTTCTTTTTTATTGGTACATTCAACAATTGTATCCTGACTAAGAGTAAACAGAGAAGGACATATTTTGTATGATGCAAGAAAGAATGGACTATATTTTCAAGTTAGATGCTGATTAAAGTCAGAGAACCATTCGGGAGTGAGTATAAAAACCTTGTCTGTTCTTTGAGAAAGACTCACGATCCCTGGAAGGTTGCTTCTGAGCATTCTTGCAGCACATTTATTCCCACTATAGTGCTTCACTGACATCAACATAAATCAGGAAACATGCTTGGGAGATTTCCAGATATGAGCACATTGTAATGTGCTACAACTGCTACCAACATTGTCCATAGAGGAACTGGTAACTATAAGAACTATTTCATCTCCCCCCCCCCCCATTTGAGGTTACCTCAGTATTGTGAAAATCTACAATCAATGAAGAGAATTCTTGAAAGTATAAGGGCAGGTTTAGGTAATAATTTTTAAATAAGATTTAACGTCGATATTTCCCAAAGGCATTCTTAAATTGAAACTCTGTTCATTTGCTGAAAATTCTCAGTAAATCCCCTACATTCCCAATTTAGATCTAGGATTCCTAAGGAGAGAATTGTGAAGTCATTAAAAATGAATTAATCATGTAATGCACAGATAACCTATACTGTTCACATTCTCCTCCTGGCCTAGCAGTTTAGTTATCTCATTACTTCCTCTGTAAAATCTGTACTTTCTGAAATAATGTTCTTAAATGAAGATGAAATGAACATATATGTTTGCTTCCAATCACTCTATTGAGTTCATATTAGAAACATGAAATCTGTCCATTCCAGTTTCCTATCACTAAACACATTAAGCCTAACAGTGGTCAATTATGTATATTTTCTTTAGTGCACATATTTTTTCTGCTTTTCCCTCTAGTATACATAGGTTTATGCAAGGCATGAGGGGAAATCAGATAACTGAATTACATAATTCCAAAGGGTAAAAATTCTGAAGGATAATTAAATTTTCCTTCGTGTATCAGTGAGGGAAGTACAAATTAGATGGGTTTCCATTAAAAGCATTTTCTCCCATAGGCTATAATGAACTACCTCTCACATTACTAAATGTACTCATGAAAGAACCTGTGAGACCCAAGTTAACTTATTATGGTCTTGTTTTACAAAAAAATGAAACAAAAGTCCTAATGGATAACACGTAAATGGGCCATCAACACATTAATGAAGCCAGATAGAATCTACCGCCCAGTCAGGCACTGATCCAGGCCACAAACAGCAAGCAGACAAAATGGACCAATCAAAATAAAGACAACACCAATTCCAGCAACCATTTAACTGACACTTCCGAGACAACCTCCAGTCATTAACTAATTCCCCCAAGTTCAAATGTTACACAGAGCACAAATACTGCAAGACAATCCCCACTTCAGAACCACTGTGCTAAGAAGCCTCATGGGAAGCAGGGCAACACGCTGGCAAAAAAACACACACAAAAAAACACAACCCTAATCAATACTCAGTACTCAACTGCTGAAGCCCGAAGAACCTGATGGTTAAAATATGTACAAAAATCCTACTGCAATTACAGATAGTCCTCAACGTACGACCACAGTTGAGCCCAAAATTTATTGCTGCTAAGTACAACATTTGTTAAGTGAGTCTTGCCCCATTTTATGATTTTCCTTGCCTCTGTTGTTAAGTCAATTGTTGCAATTGTTCAGTTAGTAACATGGTCATTAAATGAATCTGGTTTCCTCACTGACTTTGCTTGTCAGAAGGTCGCAAAAGCTGATCACATGAGCCCAGGACATTGCAACTGTCATAAATATGAACCAGTTGCCAAGCATTTGAATGTTGATCATGCGACCATCATGTGTACTGCAACAGTCGTAAGTGTGAAAAATGTTCATGTCACCTTTCTCAGTGCCGTTGAACCTTGAACAGTCATTAAATGAACTGTTGTAAATTGAAGACTATCTGTACTGCACTTGGAATACACTTGGGGGCAATTTGACCTTCAGAGACAACAGAGATTCCAACCAGGGTCCACCAATCTTTCATTTTGTCTGTTCAGAGACACACCATCCAAAACTCATTGTTTACGTCTGTCTGTGATAAGAGTAGAAATGAAAACTCTTAATAGAATAGATGATTGTAGTATGCTGCAACACAAAATGTAAAATTATGAAAGAATGGAAAGGTGGCTATACAAGCATTTGGCTTATATTGCAGGCTTAAGGATCAAAGGGCCTGCTGGTACAAGAATGATTTAGAAGAATGAGAAATAGAAAACTGAAATATATCAGATTGATTCTGTGCACAAAAAGTAGAAATACCATATCTCCTATCAGTAATCTAGTCATTTTGCTTTACCTCTTCACATCACTACCCAAAACAGTCCTGAGCTAAATGATTCAGCAAAATGAAAGATAACATAATCTCTGCCCAGAAATGTCTTCTTACTTTAGCTTTTTCAGATAGCTATTTCCTTTCCCTCTCATTTCTTTACTCAGATAGGAAATCAGCTCTCTCTTGCTTACTGAACTCATTCTATTGACCTTCACTGCCAGCCTAGTGTGGAAAAATGCCTTGCCATACCAAATAGGGGATGTCTCATATGTGCACATTGCCAAGGGTCATTTTAATTCAACATTTGCTTCTTAAGGAACAGCCAATTGTCTCACAAGCAGTAAATGTGGAGATATGACTTCCCCTTCTATTGCTCTCCTGTAGCTGGTACTTTGAGATCTTTGCCCCCAACTTGGAGATAAATTTGCTGGCAGACCTTTCTTCCATAAGTTTATCTGAGTCCCATTTCAAACCATTCAAGTTAGTAGTCATGCCATACCCATCCTGCCAGTAAACTTTAACTCCTTGCCTAGCTAAATAAGAGCCCCTTAAGAATAAAATTCTTAAGTGAATTCTCAGTAAACTAAAGCTGATTATTCAACCTATCTTTGGTGTAAAGTTCAAATTCAAGGCAGCTTGCTTAGAGGGCTGCGGAGACACAGTGTAAGAATAGTGTCATTAGACTACATATCCAAATGATAATTCACAGCATACAACATGGTCTATGACAGGGGTTCTCAACCTTGGCAACTTTAAGACTTGTGGACTTCAACTCCCAGAAATTCCACAAGTCTTAAAGTTGCCAAGGTTGAGAACCCCTGGTCTATGACAAACAATTGTAGGTTGCGTTGAATGACCCTCTCACTTTTTATGATGGTTTGTTCTCTCTCAAAGTAATAAAGAGTATATTAATTATCTGTAGAGATAATGTGCTAATAAATTGTAAGTACTTTCATGGAGGGGGCCAATTAGCATCCCACTAATGCTTCCATTTGTTGAAGAAGACTCATGAGAATATCATGGACAGCTCAAAACATCAACAAACAAAACCAAATGAACAAACAGTTTATCGAACAATCCAGAGTTCTCCATCAAAACACAAATAGCCAGGCTCAAATTATCCTACTTCAGATGTATTATGTGAACAGCCAGCTCTCAGGAGAATGTTCTAATGCTAAGAAAGGTGAAAGAGAAGGGAAGAAGGGGGAAACCCTAAATGCACAGGCATTTAGTTACAGAAGCTATAGATACTGTTGAAAGGCAGGGTTAGAGATAGCTAATTATGGAAAAAATCTAACTATGTGGTTGCTTCAAGTTGAAAATAACTTTTTGATGGCACATAATCAATCTATCAATGCTGTCATTGGAAAAAACAGTTATGTCATGACATATTCTAGATGAGTTGGATTTTAACTCATTGACTAGGGATTATCACTGATGAACCTAGAGAAATCTAGATGGCAACAGTTTATGGAAGACTGACCTGTCATTTCCTGAGGCATGAGAACAGTTATTGACAATTGAGTGGAACTTGCATTTGAGAAGATACGTGTTTCTTCTTGATAAGGAAAGTTAGAGAAATACACATACATTCTGAGACTTCGTAGCACTTAAAAGAGGAGGATTCCTTACCGATACCGTCATAGGTACAAGCTCTTTTGTGTTTCTCCGCCCTTAAATGGATACATTCTAAAAACAGGCAATTATTCTAGTAACAGTGCCTGAAGTGTCCAGAGTATTATCCCCTGTGAAATTGTATTATTTTAAATAAAGAACAGCTTTGGAGAAAACCAGAAAATAAATCAAAATTTGACATTAAGGTGAACAGCCATGGGTGCATATAAAAATCTGAACATTCCAATAGCTCTGTGACTTTTTTGTCCTTGGGAATTTAGGAAGCTAAAATTCTGGCAGTGCAAAGATAAATGATACATTTTTTTCTCTTTTAAAACCCCAATGTCCTTCATCCTTGGCATTAGCTCTGCCCCTTGCTAGAGTCCTTAGATTAATGGAAACTGAACGCAGCCGGTGCATCTCCTCTCTAAACACAGTGCAAATATTTTTTTGTTAGTGAAAACAAAAGCAAAGTGTTTTCTCAGAAAGGTGAGTTTTAGTTAATTATGAAACCATCAACACTGATAATCAATGTTTTAAAACAAATTGATTAAGTTCAGGAGTACTATGGTGGTTATAGCCTTTCAAAAGAGCTCTATCTCCAAACAGATTGAATAGTACAAACACCTTAAATAAAATTGTAAAACATCATTTCCCAACATGGATCCGTTCAGATGTGTGTGCTGGCTGAGAAATTTAAGGATTTGTAGAGTACCAGAATAGAGAAGATAAACCAGGCATGTCAAACTGCCGGCCCGCAGGCCAGATGCATCATACTGAAACCGTACCCACCCCATTGCCAGCAATGGGGGGAAAGTCACGATACGTCGTACGATACGTCGTGAGTTTGACATGCCTGAGATAGACTTATAGAATATAAAATCAAAGAATCATAGAATGGAAACCGTGGAGAGTATGTAGCAGTAGCAATAGCATTAGCGCTTAGACTTATATATCACTTCACAGTGCTTTGCAGCACTCTCTAAGTGGTTTATAATCTGGGTCCTCAACAATCTGGGTCCTCATTTTACTGACCTTGGAAGGATGGAAGACTGAGTCAGCCTTGAGCCAGTCAAGATCAAACTCCTGGCAAAGTTAGCTACCACAACTCCAAACCTTCTACCACAACCTCTCGCATGTAACTAGTCTGAGAAATTCCAAGTCTCTATCATTAAGTAACCCTGGAAGGAAAATTTAACAGCAGAAAACTCAAAGTAGCACAGCATAAGTATAGGGCTACCCATCAGGTCAGGGGTGGTGATGACCAAAGGAAGAATGACAATGTGCAGGACCTAATAATGGTAGGAAAAAAAGCAAACTGGAATCATCATGAACAGGGTATGTTGTCCTCCATATTTATTTTGAGATATTACTCAACATAAGGATACCAATATTAATGGAACATTTGTGTCACAAGTTTTTCCACCATTACTTTTAGGAAAACTTTTGAAAGTATAAGAAGAGGTATAAATTTTGTGGGCAAATGGCTGTTCAGGGATAATGCATTCATTGGAAACATGTCATGGAGAGTGAGGACATCCCTTTTTGCCATAGTACAGGGGAGAGTGCGAGAACACAACTACATGAACATGAGCAGAGAAACATATTTCACATTAATGTCTGGAACTCATGTGAATCTGATCTTTACCTCTTCCATCTTTCAGCTCTCCACCAGTGCTTAGGAAACCTCAGGATTAAACAGCCATCTGATTCTCAGCTTAATGAGTAAACAGCCTTACAGAATTAATTTATTACAGAAATTAAAGCCTTTCAATTTTTATAGTAATTGTCTTGGCCAAATTTGTCAAGGAAGTTTCCACTGTAATTTTAATCTGGGAACAAAGGCTTCTGTTTTGAACACTCTGCTTAAGAAGTGTTTCTGCAATATTTTCAACAGATCATTTGCTGAATCATAAAATTAATCACTCCAGTCAAGTACTTTTCACACAGGCTGACGCTGACAAATGGAAATTGTTCATACACTCAGAAACAGGAGAGAGAGTGAATGAGCGCCAATTTTTAACTGTCTCAGGATTCTTGGCAAAATGTGTTGCTATGTAACAGACATATTAATTACCAAAAGACAGGTAAAGGATCTTGCTGCATAAAACTTTTGGTAAAGGACATTATAGGACACTTTAAATGTATGTGGGTTTTTTTTTTTTACATATTTATACTGAAATCTTCAACACCACAGGAATTCCTAGAGAGGTTAACAAATCAATTTAATGAATTTAAATACTGTATCAACAATGTTTTTTGTTTATTATAGCAATAGCAATAGCACTTAGACTTATATACTGGTTCACCATGTTTTAGAGCCCTCTCTAGTGGTTTAAAGAGTCAGCATATTGCCCCCAACAATATGGGTCCCCACTTTACCGTCCTTGAAAGGATGGAAGGCTGAGTCAACCTTGAGCTGGTGAGACTCGAACTGCCAAACTGCTGGCAGTCAGCAGAATTAGCCTGCAGTACTGCATTCTAACCACTCTTCCACTATGGCTCTCATACACTAAAGTACATTAAGGGGCAAAAGAGAGAGAGAGAGATGAGGCTAAAACATATGAAGAATGCTTGCAGGAATTGGGTTTGTCTAATCTAATGAAAAGAAGGACTGGGGAGGGTGATATGATTGCAGTATTCCAATATTTGAGGGCTGCCACAAAGAAGACGGGATCAATCTATTTTCCAAAGCACCAGAAGATAGGACAAGAAGCAAAGGATGCAAACTAATCAAGGAGAGAAGCGACCTGAACTAAGGAGAAATGTCCTGACAGTGAGAACAATTAACCAGTGGAACGGATTGCTTCCAGTAGTTGTGAGTACTCTATCACTGGAGGTTGTTAAGAAGAGATTGTCCAGAATGGTATAGGGTCTCCTGCTTGTGCAGGGGATTGGACTAGAAGAACTCCAACTCTGTTATTCTGTGTTTCTGTTACAGCCATAATACAGCCCATCCATTATGACCCTAACTTAATGTCCCCCATCTCTGATCTATCCAATGAATCATTAAACAAACACATGAATCATTAAGAAGAGCACAGGGTGCCTCAGAGGAGAGGGAGGCCCTTGGTGGCTTAATGCATGCCCAGGCCACCTGCACTTGCCTCACAAAGCCTCTGCCACCCACCCCAATGCTTCCTGTCCTGGGGTCCCCAGAAGCCTTTTCCTATTCCCACCAGATCCGCCCTGGGATTAGGCCTGAACCTCCTCCTCAATTACCTTTTGAAGAGCCCTGAGGCCTTCCAGAGAACTGGAATGGATTTGCTTCATCACGTGATTGCATGGCACAATTCCAGAAGTGGATGCTATTTTGTCCCACCTACAAAATGGGGGGCCATGTTCAAATCGGCATCTCATAGCCACAAGACGAAGTGCTCCATTTTGCTGATTTAACAAGATCTTTCACAGAAGATGCCGTATTCAGAAGCTTCTGTCATGCTATATAGACCTTGTTAAGGTAGCAAGATAAAGCAGTTGCCTGCCGGCTGCCAGTTTATCCCTAACCACAAGTGGGTGGGACAAAATGGGGGCCGCTTCCAAGTACACTGAATGATAGGTATGTGGGGAACAGGCCCATGTGTTACAGGATGGGATTGGGGGAGAAAGGCAGAGGGGTACTATAGAATCCCTGTGGTTGGTTGTAAGGACGAATGACCCCAGACCACTGCAGCCATTATAACTTTGAAACAGGGACATTTGCAACTTTGGGGCATCTGTATAACTTTGAACATTTGTTAAGTGTCCTGTCATATCTCGAGGATTACCTATAATACTTTGTCAAATCTGTTCTCCAATTTCATAGAATCCCATGGCCATATTGGTCTTCAATTCTTCCCTAATTCCCTTCCAATTTACAAAACATCTTTTTTCCCTCTTCACTAGAATTGTTTGCAATTTTGCTTTTAGTAATATCTTTTTTTATTGCACCAGCTGTACTGTCATGCCTAGTATATTTCTAAGAGCAATTTAGAGTACCAATTTTAACCTTTAAACATTAATGGTTTGGAACCAAATTACTTGAAGAACTGGCTTTACATACACCAACCTGACTGCTCTTGAAAAGCAGCAGCAGGGCCTTCTTGCCTTCTCAATGCTGGAAAGAATCAGATTCTGTTCTGAAGAAGATAATCTGCTAAGAAAAGCTTGCTGTCCCCCATCACTGAGGATGTTGATCATTGTCATCATGATGATGATGATGATGATGATGATGATGATGATGATGATGATGATGATGATGATGATGATGATGATGATCCTTCCCTTTCCTTTTTTATGGCTCTTCAATGGCATCCTTTTTTTTAAAGACACTGAGGTGGGATCCTTGCTTGATTGTCAGTTACATTTATCAATTTTAATATTAATGCTTAATAAATAAATGAATTTGTAGCTGTAAGATTGGGCTCAGTAACTTGACTTGGGAGAACAGAGTTCAAATTTTGCATGGAGTTTTTAAAATGTTCAAAAAGAAATGATTATTCAAGGGTCAAAACCGTATGCATAGAGTGGATATTCTTATGCAGATACAGTCTCTCATACCTTCAAAGAGCCAAAAAATATACTCCTCCTTTACCATTCACCTGATTTACTCCAGAATGATGACTGCTATACCAGCAAAGCTACAGTCACTTGCAAATACAGTATAGTAGTGGCAGAGTCTCCCTGACCCCAAAGCAATTTTAGTATTTCATAAAAAAAGAGAAAAACATGATTTTAATTTGCAAGATAAAAGAAACAACTCAGATGCTCTGCCATGCATAAAATATTTTCACTGGCTGTTGCTAGAAAAGGCTGTTTAATTATCAGAGCAGAAAGAAGAGTGCATCTGGCAATCAAGTTTTCACAAGTCTATTCATGCTTTTAGTACTGTATTTCAACAAGTCCTGTCATAAGGCAGTACGGGTGAGAATGGTATCTGGTGTGGTAACTATTGATATGGTATTTGTACATGTGCTACTAAGCCTGGTGGAAAGATCTGACCCAGCAATGTAAAACAACTTTCTGGAAAAAAGAGCTTCTTAAAAAGCAAATTGTTAAGTATGAACATTTGGCTTTATTTCATGTGCTCCAAATTAGCTACTTACCTAATTTGGGAGTGATTTCAGGGGAATAATGAAATCATTTCACAATTGACCACTGTCCTGGAAATGGGACTGCATTTGGATCTTAGGGGTTTCAGGCAGAACACAGGAAATGCACCTTTTTCCTTTAAAAAGTTTTCTTTTCCCTATAATGCTGTAGGGAATGCTATATTTCTTAAACAAGCTTCTGGTGTCTCTGATATCAAAGAACCTTTATGCATTTTGATAAATAGTTCATGAAAATACTCAAATGGTACCTCAATTAAAAAATATTGAACTTATTTCCCCTTAAATGGAATCATTAGCTTCATGGCATCAACTATAGCTTAAGGCTCACTGCTTTTTCAAACAGTCTTCCGGGCTGCTGGCTTTCTGGACCTCAAAAACTCTTCAAACATGGAGGCTAATCAGACCCCTTTGCTTTATCAATTCCATCATTACTTCTAAAGGCAGAACGAGTGCTCTTTTTTCCCTTCTCTCTCTCCTTCATCCACACATACGTATATACACACATACACAGAATATTTGAAAGAAGCTACCAACCGCAATCAAAGTTGATATGATCTGTCAACCAGTGAACATCTGTCACGTTGGTAGATTATCCTATTTTCATATATTGACAGGTACACAGGCTGTGAGAACCTATAACATTGTCCAATCATTTTTCAATACCACAAAAATTAATTTAATAAAAAAAATGTTTCATTTATATTTCACCTTCTCTTCTCTGAAGCTTAAGCCAGGTTTCAACATTCTACCCCCATTTCTAACTGAACATCTAAGCCACCCTATGGAGATGTACAGAAAATGATTGGTCTAAAGTCAATGTGTACACTTGATGGCTGAATAGATATTTGTAACAAGATAACATAATCCATTATCCACATCAAGGAACAGTTTCTCAAATATCACATATTTTAAAAATGTCCCCATTATGGACACTGACTTATAAAGAATCAAAAATGTTATCTAGTGCAATCCTGGCTACATCAACCTTGCTCATCCTAACCCTGTCCAGGTATATTGAGATTTCAGTTCTCAGAATTCCATTCTGCTTTGGGTGCTGGCTTCTGTTAAGGAAGAATGGTCTAGCCAGACTAGGAGTAATTTGGTGATGTATTTTTTTACCAGCCGTATATGAAAATATAGGATAATTAAACTTTTATACACAATAATGGACACTTAGCTCTCATTTTTTTTAAAAAAAATGTGGGATAAGTAATAGTTTTCTGTAGTGTACTGTAGTGACAATGTTACATGCAACAGGATGCACAATAATGGAAGAATACTGAAATTTTCACAATGGATTAACGGAAATCTGCAGAGATATCAAAATTGATCTGTTTGGTCAGAGAAAGGAAATTTTTCAAAAGATTGTAAAACTTATATGGATATTTTGCTGAAAGAAATTAAATGGTGATTTATGGATTTGGAGATTAAGAAAAACAGAAATTAAATGAAGGGACTTGTCTAACATCTAAGAAGGAGGAAGGATAATAAGATTGTAATTATCTGTTGAAAAGAAGATAGGAAGTCATTCATATATTTCTTAACTAGTTTTTTCTCTTTTTATTTTTTGCTCTTTCTTTTCTTTTTTTCAATTTGTCTTTTATTCTATAAAAACATCTTGATACATATAATACATATGATACATATAATAAAGATAAAAAAATATGTGGGCTAACAACCAGAAGATTAAAGGTTCTAGTCCTTCCTTAAGCATAAAAGCCATCTTGGAGACTTTGAGTCAATCACTTTCTCTCAGCCAAACCTTACAGAGTTGCTCTGGGAAAATAGGAGGCAGGACTACATATGTATGCTACCCTGAGTTGCATAAAATAATGGCGGGGACAGCAAATACTTACAAAGGTGATCCCAGATACTCTGTCCATTTTAAATCCATTCAGCTCAAGAAAAGATTGAGGAGGAATACATGTGGCATCATCATGCTGATGCAGAAATTTTTGGGGTCAAAAAAGACAATTTCATTTAGTAGATAAATGTTTCAAGTTGAAGTTTGTTTCTCTCACCTCCTAAATTAAATCCTGTGTTACATACAAACATATATTTCTTTCTATCAAAAACAAAAAGTTACAGATTCAAGATTTATGGACCTGCCTGATTCAATATGAAAGCAAATGCTTGTAATAGGGCCAATGTCCCAATTACGTAGAAAAGACAATAGAGATATAAGTCTTACTTCTCAGCTATCATCCAATTTTAATCTATCATGTTTTTCATACTAGTTCTTCAAGAAATAAAAAAGCTGTCCTAAGGTATAATGTGAGTTCTGTTTTACTAACCATAGTCCAATTACTGATTTGAGGAATCTGCAAAATAACAGAATGAATCTTCTTACACAAATTATTGTCTACTTAGCCTTGGAAAAGGGGATTAACCCATGATTAAAACCTCTTAATAAACTATCCTGCATGTTTTGGTGAATGCACAGATAAGAATAATCCTAAAATATTGTTTATGAGATTATGTAACTAAAACTTTCACACTCTGGCTGCTTAGCTTTGAGCATTTTCTACAGCCCGCCTCCATTTTGTGTTCCACAGTTTGAAAATTAAAAGAGAATATACAGAGTATTGAAACGGTGGCATTGTGGCAAAGTTGCAGAATCTTCACTCTCTGAAATGTTACATCCTTGTTAACACTCTTTTACTAATCCATTTAACCGTTTTCATCTAACCAATGAATGTCACCAGATGTTGCTTTCTCATATGTAATGTGCTATTGAAAGATAATAGCTTTTTGGAGCCTTTTTTTCTTTAAATAGAACCTTAAAAAGAGAAATATTTGTTCCATGTGTATTACAGATGGTTTGAATAATTTGTTTTATGCATTTACCATGAGGCTACCACACTTTATTTAGACAAAAAAATCCCAACATTTTTAAAACTCTCCGGGGTACTAATTGGCCCAAGCATGTGAAAGTTATATCCACAAATTCTTACATTAAGTGCATAGTTTGGATATCAGGATTGTTCTTATAAACATATATTTGCCAAAATATGTGAAAGACATTTGTATACTCAAAAAGTTGTGGGAGAAAAGAGTAGAATATTGTCTACATAAGAAATGCAAAATATTTCAGCAACCATAGTCACACATATACAGTATTTTCTAAGCATCTTTCAAACTACTCACAGAATTCTCCAGCTCTATTTCATCCACTGAGATTTCAATATTGATGAGAAAGAGTAGTATCTATATATTGCTAACCTGGATGTGCACATTTACAAGAGATGTAGGGGTTAGGAACTATTTCTTCCTCTACTTGCTAAAGATTTCTTTTACTTTTTTTCCTTAAGAGATAAGAGACAGTAACAGAGGAAAGCTGTTACCCCAAAGTATAAAATATAATGCAGAACTCCAATTCTTACAGATGTAACACAGTAATGACAATGTGAGAGACATTTCCCTGCATTATCCTTACCCAGAAATGAGTAGCCCGTTGCATAATTGCTATCAAGATGAAATACAAATATACTTCTACTGGAGTGGCCAACCAATAAATTCAAATAAATAATAGAAAGACAAAAGGGGACATATGCTTGAATACAGTGTACTGTACACAGAATAGATGCATATAGATGAAAGTGCAGAATTATTAAGATGTCAGAAGAGAGACAGAGAATGAGATAGAGATAGAGACAAAGACAGAAAGAGAGAGAGAGATCACCATTGTGTAGTCTAGGGACAGGAATGAATGATCCAGTTGAATATTTACCCTTCACTAAGTAATTTTGAAGCAACCATTCTCACTTAGCCCAACCAACCACACCAGATAACATGGTGAATAGAAATGGAGATAAATCCCATTTTGAGGGTCCTTGAGCTCTTGGACAAAAGACAGGACACAAATTAAATCAATAAATAAATGCTCTGATCAACTAATCTTTGCGTTAGCTTAACCCAGGAGTCCTAAAACTTGGGCACTTTAAGACTTGTGGACTTCAACTCCCAGAATTCCCCAGCCAACATGGGAGTTGAAGTCCACAAGTCTTAAAGTGCCCAGGTTTGAGGACCCTGGGTTAACCAATTGTCCAATTGTTATTTTAACCTAGCTATAATTGACCTTCCAACCCAATAAGAAAAAAACAACTCAAAAAATACTTTTATCTCCAGAATCTGTTTATTCCTCTACATGTCAGGTTTTTTTTACCAAGGATAACTCTATCATATAAAAGGTTTGTCAAAAGTCTTGAAGAAAACTACACAGTTCCACAGATACCAATGTCCCACTGAGGGATACACACAGACATTGCAGAACGTTTCATTTATACTTTCTTGTACTCTTGTAAGATTTGGCAATTACATGAGACGTTGAATTTGTTTTGCTTTTTTAATGACAAGTAGTCCTAGAAAAGTTTGGTAACACTTGTTTCAAGGACAACGAAAAAGCTGAGATCAAAAACTTGCCCTGCTGAGCACCAAGGGCCTATCTTTAATATTTTGACTTACTATAAAATTAGAAATGAGGATAATCAGTTGCTTAACTATATTTATTTATAACTGTACAGTATTTATTTCTTGCTTGGTTAATCATCTGGTGAATAGAACAGAATAGAACAGAGCTGGAAAGGACCTTGGAGGTTTTCTAGTCCAGCCCCCCTGCTCAAGCAGGAGAACCTATACCAATGATGGCGAACCTTTTAGAGACCGAGTGCCCAAACTGCAACCCAAAACCCACTTATGCATCGTTGAGTGCTGGGTGGGTGTGGCCCATTGGCTGCGTGTGGCCAAATGGGTGGGTGTGGTCAATTGGGTGGGCGTGGCTGTGGTGGTAACGGCAGACTGGGTGGGACTAAAAAGTTCAATCAATCAATTCCAACTTTGCAAGATCTTTTTTTTCCCCGCAAAAAGTTGAATTGACTGATTGATTGAACCTTTTTTTTTTTGCACACGGCAGTGAAGACCTAAAGCGAAAAGGTTTTATGAAACCCAGCTGAAGGCCTAGGACTGGGACGACGGTGAACGTGCCCACAGAGAGGGCTCTGAGTGCCGCCTCTGGCACCCATGCCATAGGTTCGCCACCACTGCCCTATACCATCTCAGACAAGTGACTGTATAGCCTCTTTTTTAAAATCACCAGTGATGCAGCACCCACGATTTCTGGAGGCAAGCTGTTCCACTGGTTAATTGTCCTCACTGTCAGGAAATTTCTCCTTAATTCCAGGTTGCTTCTCTCTTTGTTCAGATAATTCAATGATATTTCTTTGCATCATAATAATCTTAATTCTTATTTTTTAAAAAAGAGAGATCATATAATCAGCAAGTCAGAAGCAAACCTGAAAAAGAAAGAAAAGCTCCCAGTAAATAAATGTCCCACTTTCATTCTTTTAGGTGTCTTTTTGCAAACAAATTTCAGGATTAAGAATCTACATTTTAGCCTCAGTGCAAGGATTAGATTCTGAACCCTGTTTGGACTTTGTCCAAGAGAGTAATGTACAACTTCTAGCTGCAGCCAATATAAAAATGCTAACTCAAAGTCTACATTGCTAATTGAATGGGTAGAAAGACACTACCATGAAGGACTCCTTAATTATGGGAAGAATCTTGGAAGCAACTCAGATAAATATCTCTTTTTAAATAGGTATTTGCCCCCCTCCCCATGTATAACTATGATAACCCACAGCAAATGATTTAAAGCCCAAAGTACTTCATGCTGCAAAATAGAAACAGCAACAAAAGGTAATGCATAGTCAGACTCAGTCTTGCAACAAGAATAAAGGTAATCCATGACTTACCACACAATGGAGCCCAAAATTTCTGTTGTTAAGTGAGTTTTGCCCTATTTTATGACCTTTCTTGCCCCAGTTGTTAAGTGAATCACTGGCATTGATAAGTTAGTAACATGGCTGTTAAGTGAACCTGGCTTCCCCATTGACTTTGCTTGTTGGAAGGTCACAAAAGGGGATCACAGCAATGGTCCTAAATGTGAGCCAGTTGCCAAGCATCTGAATTTTGATCACATGATCTTAGGAATGCTGCAAAGGTTGTCATTGTGAAAAAATGGTCACCGTTGTAATTTTGAACAGTCACTAAATGAACTGTCGTAAGTCGAAAACTACCAGTACATCTGTGGAGACAAAACACCACTGGATTTTAAATAAAAAGCACACATACTGTTACTACATTTACACTAACATCCACTAGAATCCTGGGCCAAAATTTCACCAACTTATTTTGGATCAACATATGAAAAGTAATTCTTCTTGCCTTGAAAAGAAGTGACATTTCTTTGTTTCTGCTTTCCTGTGTGTAATAATAATCTGGTCTATGCCTTTCCACATTCACTTGTAAGTGGTTATTGCACTTACACATTCAACATGCCTGCTCTGGAAATCTCCAACAACTGATAAATCCATATATCATTATATCTTTCTCTTCAGTTACCAGCACTGTTACTGACACTTATTTGTATACATGCAAACCCACATATTTGGGAACAGAAGTTTCTGATAACTCTGAATAACTGTATTTACTCTCTAGATCGTTCTGGGTAGATCATTCTAGTCCATGTCAAATTGGGAGAAGGTCTGACATAGGTCAGAGGGAAATGGAAAATTCCAGAGTTATCTAGAATGTTCCATTCCTGAGATGGAATCCTGAATTGCCCATCCTTACTCTTACTTATTCTAGCTGCATTAAGCCCTTAACAGTCTGGTTTTCTTTCTTATCTTTAGTATTCACATTCCATCACTTTATAAGCCAAATGTTAATATAGCCAGTAGCATTCTATTCCTATAGGTCCAAGCATTAGAAGCAGAATACATTTTATTGGGACACAGAGATTAAAAATAATCTAACCCATGAAGAAATAAAGTAAAGCAAAATTAGACAGAATTCTTAAGGATATTTTTGAATTACGTGTTTCACATATCTCTTCTATGGATAACTTTCAAAGATTTCATTCATTCCATTCAAAAAAAATGTAGAGGGGAGCCATTTTCATGAAACTTATCTAAATTACCCCATATTTTGTGAGCTATTCATCTGTTATGGAAGGACTATGCCCAGTTAATATCGTCTTCAGCTTAATTAGTGCTCTTGTGCAATTACTTTCTGTCAATTTTTTACAGAATTTCAAAATATCATCCATTTTCCATAGTAATGGCATTTCTTTAAAAACACCTGAAAATGTAGATATTTAGCTATTATTTATATATGTTTTACTCTTTTAGAATATTTGCATTTATCTTTGAGTCAATAATAATGTTAAAGTATTCCAAGAAAGGTGGAAATTAATGAGTAGAGTAGATCAAGACATTTCATAAGATGGTTTATAAAGATAAAATTCTTCACTCACTCCTGTAGTTCCACTTTGCAAAGAGGCCACCACTCTGTTTATAATCATTGGAAGCAATAAGACAAGGTCACCTACTCAATTACTTTCCTTACATAGCTTTAAAAGAGACCCCTAATTCTGGTGACAAGATGAAACAGATATACCTTCCGTCCTATTTCACAAGTATTTCTTGATGAAAAAAGCAAGCATTGTTCCCTACAAGATCTTAATTTATCTAACGCCGTTTTATTTGCTTGGACATGGCACAAAGTAGCTAACTATCACTATGGCAAACATGAAGTGTGCTTTTAATTTGTAAAGCTGTCACTTTCTGATTTTAAATTGTCTCAGCAAAAAACATACAAAAAAGGAACACTGTTTCCCTTTGTGAGGTAGCTCCTACATTAATTGGTTTCCTGAGTGAGATAACCGGTTAACAAAAATACTGGAATCAAATTGTTCTCTATTGCCCAATTTCATTGCTGAAATTTTCTATATGGCTTAATGAACTCAAAATACAGGATGAAATGTCAGAAAGACTGAATCAACCATTCTCCTTTCTGAAGCAGATAATGATCAAACATAGTTTCAATTTCTCAACTTCCCCAATCATATGTATACAAACATAAGAAAATAAGCTCAGGTCATGATGGGAGATTGGGAGACCTACCAGACAAAATTTTACCTTTGTAAGCTGCCAGGAGTCACTGGGAGTGAGCTGGGTGTCCAGATAAATTTTCATTAATTAATGCAAAATAATTAAAATAAAATAAAATAAAATGCAGCAGATGCTAGTATAAACACCATCATCATCCCTAACAGATATCCTTCCAATGTCCCTGACTATTCTCTGCTGGAAGACAGGGATATGTATGGAATACAGAATACAGAAGAATAAAGGATAGAATATTTCCCCTGAAGAAGAAATGGGAAAAAATCTTAAAGAAGGCAGAAACCAGCCCTAGTTTCCCCAGGCAGAAACTGAGCAGGCCAGCTTTTAGAAATACAGATTTGGTAATACGTTCAGGAAGACTGGGGCCATGAAGGCTGAAGCTAATGAAATTAGAAAAACAAAAACTTCTAAAATCTGCATCCGTCACCCAGTTTCAAGGACAGGATATGACCTCCAAGCCTCCAAGTCAGGCAACAATAATTAGAATACCAAAAGGGCACAGGTCAAAGTACATTGCACAGGAACAGGCAACTCAAATACAAAGCCCCAAAGAAGATATAAAAACTCACCTACTTTCCACTCCATTTTGTCAGCCACCCCAGAAACATGCTGCTGTCACTGAAGTTTCTGACAACTAAATAAAGAGACCTCCTTTCTAAAATGCAGCCTGCCTTCTACGATGTCCTCCCAGCTTGGAACAGGACCTGATTTTAGATTAGAATAGATTAGATTAACCTTTATTGTCATTTAGTATATGTTGTGGGCACAACGGCACATATTAAGAATGAAATTTAGTTGCTTGCTCTCAAAGTGTACACATACATAACACACATATAGTATATACAACATATGTATAGACCTATACCAGGGGTCCCCAATCCCTGGTCTGTGGACCAGTACCGGGCCGCGGCATGCCAGCAACCGGTCCGCACAAACAAGCAAAGCCCCATCCGCAGGAAGCAGACAGCACACAACCCCCCACTCTGGTCCACAGAAAAACCTCTCTCCATGTAACTGGTCCCTGGTGCCCAAAAGGTTGGGGACCGCTGACCTACACCCTTATATATAATTAACATATAAATATTAATCACTGTCCATCTTGAATACATAACAGAAGGAGGAAGCTTTAGAGTTCGCAAGGTTAATACTGTATGGAACAAAACTGTGGCTGAATCTGGATGCTCTGCTTTGGATACTACCTGTTTCCTTCTAACAATTGTATCTCCACCATTCCTTTTCCCATTATCATCCTTCTCATATTGGATAGGTCCATATTTTCATACTGCAGGATTACGGCTGCATTTATGCTGTTTTATACCAAGTTACAAAATCTTATTCAGGTGATCCTATATGTCTCCTGGTCTTGGCTCTCTAGCACAGATCGTGACAACCTGCTGCACTATAGATGCTTCATGTACCCAAACTCCTATCATCTTCAGCCAACATATCCAACAGTAAGAGTCTGCAAAATTGGCTCAAATATATCTGGCTTTTGCAAGCTAGCTCATGCTGGTTATAAGATCACCGACACATTGTGAATTCAAAATATATTTTCCAGTTGGCCTGTTTGTTAATTTTCAATATATCAAACTAATTAATATAAGGACATATTCCTACAGTATAAATACATAGTATTAGTAATGAAAAAAGATTCCTCAAAATTTTTGCCATGAACAGAATTCAGAAAAAAAAATGTGACTAATTGCTCAAAAGTCTTCTTCCTGAATTTTGTGGAAAAAAAGTCACTCAAATATTAACAGAGAACACATATCAACAATCTATATTAAGTGTACAGTAGATTTTCTTCTGATGTAAAATGTCAATTATTTTGACTAGTACCAGGGCAAAATGCCCTTAGTTCAAGTCTTTATACACCCAAATACTGGGATATAATGAAAAATACCAAGTTGTGTTTACAATCCTGTTGATTGCAGCCTAACATCTGACAATGATGGACTAAATCCAACCCTTGTAATTTCCATTTCAACATCTGAATTGCATCTCTGACAGCAAGTAATTCCAGGCAATTCTCTAAGTTAAACTGTGTGTGTGTGTGCGTAATATATGGAACAATAAGCAGGAAGGAAGAAGAGGCATAAATGTACTGACTTCATTTTAGGAAACGAGATAAAAGTTACATCTTTAACCAGGGTAGATTTGATTTAAATCACTAGTAAAAAGACTTGATTTAAATCAACTCAATTCAATTCAATTTTTTTAAAAAAATAATCGATTATTATCCACCCTGTCTTCAACATTACTTTCCACTGTTTTATTGAATTAAGTCATAGAAGTTTGTTATCTGAAAATTGTGCAGTTATTATCAATTTAATTGATTTTTCTAAAATCCCTAGCATTAATGGCGAACAGTCTATATAATAAATATTAAGGTTAATAAATAGTCCTATCAGCTTATTATGTAGGAGGGGACAACTGTAGAGATCAGGGGCATAAAAATAGGAACTGAGAGGGGAGATCATGCCAAGGGGTCAGACTGTTAAACATGGCCACTAAGGACACATCTTTCAGGTAGTATTAGAATAGATTTTTATTCATTTCTGTCTTCAGTTGATTCTGTTCTATGTGTCTAGCTCTGTTCCTAGAACTGTATGGTACGGAAAAATGAGGCTTTGTGGGTTGCAGACAGAAACTGAAGAGCAACAAGTGGTCCTTGTCCCTGTGGACAGTCTCATCTCATCCCTTGCCTTCTACCGGTAGAAGTATTTTGGCCAGGTAGGGTTTATAGAAATCAATGTAAACAGTCTTGTTTACATTTTTAGAACCATCGAGCAAAATATGAATTAACCTAGATTCTTCTTCTAGTTTTTCTGCCATTATAAAGATTCCTTCTCAAGTCAAATAGCTTAAAATGTTAAAATGAGGCAACAGCTTTCTTATAAACAAATAATTCCATGGAATACAAGTTTATCTCATCTTTTCTTTTCTTTTCGGGAGGGGGAGGGATTGCATTCCAAAGACAAAAACTGCAGTAATGTAAGTAGGAGCCAGATTTTTCAGGACAACGTTTCCAAAAGTGTGATCCAACTAAAGTTAACTCCCAAATTATTGCTTGACTGATTTGATTGGAGCTGCTGGATGGAATTTAAATCAGTCCTATCACTAGTGTTTAGTTTCTGCCAGTTCATATCCATTCTATGTTCTTGCTTTAGCTTATTAAATTTCTACTCATTTGCACATAGATTTATATTTATTTTATCTACTGTTTTAGATTTAACATGTTAGATATCATTGTCTAAATGTTTATATAAGCCTCTTTCACAGAAAATAATCATCCTGCTTTAAAGACAGCATGTGCATTTTAAAATAAACAAATGAAGTTTCAGTCTAAGAACTGTCACCCAAGTTTGCTTGTCTTGCTTTCCTCCTTCCTTTTTCATCATACTTTTTACAGCAGGAAGGCAGTGTGCAGAAGTTGCCACATTTATAAACTTTGTAAACCCAAATCAAAAATAAGCATGTCATGCATGCCCTTTAATATGTGAATGAATGTACACTTTTTATACTTCAATAATTGCAAAACATATTCAAGTACAGTAGTTTACAGAACAGGAGCATTGTTTAATCCAGTAATTGCAAGCCCTTTGCTTCCAAAAGAGGTGGGGAACTCAACCGCCAGCTGTCCCTCTTCTTTACATCTGCTGCTCAACAGGAAACCTGTTAAAAGGCTATTAAAATCTTAAGGTAACAGCCCTTGTAAGGCTCTGAAAAGCCAGTGCAGCAATTCGCTGTTTGTGTCTGGAATAGGAGCCATTTCCTTTGCCTGTAGTGCAAACAGCTTCTGTCAGGAGCTGTGAAAATCAATTCTGCAATAAAGAGAGTAAAATGAGCTGGGGGATGCAGTTCTGCCTTCAGGGCCAACCAACACAGGGGAGCCTCCTTCTGGGCATACAAAGCATCTACAAGCCCTGATCCCCAAAGACTCCACAAAACAAATAACAGTCAGGTGCTATTAATATCTTCCAACTGAGTATCACAGGAGAATTGGCTCAGGAAAGCCAGAATCACCACAATGTGCAGTGGACTCTGCAGGAAGTCTTGCCAAACAGGGAGGGACTGGTTAAATGTTTGGCTTCATTTGCCTCTTTTATGTTTAGGATTATAGTAATTGCTGAGGATGCCTTTTCTTCCAAATGAGACTATTCAGATATCTTTAACACCAATAAAGCATTGCTGTACATTGCTTGAAGGAAAAAATTATTGACAACAATAGTACGTGTACTGCACAAAATCCGGTTGCTGATGTTAATGACAAATGCCTCCTATGCTGCAGGCACATAATAAATATTACTGTATTTTACTGGAAGGATTTTCAATTCCCCTGTCCAGGATCAAAATTAAGAACAGCCACACCTACTTAAAAGAGAACAACTAGAAAAAATGGTATTTTTGAAAATGTAATAAAAAGATCAATGGAAAAAATATGTGTTCCAATTAGAATGTTTCCTTGACTTTTAATTGTTTTTGTTGGAATATTCATGTACTACATATTTTGGTTCTTGTATTTTTCTATTTCTGATTGATTATGAATTTGTATGAAATATAAAGTGTACTTTGGAAGTCAGCTTGCCTAGCTATCTCTGAGTTGGCTGAATGTTAAAGGGACCCAAGGGCTAACTGCTATGATTGTGAAGTTGCTGTCCTTGACTATATGTATGACACTGTGACTGGTTGGTTTTTTTATTGACTTTTTAATGTTATTAGTGGCTCAGAATTGCTGTTTATGAGGTGGGCACCCTTGAAAATTAAACTGAAATAATAAATAAAACCTACTCTATTCTGGTTAAAGCGGCAACAGTTCCAGCCAAATGAGGCTGGATTGTTAAGAAACACTGTGTACAAATGGGAGACTATGCTTTGTTAACAACCTAGATAGAACAAACTATTGGGTTTCCTAAATACCTTATGTGCTGTTTTGTGTTGGACACAGTTTGCAAAAACAAAAATTAATTCTGTTATATGTTCTGGCTGATATAAAAACATGCCAGAAATGTCCTTGGCTTTTCACACGCTTACTCCATCTACTTTGATCCAGAACAATCATATTTCAATCCACGTTGGGAATAAAACAGCACAATTTCCTTCTCTAGAAATCACAACATCTGAAACATATATTCTTCTTTTGTTAAAATAACTGTTCTTTACCTAAAACAGTCTCTGCACAGAGTGATTTTCATATCCTTAATGTTAAATATATATACATAATTACTGAAGAAGTACATAAGTTGGGAACTCCTACAAATGTTGGTTTTAGTATGGGCAGAAATAAACAACCAGTTACTATTTCAGCTGCTACCAACCCAAGAAGGAATGGCTCCTAATCATTTACATAGAATGCTCCAGAAATAAGATGCAAAATAATTTAAATTGTTTATTATAAATGGAACTTGCATTTGATAGGGGACTGTTAATGCATTTTAAAAACAAAATATGAAAAGCAAAGAATATACAATGGATCCTTCCCTTAATACATGCTTTCTAACTGATATTTAAAATATCTCTGTTTTCAGGAAAGGTCTGCAAAGAGATTATATTATAATAAATTCAGCTTCAGCTTTACATGAAAGACATACCCAACAGGTTTGTTATTTCAAGATTTAATTGTGCCTGGTACTAGTCTATGCTAAAATTAAATGCATGTGGGAAAATCCTCTCTCCGCTTTTCTAAATTGGAGACTTTGAGCCTCTGCAACACTGTCAACTACTAAACACTTGTATTTGTTTTTCTAACCTTTAAAAAAAAACAATGAAACATGGAGGCAAATTATAGGAGGCAGAGTGTTATTCAGGGAGCCTCCAAAAGATACTTTTTTAAAGAGTATCTTCCTTTCTAAACTTCATTGATTTTTAATGTACTTGCAGGTACAGTGATGAAAGACAGTTTTATTTATGATGTAATAATGAGGACCCAGATTGTTGAGGGCAATTTGCTGACTCTGTAAACCACTTAGAGAGGGCTGTAAAGCACTGTGAAGCCGGTATACAAGTCTAAGTGCTATTGCTATAATTTCAATGTCTTTGAGTGTGTGCATGCATGTGTTGTGGATGGCTACAAAGATTAAGCAACAAATAATATAAACAATGGGTACAACTAAAAATGATCCTGCTGGGGAAAAACATCACATTTAACTATAATTGCTAATTCAACATTGGGCTCACACAACATCTTAGCCCACTGCATCAGAAGGACTCAGGTATTTAAGACTCTATTGAAGACAGCAGAATCAACATTAGATGGGCCTTGGGGTGAATGCTATTCCAGAAGGCAGATATAGTGGGGAGAGGACATTCTCCTGAGTTTCATATGATGACACTGTTTAATAAACAGAATTCAAAGCAAGTCAACTTTTTAAAAACTTACTGAACAGGTGGATACAACAATACGTGGCTCTGCAAAGATCCTGGTGGAATTCAAGTTGCTGTTTTAAACCCCTCCATGGTATGGGAACAGGTTATTTGCGGGACTGCATTTTCCATGTACCCATCCCATCAGGTCAAACAGGATGGTATGATGTAGGTCCCTTCTACTAAGAAGGTGTATCTGATGGGATCCAGATAGTGTGCCTTTTCTGCTGTGGGTCCTGCTCTATGGAAAACAATTCCCTCTGAGATGGGATCTGCCTTGCCTTCTGAAAAATCCTCAGGATATGGTTTTTCTATTAGCCTTGAGGGTCTCATGGTGAACTCACAGTATGGTTGTATAATGTTAAGTGACAGTTGTCTCTCCCACTATCTTGACTTTTTGTTTTTTTGCTTTTACTTAGTAATTTATATTATTATTTTATGTTCAAACATGAAAGAAAGTCACATTTGTGTCACTATATAAATTTGTTAAATAAATAAATACAAACATTATGAATAGGGCTTCCCAGTCCAGGAAAGCATACAATTGGTATACCAGATACTTCTGTGCAAAAGACCACAGCTGCTACTAGCTCCTTGAGTTACGGAAAAACTTTACACTGTTGTGCAGATCACCTTGTTTACTTTGCAATGATGTTCAAATTATCTTTGTCTTTTCTGTATAATGGATTTTGATACAACAAATATGGACATATCCTTAAATGTACTTTATTAGATTTTTATCCCATATTTATTACACTACACGTAATTCAAGGCAGCAAACATACATAATAATATTCCTTCCTCCTCCTGTTCCTCCCCCACACACACACACACACAACAACCCTGTGAATTGGTTGGGTTCAGAGTGAGTAACTGATCCAAAATTATTCACCTGGCTTTCATGACTAAGGCGGAACTAGAATTTCTAGTTTCTAGGCTAGTGCCTTAACTATTACATCAAACTTTCTCAGAAAGGAGCAACTGCCATACAATTAAACCCCAGAACTATATTCCTTGTGAGAAGGACAATTTAAACAAATCCTGGAATAAAAAAATGGTGTTTTTAAGTAAACTATTGAACTTCAAAGTCAGATGTTATTTGCCAAAGTATACGAACACTCCTGATAGGATACATCTCACTTCAATATCCTCACTTCAGGATAATATGGAACAATCTGTGATCATTATATATGAAGCAGTGAATCCTACCTTGGATAAATAATGTACTAACATCAACACAATTTTCCCTTTGTTACAAAACAACATACAGATTTTTCAGGCCTCTTAAGTAATATAATAGTGTACTGTTTAATATAGAAGAGGAAAATTTTCACTAATTCAGATAGTGTTGGCCTATATCCTCCACTATTGCTGATCACTGACAAAATGATTAAGGCTGATAGGAATGATAGTGCAAGAAAATCAAGAGGGACATTTATTCTCTAGACATGTGTTAGCTACTAAGAACACAATATAGTTCCATGGAGACTGGAACTATATGACAGTTTCACCCTGAAATTCAGAAACCTTTTGGATACTTCTACCTTCATTATAGAGAACATTCTACCTATAGCTATAAGAATGCTAATCTACTGAGCTGTTGTCTAGTTACTGCCAGACAACACTGTTATTACTTGTAACATGGAAATCTGCCAAAAGCATAAACATCTTCAAATTATCTTCTGGATAATAAAACATGACCAATTTTCTCTCTGTGAAAGGGACATGTGAAATAAAATAATACTGTAGATTTAGCAGTTAGACACACTATGAGTATTAAACTTGATGTTTGAAAATAGTTACTATGCTATTAACTATGCTAATTATTTAAAGGAATATTACTGCTTTACCAAAAGTTTGTTGTAACTATACCGATCTACTTTTATAAATGTTTAGTATTATATAAATAATAATATTCAATATGAAGACCCGGACGACAACTTGTTTGCTGAATCACATATTTACTGTTACTATCCACACCCCGTCCCCTTTATCCCGATTTCCCTGTACCCCTCCCGACCCCATCTTTTCCCTACCCATATAAAAATCTAATAAAATACATTTATTAAAAAAAGACACACTATGGCTAACCCATGCAGTTTTATTCACAGATTCCTTCTGCAAGTTCAGTGTGATCATATACTATTAAGATGCACTCTGAGCAAATTCTAATATAGGCTCCTGTCAGTGTGAAACACTACAGAATAATAATGTTTACATCCCTACACATACTCACATTAAAAACTGCTTCTTTGCTGCATCTTGTCAATGCATGCATATTTATCATTAATACCCAGGAAGTGAATAATCAAACCAGAAAGATTCCTTGTACAAAGGAATTCTTCTCTAAAAGGTCATACAGCTTCTTTGAATGAATTTCTTTAAGAGTTGCTCAGAAATTTCAGACTTGGTCAAAGAGATTAAAATTAATGGGAATTTCTGACTGGGGAGTTTATGGGAAAATATGTAATATGAAAAAGGCTTTTTTTTAGCATAGGGTAAGAAAATTTAATGAAGTCCAGCCTTTATGTATATTTATTCAAGTATCTCCCTTTTAAACATTTACATATGGATCCAGAAGATTTGTAGTTTTCACTGGCTGAACAGTCTCGTATCCCAATACTAATAATTCCTCCTAGTCATTCTGAGAACTTTATTCATCATTCAGTGATCCAATTTTCTTCTGAATAAGAAGATTCTAAAAAATTTGTTTTCACTGTAACTTATGTATATTATGGCAGGTATCCATTTGGTTGTTTTTGTATCATTTTAAATATTGTTAATTTTAATCATGGTAGTACTGCACCCCAGTGGGAAGATGCATAATAAATATTTTATTGTTGCTTATTTGAATTAGGGTTCTCCAAATCTAGATGCCATCCAGATGAACTTCATTTCCCAGAATTCCCATTTAAAAGGGCAGTACTTTCTGGAGATGACTGAAATTCAAGGTATCTGGAAGACTCTAAATTGGAGCAGATGGAACAAAAATATTATTACCTCAAGCCAATTACACAAAGAGAAGTATAGTACACTAGCATATACTAACTAGTCTAACCTAAAGAACAGACCAACATTCTAATTATGTGCCAAGGGGAAGAAGAATAAACTCCAGAGTCTGGTTTAAGACTACTAAAAGGACACCTTATTAAAATGGAGAAACGGCCAAAGTAAGTAGTAAGGATAATCTGAAATCTAATATTTCAATGAAAGTGTAACTTTGCTGCACTAGAAAAATAAACAGCAATCTTCTAGTGGTATAACGTAATTTTAAGTACACAGCTTGTTATTTCAACAAATATTTAATTACATGAATATGCTACAGAAGAGAATGTCAGATTAGCATATATAGCATTGTACTCTATTTAGCTATCAAAAAATTTATATATATATAAAAAAAACTAGTCAAGAGCTGTGTGATTCTTTCAGGGCCCAGAGTCATTCTAGAAAACAGCAAGTAGCCATTTGAAAAACAAATTGTCCAGATTACTTGTTGATTACTTGTCACAAGACTTGCAATTTGCAGGTAACTGTACAGTCAATCAAAACTGAAAGCCAATTGGTAATATAAATGAAATTAATATGTATTTATTGTAGAGAATAACCAAGCTTTCTAGAAAAAAAACTTGTTCTATTTGGTCTTTAAACATCACCAAGTCTTTAGAATAATACAAGATACCTTAAGATGAAATAAGATGGAAAGTAGCTGTAAAAGTGTTTTATATGTTAAAATTTAGCGGGGGACAAAATATTCTTATCAATACTTAGGGTATTTTGTTTTTTGTTTTGCTTAGAATAAAAATATAGCTGTATAAAATACACAATTTGAGTGGTGGGTATAAAGCACTGAATGGAAGCATTCATTTTTTATAAAGAAGCAAACAATCTGCTTTAGGCTATGCCTCTCCAACTATTTATACAACAATTACAATAGAAATGGTCTATGAAAGAAGAAACAATGCATGCATCTTATAACACAAATCCTATATACATTGTTTTATCTTTCTGGATGACTTAGAGCTTTCATGCACATATCTAACACTTCCTATTAAAAACATTTTGTTAAGAACCAGTTTGCTCTAGTGGTTAAGGCACCAACATACCAACCAGGAGACTGTCCTGCCTAAGGCCTAAAAGCCAGCTGGGTGACTTTGGGCCTGTCAGTTACTCTCAGCCCAGCCCATCTCATAATCAAGGAGAGAAGCAACCTAGAACTAAGGAGAAATTTTTGGACAGTTAGAACAATTAATAAGTGGAATGGTTTTGCCTCTAGGAGTTGTGGGTGCTCCATCACAGGAGGCTTTCAAAAAGAGACTGGACAACCATTTGTCTGAAATGGTATAGGATTTCCTGCTTGAACATGGGGGTTGGAGTAGAAAATCTCCAAGATCTCTTCCAACTCTGTTATTCTGTTATTCTCTTATGGGAAAAATAGGAGGAAGAAGGAGGACTGGGTACACTCTCCATCCTGAATTACTAATAAAAATAATAAAGGCAAGATAAAAAATAAATTTTCAAGAGACTAAGCAGGAGGATGAAATTTGCTAGACAGCCATGAGAAATGTTTCTTTCTCTCCTTAAATACATCAAATGAATGATAAATAACTTTGTAACTTCAGAACGAGCTAAGATGAGCAGCAGTTTGTCTGCCCTATCTGAAGACAAATTCATTTTGCTACTGCAATAAAAATTAAGATTATTTATTTTACTTCATGACTTTTGATTCAATTTAATATAGATTGCCAGTGATGTGGCCAAGATATGTCAGTTTGGAAATCTCAACATACTTGTAAATAATGCTGATAAATTTTTCCCGTGGAAAACATGGTTTTACTTTTTTATGATATTTCTTTGAAAAAATTCAAAACACTCTCAAGGTATATTGCTGGGTGACAATATGAAAGTCTTCAACAATGTGATGAAAATTACAGCCAAAACTTCCTATTTTAAAAGGAGTGAATTACTGGTAGGATTTTACTGCCTATGCTCAGAATTTATGTGTGAAGACAACTTGACCTGAAGAGAAATGGCAGATATAGTTCTCTTACACCCAATTACAGCTGAATCATGCTTCATTACTCATGTTACGCTAAACTTACCACTAAAACTACAGCATGGCTAGGTTTGAATGACACACTTAATCATGTCAATAGCAGGGCAAACATATTGTATAAACATCATAACTTCATTTGTATGGGCAAAAAAGAGGAAATTTTAGCCCCAAACAATTGAGATTGTTAGTAAGATTATTCAAATACCAAAACCCGGTCAATATGAGACAGTGTTTAAGTCACACACCCAGCCAGGTCTTAAAAAAAAAAAAGATAAGGAATACCTGACAATGGGAGGCACTTTAAACTCACTATGCATATCTGTGTGGGAAGTCAGCCCCCCCTCCCCAAAGAAGGAAATATTTTGGGGAATATTAAAAAGGCAGAATATTATATTTCCCCAAAGGATCTTAAAGGCAGAAAAGCAGGCCCAGTTTTTCTTAGTAGCCCCAAACAGAAACTCAGCAAGGAAAGACAGTAGAAATGCAGATCTGATAACTCTTTCAGAAAGACTGGAGTTAGGAAGCTTAAAGCCGATGGGATTAGAAAGACAAACATCCCTAGAACCAATAACTTCCTCACCCATCCAACACAGGACATAGCCATCAGCCACAGCCATAGGGAAGCAGGGCATGACCTTTTGGACATAATAGGATTAACCCACCACCATCAGAATACAAAAAAGACATGCCAAATGTTCAGGTCAAAGTTCATGCCACAGGAACAACTCCAGACACAAAAGCTCAAGAAGGTATAAAAACCCATCACTCCCAGCAACATGTGGTTAGCTGCTCCAGAACCATATGCTGTTGTGATTCTCTCTTCAATAAACTACAACCTTTCTAAAGCAGTCTCCATTTTGTTTATACCCGGCTTGGACTGGACCCTGATGAAGATTTTTCATTTCAACACCTAGAAACATAGAACATGTCATCACAGACCCATCCAATGGTTTCTTGGGCAATCAAAGGGGTTTCTTAGCATATCAGAATTTCATCAGCATTCTTCTGCTTCCAGAGCTGGTAAGATATTAAGAAAAACTGAAAGAACTGAACAGAAACTCTATATTCTACAAAATTATCTGGTTGGTATGACATAGGGGCATACATCCCAATGTAAGAAGCTATTACTTAGTGTCACAGTTAGCGAGTTAACTGTGGTGTGCATAGTCACTTTATAACTGAATGAAAAAGGAAATCAATGTAAGAACAATGAGCAAAATCACTTTCCAAGATATTAATGTGCTTTCGCGAAAGAAGAGGCTGTGATATGCAGATTATTACTATCTACTTTCTATTTATTATTTTAGTAGTTTATGCAGAATGCTTTTGAACATTGTCTTATTTGAAAGGGGATATTATATGCATGAATTTTATTACAGGGAAATCTGACTTGAACTTCTAAAGCAAAGTGGGTTTCTGCAGTCACTTATACATACCTGCTCAGAAATAAGTTGTGTTCAGTGGGATTTCTTTCCAGGCAAATATTTACCTTACTTAATCCAAGGAACACTGAATGTCTTTTCTCCTGCTGAAGAATTTCTTCCGATATAATGAGTCAGAGTAACTCCTTTCTGATAATGTTGTAAAAATAGATTTAAATGTCAGGCTTGGGATGCTTTAAAAGATAATCCTATCCCAACAGTAATCAAAAGGTAGAGAAGACCAATCCTAGTTAAGAAATGGTGCTCTGCATAAGCAGTCTCACTCTATTAGTTTCATTTCTGCAGATAAGTTACTTTTTCTGGAGTAAAGAATGAACTGGAATTTTAATTAAGTGTTTTGCTGAATATCTGAATATCTGCAGCAAAACATCTGGATAATCAGCTTTATCATATTAGCTTTATTAATACTCAGGTTCAACTAAAAAGTCAAACACTTCCAGATCATGTATTTTTGCCCCCTTCCCCAGAAAATCATCATTTCAGGTAATTTGTTTCTCCTTTTGGCAAGTAAAACCAATTACAATGTGCTCTACTCTTTGTTTCCTTTATTGCTACATGTGCAGCCTTTTAAGATAGCTGGGAATACTTTAATATTCTGCAGCTATAGTCACTGTTCTGTTCAAATGAGAAGCAGGGGCACAAATGTTGTTGTCTTAAGTGGGTTCGAATTCTTGTGTGGTTATCATTTTTTTCCTTTATTATTTTTTAAGGCAATTGTCTGTAGCAATGATTGAGGATAGACATCAGCAAATCCTTATTGAACAAAAACTTGGTTATTCTTAATGTCCCTACTAATAAATATTAATATTCAGGGCTCTCGGCTTCTTGTTTCTAAGATTAACCATTACCTGTCTAGCCTGTTGGAGCAAATGACAGAGGTTGGAAAATCAAGAAGGCAACAAAGGAGTGTGGAATACAACTGTGTTGGTGCTTTTTGAATGCAAAAAAATGCTTCATTACATGGACATGCAAAGTGCTCTCTTAAGGCCTGTTAGCAAACCCAATGGCTTCAATTATGTGACTGCCTTTTTGCATCATCTTCATTTAGGGAAAATGTTTCTTTAACTAAAGGAGTTGATAATGATATAAGTTTCCCTCCAAATGCTCTGAAGTATATTTTCTTCTTTGAATGTGAAGTGTTGTAAAGCTCTGCAAAGAAGTGTATTCTTCTGACTTAGTCAAATGCCTACCAAATACTGGAAGGCTAGAACTAGTATGTAAAAATAACAGGGAAAATATAGGGAGACTTATAAGGGAATCTTTATTTCCTTTTAGTGCTACTTTGCCTAGTTGCAGATCTGCTGCCATCTTGGTCTATAACTTTGTTTGCATAGATTCATGACTACTAGCTTTGGCACAGTCAACTTAGCCTCGTTTAATTGGAAGCAAGTAAACTGATTTTTTATAACCTCATTTTATTGTCATTATTAAAATAACAATCATTTATTCATTGTAGTTCCAATGTTGTGCTTGGTAATAGCAGCATATACTCTGTACCCATTCAGAACCTAGTAATTCTGGTTAAAAGGGAGAAGCGGACCATTTTATATAAATGTGTATTTCTGGGGAAGAGTTCCATCATTTGTTCCATCCATATTCTAGATTGTAGTTACACAAATTTATGAATGAGTGGAACTCTTTCACTTGACAAATTGCCGCACCTTAAATACCCCACACTTAGAACAAAGACAGAGAAGGTGGGAAGATAGAGAGCCCAAGAAGAGGTCTGGCAGAATTATGGGGGCATTGGTGACAACACCCCATCACTTTGGCATTTCATACAACCTCCACGTTTTGGTTAAGCAGGTGTGAACATCCCATAATTCCCAACAATTCTACCTCTGAATCAAGAAAGACTATAAGAACTACAGAAGAAATCCCCACAGCAATGCTTTCATGGAAGTCTTGCTCGCCCCAGAAAGATGATTTCTACAGATCACTGAAAAACATCTGTGTTTTAGATCAGTTTAAATCAGCCAAAATCCTCTGATTTTCTCCTGAATGGATGAAAGAGAAACAAGGGAAGGTATTTAGAGAACATGGTATAGCAAGAATAACATGTAAGGAAGACCAAACAAAAACACCCCAGAACTTTCCCATTGCTGTGGTCATTCCTTTTAGCCCTTTTTCTTGTTTTCTTTATTTTCTGACCTGGATTCAGGCTTCCTCTCCTATGCAGGAACCCTCTAGACTTGTTCAATGAGACTTTTTAGAAATATAACTTTTTAAAACTATCTCTTCCACCTCCAGGAAGAATTTCAGCCTCCAAATGAGAGACTGATCTCACTTCCAGTCCCCAAGAAGGGAGGGTAAATGTTGCCTTTTTCTCTTTTTGACTTTGCAGTTTGTTCTTTTTAGGTTTTGAATTGAATTACTAATTTCTTCCAGCTAAGATAATTAGATAATTATTTTTGCTATTCCCCTAAGAAATTACTTGAATACTTTAAATCTGCTTGTTTTATGTGTGTCAATATTTTTTTTAATTGGAAGAAGTTTTATATGTGTGGTAATTGGGTTCAATGGCCAAAATACACTTTTGACAATGGTTTAAAATTCCATTAATGAATATGTAATAGGAGAAGTTTGAAACATTCTCCTGAGTATATCTGCCAACAAAGGAGAGACACACAAGGAAATAGAATCAATTCCAAAAAGCTCAGCAGTAACAAATAATGAGTCACCAATACAGAAGGCAATAGATTTTAAAAAACAAATTTCACTTAGAATTTATACCACCAGTTATATATATCCCCATCTATACATTTTATATCATATTGATTCCTTTTACAGTATAAACTCATTTAGGAAATAATTGCTGAATTTAAAATGCTTTAATATTTTTAATGTATATTTACATACTCTCACCCAATCCACACTATGATGATGTTTGTTTCTTATAGACCAGGGGTAGGCAACCTTGGCTCTTTTATGACTCGTGGACTTCAACTCCCAGAATTCCTGAGCCAGCATGGCTCAGCTTGGAAACCTCTCTCTTTCCCCTCAGCATGGCTGGCTCAGGAATTCTGGGAGTTGAAGTCCACGAGTCATAAAAGAACCAAGGTTGCCTACCCCTGTTATAGACACTTTCTAAGATACCACTGTATGTAGACATCTTGGATCCTGGTCACACATATGTGGCATTTTCTCAATCTCCATATAGCTATCAAGTCCAAGGAAGCAAGAACGAAGCAGATTTCAGTAACAGATGTTTAATTCTAGGCTGGGATGAATATAGATTGAAGAAACTGTAATAAGAATGTGCCACTTATAGTCAGAATCTTTTTGAGGCCCTTTTTCCAGATCTTTCGATTGTAGCTGGTTTGCCATTTCTGAAGTAATGTTTCAACCAGATCTTTACTTGCTTTCCCACAATTTCTTACAATTATTTTATCTCCCTAACTACATTTTCCAGCATCTATCACTATTGGCCATGCTATATAAGTTTGCTAGAAAAATACATCTGATACATCTCAACAAGATTTATTCATTTCCTAAAATTCCACATACATTAATAATTCATTAAGCAGAAATTTAAATGTTCCAACAATCCATCCACACTTACTTCCTATAGATATATAAAACTGCATTGAACCAATTACTACCACAAGCAAAAAATTACAATCAAAGGCCCATAAATTTAATCTCTCACTTCTTACATCTGAAGCTTTTTCCACTAGAAAGGGTAAACAAAATTATGGCTCTAATTTGTTAATTTACAAGAGTATAGAAAAGTGAGCAAAACCCTCCATTTTAAACTAGTTGTTATTTTAACCATTTAGTTATGTCCAACTCTTGGCAACTTTTTAAGTAAGTATTCTCCATGTTACAATATAAGTTAATGTAAACATATTTCATAACCCATGCTATGGATTATAACCGCAACTTGTGTCACTAAAGTGCTAATTTATACCTAAATTTCAAGATTATAATTGCAGAATTATCTATACAATATTGAAAAATGATCATCTTGGTTATTTTCCATGTATTAAGATTATAATTTATTTTTATAAATTATAACAAAATATAATTTTCATATAATGATATATAAGTAGAATCTAATTCAAAAGCAGTTCATACCATTACATAATGATCTTTTAAAACAATTTTATTAATATCAACAGCCTTCTCCAATCTTCAGAAACAGTTTTGTAAAGAGAAAATTAAAGAAAAAGGAGCAGATTAGCTAAAATAAATATGTTCTATAGGGTCCCACTGGAATATTTTCCATTAAGGGAAAACTTCACTTTTATGCATTTCTAGTTTTCAATTATAATTTATTATGAACATGATTTATTGACAGATACATAGAAATATTCTTAGCTGGAATGGTAATGAACTAGCTTTATGAAACTGCCTAACATATTTTAAGATATGTTGCTTGGACAAACCGACCTGCCAATACCTGTCAATATATGAAATAAATGATTCATGTCATTTTTAAAGAGGTTCAAATCCATCTTTTTAGTATCAATGATAAAATGAATTGTCCAAAATCAATAAAATGTAAGATGCTTGAACTTCCACTTGACTGTTCTGTGAACAAGATTACTTTCCTCTTTGACAAGAAACAACATGTGAAAAAAATGCACATTGTCAATACACAAAAGGCTGGTTCATCCTAAACACCCTGTGTTGGATACTAGTAGAATGGAAGAATTAGAAAATGTGGAAAGCACTTGGTTGCTTATATAGTTTCCCACATTGAATAACATCTGAAATCAATAATTATAATCCATAAATTTAAAATAAAATATTTTATGCAGTTTAACAAGAAATTAAAGTTACTAATGAACTTCTGATTCAGTACTTATTCTGTAGGATGTTGCCTTATGCCAAGTGAACCTACATCTATCTCATTTAGCATGCTATGAGCTGTGCAGAGAATATGTATTAAAGGCTTATTATATCAATAAATTAAATAAATTGTTTATAACAGAAAGTTCTGTAAAAAGTTTTAAACTCAGGTGTTCTTCAGACCTATCTAAAGTTACAAAAGCTTGTATTCCACACAAAAATTCCCTTAGTTTTGATTTCTCCTTTCTGATTTTATTTATAATACATCTCACAAAGGTTCCACTATTTTATAGTAACTCTCATTCCAAGATACCTTAATCAAATGTTAGTTTTGAAATGATCATTTCAAGTCTGTGCTTGTTTTCTGCAACAGAATTACAATTTATTGCACAAATTACCTTTAAACAAGCTGATCGATATTATTTTACCAAAGACAAATATTGTCAATATAATTTCATTTGAAAGCTAATTTCTATGGGTCAGTAATACAGAGAACAGCTTTCTATCTTACAGTTCTGGGAAAATATCTTCCTTCTTTCCTCTTTTGGACCCTTCAAATTTTAGTGTATCTTTGCCACTGAATGTTGATAAAGTTGACTAATGTATCAATGGATTCTGATCAAATCTGATGCTTCCTTCGCTTGATGTCATAAAGTCATCCAACATGCAATGTGCCAGAGTAAAAATGTAATTGCGTCTTTACATGACTGGTCGTACCACCTTTAGCTGCAATATTTGTGCCCAAACAATTACCTATAATTGGTAATTAGTGTCCTATGCTCTATGCAGGAATTTGTGAATTTCTCCATGGCAAACTGTTTCATTTGAGTAATATTTAAAGGTTTCTGAATGCTCACTTCAGAAGCTGCCACAACTCTTCTACAGGGTTTAGATCTGGAAATTGATTTGGGTTGAACACTGAATTTGCCCCATTTTGTAGGATTGCTTTTATTTTTAGAATTGCTATCTTGCTGCATAATCCACATGCAGTTCAGAGGACAGAGAGAGAAAGAGAGAGAGAGAGAATTTGAAAATCTCTTGTAGAATTTTGTGTTACAAAGGAGAGCCTCTGCAGAATGAAAATGTTGCTTAGCCATCCAGGACTCTAAAGGAATTTGCAACACAGCACATTCTTCATGCAGAAATCCCTGAACAGATTTAGATGTATGTGTTCTGTTTCAAAATTTGCTAGCTGGCGCATAAAAAGTTACACTTAACAATTAAACATCAGTGTAATAGAACAGCAAAGTAGTAAGCATTCTGCCAGATAATGGCTGTGATTTCTAAACAATATTCTGAGAAGGCAAAAATTACTACAAATACTAAATCATAAACTGTTATACATGACACTGTGCTGTATCATCATCTAGAACAGACATGTCAAACACAAGGCCCGGGGGCCAGATGCGGCCCATGAAGTGGTTTCATGTGGCCCACGAAGCCATTCTGGAAACAGTGAGGGAATGGCCCCCGCTGCCTTGGCTCTGGCCCAGGCTGGCCAGGAGCCAATGTACAATTTTGTGGTGGCCATCTATGCTGAAATGCATTCAGTTTTAGCTCCACAAGGCCGTCCAGAAACAGCGAGGAACCAGCCCTGCCGCGTTGGCCCCGCTTCCTGGGTGCATGCTAGAGAGGTGTCACCCTTTGTGAGGAATGAAGAAATGCACCATGCCTTGGCACTTGCCCCGGTCCCACCCCCCTCTGCCAGAGACCCTCAGTTCTGTCCCACTCCTGCCCAGGCCCCCAGAGGCACCCTTGACGTGAACAATGTAGAGCTGGCCATGCCCACCCGGTAGGCCACACCTATTCCAACCACCACCCCGCCCCCCCAAGGGCAACCACAATGCTGATGCGGCCCTCAATGAAATTGAGTTTGACACCCCTGATCTAGAATAAAAAATCATGAGAAATCTTGGATTATACAAAGTCAAAACAAATGCCAGTGTTTGAGTAACTGAGTTTTAAAACAATTTATACATTCAAGGGCCTTTATAAGAAATATAAGATCCATTATGATTCATCTCTATGTGTTTTGGTTCAAAGGTATTGCCACTTAAATGAAATTGATTTTTATCCTTCTTTAAGTCTGTCTTCCATTCACTTTTTAGAGAAGATAATAAAAATTAAAACTCACTTAAATCAAGCTTGATTTCTGATGTCCATATAAACCATGTGGTTTTCTGGGGAACTATGAAGATGTGGTATTTCAAGGAGGCATAGAAGGTCTAGATTATCTCTTTTAAAGTATTTTTCTACCAAATCCCCCCCCCAAATAAAATTTCACTTGATTTATTCTAACAGAAGTAAACTTCTTCTCAATTCCTTCCTCTTATGTTATGTGATGAATAACCAATCTGCTTTAAATAGGTATCCCACCTTATGAACACTTTTTGAATATCTAAGCATGTGCACCTTAACATATAATCATGTGCACCCACACCTAAAACTCTATATTAAAATAAAGTTAGGATATAGCTAGTTATTCATTTATATTCTGTTAATTTCAGATTCTTCAAAACCTGAAGCATCGTTAAAGTTGCCCATGAACACCTGAGCTAATTGATTCATATATAACCTGCTTAAGGAGTAACAAAAACAGATGTACAGATCACATCTTCATTAACTGGTTAGATTGGCTGTGGGAAGTCACAAAAGAATTATCGCAGGTGGTAGCAAAATAATAATCGCAACATTTAATGCCCAAGTGTCTTTTCCAAGCTAGTTTTCCTCTAATCAAAGCACTCAGTGCTAGGCACAAAAGACCATATCGCTAATTATATTCCCTTAAAACAACCTAACCTCTCCCTCAAATAGATATAATCAAACTGAAATGTTTCCATTAACTTGCATCAACTGGAGTTAAACCCACAGAACCAAAAAGTCAATGAAGCTTAATAAAAAGAAAAGAATCCACTTGGATTAGCAGCAATTTCATATTCAACGCACCACAGAGGGGAGCTGATGGTGTTGAAATCTTAAGACAAAGTTGAAAAGCAATATTGGATTTAACACTGATTAATGTCGGTATTTAAACCAAAGGCTGCTTATTAGTCTTCCCACCACTTATTTCCGCTATTTTGTGAATACTTCAACATCAATTACTGCAGTTTTTTTCAGGCTTTGTGGTGGGAGTCATCCTTAAACCAGAGGAGCTGAGAGCAGATCTGAAGTTTATTGGATAAAAATGGCAATATGCATCAAGGCTAGTTTAGCAGGAATGCTTTTGAAAATATAAATAAATAAATAAAGAGCAGAGTAAAGAGGGTATTGTCTATCACTGACTTAAAAGAAAAGAACAATTATTGTAGGGAAAACCTGACTGAAGAAGACATACGCTTTTAGATTCAGCCTAAAGAAAAGACTGCTATAACTCATTAACAAGTTGATGGTGGGGTGGAATGAGAGAGAGAGAAAGAAGGAAAACAGAATACAAGAATTTTAACATTACTGAAAGTGAAGTTGTCTGATTTCTATGGTCATTTTTCCAACTTGGTTCCAGAATGTCAATTTGGTTTATAAAGCAAACTGGTTCTGCTTGTAATATTTTTCTCCTAGCCACTTTTAAAAGGGGCATAATTTTACTCCATCCAAAAATTTTTTTTTCCTAAAATGGTCCAGACCAGCACATTTTCTGATGCTGTGACTCTGAGTATAAGACAGGATGAGGAGCCACAGAACTGTGGCTGTACTTAAAGCATCCCAGACAACTGAATTTCTGCACAAATGATGTTAGAAGGCTGTCTATGTGAAATTTATTAGAAAGGGCAGGGCAATAGAAAAACACAGCTCTGCCCCACTGAGATGGATGAAATATTTTGGTGTTACTCTGGACCGCCAGAGAAACAGTAAAACTTTATGAGTAGGAAAAATGAATTGACCATCACCCCCAGCGCATCAATGCTCTTTAAATGCTCACTTATAACTGTTAAAATGTTGGACTTTGACCAGGAAGACACACTTAACCATACAGTTGTCTCTTTTGCAACCCAACATATGTAAGAATATAAATGCAATTAGGAACTGAGTAAACAAATTACCCTACAGTTTATTTTAAAAAACCCTTGAAATGATGTGGTTTGTATCTTTCAAACTATTCTCAAAGAAGTTAAAGCATTATGCATTCAACCATTTCAGCTTATGCCAGATACAGCTTTATATTATGTCAACCCAGACTTTAATCTATATAGCTAGAGGCTGAACCAATGACCTGAAAGTCAGCTCCACATGCTAAGTCAGACCAGTTCAGCACTCAGTCACAATTTATGACTGCCATGTTTTTACTCATACACAAAACAACAATTTTGAAACAGAACTCTAGCCTTAGTTTGTGTGAAAATCCTACAGCTTCCATTGGTTAAGAAAAGGTATGCTTCAATATCAGATTTAAATCACAAACCAGAGATTTTCTCTCCTGCTATGAATAGGACATAAGAAGTATACCGCACATAGCTAAAACATTTTTCTGAGAACTGTATGGATTGTTTTGATTGTTCATAATAGGAAGTGTGTCTCAATAAATATACAAAGGTCTTATTATGAGGGGCCACCAGCAAATATGGGTACAATTTCTGTATATTTTAAAAAATAACAAGAGAAAACCCTGGAAAATGTTAGCACTACAAGGAAGGGAAAGAAGACTAATTATGTGTGTTAAGAAAAACCTTCCCTAAGCTATATCTCAAGAAGATAATGTTTGTCCCTGCTCCATTGTAAATAGTAAGCAACGTCTGGGCTGAAGCGTCTATTTATTTATTTAAAGTATGAATGAATTGCACAATCAATGCCACATCAAACTCAGTCCTCAAAATATACTCGTGGACATTCAGTCTGGGAAAGGACTTCAGCTTACAATTTTACCCAAGTCACTTCAAATGAAATTTACTAAACTGGAACAGTGCAAGGTAGAAGGGTAAAATTCATTTTAATTGTTTCTATTGTAATGGGACTCTAAAAATGACTAATACATCCATTTTTTATTATTACAGTATACTATTCATCTCTATAGGAGACTCTTTGGAAGCTGGCATATACTCAATGAATATCAATGAGTGGCTTCATTCAGTTTTGAAAATTATGGACAGCACGTTTCTCCCATTTGTTCTAGTACACTTTCACTCACACATACAACTTTTTCCCCTTAGTCATTCATTAATTAAACCAAGTCTGGGAGAGACAATAATGATAGCACTACAGCAGCTCCCAGATATAAAGGGATTACAGCATAACAGGACTTCAATTCCTATCATTTCTTGTTGCCAAGTAGACTTAAAGCTTTCCCTATACATAGGAAGAATACAGCTCTGACACAGCTGGCTTACACTGAAAAAAACAGCCTAAACCAGAAACCTCACACACTGCCATAATTGTGCAAAAAGGGAAATTTCAATGGCTATACATACACACAGACACACGCACACACACAGAGACACACAAAATTTAAAGGCATGTCCTTCACAATAACTTATCTACCCAGTTTTGTTTTGTTTTACTTTCTAACGTTTAGTGTTTTCCTTCTCAGGTATAGAAAGCACTGCCTCTTTTACAGGTGTTTTGCCAAAAGAAGGCAATAGGACTCCTGTATGATAAAGAGCACACCCTACTGGCAAAGAACAATTGTTACTGGTTGTAGACAGCTAAAAAGTTGAAATCCTGTAAGGTTCCTCCAGTTTCAAGATGAAGAATTTTATTCATATGTTTCATGGTATCCTGGGAGCTTATGAATTAATGCTAGACTCATGTTATCCAAGATTGCAGAAGAGAACAACTACTTGTATTCCAGTTGCTAAATTCTTTGAAGTCAACTAAAAACTTCGGGGGGGGGGGAGAGAGTCCCTGCTGGGAAGAAGGAAAGAAAGAGAGAGAGAGAGAGAGAGAGAGAGAGAGAGAGAGAGAGAGAGAGAGAGAGAGAGAGAGAGAGAGAGAGAGAGAGAAAGAAAGTTGACAAGCCTCTCCTCTTTCTTCCCTCTCCCAATTTGTTCATCCCCTGAAAGTCGCTTTAGAAATTTCAAAAGGATTCCCCATTCATTGCACAATGAAGCAATTCATGGTTTCAACTGCTCCCAAGCGCAGCTCGGAGGGGAAAAGGCACCGCTGCTCTCTTTTCCAGGCAGGGAAAAGTCAAGCCCAGGAGGTGGGCGATGCCAAAAAGAAGCCTTGCCGCCGCCAAAGGCCACCCAAAAGAGAAGCACTTTCGCCCCGCGCCCATTCGCCGCCGGCGCCCCGGATGCCTTCCTTACCTGCGATTTCCTGATAGGGGATGTTAACCAGGCTGAAGCCTTTCGCTTTGTACGCCTCCCGCACCTCGCCGCAGCTCCGCGCTTTCACGTCAGCGGCTCCGGCCCGAAGTGACAGCAACAGCCCGAGGGAAGCCCAAAGCAGCGCCCCCATCCCCGCCACCATGGTGCTCCCACAATTTCTTTCCAAGAGAAAAACCTTGCCCCCCAAAGAATCGGCCTGCTTGGTTGGGAAAAACCGGGAGAGACGCCAAATCCACTGGAAAAATAAATCCCCGAGAACGGTCCTTCTTCTTTTTCCTCCTCCTCCTTCTCCTCCTCCTCCTCCTCTTCTTCTTCTTCCTCTTCCTCTTCTTCCTCCTCCTCCTCTTCTTCCCAAAAGCGCCGAGCGGAGCCCTCCAGCGCGAAGTGCCTTCCCCGAGACCCCACCCGCGTGTGTCTACGCGCCAAGCAGACCTCCAAGAGCGAGCCCCGCAAACTTTGAGTATAGCCGGGCTGGGCAAGGAAGCCTGAGGTTCTTCAGGGCACAAGAGGCGCTGCCGCCGGCGCCGCCTCACTCCCCTTCGCCCACTCCTCCCGCGGCTTCCTCGGCCGCTCCGGCGGGTGTGTTAAAGTCCCCCCCCAACCCCGCACCCCGGGTTCAAAGCCAGCTCCGCGGGGCCATGGGTGCCCTGTCGAGGGAGGAGAAGCCGCGAGCCGCGCTCAGGTTGAAGGCAGCGAGAGGAAGGGGCGCGCGGGAAAGCGAGGATTGGCTGGCGCGGCCACGGCGCTTCGCCCGGGTTGAGCGGCGGACATCAAGGAAACGAGGCTCGCCTCTCGCAGGAGGAGACCGGGGGGGGAGCCTCCGCTCCGCCGCGCGCAAGGCTACCGGGAGCAGCCGAGCTGGCGAGAAAACGGCGGACGCACACGCAGCGCGAGCGAAACGTGCTCCAAATGGCAGAGCCCGGTTTAAGAAGAGGGGCGGGAAGGAAAACCCGGGCCGGATTTTTCCCCCTCTCCCTTCTCTGGGCCCCCTTCCCCAAAGGGAACAGAGTGGTCGGAGGGGGCGGGGGTCTCTCTCTCTCTCTCTCTCTCTCTCTCTCTCTCTCTCTCTCTCTCTCTCTCTCTCTCTCTCTCTCTCTCTCTCTCTCTCTCTCCTCCCCAGGAATGAACATTGGACGTTGTCTTCGGCCAGAGCAAAAAAGCCGCCTCTGGCCTCGGAAAGATGCCAGCTTCAGAGGCGCTTCGGGGGCGGGGGGGGGCTCATCGGGCATCTCCAACCTGGTGCCTTCTGGGCCGGCACATCTGGGGGAAAAGGACAGCTTGGAAGGGGGGAGGGAGCCCGAGAACGATACTGAAGGGTGGCTTTCAACTGCTTGGCGTCTTTTAAAGGAAAAAAAAAGAGCTGAGGGGCAACTTGGCCTCCTTCTTTCAACCGAGCCAACAGAGTGATGGAAAAAGAGAGAGGCCAACAGAGTGATGGAAAAAGAAGGAAATGGCTGCATCTCCCTGTCTTTCTGCTTCTTTTCTATGGCTGCTGTTGGGTAGCCACTGGGCCAAACCAGAGGTGGCAGGCATGGTTGGTTTGAAAAGCCTCCCTCACCCAGCCCTCTTTGGGTCTCCAAGCCAACGGAACGTTTTCCCCATCAGAGTGCTGTCCAAGAGGAGATGCCCCATAAGCAAAGAAGACCAGGAGAGAGAATAGCTCCATTTACTTCAAAATTCCAAAACTTGTTTCAGCCCAGGTTCTCCAAGTACTGTGGGAACAGAGAAAGTTAGGCTGAGGGCTACATTGGAAGTTGAAAGACATCTCAGAAGAAGCCAGGGGCAAATGCTCCTGTACAGGAATCCATGAAGTCACCAGGTGTCCAGCTCAACGGGAAAGGAGACACTTGTATACTCATGGAGGGTGACTGCGAAGGACCCGATCCGCCCAGCTGCAGGACTAAAAAAAATGAGAAAGGACAGCTGTTATTTTCCCTTTTATAAAGCTTCCTCACACACCTGTGAAAAACCAAGAGGAAGCAATGATCTCAGGTTTGCTTTTTGGGGGGACAGAAAGAACCCCAGGTCTCATGTTGCTTCCCCACCCCACAGCCTCCTTTCAGCTGCTCATGGCACTGTCAGATTTGGGGTGCATATCTTTACCCAAACATTAGAGGGCAGCAAAGAGTCTGGGTGTTCTGTAGCTTTTTGCTGCCATCATGTGGCTGAATGCACACAACTCAGATCTGATCACTCTTTGAAATTAGAATACAGGTAAGCAATGATGGTTAGATATCTCATTTCTCAGAAAGAGAATTCTGATGGAAGGGTACCTTTTCAGTTATGGTATTTATCTGAAAAGAAATGGGAGCCTGAATGTAAGCAACCTCCCATTAAAGAATTTTAGAGAGAGAAAAAATACCTGCTTTCACTTCTATATTCTTAGCAAACCTAGAACCGTGCTCCCATTTCAAGACAGATTTGATTTTTTTTAAGGTGGGCGTGGGAGGCTTTCTTTGACTAATGTCTGATACATGTTAAGATTTTGGCTTCTCTTCCCTTAAAAAAGACTGAAGAAATCAAGGCTGCCATTCTTCTTTTCCTTCTTCTGTGCCTTTAATAGCAGCTGACACAGTAAAATTAAGCAAGAGAAACTGTCCTTATTGATTTACCACCATACAAAATAATACAAGATCTATATTGTATCTCCTCCATCTTTTCTGTATGCGTGGATACTGAACTTAAAGAAAAGAATCAGAAGTAGAAGCAAAGCTAAAAATGGCTATAAATAGGGCCCCATTTCTTCCTTCCCAATTCTGGTCCTGACACTGACTTAATTTGCAGTGATTAGGCAGTGTCTGTGATAATGCTTTTGCCTACAATATGTTGCAATATAGCACAGTGACTAAGGTTAAAAGCACAGGAAGAGAGTTTAACTTTTTTTTCTGATCAGTTGATTACCTTATATGTAACTAATAAAGTAACCCCAGGAGATGCGCATCCCCCACAACATCCTTCAAACCCTATATACCACACATAACTTGGTTCACTTTCTTGAGTCACCTCTTCAGTCACCATTTGGATATTGTTGCCTTTCCTTATGACTTGGAAAAAAATGGAATGTCTATTACAGGAGTGCAAGTCATCATGCAAGCTGTATTTGGCTATATTTGGACACATTAATTTTCAAAAATAGAAAAATGGAACTGCCACAGGTGAAAAGGACAAAGAAGTAAAATATGAACAAATGCAATAGTTCGAATTACCCTGAATATCTTCGAAATGTATCGCCTTCGGGTGTTTTTATTTGCTTTCTGGTGCATTATTTAAGTTGGTGTTTATCATTTAATTTAGTCCTACACTCTCTTGCAAAACAGTTTACAATCCAGTTATTAACTTAATCTTAATTAATGCAGCACAAAAGCACATTTAAAAGATGAAGGAACATTTTCTTCTTAAAAGAAGGGAATAAACTCCCCAAGGCCATGGATGGCTTAGGGAAGCAAGGAGTCATCACTTGGAGTCCAGAAAACATACTCATACTTACCTTATAACAAGAAGACCATTCTAAAGTCCAGGTGCTATCACAATGAAGGTTCTTTTCAGAAAAGAAAAAAAAACCCTGATATTCAGTGAGTCTTGACATTTGACTTTCTTCCAGGGACAAAGTGATGAACCAAGTCTGCAAATATGGATCCAGGAAACTACAGACCAATCAGCCTGATATCAATACCCGAAAAGATCCTGAAAAAGATAATCAAGCAACAGCTCTTCAAACACTAGAAACAAGCAAATCTATTACTAGAAGCCAATATAGGTTTGTTAAAAAAAAACAGATCATGCCAGACAAACCTTATTGCATTCTTTGACAAAATGACAAAATTATTATTATTTATTATTATTATTTATTTATTAGATTTCTATGCCGCCCTATTCCAAGAACTCAGGGCGGCTCACAACATGAATACTAAACCAATCATCCAGAAACAGACATACAAACATACATACACTGGCTGGGGCAAGGATTTAACTGCCCCAGGCCTGCCGGCAAAGATGGGTCTTCAATAATTTGCGAAAGGCGGAAAGGGTGGGGTCAATACAGATCTCTGGGGGGAGTTGATTCCAGAGGACCGGGGCCGCAACAGAGAAGGCTCTTCCCCTAGGCCCCGCCAGGCGACACTGTCTGGCTGACGGGACCTAGAGAAGGCCGACTCTGTGGGCCCTAACCAGTCGCTGGATTTCATGGGGCAGGAGACGGTCCCGTAAGTAACCTGGTCCGATGCCATGTAGGGCTTTATAGGTGATAACCAACACTTTGAATTGCGTTCGGAGACCAATTGGCAGCCAGTGGACCAATTAGTGGACAAATGAAATGCTGTGGACATAGTATACTTGGATTTCAATAAGGCATTTGACAAAGTAGACCACAGCCTACTTGATAAGACAGAAAAATGTGGGATAAGCAATATCACCGCCAGAGGGATTCGTAACTGGCTGACCAGCTTCACACAATGTGTAGTTCTCAGTGCAACTGCATCTATGTGGAAGGAAGTCCTAGGCTGCATCAACAGTAGGATAGTACCAAGATCACATGAAGTGTTAGTATTGCTTTATAATGCCTTGATAAAGCCACACTTGGAATATTGCATCCAGTTTTGGTTACCGCAGTATAAAAAAGATATTGAGACTCTAGAAAGAGTGCAGAGAAGAGCAACACAGATGATTAGAGGGCTGGAGGCTAAATCATATGATGAATGGTTGCAGGAACTGGGTATGTCTAGTCTTACAAAGAGTACACAATAGTCTTCCAATATTTGAGGGGCTGTTACAGAGAATGGGATCAACCAGTGGTGGGATTCAGCTGGTTCACACCGATTCGGTAGAACCAGTAGCTAAATTTTGCAGCATTCGGAGAACTAGCTGGCTTCCAGAAGCCCAGTTCAGGCCTCAGAGGTCTGGAGGAGGCCTCTCATGGCTAGAATGGCCCACCGGAAATGCATGGATGCCACTTCTGGAAGGCTGTTCTAGGCCTCAGAGACCCAGGTCTGCATCAAATAAGAGAATTGGTTATTCAGGTATTTGAATTCCACCACTGGATCAACCTATTCTTTAAAGCACCTGAGGGCAGGACAAGAAGTAATGGATGGAAACCTATCAAGGAGAGATTGAACCTAGAACTAAGGAGAAATTTCTTAATGATTAATCAATGGAATGGCTTGCCTCCAGAAGTTATGGGTACTCCATCACTGGAGGTTTTTAAGAAGAGGTTGTACAGTCATTTTTAAGGAATGATAAAAGGTCTCCTGCTTGAGCAGAGGATTTAACTAGAAGACCTCCAACTTCCGTTCCAACTGTTATTCTGTACTCTGCAATGTTGAAGGCATCTGCCAGAAATTCTGGTCCTTCTGGGTCAAAACAAAGCCATGAAATGGTGCAGAGCCAAGGTAGTTGCTTCAGCAAATTTATAATCATGAGTCTTTATCTTTTCCTCCCCCTGTATCTCTGTTCCTCTGCCTCTATTTTCTCCTTCACTGCATTATACTAATTGTAATGACAGAGGTGGTTTCACAGCATTGTAAAGTAAATCATATTTGGCAATATATCATCAACATGGATCAATGAAACAGAACTCCCATCAGTAGAAGGACTAAGGAGGAGAGAGAAAGTGAGAAAATTTGCCATTCTTCCTAAATTGTGCATAAGCACAATGCAGGGAGTAACATTGCTTTGTTGCCTAAGCAGCTAGGGTTATGCAGATCATTGGTAAATATTCCTATCACCACCAAAGAAAGCATTTCTGAAAAGTAACACTAGCTTATGAAAAGGGCAGTGATAAGGGGACTACTGTTGAACTGTGATATGGTATGGATAGAGAGATTTAATGTGCCCTCTGGAAAATAGTGACTATTCAGTTCAAAGGTTTGATTAAACAGCTGTTCAATCTAATTTTCTAATCAAATTGGCTTTCTGAACTGAATCTCCAAATCAGTTACCAGGATGAATTTGACCCTTCTGAATTGATTTAGAAAGATTTGAACCGATTTAGCAGATTTATAAGTTTTTGCGTACTTGCAGAGGCACTTTTTCTGAACTGATGTGATTTTCCAAATTGACATGAATGCCAGAGCAACAGTAATTTTCTGAACTGAATAGCAAACTTTAAGCAAATCAAGTAGACTATTTTCATTAATGTTAACATTTGGGACAGATTTGGACCAATTCACATGCTTTTCCTCTCCTTCCATAGAATAGTACCATATTCTGATCTCACTTTTAGCAGATTTCTTTTTAGTGAAAAGCCCTAGCCACAGATACTAAAGCTTGAAGGGCATGTCTAGCCTTCACAGCACCAGAATCTTGGTTCAGTACCCTTACAAACTGAAACAAAAACATCCACAGAGTGCTCAGAGTCTTCTTCGTATGCCTGTTAAAGTCAGTCTGTGCCCCACCAAGCCTAGTAATTGGAAATCCACTCTTCTGTGGTAAAAAGAAGGAGTATTTGGAACCCTGATGAGCTTGTGCTAAGTAACTCTTGAGTTGTGATAAAATATATGCAAAGGCATCTGGAAGCATTCAGTCTCATTGTAGGAGCCCACAGTTAGAGGGAAAATAGCCAGGCTCATATGTGAAGTGAGGATTCTTGGAGTGCAAAAAGCCAGCCAGCATCAACAGCTCTGCAAAGCTTTGGGCAAGGAGAGAGTTGGAGTGGCACGTTGCCTTTTGGCTAAAGAAAGATACATTAGAGGAGGGAGGAATAGTCCAAATGTTGACCAGCACATGTGCTGGATGTTTTTTCTGGTTCTCTCCACGGGTCGGCTTACAGCTTCAAAGCTAGAAGAAGGAGAAACAAAAAGGACATTGAAAAGCAGAAAGGGTGATTATTTTCATATTGTCTGAATTCTTTGGCTGGCTGAAAGAAAAAGATCATCCGCTGTTGTTGTTCTTTTTTTTTTTAGAAAAAAAATATTGCTAGTAACAACTGCATAAAGTTGTACAAAGCAGAGTTGTAAATTATTTTAACCAAATTGTAGTCAGTTTCTTTTTCTTTTTTCTCTACTTCTTAAAGCTTCCAGGTGTAAATTGGGAACAGTACAGTTGTTTAAGAAAAAATGAGAGAGAGAAAACAAAAGTAAGACTGTTTATAGTAATTACCAAGACAACATACTGGTCATTTTGCATCCTTAAATATTTCAAGGAGGACTATATTAACAAGGTGGGAGTCCTTGTGTGATATTCTTCTTTTCTTTCCTTCCTGTCTGCATCTTGGTCTAGGAACAGAAACTGTCCAAAATAGGTTCCAACAAGCAATTTTCCATGTACTAAATGAGTACGAAATGCCTCAGTAATGCTGTAAGGAGGATCTCTGAAAGTAGAAGCCAAGACATGCTATTCATAATTATGAGCTGAAGTGCTATTTATTTTTTTGCAACAGGATGGATTCCTCTGTTTTTGATGGCTCAACTTGAATAAACCTGATTGTCTTATCCACCCAGATATTGTCCTTAAACTATAAACAAATTATTAAGAACAGATTATTTGATATTCAACAAAAGACAAAGTAAACCTCAGCGTATTTTTTGGTAAGAGAGAACAATGTGGGATAGATAACCACCAGATGGATTTGCAACTGGCTGACCAAACCACACTCAGCATGTAGTCTTCAATGGAACTACATCTAAATAGAGATAGGCATGCAGTGGGATACCACAAAGTTCTGTTGAAGAGCACTGGCTCTTGTATGTTCTATGTTGTAACAGAATGAACTTAAATTTAATTTCACACAATAAGGAGCATTTAGAATATCTTAGATGACATCCAAGCAACTATTTAATCACACTTAAAATATAGAATCATAGGGCTGGAAGAGACCTCAAAGGTCTTCTAGTCTTTTTTTTTTTACAAGAATTTTATTGTTTTTTTTTAATTTTTACAAGAAAGTGCTCAAAGCACATCATGGTGTTAGGGTAAACAATCATCCAAAAACAAAACATTTATACATACTTCAGTCAATACCTCTAGTATTCCCTCTCTTTCCCCTTAACTAACATAGTTTATTTAAGATAATTCAATCTAGTTTAAATTTAGTCAACCTGTACCTGTTTCTAACACTTTAAAAAATTTATACAACCATAATCAAATTAACTTTAAATACAAACTCTATCAGTTCGGGTATTCCTTCCAAATATATTCTGGTACCTTAGTTTTTATTATAAATTTTATTTAATTCTTCTTCCACTAATATCCCTTAATTAAAATAAAGCATTAGTCTATTCTATATATATCTAATCCATCAACTAATCAATCTCTTATAACTAACAGAAATAAACATAAAATAAAAAGTAAAAAAATAAAAGAAATAAAAAAAAAAAAATCAAATCTTAAATTTTTTCAATCCATTAAACATAATTCAGTTCATATCCAATTAAATTGTCATAACCAATAACATCAATCTTATCAAGCAGAAATCATCTTATTAGATTAGTTCAAGATTACATAATAATTTTCTTACAAGTGACCCTATTGTCCTAAACAAAAAGAAAAAAGAAAAAAGAACAAACACATTCTTAAAGCATTTAATATATATTTCATTAATCACTCCTTTTTTCTCTTACTTGTAACTCATAATCTTAATCTTAATCCTAAAATCAAGTCCATAATCTAAATTGCCTTTAACCCATTATCTCACAATATCTCTTTTTAAGGCTAAAGTATTAATCTATCCTAAAGCTATATAAACCATCAATCAACTTTAAACTAACAAGATAACATCAAACTTTAAGATATTTCAATTCATTAATCATCAAACAAATAAATCATAAATAATTTCCATATAGATAAATTTTATATCTTCCATTAATCCCATTTTTCTTACATCTAACTCATAATCTTGGTCCTTAAATCAGTCCATAATTCTAGATTGCCTTTAGTCCATTACTCAAAACTTTAACTTTCATTTTTTTTTAAATCTTATTCTAGGTTTTTTCAAATGCCAAGTAGGTTTCCATAGCAAAGCTTCCTTTCCAACAGATAGGTCTCTCTTTGTTGCTTGTAATATCTTTTGAATCAGTGAGAACCATCTTGACCTCTGAATTGGCCTTCTGATTTTTTTTAGCATAAAGTCTCATTGCTTTAAAGTTCCAAGTCCCAGTCTTTGCTTTTCCTGATTCTCAACGCCATAACTGAGTTGCATATAAGACAGAGTCAATTTCTCTTTGTTCTCAGTTAAGTCCTCTTCTTGTAGAGTCTGTTTGATAGAAGAATCAGGTGCAATCTGAAAGTCAGTTTTAAGATTTGAGGAAGAGATTCTGGCTCTTAGTTCTGTAGAAAACTCTTTCATTGTAGCACACATTTCCTCTTTAGTCTCATAGATTTTTTCCAGAATAAGTTTACAGTTTAAATGTGAGTACAGCTCCATTTTAGAAGAAAATTCAAACGTCCAGTTAACTTTCATATAAAGAAATCATCTCCTCTCCAGTTGCAATATCACTTTTTAACCAGTAGATGTCCTCAGTAAGCTAAAAAATCCATTTTTTTCAAAAGTCATTTCATTTTTCATTTTTCTTTCTTTACTCAAAAAAAAACCAACAATAAAGTTCTTAAAAAAAATTTTCCGATACCCCAAAACATACTTGAAAAAAAACAACAACGTAATTTCTAAAGCATTACTTTATTCCTTTGTTCGCCTTTCTTCCCCAATGAGTAAAAGCTGCCTTTCCGAGCTAGGGAAATCTTTCCAACACAGCTCTTACAGGCAAAAAACAAAACAAAAAAAGAAAGAGAGGGGAAAAAAAGAAAGGTCTCACCCGGATTCACCACAGTGGGTCTGAAGCTTAGATGTTCTTTTGACTTGCGGTTTCTAGCGGCAGAGCGATCGGCCATTTTACTGGCCCATCTTCTCCGTCGGCCCTCGGAGTTCTGTCCGGACAGCTGGAGGAGCCGCTGCTCCTCCGCTGCCAGATCGCTGCCTCCTCGTAGGAAAGTCATACCCTCCAGGGCGACTTTGGACCCGCATAAGGGTCCGCCGACGAAGGGAAAACTAGTTGGCGAGGAGAGCAGTCTCCGCGCACGACTAGCGATGCCGCGACCCGGAACCGGAAGTCCAAGGTCTTCTAGTCTAACCTCCTGTTCAAGGCAGGAGACCTTATATCATTCTGGTCAAATGATTGTCCAGTCTACTTTTAAAAAACTCCAGTGATGGAGATTCACAACTCCAGAAGGCAAGATGTTCTATTGATTAATTGTTCTCACTATCAGAAAATTTCTCCTTACTTCTAGGTTGGATCTCTCTTTAATGATCTTCCATCCATTGCTTCTTCTCCTGGTGCTTTGGAGAATAAGTCTTCTCTGTGAAGGGTCCTCAAATATTGCAGCACAGTTATCATGTACCCTCTAATTCTTCTCTTCAATGATCTAGACATACATAGCTCCTACTCAAGAGTGTTCTTTTTTCAGAGCCAGCCACAATGTTTTATCTGCAGCAGTTCTCAGTGGTACATTAGCCCAAATTCCTTTTTCCACAATAATTTCTTCCTGCAATTCAGATTCAATAGAAACCACGCAAGATGTGCTGTTATACTGCTCGTATTATCGAGGTTTCCATCAATCCCTTACCTCCCCTGTTGGGACATATGCCAGGTGAATTAGAGAAGCCTTTCTCTTATCAGACAACAAGCCCAACATTACATATAATAATATAACTAATATTTTTGTCACATATATTAAAGCACACAAACAAATTATTACTGAATTAGATCTGTGCCTAATGAAGAATAAATATTTTTGCCAGGGTGAGTTATGTTATATGCTATGTTATTAGAATTTTACATACAGTTTTAAATCAGTTTTTTTATTGTGCTATTTTTTATTGTTCTGATTATCAATAAAATAAATCTGTGCGCATGAACATAAAATAAATCTGCCACAGGATTCAGTGGAGAAAGTGAATTGGGCTGATCCACTAATAAAGACTCTCTGTCTACCTGCCTCTGTTTCTCTCTCCTACTGTAATTACATGGCTTGTTAGCGGCAGCAAATAGAAATGTGCATTTAAAAAAGGCCCCAAGAGCAGACTTTTGTTAGAGATGTATAAAATGTTTTAAGATCAAAGCATCCTCTTATTGGAAGCAGTCCAGCTTTGCAACATGGCATGTTGACCTTACTGGAAGAGGCTTTTTCACAGTGGGAGTGGTGTCTTCTAATATCAATAAACTTCAAGTGAAGTCAGAACAAAACTTGGAGGGTCAGAATGCTTTGACCTCAATCCTTCATAATCATCTTTAGTTTGGGGAAAGGTGAATTAAAAAAGGCACTATCTTAGGGAAAGTTATGTACAAAAACACAAGTATGCTAGAAGCGTTTCTATAGTTTTAAAAATACAATATTTATTAGGGACAGATATGTAAAATCTCTGAGAAAAGTGGAACATTTAGTGAAAATGGTATGTATATGAATATTTGTATGTTGGGATATTGGGAAAAATAACATTAGTACTGAATAACAATGAACAGTCTGACAAAATGAAGCAGACATACTGACTTTTTATAAAAATGGGGGGGGGGGAAATGGACAGAACTGAAAGGGACACTCCAGTCTTCTGCTGAATCCTCCATGACATTGTGAGTCTCATGACTTCATTGCCTGTGATGTCACATCCTTCCCTTCTTCTCTCAGAAAGATAAGTAAATAAATAGTCCATTCCTTGCAATTGCTGCAGCCTCCTTTGCATTTGACTGTGTTTCTGAGGGGAACAGAAAATGACCCAAAAGGTAAGGAATCAAAACTGTCTTTATTCACATAGGATAATCCATAGTTAATTGAATCATGATTTATTAATTAACCCAATTGCTTGAGTGTGCATAATACACTGCTTTATGAACATGCTGTCTGGTTGTGAGTAATAGCCCAACCATATTTCAGATGGGCATGTTGTGTGAACGAAGGACAAACAAAGCATTTCAAATTCTAAACAGTTGTCTAGACTCAGACAAGAATGCTATAATGGTACAAGCTGTGTTTCTAGGCTGAAACAAGCCTTTCTACAAATCAGAGCTCAAAACTCTTATTGGAGTGATTGAAGCAAGCCGTTTAGAGTAGATTTTATGCTGGAAATGAACCAAGCTATATTCACCAGCATAACATGAAGAAGAGTTGGGATAGGACAGTGGTTCTCAACCTTTTCAATGCCGCGACCCCCAACCGGTCGTAAGTCGAGGACTACACAACCAGTCATAAGTCGAGGACTACGCAACCAGTTGTAAGTCGAGGACTACGCAACCGGTCGTAAGTCGAGGACTATTTCCCTGCCCGGGAGCGCCGCGCAAGCGTGGTGCCGCCTCCTGCACCAGCCAAGACGTAGCTGGCAAGGGGCAGCAATGGTGCAGGGCGACCACCGGCTGGGCCACCAGCTGGCCCAGCCCAAGGGAGATAAGGCACCTGCCAGGCCCCACGCGCACCAGTAACCCTCCCTGCGCCTGCCGGCCTCCCACCTCCCACCCCGGCCCTCTTTTACTTACATTTTTACCGGTAGTAGTTGCTCAGCAGGGAGGGGTGGAAACTTCCAGACAGCTGGCCTTCACTGCAGGCAATCTTTTGGCGGGCTCAGCAGGGCAGACTTTTGGCGGGCTCAGCAGGGCAGAGACAGCCTGGACAATTCCTATTGGCTTTTGAAAGCCAATAGAATTAGACTCTATTCAAGAGAGTCTATTCTATTGGCTTTCAAAAGCCAATAGAATAAGAGGAAGTAGCACAGCTAAGGAAAAGGGGAAAAAATGGCGGACTGCATTGTTTGGCGACCCCGTGAAATGGTCGCTCGACCCCAAATGGGGTCATGACCCACAGGTTGAGAACCGCTGGGATAGGACATTCTTGCTCATCAGGTCAGCAAATGGTGCTTGTTTGAATTAGACTGTCCATGTCACTGAAAGTATGCTGAAATGTATCCTTCACATTTTTCTCTTTTGTTGGTGTTGTTCCTCAGTTGGAACATTTGAGGACATATTTATTTTGGAGAGATTATATGCTTATTTGGGGATATAATTTATGTACCATTTGTAACTTTATAATTCCTTTCTACAAAAACTATTTAGGTCAATCTATGAATAGTAGAGTAGTAGAGACAGTAATAACAATCCAATACTATAATAAAGCATATGATAATAAAACAATTTGCAGAACTTTTAATTTCTGGATTTTTTTAAAAAAAGTGGATAATTTCTAATTTCTAGTCAATAAATCTTTGTTTGTTTACAAAGTTGGATATCCCTGTATGATGCAAAATAATGGGGAGATCATAGGATGTCCCATTTTCCATTTCCATTTCTATTCTGCTGCCGTTATATATAAAAGATTAAAATCCTTCAGGGTTGTCTATGCTTGCTATCCAAAGGATTGTTTCCAGTGGCAATGAAAAGTTCTGTACCTTTCAACATAGTTACATGAAATATGTGTAAACAATATAAATTATTGCTTCTTGTTCATATCTTATATCCCATTTGGCCAATTAAATATTTTTGTTGTTTCTGTTGGTTTTTTATTAATAAACATCAAGCTATCTTTATTTTTGTTACTGAACTGTGGCATAAGAGCATACTCTACTCTGAAATGAAAATTGACTGGGAGTGTGCTAGGTGCAAACTAAAATAGAAATTATAGTCAGTAATTTTCCAATAAAAAATTGTCTTTCTTATTCCAAACAGTATACACAAAAATAGACAAATTACTTAATGATTCAAATGCATTGACTTGGAAAGTTAGTTGGCAAAAGAAGAAAGCTAGAGTAAGACTGAAGAAAATAGAGGTTTTGACTCATTAGATGGGATATTATACTATTAATCAGATGTTTGAACATGGCTGAGAATAGATAATTGTTAGAAACAGAAGTATTATTATAACTAGAAAGATAGGATTTGTAATTAGAATATTATATTTTGGTATGAGAAGGGAAATATGAAAATGTTAAGAGAGCTTGAATAAGGGAAGCTTTTGGTTACCCAAATATAAATTATTATGAGAAATTATAAGTGATAGAGACATTTTGAACACTGATAGGAAATTAAAATTAAAAAAGGCAGGAAAAACAGGATATTAATTGAACAAATGGATATTAAGTGCAAATGAAATTAGATTTATATTTTGGTTAGAAAAAACATTTTAAACCAACATTATTGATATTATTAGGAAAATATAACAAAGATGTTGATATTCAATTGTATATGTATTAACAACAATAAGAATTGTATTTGCCTAATGTGGGAAAATGTGTACTACCAGAACAAGAGAGGAAGCATTGGATGGTGTAATATTGGACCTAGATTGAAGAAGTTAATATGTACCACTGAATTACTAATGGACCACACATTGTTTATTAAGTACATATGATTGTAAAACTAGAAAATTAATAAAATATTTATTAAAAAAAATTAAAAATCATACTGAAAATGAAAAAAAAATGTGTTGTTTCTTCCACTTGCTTCTGTTTGTTGAGGCCTATCCAGATTGCTTGAATGATATTTCCTTTCAAATGTTTTAGAATAAATTGAACTTGCTCCATTTTCAAAATAACATTAAAAGGAAGATTAGTTCAGAAGATAGTCCTCCACCAATGTGAAAAAGAATTGAAGGTGGAAGAGAGGAGAACTGATGCTCAGGTGTGCTCTTTGCTGTGAAAACTGAGGAACAGTCTAAATCTTTATTGTCATCCATAAAATGGTATATCGTCTGTTCCGTACAGGGAACCAAAACAGCAGAAAAAACTAGGAAGCAAGTCATCTAGTGTACATCACATTAAATTAGTCCACAACGATGTAAAATGTAAGCCAAGAAATCCGATTAAAATGAACGAGGACAATAATTTAAGGAAGTAGCAGGCAAGATAGAGAGATAGACAGAGCAATACTGTATGGCAAAGAAAAAAGGAAAAAAAACTGTGGACTGTTCCTGATTCCACTGTAAGTTCTAAGTTTAACGACTCAAGCCAGAACAGAAAGGAACAATTGTCCAGGTTAGGCAGCCTACAGAATCATTATTGCACCCCCCCCTCATACAGACACACATCAATGTGGCTTGCAGTATTCTAGTAAGTCTGTACTTGTAACCAATGATGGAAATTGTTTTCCAAAGCCTGCCCTAGAAATATTTTTGCACAACATGTTCTCCAAAAGCTAAAGATACCCACTATTCCTAAAAGGCTAGGAACATTTGAGTTAACTGGTTCTAGGAAAAGCAACCAGCTATAAAAACATTCCCATGTAGTGGAGCAAATCCAATGGTGGGATTCAGCCAGTTAGCACCAGTTCGGTAGAACCGGTAGCTAAATTTTGCTGAGTTCGGAGAACCGGCTGAATGCACACTGCTTCCAGAAGTCCAGTCTAGGCCTGGGAGGCCTCCTCCAGTGCATGGATGCCACTTCTGGAAGTCCGTTCTAGGCCTCGGAAGCAGAGGCCTGCATCCAATAAGAGAACCGGTTGTTCAGATATTTGAATCCCACCACTGAGTAAATCTTTTGAAAAGTATTATATTAAAGAATATTTGCATGTATGTCTTAAAGCACAGCATAGGAATTACTCCCATCACTCACTAAGCTTTTTTGATGTTGCCTCTACTTTGACCCATTTATCCCATTTTGTCTGCTTAAAACTGGCAAGAAATATCAGCAGTTAGTAAATATTTGCTTATTGAGCATGCAAAGGTCCTTCTTTAAAGTAATATTCAACCTCTCCATCTCTTTGTTTGTGTAGAAAACTATTATTCAGATGGCACTCTTGAATTTTGTTTTCAAAGTTAAATGTATGCCAGTCTTTTGGACATCTTTAATAGCTTTGTTCTGGGTGGCACAGGATCAGATCCCTGAAGTTTCCTGCTAGTGACAATTTATGTCCTATTGCATATCTCTCTCTCTCTCTCTCTCTCTCTCTCTCTCTCTCTCTCTCTCTCTCTCTCTCTCTCTCTCTCTCTCTCTCTCTCTCTCTCTCTCTCTCTCTCTCTAACGCGCGCGCGCGCACACACACACACAGACGGGGGAGTTTGAATTATCTTGTGTTACACACTACATATTGCTTTTCATTCTTTCTTTTGTTCTGCATGTAATATGAAGCCACAGATTCAAATAAATGACCTATTCACCTTAAGTTCTTGTATAATAAAATTTCAGTACATTTTCTTCTTTTCTCTTTCTCTTCTATAAACTAAGGAAGGAAGAATGTTATAAATTAACAAACCATGTTTATTTTCTTCCAAGGACAGAGTTTTTCTCCTGAAAAATTCTCTCAATGAATAAACCCTAGCAAATAATAATCCTAATTACTCTTCTAACCCTCACAGCAATTAACATCACCTTTCTAGGTTTCATATTTGTCAAGGATTCTTTGTATATTCAGGGTAAATGAATTAAACTCTAGTTGAAAAGAATGATAAAAGTGATAAAATACTAGAATTCTAAAAAGAAGAATGGAAAGAGATAGATGTCATGTTTATGTGTGATCAGAATGGCCCACGTGCATGACTAGCTTTGATCTGATGCAGCGTCTGTTCCTGTCCTGCTGTTGGAATTCACCTTGAGCTACACCACTTTTCTACCCCAATAAAACTTGTAGGAGCGAGTGATGTAGGGATGATTAGGAGACCGATTGCTACTTTATGTCTTCTTTCCTTGTCTAGAAGACTTAGTTGGCCTGTCTCTGCCTGTCTCTGCACTGTATAGCATGCTTCCTATTGGTTAGGCCTGGGACTTAAATCACTTTTTTTCTCTCTCAGTTCAATTCTCTTTTTCTTCTAACTGTGACCTGTGCAGTTCAGGTTGTTCCCTTTCTTGCTTCAATAATCAAGGAGAACACACAACAGACTCTTAGTTATAGACAGACTTAAGTTAACCTAAGCTTTTATACCAGGATCCAATCTTTATCTTCTTTCACACAAGCACCAACTTCAGGAGTATTTTTGATACATGTTAATTTAATTCCTTGTAAACTTTCCCTTTTACCTGATCTCCTTTCCAATATCTTCCCTTTTTATTTCCCATCAGGTGTTGCTTATCCAATTAAAGACTATATTAGCAAAGCATCCACTAAGTTGTGCTACGTTGCAAACAGCAGGAAATCGATCTGCACCATTGTGGTCTCAGAAGCCATTATATTAAGAGCACCCAGCCACAACAGTTAGTGCAGCTAGCTGGGCTTCAAATCACCATTCACTCTTGGATTGTGGGCAGTTGTGCAGTTGGGTGAATGGAAAGTAGAAGCCAGAAGCTTTTTCTTTCCTGCAAGTAAAATAGTTTAATTAAAACCCTGTGTTTCTACTGATAATGGCATTGGGAACCCCTCCACTGGGGAAAAAAAAGCTAAATTTCACCAGTTTCCTCTTTTCTAGCTGGAGATAGAATTAAACAGCACAGTTTTAAAATACTGTGTTATGGATCTGCACATGTCTGCAGGAGGAAAAAAAATCTCATGATTAAAAAGTGTTTTCTTTGCTACTCTTATTTTATCTACAAGTAGTCAGCCAGGGGCCTTGATGAAGGTTACCTCTCTTGGGGAGGGATGAACTTAGAAATCTAGAAATTTATTGTGTCAATCAATTGGATCTACTCAAAGTTAGACTCAGACTGAATGAGTCACTGCAATTTTACTGAAACTCTTGTTGTTTATCTGGAAAGCATTTGCTCTTGTAACACCTGAGAAAATGAATACTTGGTACTGCTAACCCAAACACCTGAACATGAGATCCAGAAGATGATAGGTTGTTGGCTTCACATGGTGGTAAATACATCCTTGAATGTGGTAGTGGTTCTGCAGAAGGGAGTGTACCCTGGTTTGATCAAGTGATTTTGTCAAGATCTTATCCCAGTGCATGAAGGCTGTTGTTAATGGATGGGGAGGAGTTGGCATAAACTCAACCCTGAAAAGATTAAGGTGGTATGTATTTATGGTTTTCCAGGAACTATGGACTCTCCACCTTTCATTCTGAATGGGATTGAACCTCTCCAGATAGAACTAGTGTCCAAACTGGGGGTCTTTCTCGATTCAAGGCTCCTGCTTAAAAAGCAGGTACCAGCATGGGCCAGGTTTATTTAGTGCTGTAATGGTATGTCCTTTCCTGAACTGGGACTCCTTTCTCACAGTCATTCAATCCTTAGTACAATTCATGTTTGGATAGTTCAATATACAATATGCAGTGCAAAGTGTAATGTGCAGTGTGCAGTGTGCTGTATATGTGGCACTCTTGAAGACCACTTAGAAGCTCTAGCTGTTTTAGAATATAATGATGTAACACCTGTGCACCATGAGACATATTGATTACTAGCAAGTGCAGTGCAAGGCTAAAAGGCCTTTAATGGCATAAGCCTGGCTATCGGGCAGGGCAGATAGAGACTGTCTTTCAACTGTTATGTCTGCCCATCTGAGAGGGTGGCCATGCTCCAGGTTCCATCCTTGAAACAGTGTCACCTGATGGAGCTGGGCGGTGCACCTTCTCTCTTATACAACTTGCTCTTTGGAACAGTTTCCCCCTAGAGGGATGAGTGGACCCAAACTTGCTGTCCTTTAAATGAGTTGTGAAAACCTTTCTCTTTCCTCAGGTTCTGGATTAGGAACGTATGTGGCTTCTATGGTGTTTTTATGCTGGGTGTATTTTGGCCTCTGGGATTTTGGCCTTATTTTGCTTTTATGGTAGTGGATATATTCTAACTTATGTGGCAACCAGGGTCATTACAAATAAGATATTTTAATGGTTGATTTACAAATAATTTTTTTACACCAAATCCCACTGGGATGGATAAGCCATGAAGTTTATCTTTTTACTTATGCCATGTCATTTTTTTTCAAAATCAACCTTTTTTAAAATAACCTCTAACTAAGAGGCAAAGCAACAAACACAATTTAGAGGCAAGGTCACGAGCACACAAATACCCCCTGAATGTTGATAAATCTCATCCTTTCTATTGTACTTTAGAAAACTTGCTATTAACACCTCTGTATTACTTTATTTTACTTTATTTAAATTTCTATGCCGCCCTTCTCCTGAGACCCAGGGCGGCTTACAACAATAATACAATAAAATTAATTTACAATGACAATCAACCATCCAATCCAAAACACATTCATTCAATCCGAAACACATTCATACAGCATACAATCACAATCAACACACAGTCACTGATGGAGGCACGTTCGTAGGCCCAGGGGCAGAGTACAGTTCATACGCCCCAAGCCTGTTGGCACAAATGAGTCTTCAATAATTTCCGGAAAAGTAGGAGGGAGGAAGCAGTGCGAACCTCTGTGGGAAGCTGGTTCCAGAGGGCTGGGGCAGCGATGGAGAAGGCCCTTGCCCTAGGCCCCACCAGATGACATACTTCTCTACGACCGGTGAGAGCGCACAGGGTCGGCCTCCTCCAGGTCCCGTCAACGAAACAATGTCGCCTGGCGGGCCCTAGGGGGAGGGCTTTCTCTGTTGCGGCGCCCACCCTCTGGAACCAACTACCTCCTGAAGTCCGCGTTTCTCTGACTCTCCCGGCCTTCCGAAAGAATTTAAAAACCTACCTCTGCCGGCAGGCCTGGGGACGATTGTTGATTGTGGTGTGATTGATGAGTATGTATGGGGTTTGTATTTTTAATGTTGTTCGGATTTGTTGCAATTGTTTATATATATATGTTGTGAGCCGCTCCGAGTCTTCGGAGAGGAGCGGCATACAAATCCGAATAAATAAATAAATAAATAAATAATAGACGGGACTCGTAGGAGGCCAACCCTATGTGCCCTAACCGGTCGCTGGGATTCATGAGGCAGAAGACGGTCCCTTGCCATAAAGTAACCTGGTCCATTGCCATAAAGGGCTTTATAGGTCATAACCAACACTTTGAATTGTGTTCGGAGACCAATTGGTAGCCAGTACAGCTCACGGAGAGCTGGAGTGATATGAGCATGTCTTTGGAGACCCAAGACGGCTCGCGCGGCCGCATTCTGGACTACCTGCAGTCTCCAGACATTCTTCAAAGGTTGCCCCATGTAGAGAGCATTACAGTAGTCGAATCTCAAGGTGACAAGGGCATGAGTGACTGTGAGGAGTGACTCCCGATCCAAATAGGGCCGCAACTGGCGCACCAGGCGAACCTGGGCGAATGCCCCCCTCGCCACAGTCGCAAAATTAATGTTCTAGACTTAGCTATGGATCGAGGAGGACACCCAAGTTGCGAACCCTCTCCGAGGGGGCAGAACTTCTCCCCCCAGGGTAGTGGACGGACAGTTGGGATTGTCCTTGGGAGGCAGAGCCCATAGCCACTCCGTCTTGTCAGGATTGAGTCTGAGCCTGTTGGCACCCATCCAGACCTCAACAGCCTCCAGGTACCGGTTCATCACTTCCACTGCTTCGCTGTAATGAAACGGGGTAGAGATATAAAGCTGAGTATCATCAGCATATTGATGATAACTCACCCCGTGTCGACGGATGATCTCACCCAACAGCTTCATGTAGATGTATGCATTTGAATAAACTTTTTCTTTTAATTTTTGCCTTCCCATTAAGTTCTGGTGGAACCCTGAGGTTCCATGGAACACAATTCGAGCATTCCGACTGAAAGCTAAGAAGAACTGTGTATATACATGTATGTGGTAGAGAAAGGTGTTAGTGTTATGATTCTGATATGGACTTTTATACAGTACCATTGTACTGTACCTATGGACCAATGAATTGGGCTGGGAGGGGCTTTTACTAATGGTGGCTGTTATCTAAACAATCATTGACATGTACTTTCCTGAAACCCAGAGAATTGATATTCTTCCCACAGGCAGGTCCTTTGAGGGAAATGCGTACGAAAAGGTCTTATCCTGAGTGAATGCTTGCAGTTTCTTTAAACAGACTCTGCATCACAAGATAATATTAAGAAAGACCAGGGCTTTTTTTCTCATAGACCGCCCAGAACAAAGTTCCAGCATCTTTTTTGGATGGAACCTTGTAGGGTAGGCAAGGGAGGTTGTAGGACGTGTGTGAGTTCCGGCACCTTTTTTTTTTTTAAAGCACTGAGAAAGACCCAATGATTCAAGCAGTTTCAAGAGAAGCTGAAATACACCAAAACAAAGACAATGAGCTGGACCCTTTATGGAACATATGCGTGGTCATTTCACTTTACGTGGCACTGAGTAAAGATCTGGTTAGCTGGCAGATGGTTAGAGAACATGTTTGAAATAAGCCATAGTGGCTTGATCAAAAAATTCTTATCAAGCCCTCATAAACAAACACAAACCTTTGTGCAATATAATTAACACATATGGGAAACAGGTCAAGGTTGTATATTTTCTCCCCAAATTTACAATTATTTATTTGATTCATTGTCAAACTTCCCTCTGTGTTGGAAAATCTGAAGGGGCTTATGTAACTTCTCAGATCCTCCCCAACTTGTTACCAGATAAACAACTAATTAATTAATGTGACAAAAAGAGGGGAGAGAAGAGGAGAAGGGAGGACTGACTTTGAAGATAATATCTACAATTTAAAACATTTTCAGCACTTCTGAAAGTATTGTATTAAAAATTATCCAAATATTTGGAGGACAGGTAATTTCTCTCCATATATGTTTGCCATTAGAGACTTCTGAAAAGAGAGTACCATTACATAATGGAATATTTCAGCACACCATTTGTCTCTGATAGACAAGCTGATTTGCATTGCATCTGAGCCAGAACAATGTGGAAGCGAGAATTGAATCAATTTAAGGCAATTTACCATTATGGCTTGCATTCAATTAAAGCTTTAATATTTTTGACAGTTACAAAGCCCATAGCATGCAATTGCATCCAAATTTGGGCATTAGACATATACAGAAATGTTTCCCATAAAATAATAAAAACCACACATTCAGGGCTTAGAGTTTTAAAATGATAATGTGTTTAAAAGTATATGGGACATTTTCTTCTTTGAAAAAGACAATCAAAAGGATTAACATATTTTGTAAATTACTCCTGTAATGCTTCCATTTCAAAAGGATATAATTTGCTGTCCTATTTTCATAATGAATAGAAGCCCAGTGAATACAGGGTGTGTGGCTATGTTTTGTTTGTTTGCATTCAGTAGCAGTATGGAGCATCTTAATCCAAATTGAATCATTAATTCTAACAATGATTTGAAAAATAATCCATCCCTCTTCCTTGCGGTCTACTGTCATCAATGTTTGTTCAGGTTTTAGTGTAGGACTGACCAAGAATACTTTTTACTTGGTTGAATTTGTTTACAATTTAAGGCTGGTTTTTTTTTTTACAATAGAGGCATTCAGACATGTGTGTCTGGTAAGATAGTTTAAGGGGCACCAATGAGGATCTTACTCTCTTCTGCAATGTTGCTGAGATCTTTGAACATCTGCTTTTGTTGGCTAGCTCTCTTTTTGTGTATTATCTCCTCTTTCTCTCTCCAATAGAACTTACCATTATCTTCTCTTCTTGTATTCCCTTTCTTTCCTAGTAAGTTATGTATAATAGGTTGTCTAAGTGAAAACATCTTGTGACTGAAAGTAATACATAAACTAGGTTTCTACATGTGGATATTGCTATCTCCTGATGAATTCTCCTATACATCAACAAAACCTCTAGAAAAAAACAATCAGTGCCCCACGAGAATTACCAGCGTTGATGATAACAATAAATGCATATGAACAAAATGCTTTAAAACAGCGGTTCTCAACCTTTTCCGGGGCGCGACCCCGGTCCGCATCGCGCATGCGCGGCGTGACGGCCTGCATCGCGATAGGGAAAAAAAATGGCCGACCCCAAAAAATGGCTGACCCCCCCCAAAAATGGCGGACTGTGGTGCTTGGCGACCCCCGTGAAATGGTCGTTCGACCCCAAATGGGGTCGCGACCCACAGGTTGAGAACCGCTGCTTTAAAAAGATTTCAAAAGCTTCACTGCAAGGGAATCTAAAAATTAATACTTTGTCACCCTATTTCAAAGATTAAACAACAATTAATAGAAGAATGCATGGGGCACGATGGCTTAATGGCTAAAGACATAGAGCTTGTCAGCTGGAAAGCTGAGAGCCAGGTTTGAGACCCAAGTACCAGGCCATGAGGTGGGTGTCTTACTATCGGGGAAACACGGTAGCAGTTTGAAAGCATGCAGATGCAAGTAGATAAATAGGTACCACTTTGGTGGGAAGGGAACAGCATTCCGTGCACCTTGGCATATAGTCATACTGGCCACATGATCACAGAAATGTTTTTGCGCAACACTGGCTCTCTCAGCTAAGAAACTGAGATGGGCAATGCCCCCTAAGTTGGACATGACTGGACAGGGGAAACTTTACTTCATAGAAGGATATTTTTTCTTTCCCCCCTTATTTTCTGAAAGTTTTATGGAGAAATTTATGAAAAAGAAGGATATTTTGTAGAACATCTGCAAGTTTTAATTTCTACCATTTTTTCCAAGGTGGCTGCTATTTTTTCCTTGTAATCATTCGGAACCATATCAGGAATAGAAAAGATGGAGGATGCAATTAGATTAAAACATTCTTAGGAGAAAAAGTAAAAAGAAAAGAAGAGGAGAGGGAGAGGGAGAGGGAGAGGGAGAGAGAGAGAATGGTTTTCTTCCAGCTCTGCTCTTGCTTGCTGTCTTTTTTCATAGTGGTAGCTAGAGCTGCAATGTACAATCCTTTCCAAATTTGTATGGGAAAAGTGTAAGTGTTCCAGAAGGAATCCACATTAATTACAATTCCATTTTAGTTGCCTGCCAGTTTTGGACAAACTCAATAGCAGGAACTGATTCACAAGTAAAACTGAGTAGGTTCTACATAGAGTACTGATAACAACCTGGACTGCCTTTTCTGTAGATATGGAAACATAAAGATCAATCTCTACCAGTTGAATTTATAATAAATCCTACTAGAGAAGCTGCCAGATACTTTAATATGAGGATGATAGCAGATGTAATTTATTCTCTCTCCCTCTCTCTCCCTATCCCTATTCCATCTTACATGATTTTGGAAAAGCATCTTTTTGGTGTTTACTATTTATTGAAATAGTTCTTGACTAATGATTATTTTAAAATATAGTTTCTTCTCCTTTCATCTTCACTGTCTTACAATTATATTTTCCCCAAGCTTATAACCATTGAGCTCATGAATACACTGTGAAGTTATTAATAAAAAAAGACAGAATTCCATTTCTTTCACAAAATTCCTTTCAGGATTTATGTTCTTCCATGGTCTTTTAGGATGTGCGTTAAAAAAAGAAAGAATACATATCAAAGCAATGTTGAAACCTGTATGGGCATTTACTTGAACATGTAAAGAATAGAAACCAGAAGGAATAAAATAGAATAGAAACCAGGGCTAGAAACCACCAGACAGTGAGTTTTAATCTTCTGCAGCTGAATGAATTTGGGCCAATCCCTCTCTCTCAGATCAACCTATTTTACAGAGTGGCTGTTGTAAGGAAAATAGGAGGTAGGAGAATTAGTTAGATGCTTTGAGTTGCACAAAATTAAGGTAGGATGCATTACACCCCCCCCCCAGGTTTTTGGGAAGAAGTTAATGAAGGCCCACATCAGCTAAAGAACTAGCAGCTGTGACTTCATATTTTATGAATAAATAATAAGTCATTGACAATTGTCAGTCCAGTTATTAAGAATTTTTAGCACAGGTAGGGCATTGAAATTTGGTCTAGAGAAATGTGCTATAGCAACAATAAAGTGGGGCTAAAATCACAAACAGTAGTGGAGGTGCAGGGCAGTGCTAGTGCCGGCGGGATGCTCGGGGTGGCACTAGTGCTGGTGGGACCCTTGAGGGCAGGGCGGCGCTAGCGCTGGTGGGATGCTTAGGGCAGCACTAGTGTGAGTGTAGGGGGTGAGTGCACATGTGTGTGCACATGCACTGGCCATCCCTTCACGTGGCCGATGGCCAAGCAGTTGCGGTCCGATAGTGGGCCATGGCCCACAGGTTGGGGACCCCTATTCTAAATCTACAGGAAACAAAAAGTGAATATCAAAATTTATTTATTTATTTATTTTATACTTAAACTTATATGCCGCCCTTCTCCTAGGACCCAGGGCGGCTTACAAAACAATACAATAAAATTATACAATAAAATTAATCACATTCATACAGCAAACAAACACAGTCAATTCACAGTCGCTGATGGAGGGACATTTCTAGGGCCAGGAGCAGAGCACAGCTCATACGCCCCAAGCCTGTCGGCATAAATGGGTCTTTAACAATTTCCAGAAAGCTAGGAGGGAGGAAGCAGTACGAACCTCTGAGGGAAGCTGGTTCCAGAGAGCTGGGGCACCAACGGAGAAGGCCCTAGCCCTAGGCCCCATCAGATGACATTGCCTGACAGACAATAATGTCATAAAAACATGAACAGCATGTTCCTGGCAAGGAACAGCTTTACACTGTCAGTTTTTTACAAAAGATCAGAGAGGAAGTAGATAAAAATAAAGATAAAACCTGTCATTGGCTTAGAACTGAAATATTAAAAAAAAGGAACAGAAGGGGTTTCTTGGGGATTCTCTTGAGCAAGCTCTTTGAACTAATGCAATCAAGGCCAGAACTGAAAAATCCTCAAATAATTCAAACTGAAGATTGTGCAAGAAGCAGAAGAAACAATAGATCATATACTCACCTTATGCAAGATCTCAAATTGTTTATAAACAATAACAGGGTAAAATATTGTGGGATTTCTGAATACAAACAGCTATAATTTTCGCTCATACACGTCAGATTTAACTGTGGTTGAAAAGAAGAAAGTGTAGATAATACCAACACAATACTAGGATAGTAGAATAGAACACAAGAATTGGAGAAAATCACAATGTTTTAAGATCTGAAAATCAAAATTGAAATATTATGGCATAAACTGGTTTTGGTGGTCCCAAAAAATGGTAATCAGCACAAATAAATCAGCACAATTATTTAACCATTTAATCTTAGTTTCCAAGACTCACAGTGTGCCTATTTTTAATTTTAGCTGTTAGTTCATGCCCTTTACTCCTCTGCATTCCAAGTTGCATTCTTTTAGGCCTGTTCATCACCAAGTAGATCCAAGAATAGTGCTTCTACTTCCTGTCATAGATTTAGTCATTCAGAGTTATCCCATAATATTTTTAGTAAGATAAAAAAAATTAAACCTGGCTATCAGTGACCCATGGTACCATGTCTCACCAACACAGTATCAATTTGTGCACATTTGAGCCATTGTGTAGCAGAAATGTACCCAAAGCCCAATTTTACTTAAATATGCTCAAGTTACTCCATGCAAGTAAAACTTTGCAAGCCAACTGTTGCCTCCATTCTACCAAGTAGAATGTAGGCAGTTCAGTGATGTAGTTTTAGGGTACTTTGTCTATGTTTATCACTCTTTTCTACCTACTCCGTTTCAGTTGAATTGTTCTTATAGGCAAGGCTGTCCTCCTTTGGGGTAAAGATAGGAATACCTTACCATAAATCCAACTGCATTAAAATAATTGATGTCAGCCAACTTGTGCAAGCCATATGGAGCATATCGTTCATCAGGTAAATGACTTTTTAATGATCTAGGATGTACTAAGAATGATTCAATTATAGAGAGAAACCACTCTAGAATGTGAGACTTACAGTGGGAATGTATTCTTCCCTTCCTTCCTTCCTTCCTTCCTTCCTTCCTTCCTTCCTTCCTTCCTTCCTTCCTTCCTTCCTTCCTTCTTTCCTTCCTAAAGGGAGCAAATCAGAGAATTCTACAATTGCCTGCATATTTGCATCTTACTTACATCTTTCTTCCCCAAAATAAAATTCAATGATGAAAAAAGTAAGGTTCTACATTTAGGCAAGAAAAGCCAAATGCACAAGTATAGTATAGGTCAGTGATGGCAAACCTTTTAGAGACCAAGTGCCCAAACCGCAACCCAAAACCCACTTATTTATCGCAAAGTGCCAGGGCTGCATCAGCATTGTGGTGCCCTTGGGGGGTTGTGGCCCACTGGGTGGGTGTGACCCACTGGGTAGGCATGGCTACAGTGGTCATGGCAGACTGGATGGGCATGGCTCATGGGGGATGCCGGTGGGGGGCTGGGCAGGGTTGGGGGTCTCTGGTGGGTGGGGCAGTGGACAGGAGGCTTATCCTTCAGGGTGAGGCAGGGTGAGGCAGGGGGCATGGTAAGCTGCCATTGCCACAGGGCAAGGCAAGATGAGGCAGCGGCCGGGGCGGCTGCTGCCTGACACCATCGGCCCCCTCACACAGAAGTCAGCGAGGGCATTGGGGCTGATGGTGTCCATCAGCAGCCACAGTATGCCGGCCCCTCAACTGGTGCACTCTGGGGTTCCATAGCCTGCTGCCAATACCAGGCCTTCTGTAGCAGGCGGAACAGGAGAGGGAGGAGGCACGTGATGCAGATTGCCAGATACGCCTACTTCCATCTGTTTTTGCTTGCAGTTGGAGAGCAGGCTGCTGCTGGTCATCTCCTCAGTCCCCTCACAGATCTTGGCCTTGGCCCATGTGTGGAGCCTGTTCCCGTTTTGCACCTGATGCATCTTGGCCCCGCCTTAGGCCACTGCCACCAGCAGGTCACGCAGGTCCATTAGGCTATTGCCGCTGCTCAGAGTGGCAGCCCCACCCAGCACAAAGGAGGCGAAGAGGCCAGTTACCAAGCTCGAGTAGAGGTGGTAGAGTACATCCACACCCAGCAAGACAAAGGCCACTCCGAGTGGGGAAAGCCGGATCACCATAGATGCCATGGCCCCTCAGTCCCAGCTAGGATTGCGTGCCTCCCCCCCATCTCTACTAGGCCTGGATGGCCATGATGCCGATGGGAATCCGGCTTTCCCCACTCGGGGTGGCCTTCTGCCTGCTGGCCCTGGACATGTTCGACCACTTTTATGTGGGGCTTCCTAGCTAACTACTTCACCTCCTTCATGCTGGGCAGGCCTGCAGCTCTGGGCAGTGGTGTAATGGACTTGTGCAAGCAGCTGGTTGCCGCTGTAATACCGAGGTGCATGAGGGGAATGCACTCTACCTGGGGGCCAAGGGCAAGATGCTTGAGGGGGCTGAGGAGATGGAATGGAGAAGGCATCTCTGGCAGTCCACATCATGTGCTCCCCTGACTCTCTGTACTGCCAGTGCCACTGCAGTGCTGCTGATGGAGGGCTGGCCCAGTATTCAGGTTTTTGCTCCCACTTTGCCCACTTCTTAACAGCTTTGTTTCCCACCCCATGCCCCCACCTTCCTAAGCACAGTGATTATTTCCAGACCCCTAAAAGAAGGGTTTTCGGGGGGGAGATCATCAGCGTGTTTCTATCTTTTACATTTGTGGCAATTGCTTGTTTTACAGTGAGGATTAAAGCATCGTCCACAGCCACTCATCCTTGGTAGATATAACCACACTGGTGTCAGGGCAGCCAAGCGTTGGAAGAAGCCTTGCTCCAGTTTGTCACTCAAGAAGGGTTTCCCTGCCCCACCAATGAGTAGTTTTCTCTCCCTCCTACCTCGGCAAGCACCCAGCAATAGCCCCACCTCTCTTCATTGGGGCAGGTGGGCCACTCTCACCTTGAATGAGCACTGAGGAAAAAGTGAGCGGGGAAGTGCTGGATCAGCTGCTGAGAAGCATGAGGGGGTGGGGGGAAGAACTTGTTGCTCCCAAATGGGGCTGCCCTTTCCTTAGTACCTACTGCAGCTGTCAGCCGCTCACGCAGGTCCATTACGCCGCTGCCCAGAGCTGCAGGTCCACCCAGCATGAAGGAGGCAAAGCGGTTGGCTAGAAGCCCTGTGTACAGGTAGTAGAGCACACCCAGGGCTATCAGGCAAAAGGCCCTGAGCACTGAAAGCAGGATCCTCATCAGCATCATGGCCACCCAAGTGCAGCAGAGATGGGGGAGGGAGTCATGCAATCCTAGCTAGGACTGGGGGCCATGGCGCTGATGGGGATCCGGCTTTCCCCACTTGGGATGGCCTTTGGCTTGCTAGACGTGGGCATGCTCTACCACCTCTACTCAAGCTTGCTAACTGGCCACTTCACCTAATTTGTGCTGGGCATGCCTGCTGCTCTGGGCGGCGGCAGCCTATTGGACTGCACGAGCTTCTGGCGGTGTTGGCATACATGCCTACAGAGAGGGCTCTGAGTGCCGCCTCTGGCACACATGCCATAGGTTCGCCACCACTGGTAGGTGGTACCTTGCTCAATAGCAGTAACTGTGAGAGGGATCTTGGAGTCCTAGTGGACAATTACTTAAATATGAGCCAGCAGTGTGCTGCAGTTGCAAAAAAAGCCAACACAGTGCTAGGCTATATTAACAGAGGAATAGAATCAAGATCACATGAAGCGTTAATGCCACTTTACAATGCTTTGGTAAGGCCACACTTGGAATAATGCATCACGATGTAAAAAAAGATGTTCAGACTCTAGAAAGAGTACAGAGAAGAGCAACAAAGATGATCAGGGGACTGGAGGCTAAAACATATAAAGAACGGTTGCTGGAATTGGGTATGTCTAGTCTAATGAAGAGGAGGACGAGGGGGGACATGATAGCAGTGTTCCAATATCTCAGGGCTGCCACAAAGAAGAGGGAGTCAAGCTATTCTCCAAAGCGCCTGAAGGCAGAACAAGAAGCAACAGATGGAAACTAACCAAAGAGCAATGCAACCTAGAACTAAGGATAAACTTCCTGACAGTTAGAACAATTAATCGGTGGAACAACCTTTCTCCAGAAGCTGTGAATGCTCCAATACTACCGTAGAAGTTTTAAAGAAGAGTCTGGACAGCCATTTGTCTGAAATGGTACAGGGTTTCCTGCCTGAGCAGGGGGTTGGACTAGGTCTCTTCCAACTCTGTTGTTGTTGTTGTTGTTGTTGTTGTTGTTGTTGTTGTTATCTTTCTCCAGTGAAAAATCTGTAAGCAAGGTTTCTTGCCTGACTCTCAATAGTTCATTTAGTGACCATTCGAAGTTAGAATGGCACTAAAAAAAAGTGACTAATGGCCATTTTTTATGCTTATGACCGTTGTAGCATTCCCATGGTCACGTGATTTACATTTGGATGCTTGACAACTGACTCACATTTATGACCGTTGCAGTGTCCTGGGGTCATGTGATCCCTTTTGTGACTTTCTGACAAGCAAAGTCAATGAGAAAACCAGATTCACTTAATAACCATGTTACTAATTTAACAATTGCAGTGATTCACTAAAGAAATATGGCAAGAAAAGTTGTAAACTGGGGCAAAATTCATTTAACAAATTTCTCACTTAACAACATACATTTTGGGCTCAATTGTGGTAGTCAGGTAAAGACTACCTGTAACAGATTAGTTATAGATTATAGATTATATATAATAGATAAATTAAAAAAGCTTACATTGGCGAATTTACATTTTAAAAGCCTACCTCAACAAGCAGATTCACTTCCATTTTTTTAAAAAAAATTATATAAACAAAAATCCTTCAGATTGCAACATTATTAACTTGGTCAATAAAACAGAGCTTTATTCATATAGATGTCTCCAAGTTATGGGTAAGGAAAATATATTTTACAAGTGGTGATTTTCCAAGGCAGCATCTTCAATCTTAATTTTGTTTTTTCTTTTATTTCTAATTTCAGTCTGAGACAAGTAAGTGGAAAGTTTCATAATTAAGTTTCTAGAAATTTTCCTGGTAAAGGAGGAGTATGTTTATATTGAATGTATTGTGTATGCTTTTAAATCACCTGCACACGCTACTTTAAATGTGTCTTCACTTTCAGTGGGTTTAAATGTGAACTTTTGCTATGGTAAAAAAAAATCTCTGCTTCACAATTTGTTTTTCAGTGATATCATGTCTGGGTTTATTAATTTCTGCCTTTGCAATAAAAAGCTAAAGAGACAGCATATACGTTTTTTTGTTAATAAAATATTTGTTTTCAACACTAACATGGAACTTTTGTGGGCTAATTCTGAATGAAATGTATCTGCAAATTTCACCAATGTAAAAAGCAAGGACATAATCTCACCAATTTTATGTCTTTAATTAAAAAAAAAGTGTACCAGACAAATAACACTGGTGAAACAAGGGTATTTTTAGAGCATGTGAGGGACAATAGATTTTAAGAGAGGAAAACAATTTTGCCATAAGGCAGAGTAAAGTTCTTTTACTTAGGACATCCTTCTTTAACTTGGTGGTGCTTACCAAATTTACAGTGTTTGGATCCTCATAATTCTCAGCCAGCAGTGGCAAAACTGTGTTTCCTTGCAATTGTGAAAATTGAAATCTCATATATCTGCAGAGCTTCAGACTGAGGAAGGCTGATTGAAGATTTCTTGTCTATACTATAGCTTTCCTGCTGTGTATTTTACAACTGGATGTTTTTCATTATTTAGATTAGTGGTGTTTACTTGTAGCTCTTTTGATAGTTGTTGAACTACAACTTCCAATAAATCTCCAACTAAAATCCAAGTAAGGAAAAATTTTTGGAATTGTAGCTCAATCATATCTCAACAACAACAAAACAACAACAACAACAATAATAATAATAATATAAAGTTGGAAGGGACCTTGGAGGTCTTCTAGTCCAATCCCTGCTCAGGCAGAAAACCCTATACCATTTCAGCAAATGGTTGTCCAGTCTCTTCTTAAAAACTTCCAGTGTTGGAGCATTCACAACTTCAGGAGGCAAGTTGTTCCACTGGTTAATTGTTCTAACTGTCAGGAAATTTCTCCTTAGTTCTAGTTTGCTTCTCTCTTTGATTAGTTTCCATCCGTTGCTTCTTGTCCTGCTTTGGAGAATAACTTGACTCCCTCTTCTTTGTGGCAACCCCTGAGATATTGGAACACTGCTATCATGTCACCCAAATCATATCACTATCAGGTCACAAGGAATATCTGTAACTCACCTAAAGCAAACACATAATGTTGCTTTCCTTATCAACATAAACTGACAAGGTTAATGTACAAACTTATTTCTGAATTTTTCTTGTATGAACTTTTCCATTTTCACCCTTTCTTCGTGCTTTTTTCCCCAAACGTCCATCAATAGGAGCAAAATTGAGAAAAAACGCTGCACATTTTGGAGCCATTATAAGTCTCCCCCCATCCTGGAAAGAAATTTTAGGTGCTAGCTCAAGTATTCTCCTACAAAATATATGGGTTAATTTTGCTCCCTTGATTGGGAAACCATTATTCCATGCCATTGATCAGGTTTCAAATGCTTCATTTTCACAAAAATTTGTTGTGGAATGAGTAGGAAAATTATAAATCTTTCTTGGGATCCCCAACAAGCTGTGAGATTTCTGGGCTGAGGCCAATCTTTTAAAATATATTAATAGAAAAAATTCTCAAAAGTTTAAGAAACACATCCAAAAGGCTAGAATATGGTATATATTGGAATATAATGCAAAACTACAAAAGTTAAAGAAGATTGTAGCTAGGATATAGCAGAGTATAAATATTAATCAGTGGTAATGTTAAAGAATAAGATCCTGAATCTTACTTAGGAAGGAATAGTTGAAACTCCAAGACATCTGAAGTCCCTCCCTTCTACCCCTGCCCCAAAATATCTGGCAACTAAAATAGTTAACATGTAGTTAAATATTTAGTGGTTGCCCAATTGATTTTTTTTACTTTAGACAAAAATGATAAAGATAGAAGTATCAATCATATTAACCCTAACCCTAACTTTTACTTTCCATACAAGTTGTATATCCTTGGTTTAGCTCACTAATATGCTTATGCTTATTTATAAAACTCCATGGTTGCCAGTTTCCTTCAGATCACTGTCCATTAACTGTTGTCCCAATATGTGAAAGAGGAAGCTATCAAATAATTTCTCAATTTGAAAGCTGAACTGATTTAGTTCTAGGAAATTAGTGTATAATAAAACTACTTGGTAAGCAAACATTTGGAAATGTGATGATGGCTGACAACTAAAGTGGTCAACATGGACTTAGGTAACTCCAGTGGTTGTTGAAGATGGATTGCTGATCAGATCAGATCAAATCAAAACAAACCTTTATTATAGTCATAATCCAGCATAAGCAGATTGTGGTACAATCAGCACAGTTTGTATACCATCCAGAGTCACTTAGGTGAGATGGATGGTATAGAAATTTGATAAGTAAACAAAAAGAAGATACGTCAGAATCTAACAAAATTACGAAAAACTGGAAGATATGTTAAAACAGAAAGAGGCTGTCTCTTATTTAAAAAACAAGAATCTAAGAGGATCTAAAAGAGGGGTGTCAAACTTGCAATGTCACATGATGTGTTGTGACATATTGCGACTTTTTTGCCATTGCTGGCAATGGGGTGGGCATGGTTTTGCTATGATGTATCTGGCCCGTGGGCCGGCAGTTTGACACCCTTGATCTAAAAGGAAGGGTAGGAGCATTAGATGGGTACAAGGGAGCATAAAAGTTAGTACATAGAAGACTATATTAAATTACAGAGTCTAGAATGGTAAACCAGACTGATCATTAAATCTACTTTATGGCAAAAGTCATCATCCAACAAATTTTAAGTGCTGCTGTGCAGAAAGAACCTGGCAATATTGTATGTTGTAGCAGAGGCAGTATCTGAAAGCTAAGGGAGGTGCAGAATTATCCTATGCACCTTAGGTGTTTATACAATAATGGTAAGATGAAGGTGATATGAATATCTCTGTAGTACACAATGGAGAAGCAATGCTCTGTTTTTTTTCTGTGTGTCCAGAGTCACAGGAGTGTTATTGTATGTCTTGTCTCTCTGAGTAAAGAATCTTCCTGTATTGGCCTTCAAGGACAACTGAGGGGAGGCATGATATTGTGCCCAGAGTAAAGATTCTCCAATGTTTAGTCCCAAAGGTGCACTTTTAAGACTTTTTTGTTTTTCTTTGAAGACATCTTGCTTCTCATCCAAGAAGCTTCTTCAGCTCTGACTGGATGGTGGGGAAGGGAAGGATTTTTATTCCTTGCAGGCAGCTGGTTATTTGCATTGTTGAGGCAACTTGGAGTTTTAACTGTGTCCTCAAGGTCACCTGAGTAGTGCAAATAGATGTGGAGCCATCTTGGAGCCTTCTTCTGTGGAGCCTTCTTGAAGAAGCTTCTTGGATGAGAAGCGAAACGTCTTCAAAGAAAAACAAGGAAGTCCAGCTGCCTCTTGAAAAAGCACCTTTGGGACAACCATGACCTGGATGACCGAGAATCTCCATAGACACTCTGATGTTTAGGTACTCCAAGTTTAGTAATATATGCTGTAGGGGAGGCAGAATATTTGTTAGATTCATTAGCAATAAAAGATGGGATCTTGGCTAGATCAAATTGGTATTTTGTGTTTGCTACATGCTATTTAATGAGTAATACTGAGGAGAAGATCTGGAGAGAAGCCCAAGGATGAGATTTTTTTTACTGGCCAGTATCTTGGCAGATACCTTGATCATGGATTGCCGGTTTTAGAAAAATCCAGCAAGAGCTTGTAAACAGAAGTTAGATTAGTTCAGGGGCAAGTGGGTTTGCTGAAGAAAAGGACCACAGGATTTTTCTTCTTATCATAGAAGCTCTTGGTGAAGCTGAAGATACTGGAGAGGGGATTATCAAAGATTTACCAGCCAGAGAAGAGCCAGCAGGTCACCTTTGCCCAGCCCATCTGATGCAAGAATACCAGCCACTATAATATAAAGCTGTTTCTTACATTTATGTAGCAATAGTTCTAGCGTTGGGTAACACCGAGGCATGTATAGACTAGGTACATACATTAAACTCATGTCATCATTTGCTAAAATATGCTTACTGAGAGTTATTCTGAGTCTGTATATTTGAAAGCAGAAAATATCTATTTGCTACATCTGCATTAAGCTGCAGCCAGCCGTCAGTCAGAAGGGGAAAGTGTCTACAAGAGAATGTAAAACAACGAAGAAGGGAAGGAACTGGGGAAGCACAGCTGCTTGACTATTCTGATAAAGCTTGGCAAAAATGGTGCATGTTTTTTTCTCTTTTCTTGTTAAATGTCTTTTAAGGGGGAAAAATGAGAATCTCTGTGGCCCAGTTGTTATCAGAATGGCACCAGGAGTTCAAATCTATGCCTCCAAAGAAGATACATGTAGTCCTACTCCAAAATTTCCATTGCTAAACAATAGAGTTGTTAAGTGAATTTTTGCCCCATTTTATGACCTTTCTTGCCACATACATTAAGCGAGTCATTGCAGTTCTTAAGTTAATAAAATGGTTGTTAAGTGAATCTGGCTTCTGCATTTGCTTGTCAGAGGGTTGCAGAAAGTAATCACATGACCCTGGGACACTGTAACTGTCATAAATATGAACCAATTGAAAAGCGTCCAAATTTTGATCATATGACCAGGAGTTGTTGCAATAGTCGTAAATGTGAAAAATGGTCATAAGTCACTAAAAAAAGGTTGTAAGTTGAGGACTATTGTATAGAAATTTTTTTCTCTTAATTTTGCTTCCTAGTTTCCACCTGCACTATATGTTTCCAGGAGAAATAAGTTTGTTTTTTCAGTTGCTAGCTTAAACAAACCACTTGAATATGTTGCATGCCATCAGAAAAATGCACACACCATAAAATAAGTATGTGGGCAGGGAAGTAGAAACTTCTTTTTTCCCTCATTCTCCCCCATGGAGAGAATTTTTATTACTCCTGGAGCTGTCTCAGTTCAGAGAGGGCAATGATTAAATGAATTTCTTTGCTCTTTGTTCTCAGTGTTTTGAGGCAGAAGTAAATATAATCGTAGATTACCTTCAGATGGCTTTTGAGGGATTGTAGAGTGAAATCTAAGGCATGGTAGGAATATCCTGAGTTAAATAGACTAGGAGGACTGAAAAGGAAATATTGAGGAGAAATCTGGTTTTCCTTCTAATCCTTCTGAGCCAATTCAATAAAGAGAAAGTAGAACATTAATAAAATTTGCTGTTTTGTTAAGTGACCTTGATAAAAGCATATAGGTGAATCCAAAAATTAGTTCAATTAGTGGAATTTTAATATCATCTAAGTCATTCAGACCATTTACCATGCGGACCATTTAAGTCAATTTCACTAATGGATGAGGAGACAGGAAGGTACACAGTGCAAAATAGTGTGCAGATGTCTAATTCAATATTTTTTTTCTCTTTTTTTCCTTTAGCAAATTGCATATCTTGGAACTGAATTGCATATCTTAAAATGGAATTTCATTTAGCATTCTTACAACTGCACAGAAATGCAAGGGTTATTTCTGACCTACTTGCAAAATGAAAATGACATCCAAAACTCTGTAGCATAGGGATTCAAAAAGCTGGATTGGCAAAAGGGCTGTTTGCAAATCTGTGAAGATGTGTAAATGTTTTCTCTTGACACATCATACAAATAAGTAATGGCAGACATCTACACTGATGATGAGTCCATGTGCCAGCAGTTTGTGAAGGAATTTGAGCTGGTCTGAGATGTTTTGCTACCTGACACAGTGGATTAGAAGGAGTATTTTGTGCAGAGCTTTGATTCCACCATGTGTTGTGGGTGTCTCTGGACCAGCTGGGGAGGTGTCGGAGGATGAGGAGGGGGAGCCGGGCCCCTCTGAGTGTTTGCCCATCCCGGCAGCCGAGCCAGGCCCCTCTGAGTGTTTGCCCCTCCCGGCAGCCGAGCCAGGCCCCTCTGGGTGCTTTCCCCTCCCGGCAGCCGAGGCAGACAGGGAGGAGATTGAGATGCAGTCTGCATCGGAGTCTCAAGGTGCAGAATCAGACTTGGAACAGGAGAATGTATGGCTGGATCCGAGAGTTCGAAGGGTTAATAGGAGGAGGGTTCAGTTAAGTAGAAAAAGGAAGTGACGTATCGGAAACTGTATTAGAGGAGGAGAGAGAAATTAAGCCTTTGTCACGAGCAACGTTAATTAGAGATTGGCATGGAAACTTTCGCAGTGAGTTGAAATGGAGTTTTCTGGTGTTTTTGAAACCTACCGCAAAATAATGAGGTCTTGGACAATGTGATAAAGAAAGAGTGTTTTAAATTGGAAGGTGGGAGGATAGCAAATTTATCCTAAATGTAAATAAATCAGTGTTGGCCGTTCCAGCCAAAATAATGCCAGCAGTTTGCTTTGAAATGACTTCGTTTGAAATGTGTTAATTAAAAACTATTAAAGACATCTTTATGTGGATTTTAATGAGCTGAGAGTGGCCAGACATAACAGATTGCTCGTGACACAAAAAAGAACAGAAAAGACAAAACTTAGTCCGAGCTTTCAGTGACGTCATGGAGCAACTCCTCGCTGATAACCCGGCTCTGCATCAATTAGTTCAAACTCTCCAGCAACAAATTGGACATTTGCAACAGCAGATTCAGGCCGCAGGAGCCCCAGCTCCAGCCCCCCCTCCCAGACGGAGCAGATGTTATTTAGCCTTGCCTGATAAGTTTACTGGAGAGCGTAGTAAATTTCCAGCTTTTTTAAACCAATGCAAAACATTCATTGCCTCAACTCCAGCAGACTTCCAGCTTGATGAAACGAAAGTAGCTTTCATATTAAGTTTACTCTCTGGGACAGCTGCTGATTGGTCGTCTCCTCTGATAGACGGACAAGATCCTGTCCTGAGCAATTATGCAGGATTCTGCCAGCTGATGGAAAGAGAATTTGTTGACCCCCTTCGTAGACAAAATGCCACCCGGCGGATACGAGAGCTACGTCAAGGATTGCGCTGCGTAGCGGAATATATCTCAGATTTTCGCCGCCTAGCTCAAGAAATTAATTGGAATGATGAGGCTCTCATGGAAATCTTTCTAGATGGTCTGTCTTCCCAGATCTTGAATGGATTGAAAGTTACTGAAATACCCGCAACCCTGGATGCATTATACCAACATTGTTTGGCTATTGAAGCGCGAACGCAAGCCATGGATGCCCGCCTGGTCAAACAGATGGTTCCAGTCACCGGAAGTGCCAAGCCAGTTCCTGCACCACGCAGAGGATTCCAGACCCTACCTATCACTCCACCCGTCCCGGCCCCCAGACGTATTTTCCAATCATTGCCGGCTTACACTGAGAGGCGTCCCGTACCCATGGCCAGAGAGGAGCCCATGGATCTTGGGGCAGCCAGATCTCACTTGACCGAGGCTGAGAAGACAAGACAGAGAGTTGAGGGATTGTGCCTGTACTGTGGAGAGATGGGTCACTTCGTCATGGCCTGCCCCCAGAAGAGACGTGCTACGGCAGATCCTACTCCTATTCCAACTCGGCCTCCCATTCAGCAATTTCAAGCCACCTTGCCGGGAAACGGCCAGAGCCCGGCCTGATGGAAACATTGGGTCGGGCAGGCGCCAAACCCAGTTCCAGTTCCGCAGACAAAGACCCCGGTCCTCCGAGACATCTGATCCTAGCAACCAATATACTTCTGGGAAATCATGCCCAGGGCATTCCGGCCCACGCCTTGTTGGATTCTGGAGCCACCACCAACTTCATGAATGAAGCTTTCGCTCGTCAGCATGCCATACCTTTGTGCTCTGTAAAGCCGCCTATGTTGGTTGAGACAATTGATGGTCGTGAATTGTTGTCTGGACCGATCAAGTTTATGACCCAGCCCATACGCCTGGTCATAGGACAACATGAAGAAGCCATCCAATTCTATGTTACCAAGGGACTTCATTTCCCCTTAGTTCTCGGCTTAGCCTGGTTGAGAACCCATGATCCTTGTGTGGTGTGGTCCCAGAACTTTGTTTCATTTCCCAGTTTGCAATGCGTTGACCACGTACGCCAAGTTTGCGCAGCCCAGCTACCATCCCACTCTGACATCACCTTGCCGGCCGACCTAGCGGACTTTGCAGATATATTCAATGAGAAAGAGGCAGACCAATTGCCTCCGCATAGACCATATGACTGTGCCATTGATTTGCTGCCAAATGCCAAACTTCCAGGGGGACGCCTTTACTCCATGTCAGAACCCGAGTTGGCCGCCTTAAAAGACTTTGTGGACAAAAACCTGGCCAGAGGTTTCATTCGTCCCTCTTCCTCGCCTTTGTCAGCTCCTGTGTTATTCGTGAAGAAGAAAACCGGAGATTTACGCCTATGCTGTGACTATCGCAAGCTCAATGCCATCACGGTGCGCAACCGGTACCCTCTGCCTTTAATTCCTGATCTCATGGACCGTCTCCGATCAGCGGCCATCTTCACCAAGATAGACTTACGGGGTGCTTACAACCTGGTTCGCATCCGAGAGGGAGACGAGTGGAAGACCGCGTTTGGGACCAGGTATGGCCATTTTGAATATACAGTCATGCCCTTTGGACTCACCAATGCTCCGGCCGTTTTTCAACATTTCATGAATGACATCTTCCGGGATTTATTAGATCAATTTGTGGTGGTTTACCTCGATGACATCCTGATTTACTCCCCGTCACGAGCAACTCATCTTCAGCATCTCCGACAAGTTCTGCAACGCTTGAGAGAGCATCACCTTTACGCCAAGTTAGAGAAATGTCAATTCTATCAAACCACCATTGAGTTTCTGGGACATGTGATTTCTCCACAAGGCATCGCCATGGATCCTGGCAAGGTTGAGGCCTTGCAAACCTGGCAACCACCATGTAAAGCAAAAGATGTCCAAAGACTTTTGGGATTTGCGAACTATTACCGGATATTTATTCCGAAGTTTTCTGCCTTGACTGCGCCCCTTACTCGACTGTTACGGAAAGGCATTAAGTTCCAGTGGGGCGATGCCGAGCAACAGGCGTTTCAGACCCTCAAAAAGGCTTTTGTTCAGGAACCCATTCTCAAGTATCCAGATCCTTGTCGTCCCTTTGTAGTGGAGGCCGACGCCTCAGATGTTGCTGTAGGGGCCGTGCTTCTTCAAACACGCCAAGATGGCGGCCTCCTGTTTCCGTGTGCTTATTACTCCAGGAAACTGAATCCCCCCGAACGCCATTATACCATTTGGGAGAAGGAGCTATTAGCCATCAAGACGGCTTTTGAGACCTGGAGACACCACCTGGAAGGAGCCCGCTACCAAGTTGAAGTTCGGACTGACCATAAAAACTTGGAATTTCTGCAATCTGCCAGGAAATTGAATCAACGTCAGATCCGTTGGTCTTTGTTCTTCGCTCGATTCAACTTCAAAGTCACCTACATTCCGAAAGGGTACAACAAAAGAGCAGATGCCTTGTCCCGTAAACCTGAGTATCTACAGATCAAGGACCCCTTGCCGCTTCGAACCATTCTGCCTGTCGAATCGATCGCAGCCGTGCACGATCCGGTAGATCTACGACGACAGATTAGGGAAGCGCAACAACTAGATGATTTTGTGGCACAGAGGCAGCAAGAGGTGGGTCCCGACTCACCTTGGACCTTGTCCGAGGGTCTATTACGCTTCCGCAACCTGTTATATGTTCCAGCAGGCCCACTCCATGGTCTCATTCTGACTCAATGCCATGATAACCCTGCGGCGGGTCATTTTGGTTTCTTTAAGACTCTCCACTTAGTGTCTCGGACTTTTTGGTGGCCCAGGCTTCGCCGTGATGTTCATTCTTATGTGAATTCCTGTGTACGGTGCCGTCAGGCAAAACATGCCACGGGAGCCCCTCCGGGATTGTTACAGCCGTTACCCACGCCGGAGAGACCCTGGGGGGCTATTTCCATGGACTTCTTGACTTGTCTACCTGTTTCTGCCGGCTACACCGTTGTCTTTGTAGTGGTGGACATGCTGACCAAGATGGCACATTTCATTCCTTGCCGAAGAATACCATCAGCCAAGGTCACTGCTCAGCTGTTCATTCAACATATCTTCCGGCTACACAGGTTGCCTGACAAAATAGTGTCCGACCGAGGAACCCAGTTCACCTCGGCGTTCTGGAGAGAACTCATGTCTGCGCTACAAGTCCAAGTTAATCTAGCCTCCACGCATCACCCAGAGACTGATGGGGGTACAGAGAAAGTGATTGGCATCCTGGAGCAGTATTTGCGTTGTTTCATCAATGACCAACAGAACGATTGGTCCAAATATCTCTCCGTGGCCGAATTTGCTTTCAACAACTCTCAGCACACTTCCACTCAGACCACTCCGTTTTTGGCCAACTACGGATATCATCCCAGATTTTTCCCGCTCACGCTCCTTGATTCTCCAGTTCCAGTTGCAGAGGACTATTTATCCGAGCTCCAGTCAGTCCAAGAGATGGTTAAGCAGCACTTGGCTAAGGCCAAGGAAGACTACAAGAGGGTTGCAGACCGCTCTCGTCGCGACACGCCGCCGTTAGCTGTTGGAGATCGGGTTTGGCTCTCCACCAAGTACTTGTTTCCAGGGAGAATTCACCGCAAGCTTGATCAACATTTCCTGGGTCCTTTTCCTGTGGAGACGGTCATCAATCCGGTGACCTATCGTTTGACTTTGCCTAGGTCTCTTCGTGTACATCCCGTGTTTCATCGCTCCTTGCTTGTTCCTGTATACCCTGATTCTCCGCTTCGACCTCCTGATCCGGGCCCTACAGCTCGCCGTGCTCACGTTCCTGTTTCCCGGTTGGAGGTGTCCGGCATCCGAGATTCCCGATGGCTCAACGACCGCTTCCAATATTTGGTTGATTGGACCGGGGGTGGGCAAGCCGCTTGCTGTTGGGTTGATGCTCATGATATTGCGGCTCCTGAGTTAATTCGGGATTTTCATGCTGCGTTTCCCTACAAACCACATCCCCTGCAACGGACCCGAGGGGAGGGGCCTGAGGGGGGGATAGTGTTGTGGGTGTCTCTGGACCAGCTGGGGAAGTGTCGGAGGATGAGGAGGGGGAGCCGGGCCCCTCTGAGTGTTTGCCCATCCCGGAAGCCGAGCCAGGCCCCTCTGAGTGTTTGCCCCTCCCGGCAGCCGAGCCAGGCCCCTCTGGGTGCTTTCCCCTCCCGGCAGCCGAGGCAGACAGGGAGGAGATTGAGATGCAGTCTGCATCGGAGTCTCAAGGTGCAGAATCAGACTTGGAACAGGAGAATGTATGGCTGGATCCGAGAGTTCGAAGGGTTAATAGGAGGAGGGTTCAGTTAAGTAGAAAAAGGAAGTGACGTATCGGAAACTGTATTAGAGGAGGAGAGAGAAATTAAGCCTTTGTCACGAGCAACGTTAATTAGAGATTGGCATGGAAACTTTCGCAGTGAGTTGAAACGGAGTTTTCTGGTGTTTTTGAAACCTACCGCAAAATAATGAGGTCTTGGACAATGTGATAAAGAAAGAGTGTTTTAAATTGGAAGGTGGGAGGATAGCAAATTTATCCTAAATGTAAATAAATCAGTGTTGGCCGTTCCAGCCAAAATAATGCCAGCAGTTTGCTTTGAAATGACTTCGTTTGAAATGTGTTAATTAAAAACTATTAAAGACATCTTTATGTGGATTTTAATGAGCTGAGAGTGGCCAGACATAACACCATCGTGGTTGCCACTTGGACCTTTTTTGACCATGCTTTGTGATCCAAAAATACCCCTGATTTTAAAATTGATAATGAAATTGTGTTCCTTGTGATGCTAAAGGCAGCTGACGAGGTTAGACAGATGTGGTATTATAATTCACAACTACTTTCTCCAAAGAGGAGAAAAGTGGTGGGTTCAATGGCAGCAGGCAATCATTGCTGCTCCAAAGATCTCTCACTGTGCTTCTTGGTAGGTCAACTAAGCATAAATGCAAAAGGAGGTATATGTATATGTATATCTGTATTTTATATCAGACCACTATTATTTTCACTCTAAAATTAATGCATGGGTTATCAGTTTTTGGCTTATGGCAGGGGTCTTCAAACTCGGTCGTTTTATGACTCATGGACTTCAACTCCCAGAATTCCTCAGCCAGCGTGCCTGGCTGAGGAATTCTGGGAGTTGAAGTCCATGAGTCATAAAACGACCAAGTTCGAAGACCCCTGGCTTAAGGTGTTGATCTTAATCTTCAAAGCCCTAAATAACTTCCAGTTTGTCTGTTGAGAGCTTTTGATTCTTGTTAAGAACATATAAAGAAATCTTAAGAACTGCAGATGAGACTTATTTAGATTTATTTATATAATTCAATTTATGTACCTGTCTATCTCACATATGTGACTCTGGATGGCTCATTCACTTAAAACAGAAAATAATAAATAGTGAGCCCATATGTGGACCCAGTATGTGGATCTGTATGTGTTTTTAATTACAACTGTTTAGTTGTTTCCTCTACTTTAATTCAAAACTGGAGCTGTGAGCTGTCTTGATGATTGTTATATAGAATTCAGATGGATATACAGTTTGACCAATAGATATCAGTTTTCGTGAGGAGTGGGTACTAGCTGGGCATTGTGTTTAAAATCCTAAATGATATGAGTGAAACATTCTTTTTTCCATCATACCGTTCAAGTGGCAAAAGGATTAAACATTGCATAAGGATGCTAAGTGAAAAACATACCAGTTTTTCTCTGTCAAAATTCATTAAAGGTACACACCCCAAAGCTATTTTATACTTAGATGAATGGATAGGTTTCATTATTAGTATAATTGGCCATAAGTATTAAATAATGTCGGTTGAGTGAATAAGTTCCAATTGGTAAAGAGTCCAATGACAACATTAAAACAGACAAAATTATAGGTGCATAACCAGGATTCAGTCATGAAAATTAAATCATACTGAAAGCAATGGGATGCATATTAATTACAAGTAAATGCTACATCAAAGCTTTCAAGTAGAATTTAATCATAACAAACTTTGGTTGGTCTGCTTCCATAGTAATTGCTCTCCTACCCCTCGGTATATAAATATTAAGCTAGACCTCCTTTTATGGGGTACTCAAGTAGGTGTTTCAGTTCTTAATAAAAAACTATAGTCCAACCTCTACTTTTGTGGTTTTGTGGAAAACTTCACTAAGCATGTTATTGGAAACTTTCATCATCTCTCTTGAAAAGTTTTTCATAGGATCTTCAGATATTCCAAGGTTTTCCTGTGTTAAAGCTAATTTGCAATACTTCAGGGATGGAAATAGAGATTGAAATGTATGTATGCATGTATGTATGTATCTATGTATTTATTTTTCATATTTCTAAACCATCTATCTCCCTCATATCTTTTGTCTGCCATTGTGCATGTAAGCAGCTTCAATGTAAGTTACAGCCTTTTAAAGTTTTGTATGCCATTTAAGTAAAGGCATTTTTCAATGAGATTGAGTAGGATTAGCACACACAAATCATATTGAAGGCTTAAGAAGAGCTCACACAGTGGTACTGTCAAGGTTGAAGGGCTGTTGAACAGCATGTTTTCTGAGAAGTGCCCTCTCATCACCTTTGCTTAATCCTTTACTTAAACTGGATGGATGGATGGATGGATGGATGGATGGATGGATGGATGGATGGATGGACGGACAGATGGGAGAGAGATCTCCCCTTGGAAAAGGAAAACAGCTGTTGTAGAGGCTCTCTCTCTTTCTCTCTCTCTCTCTCTGTCTCTCTCTCTCTCATACACACACTCTCACAGAGAGAGAGAGAGAGAGAGAAAGAGAGAGAAAGAGAGAGAGACAGAGAGAGATTGGGACACCCCGGCTTTCTGAGCTACTGTACAGGCCAGCTGGATAAAACTGGGTCCACTGATCTGTGGACAAACCAAATGAATACAACTAGAAAATCTAGGGATTTTCTGCTGGGCTCCAGGCTGAAGAACAAACAGACCAGTGGGAAGAAAAAGTGATGCAAAAGAGAGGAAGGAAGGAGAAGCAATAACTCATCACCATCACCATCATCATCACCATCATCATCATCATGTATCAAGGAAGAAATTGATTAACCAATTGTTATATATATTCCTATTTACATTGTTTGAAAGGAAACTGAGTAAATTAAAAGCTTCAAATCCCTGGGCATAGTGTTTCAGCTTAGAAATGCCTGGAAGATTTATTTTATTAAATTTATATGCTGCTCATCTCACTATTGCGCCAACATTGGTCAAGAGCAAGGGAGTCCTGTAGCTATTAAAAGTTTTTTGGGAAGACACAAAGTTAGGAATACCTACAAGCTACTCTGAAACCCTTGGCCCAAATGTTGTGTGGTTCTCAGCTGGGATCATTCCTTCCCTATAAGTCATTTGAAACCATCCAAATAAAATTTTTACAACCCCCTTTTCAAGAGGCCAGATGTGTATGGAATGTAATGCTCAGAAGGGAAGCAGGTTGACCAGAAGTGAGATTCTGAGACCATGGTTGTCAATACTCGCATATTGGGTCAAAGCCACTTTCCCCCATCATGAAGGTAGACTCCATTTGTCCTGACAGATCAGTTTCAATCTCCATGGCAACAGACAGTTCTAAGAAACCTTGCCCATTATGCCTTGCCACTTAAGCAACTGCTTCCTTTGGAATACACTCAGGCTAAAAAGTCCTAGATAGAGAATTCCAGAATGAGCTCAGTCACGTTCTATCCAAACTTAAGCACAAACAATTTATTCCAGGTGGAAAGAGGGCTGATACCTGACTAATTTAGTCTTTCCTGGTCAACAAATAGCCTTTTTGGCTTGATATTTGACCCCCTTAAGTTCTGAATAGGAGATTTACCAAAGTCCCCATGTGGGAAAAAACCTATCCGTGTAGCATGAAGGCTGTTGAGATCAAGTGCTTCTGCCTTGTTAGCAATGTAGTTGATAAACTTTCCTTGTTCCTTTATTGACATGTATTATAGATCATAATGACATTTTTCTTTTTGACTTTCTTCTCTCAAATAAGGAACCATCTGTTACATACAACAGAACTAGATTTTGCCACGTCACAATTAAAATTTGCAAACACATAATGAAGTGTAATGGGCATGGGCCCTTATTCGTTTATATCTTTTTTTTTCTAATCTTCTCTTGTTTTTATATCTTTTTGTGGCCCTCAAAAACCCCTTTTCAGTTTATTCTTAGTATCAATATAAGAAATTTTATAAAGATATTTTAGTGTTTGACTGTTGTTGTCTTCTATTAGCAATCCTAGTTTTTAGTTATTCGTCATCATTTACAGGTTTAGAATTATTGAACTGGATGTAATTTTCCTTGTTTGTATTTTATTTTTTTCTGTGATAAAAAATAAACATTTGTTGTTGAATAGGGATGTATATCTTATGTATAATGTATATTTTCACTGTAATAAAAATATGTAACTTCTCATTTTTTTCCTAAATATAGTTTGTAGGAGTTTATGAATATAAAACTATGCAGGTTTTTGTAATTCCTTTCCTCAAAATTCCCTCTTCTCTAGTCCAAAGTTGTCCAGGCCAGCCAAACTGTTACTGCCAGTTCTACCATCTTTGGCTTGACACCTTGCTGGCATCCTGCCATAAAAAACCAGGGTGAAGGGAGCGAGGGAGACAAATGGGCAATAAACATGTATGGAGATATGATGGGAAATAGGGAGGGGGGATGACAGCTTGATGAGGACTAGGGAAGCCTGGAACCAGTGTGTGCCGGTAGTCAAGGCCACACACCCTGAGAATGGAATGTAGATTGTCCCAAACATCTCAGTGATTCTCAAAACACCTATGCGGCTCCTTATTGGATGAAGATGAACTGGTTAAAGTGGGAGGACTATAACCTTTTGTGCAGGAACCTTACTTCTGGCCTGACTTTACTGCAACCAGCAATCTTTAGTAAAAGAACCTATCACTTCACCTAAATGGAGTCGTGGTTCTTTCTTTCCTAAGGGACGTGACAGTTACTGAGAAGACTTCATGTCTTGCACATCCACTTCTGTGGACTAGACAGAATATTGCCCATAAGCTCACTGGTTGGCTTTTCTTTGTGGGGTAGGGCAATTAGGATTAGCATTTCATTTTTATGGGAAAAAGTAGGGGTGTCCATGGAGTATGGTCAAAAATGGTCAAATAGCATTTATAGCAGTTTAGTTAAAACTCTGCCCACTTTTTATGTGCAGCGTACATAAAATAACTGGTTTGGGGGTGGGTACCGATCATATGTGCTCACCTTTGGACCAGTGTGTAGGAAAGATATCAATTTCCCTCATTTGCTAAATATTGAAAACTGCAGGCTCAGGTGAGGCAAATGTATCTGCACATTCTTATAATCTCTTTCCTGAAGGCTTGTTAAATTCATATTTTACACCATCATCATTTATATGACATATTATAATATAGCAGGGTGGCAAGCATTAGTATGTCTATGTAATTAACCTCATGCTCATGTAAATAAGATTAATTAGTCCTTTTCTCCCCTAATCTGGTGGGAAACATGGATAATTATAGTTGTATTGTTTATGCAAATTTCACTGAAATATGCAGAAGGACAGAACAGGTTGCTAAGTAAAGTTCAGCTAAATGACTACCCCCAAATATACCTCCAAAAGACAGATAAGCTAATTAAGTTTTGTCATCTGCATAAGGGGGGGTATCTTACTCTGCATACTCACTGCCATTTATTTCCAGATGTCTAACATGATATGCAAGCATTCTGAGGTCAGTCACTGAAAATCTGATGCATTTAGTACTGTATTTAATACTGACATTTCAGTGACTCATATGTCATCTGCTGACTTTCTGTCTCCACAAGGCAGAAGAAAACTAGCTCAGATGTAGAGCAGTGACAATCCTGGATGAACAGCAGATATTTCAGCTTGAAATGATGAAGATGGAATGGCAGCCTAAGTTGAATGTATATTTAAGAGGAAGCTGCAGGCAAAGGAAGGGAATAAGTCTTTTCTCAATCATTAGTTTTCATTAGTTTTTCAAAATATAAAATATAGAAATACGAAAAAACTTCCGGTTTCCGGTCGAGCCGTACGGAGCCATCTCTAGGAAGCTCCGTTACGGCGATCGGATTTTCGGTGGCTTTTTGACAGCCCGAAGCGCCAAATTCAAAAAGGGAGACTCCCGGCAGATAGCGGAACCTCCGGCGACCCGAAAAACACCCGATTGGAAGCAGGATCGCCGGAGGGGACGCGAGCAGAAGAAGAAAACGGAGAGGCCGGCTTCGGCCGGCCAGAAGAAGACGACACGAGGGCGGAAACAATAGAAGTGAGGAGAGAAGACCGAGGAAGCAGCGAAGAAGGAGACGGGAGCGAGAGGCGACCAGGAAGAAGCGGGATGAGGGAAGAAGAGCCCGGGACTTACCCAGCTGGAGGCCTGAAGAAGCTGCAAAGCCGCCCAGCCGCAGCGGAGGAGAGCCAGCTGATGCAAAGAAAGGACGGCAGGCAGCAGCGTCGGGAGAAGACAACGCAAAACGGTGAGACCAGCGGGGGTGGAACCGAGCGCTGCGGGACGCTGACCAGAGGGTGAAAATAGCAGCGGGAGGAGGAGGCCTTCACGGGACCCTCAGAAGACCCCCCTAGGCCCCCAAGAAAGGTAACAGAGGCGGCAAGAAGCCAAGCGGGCGGAGCAAGAGAAGACAGACCAGGTGAGAGGAGGCTACGAAGCAAAGGGGGAGAGAAGGGAGGGGAAAAACCCTGCAGAGACACTGTTTCCTCCCCCCCCCACAACGGACGGCAGGGAAGAAGAAAGCTGGAAAGCAACCCAGTGAGCAATAAGGGCAAAGTAGAGGGGAGCAGTAAACACAGGCTGAAAGAAGAAGGGAGGAAGCGACTTGGGCAAGAAGGCAGAGAAAGAGGGGGGAAAGAAGGAACCAGAAAGGAACAAGGAGAAGAAATAGACTGGCAGAGGGGAGTGAAGAGGAAACCAAGGCAAAAGCACTGAACTGGTTCCCTGGCTCCCTGAACATAAAATTGCCAGAATACAGGCCCCTACCCCCACACTGCCCAAGCCCTGAAGCCCCTCCCCCCTCGAAAGGCTAGACCACCGGACCAACAACAGATCACAACCTAGCGCCCAATTTGATCCAAATTGGGACCCAAAACAGTGCCAAGACAACAGGAAGATAACCTCAAAATGGCCTCCAAGCAGACCACACTGACACAAACGAAGGGAGTTGTATCCACCCCAGCCCAGCGTTCTAAACCACCAGGAACTACTCTACCCATCCCCACACCCTCCCATTCAAATGCAGGCACCCAGAACCATACACCCACACAGACCGACCCAACAGCACACATGATACAAAAATTACACGAGGTAATAGAGAAGCTGGTTGAAAGGATGGATGGAATGGATAAAAGGTTGGTGGAAATGGGCACACAGATGGAAAAAAGACACAAAGATACAAAACAAGTGCTGCGAGAACAAGGTAGAGAGCTAGAGAGAAAATGGGAGGAGCAACGCAAAGCAATAGCTGCAGATTTGGAGCAAATGAAAGAGGCAATGCAAACACACTACAAGGAAGTAGGGGAGGAAATGGAGAGAAACTTTCAGGAAATCAGGGAAAAGGTGGACGAGCGGATGGAAAAAGTGGAGAATCAAGTAGAAGGCCAGAGAACAGAGATAGCAGAGATGAGAGGGGTGCACCAAGACCAAGCCACCACGATACAGTACTGGCAGCTGGCGACCACAATCAGGTTCAGGGGCCTGAAAGAGACATCAGACGAAACCCAAGGAAGCCTGGCCGGAACCTTTATAGAGGCCCTGGCAGCATTTCTGGGACTACCAGCCTCAGCTATCGAATGGCAAATTGACGGAATCAACAGAGTGGGCGCACGGACGACAACAAACAGACACCAACCAAGGGACGTGGTCATCCGCTTTGTGACGCAGGGATTCCGGAATCGCATCTCAGCCACGTCTTACCACAAGAGTTTATACATAAAGGGGCAAGAAGTGAAAGTACTGAAAGAGATCCCCCAGACGATGCTGCGAGACAGAAAGGAATATAAGTTCCTGGTCGACGAACTGAGATCACGTGCCTTGCGATTCAGATGGGAAACCCCCACGGGGATGACATTCTACTATAAAAATAAAAGACATCAACTGAACTCGGTTCAACAAGCCAGAGAATTCCTGGAAAAGGAACTGATGCCGGAGGGATCCCAATACGCCACGAGAGAAAACGCAGAAAATCCACCAGACCGACAGACTGCTGCAAGAACACGAGAAAGGAAAGGACCAACTAGAGACACGACGACACAGAGAACAGGAAGCAACAACAACAACAAGGGAACAAGTCAGATTGCAGAGGGCAGGATAACAAGATCCACCACCAAACGCACAGATCAACACGACGCGATCCCGATATGCAACTCGAACACAAACTCGGATACCATGGGAGCGAGACCAAAGACTATCACAGGAGATAGAATGAAAGCGGTCTCGGAAGAGTATCCTGAAACCGATATTGATGACTAAATACTTGACGTGGAACGTTAACGGACTAAACTCTCCACAGAAAAGGAGGAAAATATTTCATTATCTATTTCATGGAGGAAACGACATAATTTGCTTACAAGAAACACACATCAGGGCAGCAGACCAGAAATATCTGACCAGCTACAAACTAGGTGCGCAATTTGTGGCAGCGGCGCCAAGAAAAAAGAACGGGATTGTTATATACGTAAAGAAACATATAATGGCGAAGCTAATAGAATCCGACCCCCAAGGTAGATACCTGGCAATTGAAATAACACAGGAAGACAAGAAGATTCTAGTAATGGGCGTATATGCACCAAATCAGCAGCAAGGCAAATTCTACAAAAAGCTACACAAGAAAATAACACAACTTAACTACAGATCTTACATCATCATGGGCGACTGGAACGGGGTCATAGAGACCGCTCTAGACAAAAAAAGAACTGCACCGAACCCACAAAAACACTCCAAGTTGCCTAAATCCTTCTTTGACATGAAGGAGGAACTCGAACTGACAGATGTATGGAGGAAAAGACATGGCAGAGAACAAGAATTCACCTTCTTCTCTGGCAGACATCAATCCTTCTCCAGAATTGACTTTATATTAACTTCTAGCGACTTGCTAACTCGTCTAAATGCAGTGGAAATCCTACCCAAAGCTCTGACGGACCACAACCCTGTGAGGATGGAGCTAAGACACGGCCAGACACAGAGGAGGTCCTGGAGAATCAATGAAAACCTGTTTAGACATGGAGACAAGGTGGCGGAATGCAAAAAAGCTATGAAGGAATACTTCAGCACACATATGAACAACGAAACGCCGATAGAACAGATCTGGGACGGCAGCAAGGTGTACATGCGAGGGATCCTCATATCCATGAATAGCTGGCACCGGCGCCAACAAGAACAAAAAAGAAAAGAGTTAGAAAATGAGATAAGCAAAATGGAGCGGCTACTGATAAAAAGACCAGAAGACAAAGTCGCCAAAGAAGGACTCAAGATCTTAAGAAAGCAATTTGACATGTTGATGGCGGACCAAGTTGCAAGGAATATACAATATGCAAAACATAAGACATTCTGCAAGGCCAACAAACCGGGCCGCTGGCTAGCCTACACTATAAGAAAGAAACAGAAATCCCGCATAATTGAAAAGATAGAATACAAAGGCAAGCTAGAATTCCGACAAAAAACCATCAAGACAGCCTTCACAGAGTTCTACTCGAAACTATATGCCGAGGATAAGATACAAGACAAAGAGATAGAGGAATTCCTACAAAACGAAAAGATACAGGCGATTACCGACACACAAAGAGAAGCCCTGAATGCCCCAATCACAAAGGAGGAAATACACTCAGTGATCGCACAACTGAAAGCAGGAAAATCGCCTGGGACGGATGGGATGACAGCGATCTACTACAAGCACCTACAGGAGGAGATGCTAGAACCCCTCAGAAAGCTATTTGCCAGCATTCAAGAAGGAGGCCAGGTCCCACCATCCTGGAAAACAGCCTACATCTCATTAATCCCAAAGGAGGGGAAAGACGACACACAGCCCGCAAACTACAGGCCCATCTCACTACTAAACACAGACTATAAAATCTTCACAAAAATTTTGGCCAATAGACTAATGACTGTTCTACAAAAAACAATACACCCGGACCAAAGGGGATTTATACAAGGACGCCAGATGAAAACCAACGTGAGGCAGCTGTTGAACATAATAGAGTACCTGCAAAGGCACAACCAGATACCCGCCGCTCTAATGTTTGTGGATGCAGAAAAAGCCTTCGACAGACTGAACTGGCCGTTCCTGACGAACTTGATCCTGAAGATGAAAATGGGAGCACAGTTCTTCAACTCCATAACGGCAATTTACCAGAAACAAACAGGCCAGATCATTGTCAATGGAGACTTAACAGACTCATTTAATATAGAGAGAGGCACGAGACAGGGCTGCCCGCTGTCCCCCCTGTTATTTGTCCTAACACTGGAAATTTTACTGAACAGAATAAGAGCGGCAGAGGATGTACAGGGCATACAGATTAAACAACAAGAATACAAACTATGTGCCTTTGCGGATGACCTGCTGGTGACAATGTCGCAACCAGCACAGTCAGCAAGGAAATTGATGGAGATAATGGAGGACTATGGTAGGGTGTCAGGCTTCAAAGTAAATATATCAAAAACAAAGATGCTAGCCAAAAACCTAGACAACAAAGCAAGACGGAACCTGGAAAGAATAACGGGTTGTGAAATCGTCAAGAAAGTCAAATACTTAGGAGTGGAGATAGAATCTACAAATGCGAAATTATACAAGAATAACTACGAGGTCCTGTGGAATAAGATACAAGCAGACCTGGAAAGGTGGAAATCGTTACGTCTGTCCCTGCTCGGCAGGATAGCGACAGTAAAGATGAATGTATTACCCAGATTTTTATTTCTCTTTCAAATGCTACCCATACTCAAGAAGGATGCGGACTTAGACAATTGGCAGAAAGGCATCAACAGATTTATTTGGGACGACAAGAGACCGAGGGTGAAGCTAAAAATCATCCAAGACGCAAGGGAGAGGGGGGGACTCAAAATGCCTAATCTAAAGCTATATTACTATGCTGCAACGTTGGTGGCGGTTAGTGACTTGATCAACATGACAAATGATAGAGTTCTGAATGTGGAGGGGCATGGTCTACGATTCGGCTGGCACGCATACCTAATATACGACAAAAAGGCAGATAGGAACTTCAAGGAGAACCCACTACGAATCCCATTGCTATGGGTCTGGAAGAAATATAAGCACCTCCTACACGACAAGATTCCCATTTGGACAATCCCTGGACACGCAACAGGAGATATGAACACATCCCAGGGGCAAGAAGTGGTGCCCTACAGTGAACTTGTACTGGGAGAAGAAAATGGGTTCCTCTTGAAATCTCAAGCAACGCTGGCAAACAGAGGAATAGGAAGTAATTGGCTATCATATATACAATTACAATCAAGGTGGCGTAAAGACAAGAAGAAGGGCTTCTCCCAGAATGACGAGAACCTAATTAAACAGATCAGAGAGCAGGGGATTATGCACATCAAACGAGTGTACAGCATTCTGATAGAAATGGACTCTGAAACCGAGCTAGTCAAGAACTGTATGATAAAATGGGCGCAAGACTTCAGACACTCTATAGCCATAGACACGTGGGAGAAAATCTGGGTGAGGAATGTAGAATTCACGAAATCGCAACACTTAAGGGAAAACTTCTACAAGATGTTCTATAGATGGCATCTTGACCCGAAAAAAATATCACTCATCTACCCGGGCACCCAGCCCAAATGCTGGAGGTGCGGAGATGGGGAGGCTACTTACTTTCACATATGGTGGGCATGCAGAAAAATCAAAGCATTCTGGAGGAAGATATGGTGGACACTCCAAACTATTTTCAAAAAGCGTATAGAATTTCTACCTCAGGCTTTTTTGTTAGGGATCACAGAGTATATCACTACCTCAGAGTCAAATTTATTTTTGAACTTAATTACAGCAGCAAGATTATTGGTGGGACAGTACTGGAAGAATCCAGAAATACCGCCTATTGAAGAATGGACTGTGAAAGTAACAAATCTGGCGGAAATGGCAAAAATATCGGCATATTTGAAAAATCGCTCCAATGAACAATTTGTGATGGACTGGAAACATTGGATAGACTATATCCAAGAGAGACACCAATCAAACAGAATGCAGCTGGCGTTCAGCTAGGGCTCGACGGGAGGAGGGAAGAAGGGTTAACAAATCAAAGATTTACAAAAACTAACACCCAATGTTGAATGTATATGTTCTATAACTAATACCTCTTAACATAACCTTATGACTAATGATGTTTGCTTTAATATGGCTAAAATAGACTGAATTTCTACCTCAGGATATGAAACTCTCACCCCAGGACCTCTGGTTAGGGACTATAAAAGATTGCACTAGTAATGGGATGAAATCGAGTCAGAAGCGCAAACATACAATAGGCGATAGACTAGAAACAGTAGATAGACCATATATAAGAGAAACACCAATCCAACAAAATGTATTCGGATTATACTTGAAGATGCAAGGGAGGAGGGTAGAACGTTTACTAAAACAGATGTTTACAAAGATTAATACCTAATGTTGTATGCTATGTTCTAGGAGGGTTGTTTAGCAATAAGATCTTATGTTTCATGTTGACCACATTAATTTCGAAACAGATAGAAGAAACGCCAATCAAATAAAATGTAACAGGAGTATAGTTGAGACTAGACGCGAGGGGTGGGGGGGGGGAAAAGGCTTACTAATTCAGACTTTTTCAAAGACGAATACTTAGTATTGTATACCAGGTATCATGTTGATTGCTGCATAATATGTTTTTATGTCCAATGCTGATTGTTTTAATAAAAGAATTTAAAAAAAAAATATAGAAATACAAAAAAAAGAAAATATTGGAAAATGGAAAAAGAAAAGAGGAAGATGAAAAAGTATACAGTAAAGGGGAGAAGGGAAAAAAAAGCATTGACCTCCAGTTCTTTTTGGTGCAGTAGAATAAAGTAAACATAAAACCTCCATTTTTTTCTTTTATATGATAGTATATATTACTTATGTTTATAACATCCCCTCCCCTACTCTCCTCTCCTCTATCCTATCCTATCTATCCTCTCTTCTCCTCTACCATTGCCTCCCCCTCCCCTCTCATCCCCTCCTTTCCCCTACTCTCCTATTTCCTCTCTCCTCTCCTCTCCTCTCCTCTCCTGTTGGAATATTCATGAGCAGGAAGAGTCATGTGGTAACTCAGTCAGCCAATGTGAAAAAAGTGCTACTGAGTCTGGGCAAAAAGGGTATTGAGTTAGAAGCTGGATTTTTCCAGTCTCAGGTTTGTCTCTGTATCTCTCTGTAAGAAGTCTTCATTAAGCTATGTTGCTGTAAAGAAGAATGTATGGTATTGTAAATATTTTGATATAAATATAAAGAAGTTATTTTGAATTAGCTAAATGCAGTCAACTGTGAGAGCTTCTGATTTATTTTTTCACCAACAGAGAAATTAAAATTCTCTAACAGGTTATGGGCCCAGAGTTTACTAAGGACTGCATTGTAATTTAAAGCTGGAATTGCCTGTATTTAGAAAGTATAAGAACAAGGCAGAATAAGCAGAATGGCTGCAATGGAATTTAAGGAAAGCTCTGTGCCTCGTTTAGGCCAGAAGAATTACATTATATGGGCTGCAAAAATGGAATGTTTGCTCAAAGCAAAAGAGCTGTGGTATATCGTAAAAAATCCACCACAAGTGTTTGCAGCTGCTGATCAGAAAAGTCATGATCAGGCAATGGCTTATCTCATCTTGAATTTAGATGATGAACAATTTCTAAATGTTGCAAATTTAAAGACTGCAAAGGAGATTTGGTTGAAGTTGAGAGCTGTGCATGTGAATGTTTCTGCATGCAATATAGTGCAATTGTCAAGAAAAATTTACAGGGCCTGTTTGCAACCAGGTGAATCTGTAGAACATCATTTAAATAAAATGCAAAGTTTATTTTTGGACTTAGAAAAATGTGGGATTAAATTCCTTGAGTCCCAGAAGGTTTTATTGGTGTTGAACAGTTTAGATAAAACCAAGGATATAGTTTCTGTGATATTTGAGTGTAAAGAAGAGCAAGACTTAAATTTTGAGGCTTTAAAGGCATGTTTGCTTAATGAAGGAGAAAAGCAAAATTTTAGGAAAAGCCACGAGGAGGTGAAATTCCTGAGGAGGGGGTCCAAACTGCAAGTCTCCAGAGAAGAAACAAGCAAATGGGACCAGGTTGCATCAAAAGAGAGATTTTGCAAGCAGAGAGCTCAGCAAGAAAATTGCTACATTTGTGCAGCAAACACACATCTGAAAAGGAACTGTTTGCAGAGGAACAATTTGCAGCAAAGGACATTTGTGCAAGCAAAAAAGACTGATTTGCAAAAGGAACATTTTGGTGTTGCAAAAGTTTGCTATAGCAACAACAGAAACAAGTGGCTAATAGATAGTGGGGCAAGTCAAACAATTGTTAATTACTCAGAATTATTTTGCAGGTTTGTTCCAGTAGCACAAGAAGCTGTGGCTTTGGCAAATGGCCAGAAAGCAAAAGTCATCGGAAGAGGCGATGTAAAAATTCCATATTTGGAATCAAAGTTTACCAATGTGCTTTGTGTAGCTGAGATGGAACATAATTTGTTAAGTGTGTCTAATTTAGACAAACAAGGTTTTGAGACCATTTTTGTAAATGGGAAGTGTCTCATCAAAAGGAATGGGAATATTTTTGCAGAAGGCATAAAGGAAGATAATCTATATGTATTGCAGGGACAAAAGATTCAATGTTCCCATATATTTAAGAATGTTGCAGAGCGTGATTCGTGTGTTCATCTTCTACATAGACGACTTGGCCATGCAAGCTTTAAAGTTTTGCAGCAAATGCAAGAGTTTGCAGAAGGGCTAAATTTGAAGGGATGCAAAACATATTTGGACTGTGCAGTATGCAAAGCATTGAAGTCAAAGGCATTCCCAGTTAGTAAATATAGCACAAGACAAACAAAGAGAGCTCTAGAGCTGGTCCATGCAGATCTGGTGGGACCTATGCAAGCCAGTTTGGGAGGAGCAAAATATGCACTGGTAATTGTTGATGATTATAGCAGGTATAGTTTTTGCTACTTGCTTAGAGGAAAGACAAAGGTGCTACAACAATTCAAACAGTGGGTAAGTTTTGTAGAGAAAAGGTACAAACAACAAGTGTGTCAGTTGCAAACTGACAGAGGTACTGAATTTATGTCAACTAAATTCCAACAATGGTTGGGGCAGTTGGGGATAAGACACAGAAGTACAAATCCTTACACAGCAGCAGAGAACGGTGTAGCTGAAAGAAGGAATGGTGTTTTGCAAACAATGAAAGATTCATTATTAGAGGATTCTGGTATGAGCAGATCATATTGGGGAGAAGCCATATTGACTGCCAATTATATAGTTAACAGGCCGTGGAGTTCCTCCATTAATAATACTCCATATGCCATTCTATATGGGAGAAAGCCATCACTGGCACATTTGAGAATTTTTGGAAGTACTGCATGGGTACATATTCCAAAAGCAATCAGAAGAAAGGGACAGCAAAAGGCAAGAAAGCTCAAGTTTGTGGGCTATGAGCCAGGATCAAAAGGATATCGCTTTAGCGATGGAAGTAAAAGAATTGTAATTTCAAGGTCTGCTAATTTTGCAGAACAAAATGCAAATTCTGGGTATGTCTCACTTAATGACAGTGATCTATTTAACGACAATAACTCATCTAATGATGGAAAAATGATTATTGAAGATGTCAATGTTCAGGGAGGAGAGGCTGAACAAGACATGAAGCCAGATAGACTTGAGACACAGGAGCAGTTAATACCACGTAGGTCAGAGCAATGTAACAAAGGAATTCTGCCTGACAGGTATTCTGCCAGCAAGGCAAAGGTTTGCAATGTGTGGTATGAGCCAAGAAGTTATAAAGAGGTGTTGGCATTACCAAAAGCTGAACAAGAAAGATGGAAGGAGGCCATGGATAAAGAGATGAAATCCACAGGAGACCATGAAGTATTTAAATCAGTGACTTTGCCACAGGGAACCAAAGCTGTGGGTTGTAAGTGCGTATATATAAAAAAGGTATTGCCAAATAATGATATATAGTATAAGGCCAGGTTAGTGGCACAAGGTTTTTCACAATTAAAGAATGTGCACTACGATGAAGTATTTGCACCAACTGTGAAAAGTGAGACTATAAGATTATCACTGGCGTTGGCAGCGGCATATAAACATAAAATCTGGCACTTTGATATCACAACTGCATTCCTCAGTGCTGAGTTAGAGGAAGAAATGTATATGATCCAAGCACCAGATATTAAATTGAAAAACCTAACATGGTGAATAAATTAAACAAGGCTATTTATGGGTTGAAGCAGTCAGCCAGAAACTGGAATATCTGTTTAGATACTGCTTTAAAGGATCTTGGATTTAAAACTTGCAAAGCTGATAATTGTATATATACTGGACAGTTACAAGGAGAGAATTGTCTACTGTTATCATTTGTGGATGATCTTTGCTTCATTGCAAAGGATGTATCACAAATCAAGGAATTTGCTGATAAATTAGGAAAGAAATTCAAATTAAAGAATTTGGGAGAAATAAAAAATTATCTCAGTGTAGAGATACAGAAAAATGAAAAAGGTGGTTATATTCTCACTCAAAGGAGAAAAATTGAGCAGTTACTGGAAAAATATAATATAAAAGATAGCAATACTGTTCTAACACCCATGAGTACAGATTTTTATAATAGTTTAAGTGCAGACAAAGATGAAACCTGTGATCAAGAGATATATCACTCAGCAATAGGGAGTTTGTTATATCTATCACAGTGGTCCAGATCAGACATAGCTTGCGCAGTAAGCATTTTGAGTCGTTTTACTGTTACACCTACAAAGTTACATTGGATGGGTATAAAAGGGGTTCTCAGATATTTAAAGGGAACCATAAATTTGGGTCTTCAAATACAGATTACTGAGGAATTGAAATTAAAGTGTTATGTCGATAGCGACTATGCAAATGACATAAACACAAGGAAATCAAATTCTGGGATTATAATATTGTTTGGAGGGACTCTGATTGGATGGAAGTCCAGAAAACAAACAACTGTTGCTATTTCAACAGCGGAAGCAGAGTTTATTGCTTTATCTGAATTGTATTCTGAAGTAACATGGTATGTACAGTTGTTGCAAGATTTAAATATTAATGTAAAAGAATCTGTAAAGGTATTTGAAGACAATGCTGCCTGTATAAAAATGGCAACTGGTGACAGAGTGAAGAACAGAAGTAAACATGCAGACATTAAGTATTGTAATGTCAGGGAAGCTGTAAAAGGAAAATTGATTAGTTTACATCATTGTTCTTCTAAGGATAATTTGGCAGACATGATGACTAAACCATTGGGTGGTGTTCATTATGGAGAATGTATTAAGTCAATAGGTCTGATGTCTCTTCCTGTCATAAAGGGAGGAGTGTTGGAATATTCATGAGCAGGAAGAGTCATGTGGTAACTCAGTCAGCCAATGTGAAGAAAGTGCTTCTGAGTCTGTCAAAAAGGATATTGAGTTAGAAGCTGGATTTTTCCAGTCTCAGGTTTGTCTCTGTATCTCTCTGTAAGAAGTCTTCATTAAGCTATGTTGCTGTAAAGAAAAATGTGTGGTATTGTAAATATTTTGATATAAATATAAAGAAGTTATTTTGAATCAGTTAAATGCAGTCAACTGTGAGAGCTTCTGATTTATTTTTTCACCAACAGAGAAATTAAAATCTCCTCTCCTACAAATTGAGAGCAAGTAGTTCGAAAACAATGCAGAAGAAGGAGTTAATCTACATATGTGACCTACCCATTTTCAGAAGGGTTTCTCCTGCAGACCTTTTAATTTCCTGGCAGAATATTAACAAAGAGAATCCTCCAGATTGGAAATCTGTAAACTATTCAATATTTTTTAAACAACTTTCTGAATTGAGCCCATAAAAATAATTAGCAACAGAATCTTTTTGTTCAGACATCTTATAGCTTGATCTTGATTCCAGGCAATAGTTAATATAGCTTAATATCTATATTTTGCAACTGTTGGTGTGATAACATGACATTCTGAGCAGCTTCTGGAAAATACAAAGCAACCTAGAATTGGGGTAAGAGCAAATTGCTTAAAATGATATATTGAAAAAAAAAGTTGCAAGTGTTGTCACTAATGTTAGAGATTCCTAACACCAAATGTTAGGAATCCTCACCTATAAAAATGGATGAAACCTCTCATCAACTGCAATGAAACCAGTCTTTAGACATATATTAAAACAGTTTAAAATCTTTTTCAAGAATAGCCATCGGTGTGTCTAGTCTGTGTGTCTTATAATGCTTGGATATGATTTGAAGAATATTGGAAGAGATCAGCAAAGTGGTTTTTAAACAACAATTTCTGTCATTTTGCTCTTTCGTGCTTATTTCCCTCTTTATTGCCCCAATTCCCTGAGATTCACACCAGTCAGATCTACTTTTCCCTGCTCTTAACTGGGAATGGTCCTAGTGGGAGAGCTACTGCCCCCCCACCCGCCTTCCTTTCCCTGAAGAGGTCCAAAGCATCCGGTGTTCTTTCCAGCAGACAGCTCTCAATGCTCCTAAAAAATTTAAAGGAAGAGCATGCAGGCCTTTTTGCACAGCTCCTGAGGAAATTATACATAAATTAATAGAACTGGCAAAACTGTATACATAATGCATCATAAAACATCATGGATTATGACAAAAACAGGAGGAAGAACTCTTTTCTCTGCAAGAAGACTGTATGGAGACAGTATTTTTCCATCCATTCCTTTTTAAAAAATAAAGTGAGGTTGTAAGAGAGGTCTCAGAAGGAAGGATAATAAAAGGAACAATTTTCACCAGTCCACTGAGCAAGTAGTCACGATATCCTTCTGAATAAGTGGGAAGGTGCTTAGATCAGGAGGAGGGGTGATAAGTGCTGGAGCCGAAGTTTCAGATCTGTAAGAGAAAATAGTTCAGTATTTGGGCTGTATAGTTGTTTGGATTCAAAGGTCAAAATGTACTCTGGAGCACATGGAAGTGTCACATTACCTCTCTCTGCCATTCTTCAAGGAACTGTGTCTTCTCGAAGATAATGTACTGCAGCGTGATCACCAAAATTCATGCTTCACTAGGCATTCAGAAAGTGATGCTCTAATATGTTATCACCTTTACTCTAGTAAAGCCTTACCTGGAATTTGGATTCTTTATTCAACTAAGGTCATGTGAAGTGTTTTTACCACTTGATAATGCCTTGGTAAGACTGCACTAGGAATACTGCATCCAGTTTTGATTGCCATGATACAAAAAAGATGTTGAGGTTCTAGAAAGTGTGCAGACAAGAGCAATAAAAATGATTAGGGGACTGGAGGCTAAAACATATGAAGAACAGTTGCAGTAACTGGATACGTCTAGTGTAATGAAGGGAAGAACTATGGGTGACATGATAACAGTCTTCCAATATCTTCCAAATACTAGAAGACTGTTATCATGTCATCCATAGCTCTTCCATTCATTACACTAGACATATCCAGGAGGGAATCAACCTATTCTCCAAAGCACCTGAAGGCAGGACAAGAAGCAATGGATGGAAACTTATGAAGGAGAGATCTAACCTAGAAAGAAGGAGAAATTTCCTGGGAGCGAGAACAGTTAATCAGTGGAATGACTTGCCCTCAGAAGATGTGGTTTTTATGAAGAGATTGGACAGCCATTTGTTTAACATGGTATAGGGCACAGGTAGGCAACCTGCGGCTCCGGAGCCGCATGCGGCTCTTTGAGCCTTCCCCTGTGGCTCCCAGCCTCCTCTGCCATTTGCAGAGAGAGACAGAGACACAGAGAGGCAATTGTGCTTCCCTGCTTCTCTCTCTGTCTCTCTCTCTCTCTCTTTCTCTCTCTCTCTCTCTCTCTCTGTGTGTGTGTGTGTGTGTGTGTGTGTGTGTGTAAAAGAGAGTACACTCACAGTGTTCTCCGAGGAGCTGAAAAGCTTATTGGGTGGAGCTCCTCCCTTTGCTGTGTCTCTGCAGGAAGCAGGAAGCAGGAAGCAGGAAGCAGGAAGGGCAGGAGAGAGCTAGCTAGCCCAGCTATGCTGACTCAGGAATTCTGGGAGTTGAAGTCCATGAGTCATAAAAGAGCCGAGGTTGCCTACCTCTGAGCTTGTTGGAGAACAGCTTGAAGCCAGCTTGCCAGGTGAGCAGCAGATAGGAGAGAGAGGGGAGAGAGAGAGAGAGAGGGAGGGAGGGAGGGAGAGAGAGAGAGAGGGGGGGAAGAGGACTGGCAGACCAAGGGCAGATAGAGAGAGAGGGAGGGAGAGAGAGAGAGAGAGACTCTTTTGACATCTAAAATGAAGATAACACTGCATATATCCTTTTTATCTCTCTGTGTATGTATATATATACACACACACATACATACATACATACATACATACACACACAAACACAGACACAGACACACACACACACACACACACACACACACTTATAATAAAGGCAAAAAAGAATATATGCAGTGCTATCTTCATTTTAGATATCAAAAGGGTTTTGCGGCTCCCGGTGTTTTGTTTTCGGTGGGAAATGGGTCCAAGTGGCTCTTTGAGTGTTTTGGGTTGCCTACCCCTGGTATACGGTCTCCTGTTTGAGCAAGGAGCTAGACTAGAAGATCTCCAAGGTCCCTTCCAATAATAATAATAAGAAGATCTCCAAGGTCCCTTCCAATAATAATAATAATAATAATAATAATAATAATAATAATAATAATAACAATAACAATAATAATAATAATAATATCTCTAACATCCCTTCAACTCTATTCTACTGAATTCTATGCCATATGCTTATAAAACTAAAATATAACTGTCCACTATCAAACTAAGTTTATCATGATAGGAAAAACCTAGCCCAGAGAAAAAAAGGGATTCCAACTAATATCTGAATTATTAATAAGCTGTCCCTGTGGAAAATAGCGCCTAGTAAAGTATATCTGTAGGGTTTGGTAATAAAAGTCAAAATAGTGGCCATGATAGTGTGATTGAAAATCCTCTTGTTTTTTGGACTTCCGGTGGCTCCGCCGGCGTCGCTGGAGTCTCTAACGTGAGGCTCCGGTCTCTGAGTTAGTATAGCCGTCAACAACAGCGCTCAACAGCTGTTTGTTGCGGCGAAAAAACTCCTCTTCGGGCAAAGAAGGGGAGTAGAGCTTCAAGAGCCGGGTTGAGCCCTTCCAAGACCCCTGGAACAAGTTTTCAGGGGCAGAGAAGGTGTGCTCCCCAGGCACTTGAAACGCTCCTGCTCAGAGACGCTTCTGTCGGCTGACAGAATTAGACGCCGCGACCGCCTCTGCTTTGAAGAGAGAACAATAAGGATTTTTAAACAGACGGAGTGAATACAAGAGTCCTTTGAGTATTGCAAGTATTTTGTTATTTTGTTTATGCCTTTTTACTTATAACTTTCTTGAATCAACATAATTCTTTCAAAATGGCGATTGCTTTAAGCTTTCACTTACTCAGTGAAAGTGAAGAAATCGAAAGTATTGAATCTGCTGGAAAGTGAAACTGAATTTTCTCTTCTCTTTCTGAAGTGATGTTTGAGAGACTATTTAGACTTGATGTATTTACTAAATTATAACGCAAATTGGATTTTAAAAGAAATTGAGAAGGGAGGAACTGGCAATTTTAAAAATCTTTTTTTCTACTTTTTCCTTTTTTTTCTTTTTTTCTTCTTTCTACTATGACTATGAGATATAAGGCAGCTATGGCAAAGGTTTTTTTAGAATCTCAAGAGCTTATACAGTCTCCTTCGGAAATGCTTACAATGAAAGACTTACAGAATGCTTTAACTGTTGCATTATTTCCAGTAATGGTTACATTATCTTCAATAAATGATAAGCTGGATAAACTGGAGAACAAGCTGGATAAAAAGATGCCAGAACAGAAAAAAGATTTTAAAGCTATGTCAGAAGTTTGCAACTTAGAGCTGAGAGAAGATATTATTGAAGTCAATAAAGGAGTATTTTTTTCAAATGAAACTGATCTTCAATTGGCTGCTGAACATTATATAATACAATTTAATCAAGAAGTAAAACAAGAACAATCAATTAGATCCCTTTTTTCAAATGGAATTGATTTACAATTGATTGCTGAACATCTTATAATACAATCTAAATCAAAAGGAGAGCAAGAAAAAGAAGAATACAGTACTGAGTATAAAGAGAATAAAGGATGGATTTTGTTTGATAAACAGTTTATTTATGGACTGGAGGAAGAAGACTTGTTTCAAGAAAGGAAGGGTTGGTTATTCCTTTTTGATAAGCAGCAAGAAGAGGATTTATTTGACAAAAAAGAGACATTGATTCAGTTCAAGATGCGAATTACTTATGGAGGTGAAGAAGTAAAGAAGAGAGATTTATTATTAACGAGGGAGGCCTCGTTACGGAGGTCTACTTGGCTGAAAAAAAAACCTAGAGTTCGACTGAAATGAAATTTAAAATTGTATGCAAGGGTTTATGGGTAATTTAATATTATGGACTGAATTAAGGATTAAGATTATGAGTAAGATGTAAGAGAAGATGATTAATGGAAGACATAACTAAACTGATGAAGAATGTATTTGTTTTGAAATGATCTAGGTTTGATATTGAATTGATTGATTGAAGGGATAGATAAGCATTATGTGATTTGTTAAAGTTTTAGGAATGTAAATTAGAAATGGAATAAACTGATTGTCAGATGAGAAAGCCCAGAAGTCGATTGAAGAGATGAAATTTAATAAATGTAAGGTATTAAGGTTAATCTAAGATCATGGGGTGAATTTAAGACTAATTTTACAAGTAAGATGTAAGAAAGGATGTTTAATGGAAAAAGATTAAGATTATAAGTAAGTTGTAAGATAGGATGTTTAAATGATATATTAAGATATATTAAGATATATTATTACAAATTAAATGTATTAGATTTGACTTAGATTGGTGGTTTAGATGTAAATGATAAATACTATTCTTAACAAGATGAGCTGATTGTTTAAAGGAATTAAGGTTAATTTAAGATTATGGATTGAATTAAAGATAAATATTATAAGTAAGGTTTAGGAGAGGATGTTTAAATGAAGATATATATTAAGATATATTATGGTAAATTGAATTGAATAAGAATATAATTATTATTATTCTTTCTTTTTTTATATAGTCTAAAATTCTTGTTAAGATTATATAATTATTTTGTTTGATGTAGTGGGGTTTTCTTTTGTTATACCTTGTATTCACTCTGGGAAGTCGGGGGGGGGGGTTAGGGAGGCTTGATAATCTTATACATGATGTTTTCTCAACTGCAATTGGGGTTGGAGGAAGAATAAATAATTACTGTTACTGTTATTAAGGGGTTGCTCGGGTGTCCTCTGGGCTCCACATCTGATGGGAAAAAGGAAGGAGGAGTGAAGGTTGATGTAAGTGTAAGTTGATAAGAAGGGGGAAGAGGAGGATGGAGATAGAGAAGGAAGCAGAAAGAAGAGAAGGAGGGAGAAGGTAGGTAGTCAGTTGGTAAGTGAGGGGGAAGGATAGGGTTGGTGGGATGTGGTGGTGGGGGTGCCGAGCAGTGATGTTAATTGTTTGGGATGATTATTCTCAGTTGAGTTATTAGTATTAGATGTATTGAAATGTATTTATATTTTGTGTATGGATGATTGTTTACTTTTATATTATGATTTGATATGACTAGTTTCTTTTCTCTGTTAAAATTATAAAAAAAATAATAAAAAAAAGAAAGAAAGAAAATCCTCTTGTTTTTAATGTACATTTTTATCATAACTTGCAGAGACCCAGTGGATCTTGATAAAATTATCAGGGATTTGAGCTAGTTAGAATGTAAGGGAGGGTCCACCAATGATTAAATGTCTGCAACCAAACTCAGGGCCCTTCATTTTAACTGTGAACTACAAATAGTCTCCTTTATCATCACCAGGAACTTTCAAGAGTTGGTCTACCCTAAAAAGGGGAAAACATGCAATGACAATTCAAGGTAGACAATTCAAGGTAGACAATGCTTAGCTTTATCCACTTCTCTACTGTTATAAAGAATGTATCCAAAGACTCATTAGTGGTTAGGTATCACTTAAGGCAGGGGTCATCAACCTTGGCAACTTTAAGATTGATGGACTTCAACTTCCAAAATTCCCCAGCCAGCTTGGGGTTGCACCAATCTTAAAGTTGTCAAGGTTGGAGACTCCTGACTTAAGGGAGTTCTGTACTGATCTATTGCTGTTTTTGTACCTGAAAGTGTAATTACATGTAGTCCTTTTGAAACACACCAACCCATACACTTCAGCCAGATCAAAGTCATGGTAAAGAATAGGAAGAAGAAACATTCAGTTTTAACTATGACATTCCCAAAGTCTATGACCCCACTATGTAAAATAGTGGTCACTGGACAGTAAATTAATAATAGATTTAAGCATCAAATAGAGGACAAAGAACACAATAAAATCAAGACTACCTAGATTTGGGCTGCAAAATTCCAGACAAGCAGTAGCTGGCAAGATGGAGATACAGAAAATGCATCTTTTCTACCTTTTGATGGTTGCCCACAGTTTCCAGTGCAGACTTTACTCTATGTATCCTCCAAATACTTGCTTAAAATATTTTTAATTAGGTTGTATAAAAGCATTTGGATATCAACAAGAGGGCTCGATGTCACACATTTTCCCAAAGCTGTAATATGAAGTCCCAAAGGTTATTTGGACTGCAGGTTTACTTCAGCTTATCTTAGTGGAGTTTTAAAAACCAAATGCATGAAACTGAATTCAGAGAGTTCACATGTTTAGAGGTTGGTGATGTAATAAAGTCTTGTTGATAATTCCCTGGGACATCATCACCATTATCATCATCATCATCATCATCATCATCTTCTTCTTCTTCTTCTTCTTCTTCTTCTTCTTCTTCTTCTTCTTCTTCTTCTTCTTCTTCTTCTTCTTCTTCTTCTTCTTCTTCTTCTTCTTCTTCTTCTTCTTCATAAGAATAATAGTAGTAGTAGTAGTAGTAGTAGTAGTAGTAGTAGTAGTAGTAGTAGGCAGGAAATCCTATACCATTTCAGACAAATGGTTGTCTAGACTCTTCTTAAAAACTTCCAGTGTTGGAGCATTCATAGCTTCTGGAGGCAGGTTGTTCCACTGATTAATTGTTCTGTCAGGAAATTTCTCCTTAGTTCTAGGTTGCTTCTCTCTTTGATTAGTTTCCATCTGTTGCTTCTTGTCCTGCCTTCAGGTGCTTTGGAGAATAGCTTGATTCCCTCTTCTTTGTGGCTGAGATATTGGAACACTGCTAGTCACCCCTAGTACTTCTCTTCATTAAACTAGATATGCCCAATTCCAGAAACCATTCTTTATATGTTTTAGCCTCCAGTCCCCTAATCATCTTTGTTGGTCTTCTCTGAACTCTTTCTAGAGCAGGGGTTCTCAACCTTGGCAACTTTAAGACTTGTGGACTTCAACTCCCAGAATTCCTCAGCCACAAGCTTTGCTTTGCCAAGGTTGAGAACCCCTGTTCTAGAGTCTCAACATCTTTTTTACATCGTGGTGACCAAAACTGGATGCAATATTCCAAGTGTGGCCATGCTTACTACATATAAAATATATAATATTTTATACTTTCAGGGATAAATACATTGTGATTAATTTTTTTTGACTCAGTAAGTGTCTGGCAAGACAAGTTTAGCATAGTGTTTTAATGTACCAGGATATAAACTAGACGTTCTAGTCCTGTCTTAGGCACAAAGCCAACTGGGTGACTCTTTCTCAGCCCGAGGAAGAAGAAGACAATGGAAACCACTTCTGAAAATCTTGCCAAGAAAACTGCAGGGATCTGTCCAGGCAATTGCCAGGTGTCAAGAATATCCAGAAGGCATGCATGCACATACACAGACACATACACACAAAAAAGTTATGGGCTAGAATCACTGCTGAGAAGCTTTAACTGGATTAGTAGCTGATTAGATAACAGTGTAGAGGGAAAAGAGCCAAATAGACCCCTTCTGCTGTAGCTTAATGACCATGGTGGTTTTCTACAGTTTCCTAATGTTAGGTAAATGGTTGCAATGGTGAAGGCCCTATGATTTTATTTCTAAACACATGAAAGGTAGATGTAAATAATGACATTGGATAGATGTTCCAAGTGCTGGCAAGGAAAGCTGGCTCTTAATTTTGGACATATGTTCTGACCACCTACATAGAGCTGAAGAGTGGATAAAAGCCAGCTTCTTTGGCAACAGGAAATATCAATGAAGAATGTACCTGGCACTGTTTGCATTTGGGCTGCAAAGAACTTTTGTGTTACCACAAGCACAGAAAGTGGTATAAGGACTCCTTTATTTAAACTGATAAAATTTCAGACCAAAATAATGTGTGAAATAATTATACTAAATATTTATGTTGGGAATTATTTATAATGCATTTACATGACTGCCGTCCTCAGAGATAACCTGATGGTATTCTGTGTATCAGCACTACTGATTTAAGGGTGTATGTACATGGGGTTTATTATGCATTTCTGCACTGATGTCCTTGGCAAGTATCTTCTATGACATTAAGCCAAGTTATGTCAATGTTAAATGTAGAGTTTAGCATTTGTATAAATCTTTAAGCTGTGCTGGAACACACTTTTGCATCACTATATCAACCAGACTGTACAGTCTTTCAGTCTGAGGCCTCTCCGGAGTATACAATGTCATACAGGAAGTCCTCCACTTACAGATACAATTGGGCCTGGAATCTTGGTTGCTGAGTGAAATGGTTGTTAAGAAAGATGTATTGTGAGCACAATCCCAGCTCTCCCAGTTGGGTTCATTAAATGACTGGGCTGGTCATTAAACTGAGTGCTGGGGAGTGCCTTTCAGGCATGGTGAGCCTTGGAAAGTCCCTAGACACCCATCAGATCCAGGAAGTCTGGGCCATCTATCTGCTGTACTGGAAAGAATGATCATGAGAACACTGATGTTAAAGTTTTCAGATTTGAGGTGTGTTCCTCTAGGGTGCCAAGGGATTTCCCCAAATGTTAGACATTCTATTTATATAGCCTTACAGATCAATATAGACAGAATTTCTAACAGATTATGGGCACAGATTAGAGGAGAAATGTAAAGTTCAGCACAGAATAGAGGAGTAAGTTGTTGAGTGGGCATGTTGGAATACATGTTGGAATGTATCTTGTATTGTAACAACTAGAGAAGTATTCAGCCAGTAGATGGCAGTGTTTGTAAATTTGCTAGGTATAATCTATGATATATACCCTATGGTCTTTTTGTTCTGAGGAGAGTTTCCTGCTACAGTTAAACAGTTAAGCAGCATGGAGACTGAATACTTTGCTTGATCTGTAGGGCTACATAAACAGAATTTTTAACACCAAATCTGGTGAAAAAAAAATGCCTTGGCTCACTGGAGTAACAGACGTCAAATCTGGTGAAACAACCATTGGTGAACACCATTGTGGAATGATCAGAACACTGGCATTCACTGACATATTCCCCTCCACTTCCCTTTCTGAGCCTTCCAGGGGGGAAGGTAAAATGCTAACAAACACTAGTAAATGCTAGGTTTCAAAAAGACTTAGAATGCTGGCAATGGCTGGTGTTTTCACAGAATTGAGGTCCATTTCTCCAATACATGGAAGGTTTTTCCTGCCTCCATGGACAGAAGGGGAAATGGACCTCAAATCCATTTCCTCCATGCATGGTGCACCTCAAATCCAATGCCCCATCCACTTGCAACCATCCTTGACAGCTCCCCCCTTATGGGGAACCCCTCAGAGAAGTTTGCAAATGGTGATCACATAATTGCAGGCATTTGGCAATCAATTATAAATGCAAACAGGTTGCCAAGTCTCTGAAATGTGGTCATGTGATCAAGGGGCTGACAAAATGTTTTACAATGTCCAGAAGCCCTTTATGGGCTGTGGAACACCCATTCTGAGCCTGGTGTGTCTGCAAATGGTCATTAAATGCCCAGTTATAAGCTGAGGACTACCTAAGGAGTTAAATAAAATAACCTTAGAATTTGTGTGGTCCGGTAAGAAGGCAAGAATAAAATTAAAGGCTTTACAGGATGCCAAAGAAAGGGGAGGTTTTGGTTTCCCAGATTGGGAGCTATATTACCAAGCAGCGGCCCTAACTTGGATTAGAGACTGGATAACTTTAGAAAATAAAAGATGTTTATATTTAGAAGGTTATGATCTCCAGCAGGGCTGGTATGCTCATATATGGATGGGGCAAAGGAAAAATCATCAATATTTTTTAAGACATAAGGTTCGGCAAGAATTAATAAAAAACTAGAATTTAGTTAAATTTCGATATTACAAAAAGATTCTGGCTTGGCTATTGCCATTGGAGGAAGTCACATATCCCAATTTGTATAGGAAAGATAAGGCTATTATATACAAAGACATTTTGACACAAGAAGGTTATTTAAAACAAAAACAAAAGCTAAAACAAGGAATAGACTTGGAGTGGTGGTCTTATCCTCAGATACAAGCTAAATATATGAAGGATAAGCAAGAATGGGGTATTAATAGACAAGATACGGGGTTAGACAAGATACTGCTAGGCCCAGATTAAAAAAAAAGAATATTTATAAACATCTGTTGGAACATAAACTATATGAGGAGCAGGTTAAAGAAACAATGGTGAAGTGGGCAATAGATTTAGGATATAATATAAATATGGATCAATGGCAGCAACTATGGGAGCGAAATAATAAAATCACTTTAGCGACATCATATAAAGAAAATTTGTATAAGATGATTCACAGATGGCACCTTTCTCCGGCCAGACTAGCTAAAATGTATAAAGGATACTCAGCTACATGTTGGAAATATAAAAAAGAAAAGGGCACCTTTTTTCATATATGGTGGACATGTAGAGAAGCACAGGTGTATAGGTGTATTGGCGTATGGTCTGGGAATGGGTAATAGAAATGACTAGCCAAAACATTCTATACAAACCTGAGGCACTATTATTAGGAATATTAAAGAAAAATGTAAATAAAGAGGACACATATTTAATCATTCATGTGGTTACGGCGGCAAGGATTTTATTTGCTCAAAAGTGGAAATCAATGGAAATACTGAATGAGGAAGATCTAATAAAGAAAATTATGTTTTGCGCAGAATTAGATAGGTTAACTAAAAGATTAAAAAACCAGGAAGACACAGAATTTTATTTGATATGGAACAAATTTTATAGATGGAGGGGGAAAAAAGATAGAGGTCACAAATGATGAGACAAAATAAAAAATAAAGATTAGAAATGTATAGTTTGTATATAGATAAGTTATATGTAAATAATGTATAATATCGACAGAGATGTCTGTCAAAGACGATTTACCATGTTCAATTTTTTAATCCTTTCTTTCTGTATTCAATAAAAATTTTAATTAAAAAAAAATAAAATAAATGCAAACAGGTTGCCAAGTCTCTGAAATGTGGTCATGTGATCAAGGGGCTGACAAAATGTTTTACAATGTCCAGAAGCCCTTTATGGGCTATGGAACATCCATTTTGAGCCTGGTGTGTCTGCAAATGGTCATTAAATGCCCAGTTATAAGCTGAGGACTACCTATACTCCGATAAATGGATGGATTCAGGGAATTTTTTTTTAATTTAATTATAATTTAATCTCTCTTTATCCCTTTTTTTGTCCCAAATTCATTCCCTTTGGGGAATAATTATTTGATTTATTATGCTAATCAACATAAGTATGGGGACTAAAGCCATGGTTTGGAGGGCCTGAAGCCAATGGCGGAACTCATGAAACAGAGAAATTCATGAACTCATGGCAGCTGTTCTCATAAATCTCAGGCACAGGTTTTGCCAAATGTACATTTTAAAGAATATCTAGGCATGTATTATATACACAGTATATTCACACTGTGTCCTTTTCATAAACTCAATGCACTTTACAAATTTGGGTTCAGAAATAATTAACAGAAGAATATAGAATACGTTATCCCTTAAAATCAGTTGTCTATGTTAAAAATAATTATATGGACTGTCAGTATAAGCAAGTTACAAATTACATTAGAAATAAATCTGCTTAAATGATATGCCTATCGATGTCTACAATGTTTGGTTTAATACTCTGAAAATGTTCAAGATTTTATTTAGCTTCCCCCCCCTTTGAATAAGAGTTGATTGAAAGACAAATGAAAGAGAAAATACCAAGAAAATGCTAATAAGTCTCTAAATTCATAATTAAAGACCTTTCTATGAAATATCCACATAATTTAATTTGTTTGTAATGAATTGTATGACATTGTACACATAACCCTTATGTAGTGTGTGAACAGCTATTCCAATTTTTTTTTAAAAAAAATAAGGAATCCAATCAAGGATGAGTACTGAACTGCTTGCTTCAAACAACAATAAATATATTTAGAATTATCAATCCAAGTGAGGACTGTTCTGAGTCTGTTTTTTTTTTACTTTTTCTATTGTCACAGGACTGAACAACCAATTTACCTCTTCCATTTTCTTCTCAAGATCAGAATTAAGCTGGATGTAGATGTATTTGATACAAATTAAATATGATCCTAGAATAATGTGAAATAAAAAGGTGATGATATTTTAGGCCCACACATAAAACTGTATCCAAACACCCCTTTTCTATTTCTTTGAAAAACCCACTTGACATTCTTCCTCTTTCTGATTACAGAGCCATTGCATCATTGCAGCAGGTGGTAATATATGGATGTTTTTGGATTGGAAGCTAAGAAATGTTTGGCCTGGGTAGAACTTGGATGGGAGACTCCAAGAAGACTTGAGTGGTGAACTCAATCTCAGAAAATTGAGAACCATAGAACAACCATATCTGTTGTTCTGCTGTCAAAACAATAACAACAACAACCCTGCATGAATGTCTCTATATAGTCACTGCTAGATGAGCTGGATTAGAAATTGCTTTTATTTTTTACAATTGTAGTTGCCTGACACCCAGTCAACGCCCCAAACATATCTCACAATAAAAGTAAGGCCATGGATCTCTGCCAAATAAATTGATAAGATGAGACAATATGTAACATTTTGCAGAGATGACAAGACATTAGATCATTGTCTGGGTGAACAGCATCCTCCTTTTCTCAAATGATTTTTCTTTCCCCAAAAGGCTGACAAAATATTGCTTTTATAAAAGATGTTGGCCTATGATGTCAGTTTTTATATTGTCAAGTGACTTGCTTTGATCTTGCTATGATAATCTTTGCCATGTAGTTCTAATCAAGTGGCAAGCAAGATGGTGTTTAGGATGCACAAACTAAATTATTCATCCATTTCAAACATTAAATTGTCATCAAATGCTTTCCAACTTACAACAGCAGGCTGAATATCAGGACTATATTACCGTGGTTGCTAATGTAATGAAAACCTTTAAAGAAACTCTTCAATCACCACCATACATTTAAGAAGCATCAAATAGATTCTTTTGATAAACAATATAACTGTAGTGCATCATTCTTCTTTTTGTTTCTGTATACATTCCAAAGAATCATAGAAATAGTCATTAGCTAATATTTCAGACGCACAAGAATTTTACTCATTATTAATAAGGAAATATTATTTCTAATGAATTGTCAAAAAGGAAGTTTTACTAAAAATAATTAATGAAGCAACTACAAATTGTTCTTTTGAGGAAGGTAATTCGAAATCTTTGTTTCATGTTTGCATTTAGAAATTTTGATGGAAGTTTTTAAAAGATCATCTCATTTGAGAAATTGAATGACTATACTGTAGTGCAGCAGTAACCTTAAAGCAGGGTTTTTCAACCTTTTCAACCATTGTACCACTTTTAGGATATGATAATATCTGAGTACCACCAGTTGCCTAGCAAGGTGTCAAAAACTTGATGACAAAAAAAAGGAAAAAAGTGATAAGGTACAGGTAGTCCTCGACTTACAACAGTTCGCTTAGTCACTGTTCGAAGTTACAGTGGCACTGAAAAAAGTGCCCCCCAAGCCACAACCGAGTAAGACACATGCCTGCCCACCCGGCAGCATTTTTTCTGCTGTCTAAGGTTTTCATTGTTGTGAGCATTTCTGTTGAGGATTGGCAGCAGTGGTGGGGTGGTGGGTGTTTGGTTTTTATTCCTCCCATCTGCTGGGTGGTTGCAGCAGGTTTTGGTCACTTCACATGACCCTGGGACACTGTGACCATCATAAATATGAATCAGTTGCCAAGCATCTGAATGTAAATCACAAGACCCTGGAGATGCTGCAACATTCCAGCTGATTGGTGCTTCTTCAGGGCTCAGCAGAAGTACCAGGATCAGCGCAGAGCTCCAGCTGGAACCTGACGCTGATCCTGGCGCTTCCATTGAGCCCTGACAGCCCTGCAGCTCCAGCCATCTCTCGCTCAGGCTTGTGCGGTGCTACCACCGGTTCAGCTCATTCCCCTCCCCCGCTACCACTTTTCTAGGATGGTCGCGTACCACTTGCCAGTTGCCAATGTACCACAGATGGTACCCATACCACTGGTTGAAAAGCCCTGCCTTAAAGGCTTGCTAGCTTGTGAACAAATGCAACCTTATTTCCAATAAGATTGAAAACAGTAATGGATTTAAAAAAAACCTGTGGGTGCCTTATCCTTATTTAGTGTCTGGCATATCCCCAAATGGTTGAGAAAAAGTCTGGAATGAGGTTCTAGATCAGAGAGACATAACCTCTGGTCTATGCATCAGGTATCTGAAGGAGCCTTTTACCCCAAATTTCTGCCTCCACTTTCTCTATGCCATGTCAGTTGCATTCTGTTATACTTTGCCTGTCATGTGGTTTTATTATCCTTTGGGTACTTGGCCGGTTTGATAGGACCCTAGTCACACTTTCTCCAGCTAAGAAAGATATAGAGAAATATCTGCCAATTCATCTGTCAAGAAAAAAAAAAGTGTGCTAGAAAAATCTTCCTCATCCATTGCAGGAGCTCTCCCATATCTTTCTTGGTTGAGGAAGGTATTAGGCAGCCCAGTATGTGATTTTTGCAATGGAAGATACATGTATCAGATGAACTGTTTTCTTCTGTTCTGTGGAAATCAATGCCTCCCCCCAACTTCATGTATGATTAAACAAATGGCCCATGGGAGTAGAGTTTTCTAGGGATGCTACTTTTACTATACTTCCAATAAGCCTGACATCACCCAGGCTTGGTTGGCTGATGGCCATGGGTCTAAATCAAGTTTGTTGCTCCTTTTTCTTGAGAGATATTGCAAATCAGTGGGCTTGTGTGATCTCTTGGTTTCAGAATTTGATTTGCATTCCCTTTAATTTTGATCTTTGGTTCACTTGTGGAGCTGCCTCATTTAAGAGTTCTATAGAAAGGACTACAGAAAATATGCTTAAAGCAGCCAGAAGATATGGCTGCTTTAAGCATATTTTACTGTTGTAATCTGGTTCTTGTACTGCCTTACTAAATAGTTTTGTTTTTAAGATAAGTCACTATTATTATACTATTAATGATAGACTCCAGAGAATGATAGTCATGCTAGGCTTTCCCCCTTAAATCTACTGAACATGACTTGTCTTATATAAAATAACCAAGGACTGTCAGAAAATCATTCAACATCAGCAGGTTACAAGAACCTGGCCAAGTCAAATGCTTCCAAGATGTAATTAATGAAAAACTCTCTTGCAATTTACTACTTGTAGGAACTTGTTCAGAAAAGCGGATGCAGTTTAAAGATGTGATCACATAGATTGCAACAATGGTACTTGGACTGAAAACCCAGGCATATCAAAACTGGTTGATGCTACACAAGCTTCCTTTGTTATTTTCAAAGGGAAACAGAGTTAAGTGCTAGCTCCAGTCTTGTTCAATCTGTTCTTTGTTTGCATGCTATCATATGCTATCCAGAGTTTGAAGGAGGGAATGTACCGTACTTCAGGTGCTGATTAGATGGCTCTCTCTTTGACTATTGCTGCTTGAATGCACAGACAAATTGCCTTGATACATCATTCAATAAACCATCTTTAGTAGATATATGAGATAGATCAGGGGTGTCAAACTGCCGGCCTGCAGGTTGGTTGCATCATGTGGAGGCCGTGCCCACCCCAGCTCCAGCAATGCGAAAAAGTCCCAATACGTTGCAACATGTCACATGATGTGGTGAGTTTGACACCTGTGACATAGAGGGACAGAAATTAATCCAGTTGTGTGGCCCTATAAACTTCTCACACTTTTTATTCTGATTCCACCCAATATCAGATCTCAGTGGTGGGATTCAAATATGTGAACAACTGGTTCTCTGTGTGGATGCCGCTTCTGGAAGTCCATTCTGGGCCTGGGCAACAAATTTTTGCTACTGGTTTTGCTGAACTGGTGTGAACTGGCTGAGTCCCATCACTGTCAAATCTGCATCTGTAGTCCTTGATGAATTTTCCCCATAGATCAATGGTTCTTCATATAATCATTTCTAATTATAGAAAGGGAGATCAGATAGCCATGCCCACAGAAAAGATAACAGTAATGGTAAATTAAAAAAAAATTCATGTTCCTATAACTAGTTCAGCTCTCTTTCCTTGCTACGTTTTTTTTGCTCCAAAACAATTTATTATTCTGTATAGGAGAGGTGGGGGAGATGGGAGATTATTCATTTACTTGCTGGGTTCTAATACCAAGTAGAAGTGGAGATTTCTAAATTTTTGTATTACAAAGTATTCTTTGTAGGTGACAGCTGAAGTTAATCTTTTATTGTAGCTAAAGAGATGTGATCCAGGAAACATTTAAGAGCACCAGTTTTCATGTTACCAAGTTAACTCACAAGGAATTTAGCTGAAGAATAGATTGCCTCTTGATACCATCAGCTTTTGTTGTTGTTGTTTAAAGTTTTTAAAAGAAAAGATATTTCCTTTGCTTGGCAGACATAATAACTAGCATGCATAATATGTATAATACCCTCCAGTGTGTCTTTCTTTTTATCTGAGGCAGATCCCAGTGAGACAGACTTTCCCCCCCTAACAATTCTATGGGAAAGTGTTATTATCCCCTTGGTGAAATTTAAATTTTAAGTGTTAAAATGAGAGGAACTAGAGATCAAGTTTATCTCTGTGATCATCTAAATCTCCTAGGATTCCTAATTATTCCTTTTGGAGTAACTCTAAAATACCAGAAAAGGAGGTTTTTATTTGGTGTGCATTTTGATGTGATCTGATGGAAGAAACAGTAAAAAATAATCTCTTGGTTTTCAAATTTCTTTAAATGATTCGATATAGCTCTCTAGCATATGTATTTCTATCTGTCCGTCCGTCCATCATCTATCTATCTATCTATCTATCTATCTATCTGTCTGTCTGTCTGTCTGTCTGTCTGTCTGTCTGTCTGTCTGTCTGTCTGTCTGTCTGTCTGTCTGTCTGTCTGTCTATCTATCTATCTATCTATCTATCTATCTATCTATCTATCTATCTATCTATCTATTTCCTGCTTTGTGTTGGAAGTACTGAGGGGCTTCCAGGTTGAAAGGATTAGATAGTGATATCAGGGGACGCCAGTTGGGGGCTTCTTTCATATCCCTGTTAATTTCCCACTGAACTGGTACCTATTTATCTACTCGTGATTATTCACTTTCGAAATGCTAGGACAGGAGCTGGAGCGAATGACAGGAGCTCATCCCATCAGTTAGCAGCACTTGAAGTGGGCTTGCTGATTGTCAGCCTAATGTTCGTGAGCCACCATGCTCCCTTCTCTCTCTCTCTGTCTATCTAGCTCTGTCCATATGTCCATCTGTCTGTCCATCCATCCATCCTAGAAAAAAAAATTGCATATGAATTAAATAAATTAGGGGGAATTATACAAAAATCTTTCATAAGTTTTAATAAAAATGAAAGAAGGCCTGGATATTTGCAGAAAGTTTTGGATTTTTATCAAATCAGTCTGTCCATAATAAAAAGATGTGAAGAACAGAATTATTTTGCGTTTACCAAAAGAGCAAAAGTGATGGAAAGTCACCCAAGAAGATTTCTTCACCTTTTAGTCTTATATTTGAAAAGGCATCCAATGCAAAGAAGCTATCACTTTGCCCCTCTGTTCGGAAAAGGGACTGTAGTCTTTGAATTGCATTTTTCAAACATACAGCCAATCCATAATCACTACAATAGCCTTAAAATGGGCCAAAGATAAATGCTAGAGCAGAATTTGAAGGCAAAATATTTTAATTTCAGAATTCCAGGTAGGCTTGGAAAGAATTGCATCTGAGTTTCTGCGGGATAATTGCCATTCAGGGTAGATGATATTGAATTAGATAGACTAGTGCTTTACTCATTCATCATAAATTCCTGTGCTCCCTAGCTTAAAATAAAATTGAAAAGCAAACTGAGATGGTAAAAGCATCATTTCAATACCTAATTCATCCTTTATACCTGAAAACCCAAAGTTATGCAGAACTAAATTAAGATCAACTACAGCTATTATTGTAATACTCCTCCTTTCAGATCATTTTGCATTCCTGATATATTGGTCCCCAAAGCCACTTGGCAACTTGGTGCTAAAGAAATGGATACGGCAAAGAGAAGCTGAGAAAATGTAATTCTGCAAAAATTAAGGAAATTGATCTCAAATAATCAACAGTTGTTAACATTTTTTCATGAGTCAAAAGTCTAGGTCTAAGAATCTTACTTCCACTTTTTCAAAATAATTCATTGGAAATGAAATAGCTACAGAATGTGATGCTGGGAGGCATTTAAGAGAACCATTCCCATATCAAATTTCAGAAATAATAAGTAAAGGTTGCAGATATACCTATAGTAAGATACACCATTCTTTGTTTCAAAGGGCAAAAATCACATCATTGGCTAATTGGTTGTAATAGTATACCTTATGTAACTTTGCATTTTATTCCAAAAATGGTGCTTCAGAATGCATAGGAATGCAAATGTGGACCTTGCTACAAACTCTTTAAGATAGATGCATCTCTTCCCAAGATTGCTTGGCAATTGCACAATCCCAGGGAAATATATGGCTATTTTAAAGAACTGTAGACAGTTTTCCAACAGAAAAGGATAATAGGGCTGGCAGTACTTAGAAATCCTTCAGAAGAGGTGCTTTGGAGCTCTAGAAGCCTGATATAATAGTTCTTAGAAAAATTATCCATTCTGTTTGGGAGCATGTTCACAAAAAACATTGACTTCCACATGGAAACTGCCTTGTACTCATGGAAGAAAGACAATATATATACATCTAACAAACAAACAAAAGACTTCTCATTTTGTCTGAATCATACTCTGACTTTCTGAACTATCTTGATAAAATTGCCACTAAGGAAGAGAGAAATATCCCTTGGATTATTCTTTCTTCTATGAGAGAAAAATGAAATATTTCTTCAGAAGAAGAAAAACACATATAGCATGATGTAAAAGAAGGAAGATTTCTACTGGCATTTTAGATCATTTTGCATTCCTGATATATTGGTCTACAAAGCCACTTGGCAACTTGGTGCTAAAGAAATGGATATGGCAAAGAGAAGCTGAGAAAATGTAATTCTGCAAAAATTAAGGAAATTGATCTCAAATAATCAACAGTTGTTAACAATTTTTCATGAGTCAAAATGTCCCTTTAAGAGACTTACTTCCACTTTTTCAAAATAATTCATCAGGAATGAAATAGCTAGGAGAAACATAATGTTCTCCTTAATATTACCGAAGCTGGAGCATTCCTTTGTGATTTCTTCAAGTAATGATGATGCTGGAGAGATGATTGAAGAGACACCTTCAACCTGAAAAACATTGAAAAGCAAGAATTGTGTCTCTTCCCATCTACAACAATAGCTACAATTACTTCTCTCCATGAGTGTAGACGTACAACATGAATGAGGGTGGCAACCAATGACAGGTGTAAGTTCTAACTGGTACAATTCCAATTTGTTCTATATCTTCCCATTATCGTAGATAAGTACTATTCACATTTTCTTTTTTTTCTAACTCTAATCCATAATATTAGGAAATATTTTCATTTTTATGAAGGAACTCCTTTCAAGACTAATTATTCACTAATTCTTCACCAATGGGCAATGAAATATATGATAAGATCCATGCTTTCCAGCATCTTGGAATTAAGATTTAGGATACCTTGAGATGAAAATTTTGTTGTGCAACTGTCCCACATCATTCATGATTTTTTTTTTCTAGAATCCTAGAAAACATGGTGTTCCACTTATAACCTGTTAAGGGGGAAAGGACAAAATAACTGCACAGTATCTTGGTAGATGGGAATGGAAATCTAGAACTACAAATATAATGAGAGACATTTTGCAGAGAATATAGGTGTGTGTGGACTGGGGAAGTTCACTTCAGTTTTGTAGCACTTCTTTTGTTTTTCTTGTTGCTCAATTTTTCTTGCTTTTCTAGCACCAGAGTCTTTCTCTTGATTTAGAATGGTTCCAGCCATTTTTATGTAATTAATTGACTCCAGGGAATGTTGTGTTCTCAACTCCATTGCTTCAGTTAGCTATTTGATTAGAAGATTATATCTTACTGGGAGACAACTGTGCTCCGTTAGTAAGGGGAAGTACAAGAAGTAGATGTTCCAGGTAGCCTTGTGACCTTAACTAAACTATGCATTATATCTGTGTTCCAATCAACCCAACCATGCTAGGAATGGAACTTGTAGTGGAAAAAGAGTTGTGGAATCATGGAATTAAGATACAAAGTTATTTATCTTACTATAAAAACAAGATGAATAGATTATAGGATAAGTTGGGCCACTGGAAAAAATAATGACTTATGGTGTGTATCTAAAAGCAGAACAGAAGGAAAAAATTGGGTGACTTCAGAGACAGTCTTCTAATTTTAATGAATTCAAGTCTCCTGAGCCAGGTGATTACATCCCAATAGTGTTAAAGTAACTAGCAGATGTCTCCTCAGAGCCACTGACTGAAATTTTTGAGAAATCCTGGATCACAGTGGACATGCCAGAAGACTGGACAAGAGCCAATATTTAGAAAGGAAAAAGGGGGGAAAAAGGAAACTAAGACCAGCCCTCAATTTCAATCCCAGGCCCCAACTGACAGATCTTCAGAGTCCTGTGTTGCCATCTGCTGCTGTTGAATATGTAATAAGGCTGGGTCAGAGTGAGAGGTTCTCCTTTCTGAGAAGTATCCAACTGGTTTCAGGTGTGGCATCAGCCAAGACCCCAGGGTAAAGGTGATGGTATGAGAGTGGTCATCCAAGATATTGTGCTGACATTAAGTTGGGCTTTAAGGATCTGTTGTGATTCTTACTGTATCAGACCCTTGCTCTGTAGCAACTGCCCTACCTGAACTTCTTAATTCTGTGGTTGGGTTGGTGTTGGAGTTTTGTTATTTTTTAAATTGTTTTTAAATAACAACATCAATAACAACAACAACAACAACAATAATGAAGTTGGAAGGGACCTTTGAGGTCTTCTAGTCCAACCACCTGCTCAAGCAGGAAATCCTATATCATTTCAGACAAATGGCTGTCCAGTCTCTTCTTACAAACTTTCAGTGTTGGAGCATTCACAGCTTCTGGAGGCAGGTTATTCCACTGATTAATTGTTCCAACTGTCAAAAATTTCTCCTTAGTTCTAGGTTGCTTCTCTCTTTGGTTAGTTTCCATCCATTGCTTCTTGTCTTGCCTTCAGGTACTTGGAAAAGAGCTTGTGGCAACCCCTGATATATTGGAACACTGCTATAATCTCAGCCTTCGTCCTTCTCTTCATTAAACTAGACATACCCAGTTCCAGCAACCATTCCTTATTTGTTTTAGCCTCCAGTCCCCTGATCATCTTTGTTGCTCTTCTTGTTTTATTTTTATTTTCTTTTATTTTAATTCTGTTCATTGCCCAGAGTCACTTGATGACATATGTGGCCATATAAATTGAATAAACAAGACCATTCAGCTTCACATCAATTCTTGTGGAAATCCTAGAAAATATAATCAAGTAATTGGTTTGCAAGCACATAGAACCTCTTCATAAGGGACTTATTTGAGGGAATAGAAGGTATGCTCATAAAATCTGTGGCTGACACAAAATTGGATGCGAGTGTGTGTATTGTTAGCACAAGACAGACTCAAAATTCAAAAGGTTATTGCTAAATTTGAACAGTGGAGCCTGTCCAATATTTTTTTTTAAGTTTTGAAAAATGTAAGCTCATGCGCTTAGGCAGCAAAACCTAAATGTGAGAGCTATTAAACAATGGAACTGCCTACCACTTGAAACTGTGGGTGCTCCATCACTAGAGATATTTTAAGAAAAAACTGGACATCTCTTTCTCCAGAATGGTATAGAATCATGGGGTTGGACTGGAAGACCATCAAGACTTTCCAAACCCATCATTCTAATTATAATGTAAATGAAAGATATCTGGAATCATAAAATACATTTTCTTATCTGTATCAGATGGCTTTCCGAGCTTTCCTTATATCTCTTTCATGGCCAGCAAAATTATTGATTTTTACTGCAATACTCTTCTCAACTATAGGTTTTATCAAAAGGAGTTCTTGAAAACCATAAAACAAGTTATTTAAGAATGAGGACAAAATGAGGTAAAGAAAGTTTAGGCTGGTTTGTATATGGCCCCTCTTGCTTCCCCCCACCCCAATTCTGGTTTCCTATGAGTATTACCAAAGAAGCAATGTGGTGGTTCTTTGGACTTTGTGGAGATTTGATATTATGAATGAGTATGTCAGAGGTTCTGTATCACTAAATGCACGAAATGTTCCTGTTTCACGGCAAGGCAAATCTTGCTAGTTTGTAGAATCAGATATTTGATAAATGGAAGCTTTTAAATCTGAACTCTCAGAAGTTAAAGGTCAGATGGAAACCCTTTAAAAGGTTCTTGCCATGAGGAAGACCTTACCCAAAAGCAGATCATTACTCAGAAGTTTTGTTTCTCAGTGAGCTCTCTTCCCCTAGCCATTAGTTGAGCATATACAGTTTTTTTCCTATACTTCTAAAGTTCTGCTGTAGATCAGGGGACAATTTAACATGTGAGAGAGAAGCTCTCCCGCATTTTTAAGTGAAGGTTTTAGAGCAGTGGTTCTCAACCTTTTTCAGGTTGAGACCCCACTTGCGCCGCCCATGCGTGGCGCGACCCCGATGCGCATGCAATGGGCCGATCTGCGCATGCGCGGCGCGCGCGCGACACAAAAAAACCCCAAAAAACAAAAAACAAAAAAAACAAAAAAATGGTGGACCGCGACGGGCCGATCCGCATATGAGCGCCGTGCGCGCGACGGCCCAAACCGCACATGCATGGCGCGCGCGCGACGAAAAAAAAACAAAAAACAAAAAACAACAAAAAATGGCAAACCGCGACAGGCCAATCCGCGCATGCGCGGTGTGCGCACGATGGCCCGAACCGTGCATGTGTGGCGTGCGTGACGAAAAAAAACCCAAAAACCCCCAAAAAACCCCCAAAAAACAAAAAAAACCCGGTGGACCGCGACGGGCTGATGCGCGCATGCGCGGTGCGCGCACGGTGGCCCAAACCACGCATGTGTGGCACGCGCAACAAAAAAATGGCGGACTGTGACGGGACGATCTGCGCATGCGCGGCACGCGCCGAAAACAACAACAACAACAAAAAAAAACAAAATGGCAGACCGCAGTGTCCGGCGACCCCTGCGAAACGGTCGTTCGACCCCAAATGTGGTCGCGACCCATAGGTTGAGAATCGCTGTTTTAGAGGATCTTCCCTTAGGAGTGTTAAGAGAAACACAGGGTTTCCAGGAATAATGATTTTCATCCAGATAGTCTATATCTTCCTTGATTAGAATCCTCCAGGAAGAAGAGGAGAGAATGGGGGAAATAATTTTCCAACCATGCACAACAGTTTTTGTCTTGCTAACATATCAAAAGCAGTGGGGAGATGTACTTTATTTCTCTAGCATTATTCATTAAAGAAACGATTCATACAATCAGTGCAGCAGAATGAAATCAACTTTCAAACCAAGCATATCTGTCTAGGTAGATTTATCTTTCATCCTCTAAAAGAAAAAAAACAAAAAAAAGACATACTGAACAATTGTCAGAAGACCTTGCCAATCACGATAGTTGCAACTACTCTTATACTGTAATGTAAATATGCATGTAATATAAATAACACCAGAAACTACTTCCAAATCTTTGGAAGGTGGGCATCTCTTCAAACTGCATGCTGATCATTCAGAACAGGATGTCTCTCTTTCTTTAAACATGACAGCTGGACTGGTAAGAGGCTCTCCAAAAGAAAAGGCATCAGTCAGCTTAGAAGTAGGCAAATCTTAATGGGGAAAGAGCTCTTGTAACAAGAGGGGAGCTGTCAGTTCTTGATGCTTCTTAGTCACCTACTTTTCTCCTTCTGTAAATGCAACATCCTTTTACCAGGCTGGACCGGGAACAATGCTTGACCTTCTCATTTTCTCTACGGCTACAATATGTGGGCTGCAAAATTCCAGATCACTAGATGGCAGCAAAGAGATACAGAAAACTTTAATGTTTTCTTGTCATGTAGTGGCAGTCAGGAGGTTTGCCATTCAAACATGATAGCCCCAATCTTCTCCAGCATCTCAAGTGGATATTGGGCTTAAGTGGACGACCTTTTCCCTTCTATCTAGTCAACTGCAAGGCAACCAACTTTTTTTCCAGGTTTTTTTTTAGAGCAAATGGAAGATGGGGAACACTCTCTTGATGGAGAAGTTAGGAAATGATGGCATCAGAAGATAGTGCTTTTATTAACATCTCCAAAACCCTGCCTATATTGCATGTCGTACAAATAACAGGCTCCTACGTTGGCTACTCAGTAAAAGCATTCTATTGGATTATTGAGTATGGAGAATCCTAGGAGAACATTCATTAACTACTACTCTCTATATTCGCTGCTGTTGCCTCCAGTGATGCCATTCAAAAACCAAAAGACTCGTGAAACAAATTCAAGTTTCATTTGAACAAGAAATTATTATACCTCCGGGATGATTTTAATGGAAATCATAAGTATCTGAAAACGTGAAAGACCAAACAGATTTTTGTTGTTGTTACAATTAAATCATGGATTAAGAACGCAAGTATGATGAGACTGAAGGGTTATGGGTGCCTGATAGTCATGAAGAACATTGGAGCACAGTAGCTGCCATTTTCAATGAAATAAGTGATAAATTCCACATCCTATTTCAACCCTCTCATAACTATTTGGTTTATAGATTAGCCATATGGATTTGCAGCAATAGAATTCAACACTCATATGAGGTTTTCCAATTCAAAAATACCTGTCAGTGAGTTTGATGTATTTCTTAAGAAAGGTCTGTTCTAGAGCAAGATTTGAATTTTGTTGGATTCCGATGCCAAATATGGGTGCTTTCATTATCTGCCATATGATGAGCGGATGTGCATATGTGATGCCATAGCCATCAAAGATATTGGAGGCTGTTGGGGTCTGGATGGGTGCCAACAGGCTCAGACTCAATCCCGACAAGACGGAGTGGCTATGGGCTCTGCCTCCCAAGGACAATTCCAACTGTCCGTCCATTACCCTGGGGGGAGAAGTTTTGTCCCCCTCGGAGAGGGTTCGCAACTTGGGTGTCCTCCTCGATCCACAGCTAAGTTTGGAACATCATTTTTCGGCTGTGGTGAGGGGAGCATTCGCCCAGGTTCGCCTGGTGCGCCAGTTGCGGCCCTATTTGGACCGGAGTCACTTCTCACGGTCACCCATGCCCTTGTCACCTCGAGATTCGACTACTGTAATGCTCTCTACATGGGGCAACCTTTGAAGAATGTCTGGAGACTGCAGGTAGTCCAGAATGTGGCTGCGCGAGCTGTCTTGGGTCTCCCAAGACATGCTCATATCACTCCAGCTCTCCGTGAGCTGCACTGGCTACCAATTGGTCTCCGAACACAATTCAAAGTGTTGGTTATGACCTATAAAGCCCTTTATGGCAATGGACCAGGATACTTGCGGGACCGTCTTCTGCCTCATGAATCCCAGCGACCGGTCAGGGCGCATAGGGTTGGCCTCCTACGAGTCCCGTCTGTTAAACAATGCCATCTGGCGGGACCTAGGGCAAGGGCCTTCTCCATTGCTGCCCCAGACCTCTGGAACCAGCTTCCCTCAGAGGTTCATACTGCTTCCTCCCTCCTAGCTTTCCGGAAAGTGCTGAAGACGCATCTATGCTAACAGGCTTGGGGCATATGAGCTGTGCTCTGCCCCTCGGCCCTAAGAGTGTCCCGCCATCAGTGCTTGTGAATTGATTGTGTTTGTATGTGGTATGAGTGTGGTTAATTTTAAAATTGTTGTTGTATCTTGTTGTGAGCCGCCCTGGGTCTTCTGAGAAGGGCGGCATATAAATGTGAATATTAAATTAAATTAAATTAAATTATGTTGGGTGGTTGTTTTTTTTTACTATCAACTCTATGCCCACTATAGGCTTAGATATTTAGCATTCTTAACATCCTTGCTTGATAAAACAGCCCACTGGGACCTGAATCGAAGGCTGTCCCATTTTCTCCTGAGCAGAACTGCTAAATTTATAGTCAAGGCAATTCACTTAAGAACATGCTATATTGAACAGATCAGGGTCTCATATAAAGGTGATGTATTTATCTGAATCTTGATTCTTTGCATTTACCACATATGTATTTTATTACTGCATTTTCTTTTATCTATTGTATCCTGGAGTTAGAACTTATATTTTACTTTTGTTTTATTTTCTTTCCTTTGATATGGTTGTAAGACTAATCAATTAATAAACTATTACTATCATTAATTCATATGCAATTAGGGATGAAAAACAAGAGAAAAGAAAGCTACAAAGAAGAATGGCTATCAGGTAGCCAGCTCTTGATTCTCCAAGGCATCTAATATGTTGGGAATGAAAGAGCAATAACCTAGCTACGTAGACCAGTGGAGTGGACCATTTAGCATTTTAAGTTCAGGGCAGGCAAGAATTCTTAGTTGGAAGGAGGGCTGAAAGGCCCAATTTTGGATACATTTTAATATAAATTGCTCCCATCTATTACAGTCATTCACAGAATGGGACCACTTTTGTAAAAAGGAACTTGATATATGCCTTTAACAAAATAGTTGTCCTATCCTGCATATACTTGCTGTCTTCTCCACCAGCTTCATCCCACTCTTCCTTCTCTTTTTCTGCTCAAGAGGAAGAGCAGAGGTGGGACAAGTAGAAAGAAGAAGCAAAAGGAAGCACTTCCTTTATTGCAGCATTGGTTCTTCCCTTTAATTGGAGAGTAGGCCTGGTGAAAACGATCCATGTGAGCTTAATTACTTAACTGTCATTAATTGATTAATATGCAATGAGCATTGTTATCCATGGGCTAGATCCATCCCAACCTGGGATTGCCATGGCTATTTGAGTGAGTGTGTGTGAGAGACAGAGGAAGTGGCACATCCCTCTTGAAAATGCATTCCTTAAATTCAGATAATTTAGACCACTCTTGCCTGGTCTCCAAACTGTTCTTTGAGAAAAAGTTGCTGGTGAGACTCCAACAATAGAGCATCCTGGATAAATGGCTAACTTGCTGTCCTCAAAATTCACATTTGGTATGGGATGAAAATTGCTCTGCTTGGTTTGATGATCTCTGCGGTGGCCTGGAGGTATGGAGTGTATTCCTTTGGGATCTTTAGACCTCTCAGAAATTTTCAGAATCTTCAAGCATGGTTTCCTATAGTACCTGCAATGGTTCCACTCCTAGTAGTAGCAATTGTGGGGAGAGGTTATACTGGCATGTACTGTCTCATGGCTAACTTTTTAAAAAATGGTTAGATAAATATACTGCCCAGTCAAAATAGGCAAGATTGCTATGGAAGTCTTGATCCTGTGATTGGAGGCTGGAGGGAGGAACATACAACGTACAACATAGAATCATAGGGCTGGAAGGGACCTTGAAGGCATCCTGTTTCAATTCCCTACTCAAGGCAGAAGACCTTATATGATCCCAGTCAAGTGGTTGAAAACCTTCAGTGATAGAGCACCTATCTTGACAAGATGGAGGTATTTTCTTTCAAAAAACAAACAAACAAGCATCTGGTTCTCATTTGGTTCCAGATTAGTCCATGACTGTACCTCCTCCCACCCTCATCCCCCAGTCATGGAAGAGTCCACAACTTAGGGTCACAAAGTTGACAGGCTGGCATATCTATGCAGTGAAGATCTGTTGTGCCATTCAGTTTCAACATTTTAGCTAATCATGGTTTTCAATGAACCACCAGTTGCTTTTTTTTTTTTATTAAACAAACCCAATACATGATTCTTTTTCATGACCTTAGTCTTGGCTGGTTTATACAATTATATCAACTCCGAGATCCTGCCCATATTTTATATAGAGCAGGAAAGTTTGGGAATGTTTTAGGTAGTAGCTTTATTAAGCAGCATTCAGTGATGTTTGTGGGGAGCTGATTAAAAAAAAATAAATCCTAAGATGGTTACCAGGAGAGATCAAAGCTCTGCTTGGTTTTTATGTGAGACACACATAACCCCTGCTAGTGTCAATTATTGTAACATGAAAACAAAGATTAGCTTATCTCCAAAATGCATTTGTTATACAAAAACTAGAGAAGAATATTATGTCATATTGGAAAAATGATTGCCTGGCATTAGTTTATATATGATGTAATCCAACATTATAGGACATGCTTTTCATCTTATTAGAATGCAGAGAAATTAGATAAATATTTAAGATTCCAGTTGATATCTTTCTAATCATATCTGGCTCCTGTAAAGCCTGGAGGAGTTACTTTATTAGCCTTACAGTAAGATTAGGAAAGCAAACTTAAATTCTACAAGCATGGGTACACATTTCTGAGTGTGGATGAAAATTTCCCCAGTATATCTGAAAAAAATGAGAAAAAATGTAGTTTAGCACATATCAATGTGTATAAACCAATATGCATAAGTATGTTCAAATTTTATACGGTGCTGCTCTCAATATTCAGGTACAGGTAAGCAAGCAAAAAGAAAATATCAAATCAAATCTTTATTACAGTCATAGGCTAGCATAAGGAGGATGGGATAAAAACAATTCGTTTTTTTTTAAAAATATATATATATAAAGTATATACACCAACATAAGGAAGGTGAGGTACATTAAAAAGCAAACATACTCTTTACTTGAAGGAATTTCAAGAAATATAAGAGTCCTGTACTAAAGAAGATGCTAAATATGATAATTTAGTAGATCAGATGCCAGGTTTTGCTTCTTAATTCTCTTGCTATTACACCCTTTTGTGGTTTCAGGATTTTAAACAGTTGTTACTGTTTACTGATCTTTTCAACATGAACTCATTAACTTACCATTGTTCTGGGGTGTTTATTTTATCATTGGTTAATAACTATTTTCCCCAATCTGAAATGTTAAATACTCTGTGAAACCTTTGCTTAAGGCGTATGCTACAGATCATTGAATAGTTTAATTAAGACTCACTGTTGGATGAGGTGTGAACTCTGTTATTGTGTTAAACTAGAAAAAAACTCATCACTGGAATACAATGTAGGGAACTTAGTGTAGGATAAGAAACTAAATCTATGGAGCCCAAAAATATTGTTTTTCTCGAGTTAAACTTTGCCACTGTTTTATCAGTGTAGGAGGGAAAAATAGAAATTTAATGCATTCCGAGTGCCCTCTACCATTCAAGACTTAATTAGATTATAATTTTTAAATGCATGAAAAATTGTATTGCCTAACTCAGAGCCAAAGGGCAGAATCCTTCTTTCAAATTGTTGTATCCAAGCAGTATTCACTTTATCAAAAATATGCTCAGCATTTTGAAAGAATCTTCACTGTGGATGATTACTATCTACATTGCTATAACTATATGAGTTAATGCAAGTGCCATGTGGGAGGCATCCATATACTTGTACTCCTTCGTAGAACTGTATTTTCCTGGTTTCTAGAGTAGAAATGTTGGCCTGGAGGAAGAGGAATTATGAAATGGTTACTACTGACAGAATCTGGATTATTTCTTATTTTCCAGATAGGATACCTGGGAAGCCCATCTAATTCCAATCTACCAAAATAACACTAGATATGTGCAACTATGAGCTTCTTTCTAAATGTACATTATGCTATAGGGCAGGGGTCTCCAACCTTGGCAACTTTACAACTTGTGGAGTTCAACTCCCAGAATTCCTTAGCCAGCATAGCTGCTATAGGGTATAGAGAAGAGTGGAAAACAGAAAAAGAGGAAGAGAGTCTATGGAGATCATCATAAAGCCCGGTGATGAAACAATGAAATAGCACAAAGCAAGTCACAAGTCAACCCAGACATGTTTACTGACTATGAATTTATTGGCCTGTGCTGGAGAGGCTATCAATGGTTACTCTCTGCTCTGGTACCCAAAGGGGTTATGAAGCTGACTTTTTTCCTTAATAAGGAAGCATCAAGTACATGAGAGGTACATGACCAGAAAGCAAAGATGGCCAGGGAATTTTAGATAGGATGACAGTATTTTATCAGACATTGTTTGCTCCAATGTAGCCTGGTGTGTGCTGGGTCCTTGGTGCTCTCTGAGCTTGTTTGTTTTCCTGAAGACATTTCATTACCCAATCTAAGTAGCATCATCAGTGCTAGTAAGAAGTGCAGTTTATATTCTAGTGGCTTGCCCTGTTGGTGTTGGTAGGGGTTCATCATGCATGCAATGTCTAGAAGCCATGGTACGTCCACAAATACAACCCAAAATATGGTTTATATATATATATATATGTCACCATAATAAAAAGGGCCAATTAGAGAACACGCACAGACCCATCAATAACATTTTAAAAGGAATCCAGTTTACTAGAGAAGAAGAAAACAACAGCTTCCTACTTTTTCTGGACATCCTGATCAGCAGAAACTACAATGGCAAGCTAGAAACACAAATGTACAGAAAAACCACCCCTACCAACCAGGTGCTCCACTACCAAAGCAATAACCCAACCCCCCCCATCAAGAGAAGTTGCATAAAGACTTTATTTAGACAAGCCCAAATACTGCAGCAACCGGAACAGCAGAAACAGGAAATATTTCATAATACAACATATTCCAACAAAATAGATGTCTACACAACTTTATCAAAAGTCCCTGATACAGTATAATCAACAAAAAACCTAAAAAAATTACACTGCCATACATCAAGAATATCTCAGAAACCAGTGACAGACTACTGCAACCACATGGAATCAACATAGCACACAAGCCAATTAAAGCCCTTCCTACAAACAGACAGAAGACTGGCAGAATGCACCCATGAACATCAACTAGCAGTCAGAAGACATGATAACAACTCTTTAATTTGACATCATATAGACAGACGTAGCCATAGTTTCAATTGGGAAAATGTGATTATCCTAGTCCAAGTCCCAAAACACCAGGAAATTTCTAGATGCCTGGCACTCTGACAAATTAGCCATCAACAGACACATAGACCTTAACAACATCTACAGCAGGCATGTCAAATTCACAGCATCATGTGACGTCACATGATGTATCATGACTTTTTCCCCATTGCCGGAAATAAGGTGGGTGCAGTTTCAGTATGATGCATCCGGCCCGCGGGCTGGCAGCTTGACATGCCTGATCTATAGAGTAGACTATGCAGAAGAGACAATCAACCAACCAAAAAGGGAACAAAAAGACCAAGCATCTCTCCACCAGCAATCAGCATCCAGATCAGCATAGATTAACTCCAAGATTAACATCAGACCAACAATCAGGTAAATAATACCCCAATCAAGAAACTGGCAAAGAAGCCAACAGTAAACAACTGAACCAAAGACCGCCTCCACCAACACTGACAGGGCAAGCCACTAGAATATAAACTGATAACAAACTGCACCCCTTACTAGCAATGATGATGTTAACTAATTTGGGTGATGAAACGGAACCAATGCAAACTCAGAAAGCATTAAGGAACCCTTATTTCAACCCTGAGTTACAAATATTCTCCTTTATTAGTAGCTTAGTGTCATTATCAACATTCCTATGCATCTAGCTATCTCAAGAATTTATAAAATATGAGTGTTTAAGATTTGAAAATAAATTTGCACAAGCCTACTAGCTCTAGCACTAAGCTTTACAATACTACACTTGGATTTCTGCTGCCATCTTCACTATTGCCTGCTTATCCACAAGACTCCTAAATATCAAAGAGGTCACCTTCGTGAAACTCAGGTTATTACAGTAGTTACTTTTTCTTCTGGTTGCTCTTTCCATTCACTCTAGGCATGCTGTTGTTGGGAGTGGGATAGTTGTCCAGTATTTCCTGGGCAGGGCCTACTGGAAATTGTATTATTATTATTATTTATTAAATTTCTATGCCGCCCTATTCCGGGAACTCAGGGCGGCTCACAGCATAAATAGAAATCCAATATAAAAAACTACATAATACATATATAAAAAATACATATATATATATAAAAAGAGAACCCCTAAATTAAGAAACCATTCATTCAGCAAATGTACACACAAACATACACTGGCTAGCGGCAAGATGTCAACCGCCCCAGGCCTGTCGGCAGAGATGTGTCTTAAGGAGTTTACGAAAGGCGGAGAGGGTGGGGGCAATATGGATCTCCGGGGGGAGTTGATTCCAGAGGGCTGGGGCCGCAACAGAGAAGGCCCTTCCCCTAGGCCCCGCCAGGCGACACTGTCTGGCTGAGGGGACCTGAAGAAGGCCGACTCTGTGGGCCCTAACCGGTCGCTGGGTTTCGTGAGGCAGCAGGTGGTCCCGTAAGTAACCTGGTCCGATGCCATGTATGACTTTCCTCCCATACCTTCATCAGCATCTTTCACCTTCTGAGGAAAACTTGTCAAGAGGAAGTGAGATTGAGGAGCCAAAGTAGAACAGCATTTGCTTTGCTCGAGCTTCCAAGCAGCAAGTGACACTAATGGTTAGGTCAGCATGGACCTGTTCTGAGCAATGGAAAACACTGATATAGGAAGCAACAAAGAATTAGCTAGTCTTTCTTCCACGAGGTCAGTGCTAACAAACTGTCCTCAGCCTTGCTTTGCTTTAGAGACCTGCAAAGATCCTAAATGCAAGGACTGATCACAAAGTATTTTTTTCACCATTGCAAACCTTCACTCAATGAGGCATTTAATAAATGAGGACTACCTTAATTCAATCAAATACTGTAGAAAGATATGCACATTGCCTGCCCATTGCTTGAAAATGCAGTTTATAAAAAGTTTGTTCATCATGTTTGGTGGGACCTGTTTAGTAACGTGTAAGACCAAAATCCATGTTAGTGTTGTTTCTTTTCCTAAAAAAAGATATAGATAGACGAGAACATGAAGCTCTAAGGCAGTATTCAGAAAATATGTCCTATGGGGTTCAGTTACTATCTAATAAATATGCTTAGGACTGTACACAAATAATGCTAGTTACAAGTAAGCCAGCAAAATCCAAATTTTGATACCTGATTAAGCAACTTCGATGCTTTGTGAATGCAAAACCTGCTTTTCTTAAAATGAAATTTTCTCTAATTAGAATTTCATTAAAACAATTGCACATTAACAATTAATGTTACACTTGCTAAACTGCCATGCTAATGAAAACTGCTATGTTTTTTAAAAAAAGGTGGATGAAATTGATTTACATCATTTAAGTTTTCACATCATAAAGAGCACAATATATAATATATGGAGAAATAAAAAGAAAAACCTGAGGTTTCATGGTAGGCAGAATTATTAATTTGTTTTAAATTAATGTGCTAGTGAGCATTTAAAATGTCTCCATATCATAATTCTATTTGTTCATGGAAGAATAAGAATGTCTTAGAACTGATGGAATAATTTTTGAGTTACCACTGGTACATCTGGATTCAGCTAACAATTTCACAGAACTGTTTAGTAAATAATAGATCCTAAGTAAAAATGTTTGCATAAACAAGTTGAAAACATCATTTAGAGATAGTTGCTGGCAGTTTGTTGGAAATTTCTCTACTTTCCTGTTCTTATGAGTGGCCATTCTGAGGCTGCTAAGAATAAAATAGGTAAAGTCCTCTGGGTGGGCCATACAAAGAACAGCTATGTAGGGAATATTGGAAATCAAAGTTTTATAAATATTCATGGACAGACATTGATGTAATATACAACCAAAACTATCATCCAGGGAAAGATGCCATCAGAAAAGAAATGTCCAAAAGTAATTTATATATTCGGAGTGCAATCCTACCAAATCAGAAAGGCCATTTCATCCTTCTAGTTTTTCTTTCATAGCAGGCTTTTAACTGCAGAAGTAATCTATGTATATTTCCAGCGATAGTTTAAGACTGACTGGCTCTCAGCCATTTCACTCATGGGACAAGTGGCATCTCTTGACCCACCAAGTAGCAATTCTGTCTCCCACACACTCATTTCTGAACTGAACTGAATGGAATAAACTGGAAGGATTTGGGGATGTAAGAACATTGGTCCTGAATGGACAAAGATGAAGGTAAAGGAGGAGAAACTGGACAGGTTTCACAGTGTTTATGTTCCTATCTTTAGCTGTGAACAAAACAGACAGAAAAAAAGGGGGTGAGTGGGTAGGGTAAGATGAGTGAAGCACTCCCAACTGGCCAGTAGTTCAGAAAGTTTGCTACACAGAGAACACTTGAATAATCAGGCCATGCATAGAATTTGTGGAGCGTGCCTTAATGTGTTTCTAAGAGATGGCACTCTAACATCATTTGCTAATGATAGCCATCTGGTACCCAGCAGCTGGCCATACTTGCTGGCCTTCCTAGTAGTACAATTAGATTTCCAGGAGTTGGAGGACTTTGCTGCCTGCCCTGTGAATCACTCCAGCCTTCTCTTCCCCACAAATATAATTTGTTCTAACTTCTCATTTCACAGTTTTGGAAGACTGTTGAAAAGAGATGAGGAGATGTGAAAGGAAAGCAGTATGTATAGTTTTGGAGATATATGACTTATCCCCACTATAGTATCAGGGGATCCTGCTTAATGGGGGAATTTGCATGTCAGTCTGTTCATGTCAAACTCTGCAAGTTGATGGGTGCTGTGTTGCAATTAGCCCTTCCCCTTGACGTATATACCAAAGGAGTGGGGCTTTGATTGTGATGCCATGCCTGACATCTTGCAGATCTGCTCTTCTCCTAATGACTAGTTGCTTGGGTGGACAATTGCATCTCTGATAGTCCAGTTCTAATTCTAATATTATGGAGCATTAACATATCTTGGAACATTGCACTGTAATGCAAAACAATCACATCTTCTTGCAAGTGATTGTCCACTAGGATACCAAGGTCCCTCTCACAGTTACTGTTTTTGAGCTAGGTTTTGCCTAATCTGAATTTGTACCTTTGGTTTTTCCTTTCTAGATGTAAAGCAAGGTTTTACACCTAGGCAGTAAAAAGCAAAGGTACAAGTACAGATTAGGTGAAATCTGATTCAAAAACAGTAACTGTGAGAGGGATCTTTGTATCCTAATGGACAATCACTTAAACATGAGCCAGTAATATGCAGCAGCAGCCAAAAAAGTTAATACAATTCTTGGTTGTATAAACAGAAGCATAGAATAAAAAAATCTATTAATACTCCTTTATAAATCTTTAGTAAGACCACACCTGGAATACTGCATCCAGTTTTGGTCACCACATTACAAAAAATATGTTGAGACTTTGGAAAAAGTGCAAAGAAGAAGCAACTAAGATGATTAACGGCCTGGAGACAAAAACATATGAAGAATGGATGCAGGAATTGGGTATGACTTGTCTAGAGAAAAGGAGGACTAGTGGGGACATGATAGCAGTATTCAGTGTTTGAGGGGCTGCCACAAATAGCAGTAGCAATAGCACTTAGATTTATATACCACTTCACAGTGCTTTGCAGCCCTTTCTAAGAGGTTTACAGACTTAGCATATTGTCCCCAACAATCTGGGTCCTCATTTTACCAACCTCAGAAGGATGGAAGGCTGAGTCAACCTTGAGCTGGTGAGATTCGAACTGCAGTCGAATCTCAGCAGTCAGCCGAATTAGCCTGCAGTACTGCATTCTAACCACTGCACCACCATGGCTCTTGATTGGGTCAACTTATTTTCCAAAGCACCAGAAAGCAAGATAAAAAACAATGGATGGAAACTAATCAAGGAGAGAAGCAATCGGGAATTAAGGAGAAACTTCCTAACAGTGAGAACAATTAACCCATGGAATAGCTTACCTTCAGAAATTGTGGATACTTCATCACTGGAGGTTTTTAAGAAAAGTTTGGACAGCCATCTGTCTAAAATGATATAGGGTCTCCTGCTTGAGCAGAGTGTTGGACTAGAAAACCTCCAAGGTCCCTTCCAGCTCTATTCTGATTGATTGAAATGTAAAATTAATGCATTATGAGAAAAAACTGTGCCTTGCTATCTGCAAAAACAAGGAATGTCTCCTTAGGAGGACTCCACAACTTGATTTCAAGACTGCAGCTCAATCGCAAAATAACATCTTCATCCTCCCACTTCTTTGACTTTGGAAAAATAGCAGTGGGAGAAAAAGATTCATACTAAGGGAATCTTCTCTCTTTCCTTTTCCAGGTACATCCAATTTTTTTTTAAAAAAAGTCTGATTTGTGCATGTATCTATTCTATACATAGTTTACATTACAAGCAGCGGGCAAGATTTTATCTTAAATAAGGTCAGCAGATATCTGAACAGACAAAGAAATACAGGGACAATTGGAAAGGAGAAGAAATGTGTGGGGAAGACATACTAACTGTTTTAACTTTCTTGGCATCTGTGACAGTAATTACAGGGAAAAACTGCAAAAAAAAAAAGAGAGATGTACATAGGTCTCCATGCATATGCAATTTCTTTTTTTTCTAGCATCAGAAAGACTGGTTTTTCAATATTTTTGCAATATTTTTCCAACAAATCTTAATTTTCAAGAAAATGTGCTAGCAATCCTATACAATTGATGAGATGTCTCAAAGGTGCTTCTTTCTTCAAAAGGCAACTACACTGGTTTTTTTTTTTTTTTTGAAGAAAAAGAAGAAAATATTTCACCTCATCAAAGAAGCTTCGTTGGTTCTGACACCGTGGGGATGGAAGGATAGGAAGTGACAGTTGAGACTGGATGGTGGGGGAGGTGGAAAGCTAGGCTCTGATAAGATGGTGGTGGTGGGGAATTGAAGGATTGTATTTCTTTGCAGTCATCTGGTCCTTAGTACTCTCTGAGAGCTGTTGAGGCCCCTTGGGGGGTTTATGTGTGCCCTCAGGGGTCATCAGAATCAGGGTGCAAATGACTGTGGAATCTCCTTGGAACTTGCAGTGGTTTATTTTGGCCTATGAAACTTCCCTTTACTGAATGTTTTCAGACAGTAAACCTGAAAAATTATAGTGTATGCCTAAAACAGATTTCATGTTATTAAAAAACAAAACAAGCTCCTTTTGATCACAGGTGCTGTTACCCAGAAAAAGCTATCTTTTGGAGTGGTGTGTTCCCATTCATTCTGCTGTGGGCTTCATACCTGCAAGCCTGTTCAGTGCAGACTATGGCCTGCAGAAAGTGATCCAGTTCATCTCAAACCTCATCTGAATGGTGGTAGCGGGTAATGCAAGGTTGTCAGGAGGGTAGCAAAGAGCATTATAATAACTGTGAGAGTGGATTGACATCCAGGTTAGAGCTGCAGAAATTAAGGTCCAATAGCCTCTTCTTCCAAACATTTCCTGACCCACTAATTAGAAAAATAAATATTGAATAACCTCATGCTGAATCTTCCAAGTTGTTGTAAATCATAATTATCCCAGAAAATACCTTCCATTTCAAGGAGAGTTAATTGGAGCTAGATTTGGCAGAATGGCATGCACATCTTGGAGTAAATGGCAAGATCAGATGCTATAGGGCAGTGGTGGCGAACCTATGGCATGTGTGCAAGAGGCGGCACTCAGAGCCTTCTCTGTAGGCATGCGTGCTGTGGCCCAGCCCCGCCTCCCCCATGGCCCCTCCTTACCAGCAGCTCTCCTGAAGGAGAGTCACCCCCGAGTGCGGCCCACGCGGAGCAGCACAGCCAAGGACATGGCAGTCAGGCAGCGGAGACAAAATTCCACCCTGGTGCCCCGTCATGTGCAGTTGATACTGCAGGGCATGGGCAGAGGGCATGGCAACCATGGCACTATTGGGCTGCCAGGGTGAGCTACGGAGGGCCATGGAGGTGATGAGTGGCCCTGTGGGTGGGCAAGGGCAGGGTGGGCAGGGCAGAGTGGGCAGGATGGGGGGCAGAGCAGGGGCAGGCAGAAGGGGGCATGGCTGGTTTTGGGACACTCAGTTTCTAACAGGTTTGCCATCACTGTTATAGGCAATATAGCTGGAGCTTCAATGCCATAATATCCAAATGCATTTTATAAATAGATGTGAAGTACATAAATGGAAGAATGATAATTATACACAGCAATTCTACAAATTAGTATGCTTAGAGTAACTTGTCTGTCCTTCTGGAAGCACAATCCATCAGAAAAAGAAAACAAAAAGCAGAATCTTTTTCTCATGAATCCCAGCAACCGGTTAGGGCACATAGGGTTGGCCTCCTACGAGTCCCATCTATTAGGCAATGTCATCTGGTGGGGCCTAGGGCAAGGGCCTTCTCCGTTGCTGCCCCAGTCCGCTGGAACCAGCTCCCCGCAGAGGTTCGCACTGCTTCCTCCCTCCTAGTTTTCTGGAAATTATTGAAGACTCATTTATGCCAACAGGCTTGGGGCGTAGGAACTGTACTTTGCCCCTGGGCCTACGAATGTGCCTCCATCAGTGGCTGTGTGTTGATTGTGATTGTATGCTGTATGGATGTGTTTTGGATTGAATGAATGTGTTTGGATTGGATGGTTGATTGTCATGGTAAATTGTTTTATTGTATTATTGTTGCAAGTCGTCCTGGGTCTCAGGAGAAGGGCGGCATAGAAATTTAAATAAAGTTTAAAGTTTAAAGAAGTTGCTAGCTGAATTTCCAGGGAACCCTTTTTACCCATTCTTCTCTTCATTCTTAGTCTTGTGGGATCTTCACAGTAACCATAAGTTGCAGCAGACATTTGGTAACTGCCAGCAGAGCTTCTTCTTGCCTTCTAAATTAACAGCATTACCAATACCCCCCTGTGCAGTGGTCCACACATAGTCAAGAAGGAAGATAATGTAGCTACTGCCTAATCAGTTTTGACAGGACCATGAGCCACCCAGAGCTTGCTGTGTGAGCAGACACACCAGGAGCCTTGACTAGAAGATTGCACGTCATGTTTGCGGCAAATCAAAGATTTGTTCGACTGCAAAAGAATGTCATTGACTTTGCCGTGAAGGCTGTATGAATGAAGCAGCCTTTGTAGAATGCAAGTAGCTTATTCGCAAATTTGCCTTTAAGTGTTTGGGAGCTGTCTCTTCCTAGCAATAGCAATAGCACTTAGACTTATATACTGCTTCACAGTGCTTTATAGCCCTTTCTAAGCAGTTTACAGAGTCAGCATATTGCCCCAAATAATCTGGGTCCTCATTTTATTGACCTCGGAAGGATAGAAGGCTGAGTCAACACTGAACCCCATTAGGATCGAACTTCAGGCTATGGGCAGAGTTTGCCTGCAATACTGCATTTTAACTACTGTGCCACTAGGGCAGTTCAACCAGAGGGTAGGAAGTTGGCATCCAGCTTTGCAGCTATGCAGTGTGACAATGGGTTTTTAATAAAGTAGGGCGACTTAGCCGATTCTGCTTCCCTAGTTGAAATAAAAGAAGAAACAAAGGAGGAGGGAGAATATATTTTATTCTCTTCAATGTGCTGAGATACCTTTTGAGAATGTAGCCCTTTTCCAAAAGTGATTTATTTTTCTATTATAGCATGAGGTTGTATCTTGGAGATGTGCCTACCTTCTTCTCTTATTTCCTAACTTTTGCATACACAACACCTGAAGGATGCACTTGAAGAGAAAGTTCTGTGGGTGGATCTTTCAGTCTTACTTTTCCAAAAAAGATTTCTTTTTGATTTCCTGCCCCAGTTTGGAAAGGATCATTTCATGTTTTATGAATATGTGACTGACTTTCATGCTTTTCTTTTTGGCAGATGAAATGCCAGAATTACAATGCTTAGAAGCACTCAATGCTCTTAACTGGTGAAACTGAGACAGTCACATTTCGCTTGGATCCTGCCTTCTTCGGTCACAAACGCACAGCAGTTCTCTCTGTATTTTGCCAGACTTATAGGCTCCAATTATTCTTTCACTGTGTTGCTAATACGGTTCTGTAATTTTTAAATTTTTCTGTTCGTTCAACAGCCTAATACTAAAAGAAAAAGAACATTTTGTCTTTTCCACCTGGATGGATGCTCATGTTGTTTTCCTCCCCCCCACCCCACAAAAGGCTAATTGGAATACTTGTGATCTTCCCCATACCAACTCACTGTTCATCAATTTCGCTCTCCTGTTTGCTCTGTCTCAACATCTCATGTTCCAGGTAGATCAGGTAAATACCCCCCAGATACAGATCCATATGTCCTGAATCCAGATCCAGAATCACCGGCATGAATAAACCTTCAGTAAAACTTGCAAAAATCAAACCTGCAAAACCTTGTCATTTTAACCAATACAATTTCCCCTCATTTTTCTCTGGGATGATTAGGATCTATGACCCTGTCTCCATTTGTTTTTTTTTTAAATATTCTGTATGTTTTAAAGCATTAAATAAAAATGGGCATGCTCTGAATACATAAAAGAGGGGCCTATATCACTGTTGTCATGATGCATATGAAAAAAAGTGGAGCTTCAGTTACACTATTGTGACCACCATCTTGATTTTTTTTGACCATACCCAACAGGCAGTCCAGACCAGCATCATCATTATTTCCAAAAATTCCTATGTTTTTATATGGGTCCCAGTTGGTAACAGCAATTAGGTGCTTTCTAACATCTAACCAGGGTGAGCTGACATCTAACCTATTTCCTTGTGGGTTTAAGCCACTGCTTGTGACTTTGCTTTCTAGGACGATAAAGAATACATTCAATTCTTCTGTGTGGCAATTCTTCAGATACCTGAATAGTGCTCGCCTCCCAACTCAATTTTCTCTTCTGTAGGTTAAACATAAAGAGATTCTTTAACCATTCCTTATAAGGTTTTGTTTCCAGTCCCCCAAAAACTGATCTTTCTGGACTGCAGGGCACAAAATTGGACACAGTAGTCCAGGTGAGGCCCTACAAAAGCAGAGTAGAGTAGAATAGTTACTTCCTGGGTTCTGGATATATGCAGTATGTTCCTGTATGGAAACTCAAAATAATACTTGTCTTTTTTACAGTTGCATCACATAGTTGCATATAGTGATTAAAATACCAGATTAGAAACTGGGAGACTCTGAGTTTTGTCCTGCCTTAGGCATGAAATTCTGTTGGGTGGCTTTGAGCCAGTCACTCTCTTCCTCTCTCAGGCTTTGGAAGAAGACAATGGCAAACTACTTCTGAATATTTTGGCAAGAAAACTGGAGGGTTGTCTAGGCAGTCACCAGAAGTCTAACTCTGACTGGAACACACAAGGACACACAAATGAGTCTTTTGGTGTTGACCATGCCCATGGACACCCTTTTGGAAAAGATCGATCCTCCTCATAGCGGTCACTATGCAAAGATAACCACAATATGCTCTCAATATTCCTGATACGTTCATTAGCTAAATAAAATTGACTACTCTTAATATACTGCATATCAAAAATATATTCTTGGGCTGTGGAAACATTCAAAAGCTGGTTTGATTCATAGCATCATAGAATCAGGGTTGGAAAGGACCTTAGAGGTCTTCTAGTCCAGGGCTTTTCAACCGTTTCACCCATGGTACTACTTTTAGGATATGGCAACATCCGAGTACCACCAGTCACCTAGCAAGGTGTCAAAATCTTGATAAAAAAAAAGGAAAAAAAGTCATAAAGTACAGGTAGTCTTCGACTTACAACAGTTTGCTTAGTGACTGTTCAAAATTACAATGGTACTGAAAAAAGTGCCCCCCCCAAGCCACAGCCGAGCAAGACACATGCCTGCCCGCCTGGCTGCGCTCTTCCTCCTGTCTGAGGTTTTCATTGTTGTAAGCATTTCTGTTGAGGATTGGCAGCAGGGGTGGGGTGGGGGTGTTTGGTTTTTATTCCCCCCATCTGCTGGGTGGTTGTAGCAGGTTTTGATCACTTCACATGACCCTGGGACACTGTGACCATCATAAATATGAATCAGTTGCCAAGCATCTGAATGTAAATCACAAGACCCTGGAGATGCTGCAACATTCCAGCTGATCAGCGCTTCTGGGCTCAGCAGAAGCACCAGGATCAGCGTTGAGCTCCAGCTGGAGCCTGGCACTGATCCTGGCACTTCCGCTGAGCCCTGACAGCCCTGCAGCTCCAGCCATCTCTTGTTCAGGCTTGTGCGGTGCTACCGCCAGTTCAGCTCATTCCCCCCCCACTACCACTTTTCTAGGATGGTCGTGTACCACATGCCAGGTGCCAATGTACCACAGGTGGTACCCGTACCACTGGTTGAAAAGCCCTGTTCTAGTCCAATCTCCAGGAATCCTTATTTCATTATTCAATAATTATATCTCAGAAGATTTAGTTTAATCACCTCTTTAAGAGAATGTTCAAACCAATTTAAGACATGAAATAAATTAGGTATTTTATATACATAACCAGAGCCAATGTACTTCTCATATTTTTGTAATGTAACAATACATAGAAATGCTTTTGTAAAGTTAGGCTATGATATATATTTATAGTATGTTTTAAGTTTGCTCCAAAATTTTTCTCCAATTTATTCAAACTTTTAATGCTGTCTGTTACTGGTACTCTGTAAATCCTCTTGTAAGAGGATAGAAACTTGTTTTGTGACTGTAATAAATGTGTCTTCTATTTGTTTGCAGAAGAGGCTTACCTTGCCCATAAGTTATGCCAAGGAATCTGCCAGAAAATTAAAGCATGTGGCTGGAAGACTAGGGACTCTGATTTTTAGCAAATGCTTTATCAATGGTTAAAAGACCCAAATTTACTGTAGATGTCACACATGAAATTGATCCAGGGTATAAATGATTTTGATTTCTAGTGCTATTCAGAAAAGAGTGATTATATTTATTTAGTTTTGACAGGCAGAATAAAGGCCAGAAGGCAATTTACAACTTCTTAATGCACACGCATACAGAGACACACAGACGGACATCATGTAATCCATTAAAGGAGGTTCAGTCAATCATAGTACTTCTTCTAGAGGAATTCTCCAATCATGTCTCCAGTGCACACCACAGTGTTGATATACAAAGGATGTAATTTAAACTAGAGTGATTAAGCTTGATATTTCCACAAATGCCACTGAGCAGGTGTGAAATTGCAGTTATTGACTGCAAAAATCTCTGGCTAAGCACCTTTTTTTTCCTTCAGAAGGTTTTCAGTGTTTTGAGCCAGCATAGTGATAGTAACAATAATTAAGTGGCATCCATGGAAATGCATTGCTGTCCTTCATAATTTGGAATAATCCAATAAAAATGAACAGTGGCAGATTCTGGTTCAACAAAAAGAAGAATATCATTAAACTGTGGGATTTATTACAAAATATAATGAGGAGCACCAATCGGACGGTTTCAGAATAGGTTTCAGAATAGGACTAAATGGATTAAGGGAGACACAGTCATCTGCTGCTTTATATAGATTCTTCTTCTTCTTCTTCTTCTTCATCATCTTCATCATCATCATCTTCATCATCATCATCATCATCATCATCATCATCATCATCATCATCATTTTAGCCACTGTCTATCCACTGCAGGATGAAAGCCTCTTCCCCATGTTTCCATACAGTCCTGAGTTTTCTTTTGCCAATTGGGCCCACAATGCTTGCTGACAAGCAATACTTGCTTGTCGATCCATCTTATTTTAGGTTTCTTTCCTGGATGCTTTTTATCAAATGGGATCCATTCTACAACTGCCTTGGCCCACCTGCCATTAGTTCTTCTTAGCACCCTCTGCCTTCGGGTAGGTCTTTCCTCTGCAGTAGGTAGTTGTCCTAGGGTTTCCAAGCAATGAGGGCTGTTTTTAAGGTTGTATTAGCAAGTGGAAGGAATAGACCATAATCCGCCATGCTGGTCCAATGCGGCTTGGCAGATATGATTGGTGTTACTCTGGGGCAGGGGTCTGCAACCTTGACAACTTTAAGACTTGTGGACTTCAGCTCCCAGAATTCCTCAGCCAGCATAGCTGCAAAAGGAATTGGCTGGCAAAGAAATTCTGGGAGCTGAAGTCACAAGTCTTAAAGTTGTCAAGTTTGCAAACCCCTGCTCTGGGGTATCCATCAGGGCCTGTTCACCTTGAGAGACCCTTCTGGACATATATATGTGTGAAGACATAGCCCACAATTTCATTTGCTTACACAAGCCCCTTTGCCTCATCAAGGCCCCTATCATAGAAGGAGGTATATATATCCTTGATAGCTGCAAAAATGCAAATCCCGGGCATATTTGTTCAATAACACAATCTTTGATCTCCGGGAGAGGTATAAACCAGTTGTTTATTGCTAAAAAGATATTTAAAAACAATAAAAACAACTATTTACAATGTTAAAAGAAACAACTTAGCTTTCACTGGTCCCCTGCCAGCGTCCTCAGAGTGGGGCTCAGCGGGTGGGGAGATTCTTTTTATACACCTTGCTGGTCTAACTGCTTACTCATTGCCTGTGTGATAGGGCCATCCTTCCTGATTAACTGTAATTGCCTTGGTTGCCCCGCCTTCTCTTTTTTTGCACTCCAATTCCACACTTTTCCCCTCTCTCATCCTTGTCAATCTCCTCCCTCCCAGCACCATTGCTGCTGGTGTGCTCTCTAACCGCTCCCTCCCTCCCAGAGAGTGGGAGTGGGGAAGGAAACTTAGTTTAAATAAATTTAAAATCTGTGCACCCTTAGCATATCATTGCTATTACCAGCAGTCCTTTGAAATACTGAATCTCAAAGCTCATGGATTTAAAATAGATTGTCTGGCTTACCAGCTCTTTTTTACTGACACAAGAAAAAGGTTTCTTTGACATAATTAGAGAAAAAAAATGAAAGATACATCCAGAGGAATCAATTACTTATTGGTATAAGTTTGGGGAGGAAGAACATTTAGCTATTTTACTTTTGATGCCACACATTCAACAGAGCCTTATCAGTATTTCAGTATCCATACTTCTTTCCAGAGTAATGCAATCATGTTTGCTAATTAATTTTCAGGCAAATTTTGGTAGTCCATAAGTTAAGAAAGGAGGAGTAGAAAATGGAAGAAAAGGGAAAAAGAAAACAGAGAAAAGGGATAAAGGAAAAGAATGAAATATGAGCAAATTCAGTTTTTTATTTATTTTAAAAATATTCACATATGGAGACACTTAACATTATTCAAAAGAAATGAATAATGACAGGCATACTGGAACTAGGAAAAGAAATACCAGACCAGATAAGCAAAGAAGCCAAAGTGGCACATAGCCTGGAGAAATTCAGTCAGGGAGATAAATAACTTCTTTTTAAAAATGGGAAGGTCTGGATAGGAAGGGATGCTCTTTGGGGGTATTGAGCACCTTGGAATTGACTTTCTAGGTCAACAGAAGCCTTCTGAACTGTCCATATGATTTATTCATTGGGTGGATTTCTCAGTAAAGGAAAAAACAACTGGGAATAAAGGAAATTCTGTTAAAAAAGAAGTAGCCTTAACCACTGTGATGAACTCTCTGGAAGTCACATTCTGCACCAGTCAGTACTGGTGTCAAACTTTTCAAAGACAACCCAATTTGATAACCTTGACTTCTCCATTTATAAGTTTGGCATTCGGTGCCATAGGTGGGAGTCCATTACTCAACATTGCTTATTCAGGATGAACATGCAGTATAGAAACAGATGAGCAAAGAATGCTGGGCAGAGTTTGCACATTCTTTTAATACAAGAGTAGGCAACCCATGGCAGTTATTCCTGAACAACAACTGATCAGGGATGTGCCCAAGTAGGTCAAAAGGGGTGATACATCTGAAATAAGGGGCAATGTTTCAACAAAATTGAAATGTTGACATTTTTGGCACTTCTCCCAATTCCTCTGCCATTGGCCATTATATCCTAGTGATGGATGGCATGAGTTTTACCCCATCAATATTTGGAGGGATATTTCTGCACTAAACTGAATCTTAGTTTCTATTACTATGGTTTATTAAGTTAAAATTGGTTGGGCTTATACATTGAAATATCAATCATGGTGTACAAGCCCAACAGCAGTGTCTATATCAGCGGTTCTTAACCTTTTCCGGGGCTCGACCCCGGCCCGCATCGCGCATGCACGGCGCGACGTCCCGCATTGCAAAGGGGAAAAAAATGGCGGACCAAAAAAAACAAAAACAAAATGGCCGACCAAAAAAAATGGCGGGCCCGCATCGCGCATGCGCGGTGCAATGGGTGCATCATGCATGCGCAGCACGACGGGTGCATCACGCATGCACAGCGCGACGGCCCGCATTGCAAAGGGGAAAAAAATGGCGGACCAAAAATAAAAATAAAAAAAAATGGCCGACCAAAAAAAAAAAATGGCGGGCCCGTATCGCGCATGCGTGGCGCAACGGGTACATCATGCATGCGCAGCACGACGGGTGCATCACGCATGCACAGCGCGACGGCCCGCATCGCAAAGGGGAAAAAAATGGCGGACCAAAAATAAAAATAAAAAAAAATGGCCGACCCAAAAAAAATGGCGGGCCTGCATCGCGCATGCGCAGTGCGACGGCCCGCATCGCAAAGGGGAAAAAATGGGGGACCCAAAAAAAATGGCCGACCAAAAAGAAAATATGGCCGACCAAAAAAAATATGGCGGGTCCGCATCGCGCATGCGCGGTGCGACGGCCCGCATCGCAAAGGGGAAAAAAATGGCCGACCAAAAAAAAATGGCCAACCAAAAAAAATGGTGGACTGCGGTGTTTGGCGACCCCCGTGAAATGGTCGTTCGACCCCAAATGGGGTTGCGACCCACAGGTTGAGAACCGCTGGTCTATATAATACAGTGAATATATAAAAGTCAATATAACTTGGTATGTTGTGTGAACCTAGATGTGAAGGCTTCTAGATGGACAGAAACTATATACTGTAATAGTAATGAGAACATTAAGACTGTTTTAGAGTTTCTTTTTGTCTATGATTGTGCCCTATAAATAACTTCTAATATGGGCTGGCGTATCACATTAGGAACATGAGTAGGTTATGAGTTCCCTCTCCAGACTACTTTATTAAATGAATGTCTGTTCTGATTAAATGAATGTCCATTTTTCTGACGTAAGCAGAAAGATTTTGGATTTTATAGAATTTACGTCATGCCATGTACAGTCTTTTTCTACATGTTAAGGCATCTGATGGAATTCTATCATCATGAAATTCTTTTTGAATTGTGTGAATCCACATTTTGGGGATTTTTCTCACAACAGCATGTGCTGTTCGAAATATTGAAGCTCAGTGGACATTATAGAAGATGGGACACACATATAGACGAAAATATGTATCTCATTCACCTAGATGAAACTAACAATGATTAAGTTAAACATAAAAAGATACCGTGGCTTCATTGGCCTGGTAGGAAGAAGATCAAATTGGAAATGAATTTAGAAAAGTATTCAGTGAAGCAAAAGCTAATGCCTACAGAGATGATTTTCTAAAGAATGCACTGCAAATGAGAGCGAAAAAAATATCAAACAACCTTTTTAAAAAAAAGAAAACAGAGCTATTTGATCCCAAGCATTTCGAAAATCTGTAAAGATGAAGGTTCCATTCTAGTATAAAGCTTAATTTATGTTTTTGATTTCTTATATTCTATTTTTAACTTTCATTGTGCTTTGAATTTTCTGCACAAAGACAAGATTGCACACTGTGTAAAACAAACAAAGTACAACCAACTAATCAACAAACTTTGCCAAATATGTTAAAGTCAAGTTATATGGTGTCTTTCTGAAGCTGGATTCTATAAATATCACAACTGGGCAGGCTGTGAAAATATTAGAAAGAGATCCTTTGGATCTTAAGTGAGTATGGACACAGCTCTTCTCTATTCAAGACAAACCCAGCTATTCTCTATTCAAGATAAATAAAGTAGATTGCCAGTATCAATTTTAAATAGCATTGCCAAACTAGTTCCTTAATTTAGATAACAGACTCTATTATTTTATGGCTAAATTGCTTATATGGAAGCTTCCAGCTGGGTAGTACAGATATCTCATCTGATTACAAATAGAGCAATATTTAAAGGAATTATTCAGTAATAACCAGAGTTCTAAAAGTATGGGGGGAAAGGGATAAAAAAAGAATTAGTCCAGATGTATCATTTCTTGCTTTGAATTTGAAATATTTATCTTCATGAAGAAGAATGCACAAAGATGTTTGTTCAATGGAGGGACAGTAAATCATATAAATTACAACACTTAATTATTATTAAGACAAAGATGAAATTGTTAGAGATTATCTCTTCAGAGGGGTAAGAATCAGTTCGCTGGTTTCAATATCCATTTTGGATTTGACTGAATTTTAAAAAAATATCAACATTCAGATAATTTATTAGGGCTTCTTTTTACATATTTCTGGTGAATATGATTCAGAAATTGAACAAGTCCATATGATTGAATGAACCTAGAATTTAAATAGAACAATTGACAGGTAACAATGGAAGTATCAATAGAAGAAAACTCTAAAATACATGGTTAGTATTTATGCTAGTCTGTGACTATAATTAAGATTGAATTTGCTGGTTACTATTAGACTGCGATAAAATTGGTAGAAGATGTTTTCTTGATAGTGTGGATTGCAAACATAGACCATCATCTTCATAATGGATGGCAATATTGAAAAGGTCAACAATTTTGCAATTGATTCTAAATAGACCCAAACAAATTTTAAAAGTGGATTTATTTTCTCAGTATACTTTTTTAAAACATTAAGAAGTACTAAACATATTTCTCCAAAGAATAGTAAACTGGCTTGTACATTGCAAAAGCCACTAGAATTATTAATATTTCTCGTTGTAGATTATGAAAAAAAAATCTTCCATAAAAGAAGGCAAAATCAAATTATTTGGAGTGTGTGCTAATGATAAAAAGAAGCTGATCCTCTGAACAAAGTATCTGAGATTGGATTTAATTCTAACCATTTTGGATTACAGTCTGATAAACAAATTCATGCTACTGGTATTTCCAAAGGATTTTTTTTCTAACATAAGATTATAATATTTAATTGTTTATGTTTTGTTGAAGTTGCCAATTTTTCTAGAGTAGGTAGAAATTATGCAACTCCTTTATCTTGCTTTATAATTTATTATTTAAATCACTTGAAGAGAACAGAAGGAGAAGAAAGGAAGAAGCTTCTTACAACTAGTATATTGAAATTATATCGCCTGATTTATTTGGCACAGTGTTTTAGGTGATTAGTTATCTACAATTGTTGAATATGATTGATCTGTTCCTTGAGGAAGAAAATGTGGACTCTGGGGAAGAAATAACTAAATGAATATTATGTCAAGATTTGGGTTACATGATTTATTTATTTTTATTGATTATGTGCCATCAACTTAGTGTCAACTCTTACCACATAGCTGAAATTATTTCACTATATGAAAACTCCCTTATTAATCTAAAACACTTTATTAAAAAAAGAATCATCTGTGATGTTAATAGATATTCCAATTAAGACAGTTAAAGAAGCTCACAGCAACCTTCACAAATATATTTCCAAAGTAGGAAAAAATGAAATTCAATGTTTCACCTTAATTGTAGACAAGCTGCTCTTGTCTTAGCATCCACAATTGGTGACCTTTCAAAGTTTGTTAATAAATGGCCCTCTTATAATGTCAAAGCACTTAATCGATACCCGCAGTCAAAGCTCTTCGTAAGACAATACCACATTACACACAAAAGCCATCTGTGGGTTTGGGATCTTCTGCATTAGAAATATGAGCTCACAAATCAATTTTCATTTTTTAAAAAAAGCCATCAAGTTTCCTTTCCTTGCACTTTTCAGCTGCAGATATAAAACCTACAATCTAGGACTGAAAGCATGTTCAGGGGCTGTACCTAAGAGATCATAAATGTTACTTAATCTGTTGAGGTTTGGGCATTTCCTCTGTTACCATCTCTATGTTTCAAAATACTTTCAGGGAGAAACAGTAGATGAAACATAAACCAAAATTAAAAAAGGACTTAGAGAGATCTTGCTCCTTTGAATATTATATGGAAATAGAAATTTAATTTTACCAGTTATCTGTCAGTTGATATGCAAATTGCAATTTGCTGAAGACCTGTGTCCTGCTACATCTGGCAATCTCATCCCCTCTTGCTCACATTGATAGAATTTTAGCTAAAGTGATCTGGAGGCATTTTGGGGGAATAGAGCCCCAAAATTAGATTGAGAAATTCCAGACTAAAAAGACCTGTTTTGTAAAAGATATAGGAAAAATTATAAATGAAGTATAGGAAAAATTTACACAATTACAGTGTTTGGCTTTGACTGAAAACATAAAATAAAATACTTTTCTGGGCTATGTATGGATATAAATGTAAGGACTGGGTGAATATTCATTTCAGAGATTTGATTTGAAGTAGATTTAATTGAATCACTGAATCAATTCATCAAATTGAACTAAAAACATGATTCAATAATTCCATTGCAAAAGCCCCTTTTCAAATTAATTTGAAAAAAAACAACAACAAATCAAATCAGCCCAAGAATATTTTGTAATAGTTATCTCAGGTATACTTGTATATAAACCTGCCCATACCTACTTTGGCTGTTACATTGTTAACATCAATAAACATGAAAAATGCAGGTTAGTTTATATGTGGGTAGAATATTTTCATGGTATTTTGGTTAAAACTTCTAGGGTCAGCTATGGGTGGGCTTATACTCAAGTATACAGTATACATATTAATATTGCACTATAGAGAAATGCAAGGAAGAAAAAGTGCAACTCCAGTCAGAATAAGGAAGAAATACCACACAGATAACATGGGGATTGGATTCAGCTGAACCATTAATATTCCATGAAAATGGATGTGAAAATTTAGTCATGACTTAAATCTTATTGCCTTGGTACATATACAGTATTCCATTAAGCTAGAGTATATTTAACTGTCAATCAATCACCCTTTATTATGGTTAAAAACCAGCATGAGGAGGGTTGGGGTGCAATGAATTTAAAAGCATAAAAATAAAATTACATAAAAAGCTAACAAATGTAAAGAAGAAATCTGAAAATAATTAAAAAAGAGAGATAAAACAATAAATGGACATTAAAAACTTGCCACACTAAACGTGTCTAATACAAAAAATACAATGTCTAATACAAACTTATAATAACAGTCTAGGCGCTCATTAAAACTGATTTGTGACAAAGGTTATCTTCTGACATATCTGAAGTGCTGCACATAATTTGGCAACAGTCCTACGTGCCTGAGGATTAATGCAATAATGGTGAAATGAGGCTAATACAAATGTCTTGGTGGTATACACACTGAAGAAATACACGTTCTGTGGATTCTACATGGCCAGAGTCATAGGGGATTGTCTCTCTGTGTGGGGATCTGTCTGTATTTTCCTTCAAGGACAACTGAGGAGAGAGTGTGGTTCTCCATAAAGGAAGGACCTAGGGAACAAGGCCCTGCCAGATTAAAGGCCCTCAGATGGTCTGGTACTTCAACATTTGTAAAGTATGCAATAAGGGAAACAGAGTACCTGTTGGATCCACTGGCAATAAAGGTTGAAGAGGTCCAATTGGTGCTCTGTATCTGCTGTATACTGTTTAAAGAAAGCTTTGGCCTGATGATATCCCCTGCTGAGTAGAAGACCCAGAGATAATCCAAAGGATGAGATTTTAGTTATTGTTGTCTTTTCCCATGTGGACTGAAAATCCTCCCTGATAACTAGTGGAGCAAGGCCAAAACCATAACAATGATCATGACATCCACCCCCTTGACTATCTTCATCATGAATAACCACCACTGTGGCCCTGGGACCAGTCCAGTGTGCAGGTGGGCCCGGAAGTTAATTCTGCAGTACATGGCCTGCATCTTCTTCATCTACAAAGTTGGGGACAGCTGCAAGAGTGCCCCAGAGGAGCTGGAACCACTCCCCCAAGTCTAGAGGGCCAATAGGAAGAAATCCATGGGGGGGAGAGTTCTTTCCTTGGGAGGCCCCACTATTCTGAGGGCTGGTTACTCTAAGCCAGTAGCATGGTACTAAGCCAGTGGTATCGTTATATACACTTTAGCCTCTACCTTCATGAGGCCCATTTCTAAACTCAGGGTGACACTAGAGATGCATTTGGGAGCTTGAAGAGCTGATCTTAGGAATTTAAACTAAACAAGTTCTAATCCTGCAATGTTTTGGGCACCATAGAGAAGTTGTGCTATTGGCTTGGCTTCCAATAATTTGATTGCTACAGAAATGAGGAATTTAAGGATGGTAGGTGAGGTCCTCATTTTCAGCAACATCGTGTGGGGATTCCTACTGTTGGCAGAATGTAGGATGTTTCACTGTGGTTTCTTGAATAAGCCACATTGCTTGAATTTACAGAACATCTTACACCAGGAAGCATACCCCATGCTAAGATAAAACCAAACAACTGAATCCCAGTCACTGAGTTTAGATTTCCTCAAGGGTCTTTCCTAGTGCTGACAAGATAGGAGGAACAGTGGACAGCTTTTCTTCCCATTGAGATTGAATAATGTGAGATTCAGCATGAATGGCATATTCACCAAGAGAAATCAATTGTTCTACAACTCTTGTAAGTATGCCCTGCAATTCAAATTTAGAAAAAAAAAATCCAGAGAACTATAGAATTTTCAAATGGTATTTAATTCAGCTGTTAAGATACCCATTCTGTAGACTGAAGAGCCTATATTTAATATCTGTAATCTTTTCAATGATCTCACCACACATAACTCTATCAAATTCAGAAAAAATAATTGATAAATAAGTAGAATAAAGTCCTTGGTAATAGGAAAATGATATTGGTTGAACCTTTCAAAATGTAAACAGAAAACAAAAGAGCTTAATTCAGTGGTAGACTACCTCTTGAGTTTAGGGTCACATTTTGAATTTTGACACTATGTAATACAATGAATGTTTATGGAGATTCTCAATCATCCAGGTCATGGTTGTTCCAAAGGCAGTTTTCCAAAAGGCAAATTTTCTTAGTTGTTTTTCCTTGAAAATATTTCACTTCTCATCCAAGAAGCTTCTTCAGTTTTTGTTGAACTTCTTCAGAACTGAAGAAGCTTCTTGGATGAGAAGCTAAATGTTTTCAAGGAAAAAAAAAACAAAGTCCAGTTGCCTTTTGGAAAACCACTCTTGGGACATGTGATGGGACATTCAGAAAATGCTTGCTGTGCACCAAAAAGTGAAAACTGCCTTCTGGGAAGCTGTATCTGCCATGAAGGGGAGTGCTTTGTGGTGCTCAAAGGCATCATAACATGATGTTAAAGAGCAGTGCCTTATTTGCACTGTGCTAGCTTTCTAATTACTTTTTCATTAGAATACAGTTTCGATTTAAAATCAAAAGTGAGTCTTACAGGGAACTGGGAAGGGCCATGAAAATGTCTGGAGACATAATATGAGGAATACCAGAGTTGGGTTACAAAAGTGTGGACAATCACAAGTCCAAACTTAGCACATAGTTCTAAGACAGTGCTCTTTTTCCTGGATAGAAGCAAAGAACACAGAAATGGTTTTCTTTACCTTTCATCTCATAAGTGTCCAGATTTTGGCAGCTCTAATATTGCTACCCACAGGCTCTAGATAGTCTGCCTCTTCTTCTCCTCATTCCCCTTTTCTTTGGAAAACATTACCAATAGGGTGCAGTTCAAGAAATATATAACTACCTGTTACTTATTGGAACATTCCACTGTTTAACATGATCTCCCTCCCGCCTTCCATTTTATGCCATTAAATATAATTAATTTTGTCTTATTTTAATTGATATGCACTCCTTAACAAACATTTTTGGCTGTACTTTAATGAAATACTGGCAAGTTTTTGAAGGAGCAGAAAAGAAGGAGGAAGAGAGAAGTAACCTTGAGGGTATGACATTCACCCCCTCAACACAAAACACTCTCCAAAGTGTGAAGCCTTTGGGATGAAGCTGAAATTAGTGCTAAGATGGTGTTCTTTTTCCTGGATAGAAGAGACACTGCAAAAAGTGGCTTGTTTTTTTTTTAAGAAACCCTGTCATTCCCTTTTTCTAAGCTGAAAACAATGTTGGCTATAAATTAGCTATTTCTAATTTAACAAATTACCTTCCCCCTAAGATAAGCTTAAATTTAAGATGAGCCTTCTCCTTGCCAAAAAGAAAGCAAAAATGATAACACTATGAAAATCCTGCACAATGCCCAATTTTCTCACATTGTTGACCTCCAGTTAAAATGAATTTGGAGAAATCTTCCTGAGAAAATCAATATTGTGTGTGTAAATGCACACAATATATGTGCTTAACAGAAGTCATACAAAACAGAAATGTGTTAATTGGATTAATAATTTTATATATCAAAATGAATTGTCCATAAGATAAAGTACAGGTAATCCTTGACCTATGACCACAGTTGAGCCCAAAATTTCTATTGCTAAGTGAGACATTTGTTATGTGAGTTTTGCCCCATTTTATGACCTTTCTTGCCATAGTTGCTAAGTAAATCATAGCAGTTGGTAAGTTAGTAACCTGGTTGTTAGGTAATCGTGCTTCCCCATTGACTTTGCTTGTCAGAAGGGGGTTCACATGACCTTGGGACACAGCACCGGTTATAAATTTGAATTAGTTGCCAAGCATCTGAATTTTGATCATGTGATCCTCAGGATGCTACAATGGTCATAACTGTGAAAAATGGTCATAAGTCACATTTTTCAGTGCTGTTGCAACTTTGAATGGTCACTAAACAAACTGATGTAAGTTGAGGACTGCCTGTATGCCATTTGCAGTTCCTCTCTATCTGATACCACTATTCTATGACATCACAGTTATCAATTTATGCATGTAAACTCCAATGAAAATAGATTTATAGAAAATGTCAATTTCACACCTTTTCCCAATCCTTAAGTAGGCAAAATCTATTGTTATAGAGGAGAGGAGGATATAAAGTGGTACCTACTTGAATCTGGTTATACCAGTTTTACTTTCAATTGCATTCAGTATTCAAGATTTCTGTCACTATAATTGAATCACCTATTCAATGGCATTTTTCCTCTCACATATTTATTTCTTCCCTTGGCTATCAGCTTGGCTCAAACTAAAGAAAAAGATTTCTTGAGCTGTCTTTAAAGCTTCAGAGAAGCAAACATGATTACACACATAGAGGTTCATTTTTTAAAATATATATATATAAAGACTACTGAGGAAATTACTTAACTACACAGTTGCCTGGCTGCAATTTATATTTAATCAGTACTTTAACACAAAATATCTTCCTTCTTGTAGCAATCATTCCAAATAATTTAGTTTTTTATTCACAATCTTATCACAAAGATTAGGTCCTCCCTCCTTCCCCTTCCCCTTCCCCTTCCTTCCTTCCTTCCTTCCTTCCTTCCTTCCTTCCTTCCTTCCTTCCTTCTTTCCTTCCTTCCTTCCTTCCTTCCTTCCTTCCTTCCTTCCTTCCTTCCTTCCTTCCTTCCTTCCATCCATCCATCCATCCATCCAACAAAACTGATTTACCTGATTTATATTTTTAAAAAGCTGTTCTATATTGTAGCAACACAGTCATTTACACTGAATGTGTAAGATTTCCTTTAAAAAGCTTGATTTGCTCCACAGTAACATTATTTCAAGATTAACATCACAGTTCAACATCACTCTAATTATTCCCTGACTTTTCGGGGGTTAACAAATCTCCATTACACTGAAAATGGTTAGGCCAGTGTGAAAATTCTCAAAAAGCCTCATTATTTTGACCTCTTTTTAAAATATACATGACTTTTTAAACATTACCCTTTGAAAATATAGACCCAGGAAGACTCTTATGTTCTAAAACAGCACAACTCAATGTCATGTTTGTCAGAAAGAATATCTAATTAACAATATGAAGCTGCCGGTTCTTGTCAATGTTAAGGTAAAGATAGACTCATTTAAGACAACAAAGAATACACACAAACATGGTCATTTTTTTAATATGAAATTTTATACCACAGTTTCAATCAAAGATAGTTGTATGTATTTGTTTATTTTTACAATATGATAAACCTAAATCTGCCAATTGGTCTCCGAACGCAATTCAAAGTGTTGGTTATGACCTATAAAGCCCTACATGGCATCGGACCAGGTTACTTACGGGACCGTCTGCTGCCCCATGAAACCCAGCGACCGGTTAGGGCCCACAGAGTCGGCCTTCTCCAGGTCCCGTCAGCCAGACAGTGTCGCCTGGCGGGGCCTAGGGGAAGAGCCTTCTCTGTTGCGGCCCCGGCCCTCTGGAATCAACTCCCCCCAGAGATCCGTATTGCCCCCACCCTCTCCGCCTTTCGCAAATTACTGAAGACACATCTTTGCCGTCAGGCCTGGGGCAGTTAACACCTTGCCCCAGCCAGTGTATGTTTGTTTGCATGTCTGTCTTGGATGATTGGTTTTTTAATTAAGGGGTTTTTATAATGTATTTTAATGTCTGATTTCTATCTATGTTGTGAGCCGCCCTGAGTTCCTGGAATAGGGCGGCATAGAAATCCAATAAATAAATAAATAAATATTGGGAAGGCAAAAATCTATGGTGGACCACATGTTGAAGATGATGAGATAGAATAATGTAAGAGGTGAGAAGGTTAATGTAATCTTGGATAGTGTTGCATTCAGCTTAGAGGACGTATCATAACCACTGAATTTAAACAACATTTAAAATATTGGGTCCAATTCTGGACATCACACTCTAAAAAAAGCCTGGAAAACCTGGAGCAAGGTCAGAGAAGAACTACCAAATTGATAAAAGTTGAGAACCAAACTTTCTGAGGCATTGTCGACATCCAGCTTGAATAGCTGAATAAAAATCTGGGATCAATTCAATTCTGAAATGCTTATTGTTTATTGAACGCATAGTGTTCTGATGTATTTAAATAGTTTGTCATGTTTAGCTTGTAAAAGAGAAAACAAAACACTGATAGGAAAGTAGAATACAAAAATATATAATATTTGGAGGAATTTCCTGACAGTAACAGTTGTTAAATAGGTTAATGGTTTTCTTCCTCCACAACTTTTAAACATGGCTTTTAAACATGGGTGGAATGGCTACTTGGCAGAGATGATTTAGCAGATTTGGCCAGAAACGTGTGGGGGTTATTAATGAGCAAAACCTTCTGACCTTCTTTGACCCCTTAACCTGCAGCCCAAAGAAAATTTCTTTGGGGATAAATATATGGTCAGTGGCACTTGCATCCCCCAAATTAAGCCATTTTAAATATCTCAAATTTTAATGAGATCACCCCAATCTCATGAGATTTCAGGCACAACTTTCTACATTGGTTGGAAAGGTTTAATTTATTCTTTTTTTTAAAAAAATTTCTTCATTGAGGACAGTCATATGGGGACATCCGGCACCCAAAAAAGATTGCTGGAACCACTGGTAAACTAACTTTGGAAAGTGGCTATAGGTTGAGTAAAGACAAATGAATTGCACCTTAAGCCAAACAAAACAGAACCACTCATTCATTGTCTTGAATTATGGTGGTTCACAAGACTATTATATTAAGCACAGAAGTCTTAGTGGGAGTGTTATTTGTAGAGCTCCAATCAATCAGTAAGCAACCAAACATCATTATTCCATGCAAGCAAGACCTTCCTCCCTAAATTATTTGGCTCTGTATATCATAACTATTGCAGTATTCTGAGGATTAAAAAACTTCCAATAAACTCATCCACCATAAATCTTCATATCAAGGTTTTGTTCCTTCTTGGTGCAATGTCCTTCTAGTATGCTTTGATCAGCATCATAAATTTGTTTTGCATAACATGTCTGAGACATTTGAAAACCAACATCCATCTAATGACCCTCAAATCAGATCTAAAGAGAATTAAATTGAATCAAATAAATAAAGTCAACTCCTAAAATTTTGTTTGTGGTTCCATCTGTCCTAGTTTATTGTGATCAAGAATGTAAAACCATGATAGGCTATGATGCGGATTACTAGTAATTCAGTAAATTAAGGATAGGTTGTAATTCTAAAGAGAAAAGATGCTGCTAACAAGAAATTCAAATCATCAAAAAAGTTAACAAATACACGGTAATACAAAACCTTAGGCATATTTTCACAGATTTTGAACTGTAATTGAATGTAAATATAATAATATGAATGATAAACATTCATTTATTATCATCCCTCTTTGCCTAAGTAACTAAGCTCGATAAATTAGCTTGTTTCTTACTTACTAATGGTAATATAGAAACAATTCAAAGAATCAAAGGGGAGCTGAGTTGTGGGCTGTCTGAAAGTTGACAATAAAGCCTTCTATCTCAAGACATTAGCAAACTAGTGGAATGGTGAAACTGAACTAACTTAAAATGGAAGCAAAGTGGCAAGGAGAAAGTTTGGAAATAAAAATAATGGCAAAAAATCCCACTATTGTTGGGATTCAAATCATCAATATCTATGCTACAGAAGCCTAACTGTGCTATTATAATAATTTATAAAAACATTTGTCAGTTAGTTCAAATGATTTATATGGCTACCCATCTCACAATGATTACATTGGGTGGTGTACAAGGGTGAAAACAGCAAAACCACAATGTACAATTTCTGGTCTCCAAGGATAGAACAATGACCCCAATGGGGAAAAAAAATGCATTTGCAGTAGCAGAGTTCATCCAAACGCATGGTTGAAGAGCTAATGTTAGCACTGGCTAAGATGAAGGGTTGTTTCTGTCCCTGGACAGCAGACAATAAGCAGTTAAGATTATCCTGCAGTCGACTGAAAATGCTCTCACCCAAATCGGCACGCTTGAACAGATAAGGGGAGGGAAAGTGTGATTATGAAACAGAGCAGGGGCAGGCAATGTGGAGCTTGCTTTTGTGTCAGTGGGTGATCAGTAGAGGGTGAATCATCCATTTCTGCCCTCCACAAACAATTGCCAGCCAGTTCTGTGGACGGTGAGTCTGGATTTGCTTTAAGTCTGTGTCACAGGAAAATATTGAGGGTGTTAAAAAATGATTTTACAATCTTTAATCCAATCTTTGCTTACTTTGGCATGTATGTAATTATCTGCTCCTACTGAGTTGTGTGGCTTCTTGGCAGTGTTCCAGATTGTACAGGATTCTTCCAATTTTCCCCTTCAGAGGTGTGAAATATGACTCTACTGATGTTCACAAGATGACAATGGTAATGAAGGTGATGTTACCTATCTTACTTTCTGAAGTCAGAACAAGAAGCACACACATTGAAAATCTGTTGAAAGTTTTCCTGTCCCTTTAAAATATACTCATGTTGAGATTTTGACCAGTTATACTGCTTGTCTAAATATATTGTTTCCAAGGGAGCTTTTAATTTTTTTAAAAAATAGCCAAAATAAACAATGAAATAGAGCATGTACTACATTAAGATGCTGCCTAAAAGGCTCTGGGCTAGTCTGACTAAAAGGACTTTTCTTTCAGATTACTTTGCTCATCATTTCAGTTATATTTGGACAGGAAATAAAAATGTGATCCGAACTGTTTTTCCTTTGATTGCAAGCACTTGTTCACATTCAAGACATTCACACTCAAGATAATGTAATACGAACCTCATCCAATAGAGCTTGCAATCAGCTGAAAGGCACACTCTAATTAATACTGATTGTAGTCATTTTTGAGGCAAGAAGATCATGTGGCTCTATAGCTCCATGCAAGAATTTGCACAGCACAATCACACGGTCAACACTATGTAGAACATAATCTTGGTGCTTAGAATAGAACTTTTTATTGGCTTCTTTCAGCCTGATCTTTTACAAAGTACAGAATATAGAATAACAGAGTTGGGAGGGGCCTTGGAGGTCTTCTAGTTCAACCTCGCTACCAGTGGTGGTGAACCTATGGCAAGGGTGCCAGAGGCAGCACTCAGAGCCCTCTCTGTGGGCACATGCGCCATCGCCTCAGTTCTAGGCCTTCAACTGGGTTTTATAAAACCTTTTCGCTTTAGGCCTCTGCCGCCATGTGCAAAAAAAAAAAAGTTTCAATCAGTCAATTTCAATTTATTGTGGGGGAAAAAAAGATCTTGCAAAGTTAGAATTGATTGAACTTTTTAGTCCCACCCAGTCTGCCGTTACCACCGCAGCCATGCCCATCCAATGGGCCACACCCACCCAATGGGCCATGCCCACCCGATTGGCCACACCCACCCGGCACTCCACAATGCAAAGTGGATTTTGGGTTGCAGTTTGGGCACTCGGTCTCTAAAAGGTTCGCCATCACTGCCCTATAGCATTCCACACAATGGTTGTCCAATCTGTTTTTGAAAACCTCCAGTGATAGGTTGGGGTGTACTTTGTCAAATGCCTTATTTAAGTCTAAGCATATAATATCCACAGCATTTCACTGGTCCACAAATTTAGGCCCTTTGTCAAAGAATCCTATAAGATTTCTCTGGCATGATCTGCTTTTTACAAAACCATGTTGGCTTCTAGCAATAGCTTTACTTGTTTCTAAATGTTGTCAGATCCATTGCTTGATTATCATTTCCAGAATTTTCCTAGATATTGATGTCAGTTTGATTGGTTTATAATTTCCTGGATCCATTTTTTCCATTTTTGGGGAGATTATTTGAAACTGATTAGAGATATTGTTGATTTTACTGAAACACTGGAAACCATGAGATATAATGGGAAGAGATAAAGGGTGGAAAAAATGTTTGAAGATGCTTGAAATCAAAACATATGCCAGAAAAGTAGATATAGAGACTGGTGGAATAGAATTTAGGCTGCTGGCCTTTAAAAGTTGCTAATTGATTCTCTCTTTATCAATTCCCATAGATCTGTATCTTGGGACATGTGGATCCACATGTCCCATAGATCTGTATCTTGGGACATGTGGATAAAGGTATAGCCCTCAATTACTGTTGTTCTTCCTAGATTCTGTGATGCAGTCTGTTTTCAAAAAAAAAAAAAAAGCAGAATAAGGCAAATAAGCAGACCAAGGCAAATCCAAACAAGAAAACACAATGTGTCAAAATAGTAAAAATACATACTTTCAAAGGCAAGATTTATTTCAAGAGAAAATATGGTTTGAAATATGGCCATAAGCACCTGTTAACTGACAACTTTCCAATGGATTTTCTGCCTTGAAGAAATTCTGATTTTGGTAGGAAGAGTATGAAGCAGACTATTAGTGAACACAAGCAAAAGACACAGGCAGGAAACAAATTCACCCATCTTTACCATTGCAGAGCCTAGATTCAATTTTGAGGGGAAACAGCAATCAACTTTAATTATTCCATTCAGCCAGGCTTCCCTGCATGGCGCTGTCTTTTGACATTTGTTCTTATGAAGTTAGCTTTACAAGTTTCAAAAATTTTAGAGAAGAGGAAAAGACAATCTCTTCCTTTAATGATCTTTTCAAAATTGTGTATCTCAAAGGAGCATATGATACAGCTATACTGAGTTCATTGAAAGCTATTCTTTGAATTTGCTGCCCTGATCTTCAGCTGCAGATTTAACTTTGGAAATTGGAAACATTTTTGAAAGACCTTGTGAAGAACTTACAAACAATTGTTTTAAAAAAAGAAATGCTAAGTTTCCTGTGTTTCCTTTATGATCTAAATCTTTCTTACTAACTCATATTGGAAGCTTATAGCCCTGTCTTGATTTTCTTTTATTTTAAAAGTTTCATGGGAAATGAAGTTAATATCCGCTGTCTTCAATATATACAGCATTAAACAACAGATGTGGTCAAGTCCTCCATTTTCAGGAAGGATTTCACTTAATTTTGTAGGAAGTTGGAGCACAGTTTCCCAAATAAGCAACCTTACCCATAAATATCACAAATGTTACCTAAAATTGTTATAATTTAGAAGCAATGGCTTGTTATGTTCATCAGAATACATATTAATTTCTAGCAGACTTACATTGGAGTTGGACTAGATAAAGTTTTGCTACTCAGTGTATAGAATCACTGTCAGGCTAACCTGGCCAGGACTTGGCAGCATATCACTAATATCTTGATGTTTTCTGGCTAAATCAGCTCCAAAGATGCCATTGCAGATGGATGGCCAATGCATTTTTAAAAATAAATAAATAAAATGATAAAATGTTTCTTAATTCAGCTATCGGCAGAAGACCTATAGTCACAATTCAGCTAGATAATAATTTTTATTGAAAACAGTGAAGTCATACAGGTTAGTTAATTTCCCACTGCTGGTATAAGGGTATCGATGTATCTTCTACTCTTATATTAGTGGGATTAAACCATCATTCATTCTTCTGAACTGATATAGTCAGGCATTATTTAAACAACAATGACAACTGTAATTCTGAAATGTGACAGTTTTCATGCTCCCCTAATACTCTCCTTACAAATAAAAAGACCCAAGTTACATAAGCCTTCCTCTGAAATCAGTTACCCCGTGTTTCCCCTAAAGCAAGACAGGGTCACACTTTCTTTTTATCCCCAAAAGCCCCACTATGTCTTACTTTCGGGGTACGGCTTATATTGATTGGAAAACAATTGTCAGTTTTATTTTAAGTATTTTAAGTATATTAAGTATTTTAAGTATTTTAAGTATTTAAGTATTTTAAGCAGGAGGCGGAAGTGGGCAGGAGTAATATGTCTTACTTTCGTGGTACGGCTTATATTAGCCGACCCCCTGAAAAACCCGATACGTCTCACAATCGGGGGTGTCTTACTATCGGGGAAACACGGTAGCAATCTCAGATAGGGATTAGAAATTAATGCTTTGCTGTCAGCAAAGTGTTCCTCTGCTCTGCAGATTGTCCACATATTGTTCTTGAACTACAACCATCTTGTATACCTAGGACATGGGTTGGCAACCCATGGCTCTGGAGCTGTATGTGGCTCTTTCAGCCTTCTCCTGTGGCTCCAATCCTCCTCTGCCATTTGTAGAGAGAGACAGACAGAGACAGAGAGGCAGGTGCACTTCCCTTCTCTCTCTCTCTCTCTCTCTCTCTCTCTCTCTCTCTCTCTCTCTCTCTCTCTCTCTCTCTCTCTCTCTCTCTCTCTCTCTCTCTCTCTCTCTCTCTCTCACACACACACACACACACACACACACACACACACACACACACACACTGAGTGGGGGAAGAGGACTGACAGACCAAGGGCAGGAGAGCCAGCCCAATAAGAATGTATGTCAGCTTGTCGGAGAACAGCATGAAGCCAGCTTGCCAGGTGAGTAGAAGATCAGAGAGAGGGAGAGAGAGGGGGGAGGAGAGAGAGAGAGGGAGAGAGAGAAGGAGAGAGAGAAAGAGAGAACTCATGCACAGCAGCCTCTATTTCTTTTTAATTAAACTCTTCAATCAAGCTTCCCCCCTCCTGTGTATGCATGCATGCACACTGCACATTTTGCTGCTCCCAGTGTTTTCTTTTCTCTGGGAAATGGGTCCAAGTGGCTCTTTGAGTGTTTAAGGTTGCTGACCCCTGACCTAGGAAGATAACTTTTCCTTCCTACCAATTGGATTAGCTTAAGCATGGGGGAATATAGATGGCAGTGTTCAGTTTGCACATTTACTTGGCAGGTTTTTATTCCTTCTGATATGTCAAGATCTTGCTATGAGTGGGAGGTGGGCAGAAAACACTGGATCGTAAGAAGCTGGCTGTAGTACATTGTCAGGAAATAACTAAATTTAGGGAGGCAGAATTATTTTCTTTGCTAACAAATTCACTGTCAGCAAACCAGTCACACAAATTCAACATTCTGATATTAGTAGTAGAATAGCCAACTAATTTGCCAAGAAACTTACAAACAGAATTTAGAAACTACCAATTAAGGAGAATATTTGTAACTCAAGCATGAAATGAGCTGTCCTTGGTGCTCTCTGGGATTGGTTGTTTTCTTGCAGACATTTCATTACCCAAACTAGGTTATGGCATCAGTTCTAGTCTAGAACTAACACTGATGACATTACCTAGTTTAGGTAATGAAACATCTGCAAGAAAATAACCAAGCTCAGAGAGCACCAAGGACCCCACAACTTAGAAACGTCCATCACCAGTTGTTTGTTTCTAGAATGCCTGATCACAGAGATTATGTGATCCAGCACAGCCTTGTGATGCTTGCCTTCAGTGCAAAGCCTCCCCCTTCAATTCTGTGCTTAAATCTCAAAGCCAATAATTCCCCAAACTCAGCTTTCTCTAGGGCACTTAATGTTGTGCTACATCTAAGTTTTAACAGCCATGGGATGTGTATAGCTTTCATATTATCTGATGTCATTTTTGTCCCAATGCATAGTGTTGTAGCCCAACTATAGTAGACAATCTAAGAAAAGTGGGAAACTGAGAAGGAAAAAAAAAAAGAGAGAGAGAGAGAGAGAGAGAGGAGTTAATCTATTTCTGATTATATTAATCTGAATTTTATCAGAATTGAATTTAGGGGAATACAAATCAGCTGTACATATAATGTCCCAAGAAGGAGACAGCACATCAAGTAGTCATTAATATTGCTGCAATTTATGTTACTGTTTTGTTCTATTACTTATGAATCTATTGTAATAACTCATGAAGATGTTAATTTTGAAGCTCTAAACATTAAAACTGATATATAAAAATGGGTGCTTGGAACTTCATGAAGTCAAAAATTAAGACCTCTTCAGTTTCCTAAATAGAAACATATTCAGGACAAAGCATATATGCAGACCCATAATAAAAAATGCTGCTATCAGTGAATTTGTCTAAAATACCATTTTCACTACTTAACCTTTAATCAGTACATGAAAGGAATGTATAAGCAGGCATTACGTGATATTAGCTTCATAGCCACAAAGGTTTTTGCTAAGAAATCTACAAAAGACTTCAGAATTATAGTACCTGTGTAGTTTCACTGCACAAACTAACATCAGGAGACTTCTGAAATAAGATATGCCTTAGATCACGTTCTGGCAGAATGCTGCAGAAATAAATCCAATCTTAGAAAAACCTCTTTGAACAATTCAGAAAGCATTGTTGGACTCTCAGCCATTCCCCATCTGATGATGTGCAGATGTGTTGGCTCACAACTACCATCATTCTAGCCAGTGTGTCAGTCACAATTTCTGGGGATGATGGAATGTAATCCAAATATGCCTACAGGATAATCTGTTAGAGAAAGTTACTTTTATTATTACCATCTGTTTTTTAAAATAATCTGCTGCTTCCAAATTCTGCACTGAATAATCCAAAGGTCATTTCATCATTTATGATTTTGAGTCCTAAAACCAGATGAAAAATACTTATTCTCCCCATCACAAATCCAAATAATTATAGCTAAAGATTTTTAAGGGCCCATAGGAAAAATCTTCTAGATCTTTTATGGATTTTAACCACCTGAGCTCTTTGTAGCTTATATCCTCTTATGATAAATGAATGTTTAATTTAGTCAATACAAACTTCAATTAATCTTCACTATTGAAGACTTGCTCTGAAATGAGCAAGGCATGCATTAAAAATATAAGTGAGGATTATAGGAAGTTTCAGAGGAACATCCTATGACATAATCTCCTCTTTTGATCTATGCTTTAGCAGTTTGATACATAAGATAAAAAGTTTCCACCCTACATTATTTTATAATTGGTTGACACCAGCAATATAGCAAATTAAAACCAGTGGATTGCCAATTGATTTGCTGTCATACCAGTGTGAAGGAAGAGAAAAAATGGTTGTGATAAGGGGGGGGAAGAGGTCCAATTTTGAAATGTTGGGCTTTATCAGCTACCATTTTCACTTCCTGAACCATCAAAAGCAAATTCCATGATTTCTGTCACCATTGCCATTCATGAAACACTAGAATATTTGGATGACTTGTATAAAGTGCTATCTGGCTAGTGCCCGCCTCTTTCCTTATGCTTAATTTGTCCTCTGGTTGCTATCAATTCAAACCAAGAACAACAATAACAAATAATAGAACTCTATAGGGGAAAAGTTACAAAGCTGTCCCTTTTGCTAAATTTTAAAAACTCAGTAAGTTCAACACAGTTGGGGAGAAGAGAGGGAAGAATGGACCTGAAAGCCAAGAAGTAGAATGTAGTAGAAATTCTGATTCCCCACCCATTGACGATCAGTGTTATCATCATGAGTCTTTATGGCAATTCCTCTTTCCAGAACTAAACTGAGGATATTAACCAATGCAACTAACTGCTGAAGGGACATCCCAGTCACAGATATCTCTGAATCATTTTTATATTTTCTGGGCAGCATTTTTCAGTCATATTAGGGATACTGTATATCGGGTTGAACAGTCTGTGTATATTTGAATTCCGCTGAGGCTTATATCCTCAATGCCTCACCTCTCAGTTATCCAACTATTCTGGAATTGAATAGTACTGCCTCCAAAATAGTGCCTTCCACTTTCTTTTGCTGGCTGTCTTTTCCAGATCCAGTTATGATCATGAATTCCTACAGCATATGCCCCGAGAGCCCAACCAACTGCACTGTAGCTATAGTTGGCCTAGCACACCCAATGATTTCTATGACTAATGACTAATTTTTTTATGACAAAATGATTGATTTCTGATTATACTGCTATGCCCAGCAGTGTTCTAAAAAGTGCAGCTGCATTGCTCCTGTCGTCCTATTTCATAATGGCCTTGCAAAATTATTTTCATTTTAGATTTAATCATCTCCTTTTCTTTGTTGTCTCAGGGCTTCCTATTGTTACTTCCCTTTAGGGCTTGCATCCTGTATCTCCTTAGGTGCAGTGCTGCCAATTGAAGCTGCTCTTACCATTGCTCACAGTTCAGAGTTGTATTCAGCAACATCAGGAGTGTCCCAGGCCTTCCCATTTGCTTTAAGGTGTTTGCAAACCATGTTTACAATGTTAGCCTTTAAAGCTATATAAGATCTCCTGTACTGGGGGAGCATAGCCCTGAATACAACACATTCAACACCCTAGTTTCCTCCTAAATGTCTTTGAGATTATCAAATACTATACATGTTTACTATACTAATCATTATTGCAAACATTGTTTTATTCTGCTGGTATAACTTCAGTCTGCTTTGCTCCTGGCATTTCTAGTGTCTAGCAATTTGTCTGTAGGACCTTGTTAAAGGGTGTGGAGACAATGGAAGGAATAGCTGCAGATTACATATATTTCTATGCAATGTACAGCTGTAATTCAGTATGTAAGTGATCAGATTGATCAAAACTTTTCATATATTTTAATTGAACGGCAAAACTATTCAGTTAAAATATAATCCCCAGAGTTATTTAAGGTTTCTCCATGCTCCAATTATTTCAGTGCTCAAAAAAATAAATAAATTCCTAAGCAAAAAACAAAAACAAATAGATAAATAAATTGCATGGATGTAGAATGGAATGACAAGAAATATGGGTGGGTTGTTTGTATAATTTTTCTGTACTGACTGGGTAGACTCTTAAAAATGAACCAGCTTGAGGCACCAGTCTAGAAATGAGGATATGGTGAGTTCTTGTCCTGTCTTAAGAACAAAGTTAACTAGATGATTTTGGGCTAGTCACACACTCTCAGCCCAAGAAGCAGGCACCAACAAACTACTTCCAAAATTGTAGCCTAGAAAATGACAGGGATTTGTCTAGGCAGTCACCATGAATCAATGCTGACTCGACAGCATAAATAAATATAAGTTTTGTTCCTCAGAGCTTTGCACTTTGAAAGGGAAAATGTCTCAGCAGTTGGTGCTGCTCAATAGAAGCACCATCCATAAGAATCTGTGCTGAGACACCATCCCAGCTGTGCTGAGCTTTTATGAAGCTGATGGGACAAGGGTTCTCCTGCTGTATCACTGCTGGGAAAGGCTCTCTCCTGGAGTTTGCATAAGCTTTGCAGTCAAGTCCTGGTGGACCTCTGTGGAAAGATCAATTTTTCGCTTAATCTTGAGCTATGTTAATCCCATTTCTCTCCAACCACCTTTCTAGTGGTTAGACAGCGGGGGGGGGGGAAGAGAATTTAAATAGCAGTTCATTTTTGCCTCAGCTAGAACTGAGACATAGCAAGCATCCATATTTGTTGCTATGTCGTTGTTGTTGTTGTTGATTATGTTGTTCATTTCTACCCTTTCCTCTCCTGTTTTGCATTTTATTTAAATGTTGGAAAAATATAGCAAGTCATTTTTTTTTCTGTTTTAGTTTTGGTTTATTTTTTCCTATGAAGAAAGGCTTAAAACTCCAAACATGTTTGCTTGCCCATAAAACTCACGGGACCCTTCTGTTTTCAAAACAAAGTTTACATTCTAGGAATGGCATCAACAGGAAGCCTATACAAATCAAGTCCTGTTTTGTGCTTTGAAGCTATATTGTTTCCATCTGTATGGAGCTTTTGCTTCATATGTTTGCTAATCAGTATGATGAATAGCTGAATTGCATAGCCATGCAGATGTTTGTGAGACGGATCATGAGAATTGCAATTTTGGTGCCAGTTACTGATTGAAATGCAATATAATAACCCTGGTCATCAATAGCTGTCATGATTGTAAACTACTCCTGCTACTAAATCAGATTATTAAGCATAATGAGTCATCTTAATATTAACATTGATGGCTGATCTGGGGCACAGAGTTCAGAACATGAAAAGTAATGGCTCCACTGTCCCAAAGATTCTTTTTTCAAAAGGCAACTAGACTTTCTTTGTTTTGCTTGAAGATGTTTTGCTTCTCATCCAAGAAGCTTCCCCAGTTCTGCCTGAATAATAATAATAATAATAATAATAATAATAATAATAATAATAATAATAATAATAATAAAGTTGGAAGGGACCTTGGAGGTCATCTAGTCCAACCCCCTGCTCAGGGAGGAAACCCTATACCATTTCGGACAAATGGCTATCCAGTCTCTTCTTAAAAACTTCCAGTGAATGATGGAGAATGAAAGGATTTATATTCTTTGCAGTCATCTTGACTCTTTCTGAGAGTCATTGAGGCCACCTGTGAGTTTATCTGTGCCCTCTGAATAGTGCAAATAAGTATAGAACCTTCTGCCAGGAATACAAATACTTTCCTTTTTTTGAAAAAGCAATCTGTCCAGGCAGTCACTAAGAATCAAGACTGACTCAAAAGCCTCCCCAAAAATAGGAAAAAGAAAAAAGTCATAAAAAGGAGCTTCAGCAGAAGATATTAAACCAACTTAAGGAGAAAAGAATAGTTCCATCAGGTGGAGGGGATCCTTACCCAAATGCCCAAATCACACCTGATAATAGAGAAGCATATACAACTGGCCCATGAAGAGATCTACAAACATTCTGAACACATTGCTAGTTGCTTTGCTTCCCCAAATCCAATCGAGCTCATCTTAAGCCAGTATCAAACAGTCAAAATCCATGGATAATGAATATGTATAAAAACAATGATGAACAGAAGGAAAGTTTGATCATGACCTAGCCTCTTGCTTATCCGTAGCCTGAAAAGAGCTTTAGAAAAGCCCAAGAGATTTTTTTTCTTATAAAGAAAGATTTGAAAATAAATCTAGCAGAAATGGAGAGGATAGAAAGTTTGAAATCCCAATTAATCTGTGGGACTATTCATAGATGAAATGCATAAGAAACCACTCTAATAACCATTTTGATTTAGTTATTTGTGAATTTTGTCAAAGCACCAAACAATTTCAAAAATTTAACACACAACTACAGTAATCCATTAACCTCAGGCAATGCTGGAACTCATAAATATAGATCCCCACAAATTATTTTATTTTTATTTGGGATTTGCTGGTGTATCTCATGACTTTAATAAGACATCTGAATCAGGCCAGAAAGACAGTTAAAGTATACCAGCACATTATCCGTGAAATCATATAGTTACTGGACATATGAGTAAAATGATAAAAAAAATACCTTTTAAGAATTCCTTCAAAACATTCTGAGCATCATAAATTCCAGTTGACCAAGACTTCCCAATATTTGTGATTTTCATCATAACAATTTGTTAAAAGCTCATTGTGCATTTTTTTAAAAAAAATTCTAAGATCACAAAATGACAGCTTCATGCAGGGCACAAGAGTAAACCTCTGTGGAAACTGAGGCATTAGTAGCAGGAAAAGATTCAAATATACTATTGGCTTTTATTGTAGATACAGGAGCTGTAATAATAAATCTCATCTTTAAGCTTATCTATAGTTGAATCAAGCAATCAATTCCCATTTATTTTTTCCATTTATATCTTGTTAAAATGCAACATGCCTCAGTAGCATCCACAATACCCAATAACAGCAAGAAATATAAGCATCCGCAGTATAATTAAAAGATTTAATAATACAAACCCCTAAATTAAAAAAAAATACAATATAACCAAAATAAAATAAAAAAGGAGAGTAAATAAAATTTAAAAATGGTATAGTGCATTAAAACTCAGTTAAAATGCTTTCTCAAATAATTCTGTTCTTTGTATTTTTATGGAAATCTAAGAGTATATTGGGGCTACTCTGGTTCATTTCACGTTTCAGAAGAGAGGGAAAATAGATGTCTCCCCAAGATATTCTAGAACAGAGGTCCCCAACCTTTTGGGCACCAGGGACCGCTTCTGTGGAGAGAGGTTTTCCATGGACCGGAGGGTGCGTGGTTTTGTGTGCTGCCTGCATCCCATCGATAGGGTTTTGCTTGTTTGTGCAGGCTGGTTGCTGGCATGGCGCAGCTTGGTACTGGTCCATGGACTGGGGGTTGGGGACCCCTGCTCTAGAAGGTGAGGCTAATTCTGGATGGAGGAGGCAGGCAGTCTTGTGAAAATGTCTTTATGGATCTAAGCCAGCACATTAAATTGTACAAGTAGTCCTTGACTTATGACCACAATTTAGCCCAAAATTTATGTTGTTCACTGCGAATTTTTTAAGTGAGTTTTGCCTCATTTTACAACTTTTCTTGCCACATTTGTTAAGTGAATTACTGCAGTTGTTAAATTATTAAAATGATTGTTAAGTGAATCTGGTTTCCCCATTGAGTTTGCTTGTCAGAAGGTTGCAAAAGGGGATCACATGACTCTGGGACACTGCAACCGTCACAAATGTGAGTCAATTGTCAAGCATCCAAATTTTATTTTATTTTATTTTTATATATTTTATTAATTTTTATTCACCGTAGGGATGCTGCAACAGTCTTAAGTGTGAAATATGGTCATTAAGTCACTTTTTTCGGTGCCGTTGTAACTTCAGATGGTTACTAAATGAACTGTTGTAAGTCGAGGACTACATGTGCCATCAATCAGCAATCAGTTATTGCTCTTGTAAGTCATCCAGAGTCATTGATGGAGATGTGGAGCTAAAGAAATTGAATAAATAAATAAATAAAAGATGCCAAAAAATTATGCATCAGCCTCTTTGTTTCAGTCTAACATCTAATTTCCATAAGTCTGTAATCTGGTGACCTCTGAAACAGCAACAGCTCCAACAGTCTAGTCACTACCAAGCAGATTGAAGAGCTAGAAAACTTGAAAAAATATGATTGCCTTCAGGGCCTCCACACTCCATAACCCAAAAGTCTGGTACTGCCATTTCTTGCACTCAGCAATATCTATCCACAAGATCCAGCTTCGTCAGCCACAAAATATTTCCAGTACAAGTATTGCTCCCCCAATGTCCAAACATCCATAATACATCTGCAATAACCTTAAACAGAAGGAGACAAGAAACATACATGGCAGGGAAACATCACAGGAGAAACACTCCTGCCCAGAAGCCATCTTAGAAAATAATAGCAACCCTTAGTTTTAGTCCTGAAATATCTCTTTTTCTCATTGATATCTGCTAATGGAACTTTTGCTGCTTGTCTCTCAGCCATGAAAGTGGAGGGTGCTTGCATCATATTTTGGTGTCCTGTTGGGTTTCAGACTGTGCTTCCAGCCTTGCCAGCTTTAGTCCACACACATGTGGATTATTAATCTTGCTAAATTATCTATCATCCAGTCCACAGGGAAGGATTTTTAAATGCTCAGAGCAAACAATGGAAATAACAGATAAGTAATAGTTTTTCTTCAACATAACCTATGAACTAACTAACCTCTAATGTATGCCTCACTGTCAATCAACATAGTATTTGTATGCTGTACCATACTTTTGCACTTGACTACCTATGCGAAGAAAGGAACAACTACAAATAGAAAACATGCAGGAACAACATTCTCTTATGGCCTGTCTGCTCTCAGACTGATAAAGTTTTAACTGGCTGCTGGGTATACATAGAGCTGTAGGTTTCTCCTGTTTATATTTTCCAGTGAACTATAAAGTTATGAGATGAAAGGTTTAGAGAATCTCCACCCTAATGTGCATTGAGATATATTGGCTTTAAACCAGGGGTTCTCAACCTTGGCAACTTTAAGACTTGTGGACTTCAACTCCCAGAATTCCTCAGCCAGCTTTGCTGGCTGAGGAATTCTGGGAGTTGAAGTCCACAAGTCTTAAAGTTGCCAAGGTTGAGAACCCCTGCTTTAAACTGAGCATGGGATCACTGACTAGAATTCTTATACCACTACTCATTTTAATTTTAATAATTTTTACTAAACAGAACTCTACGAATCCATATTTGGGATAAAATGACTTTTTTCCTAGATGCCTGACACTATTATTTCTAACTTCATCAAAAGAAAAAATTAAATATAGAAGTTGAACATAACATGGGTGTGTCATCAGAGTCACACCCATTTGCACTACTCAGGTGACCCTGATGACACAGATAAGCCTCCCAGGTGGCATCAATGACTCTCTAAAGAATACAAATGACCAGCTGTCTGCAAGGAGTATAAATCCTTCCATTCCCCACCCTCCAGTCAGAGCTGAAGAAGCTTCTTGGGTGAGAAGTGAAATGTCTTCAAAGAGAAAAAAGAAAGTCCAATTGCCTCATGAAAAAAGCACCTTTGGGACATTTCAAAGTAAGCACTACTCAGTATTCACCATGACCGGGCTTTATATGGGAATATGTCTTATTACATATCCAGAATATGTAACATGCACATTTGTAAAATTAAATCTCTAATTATCCCAAATGTAATTTGAATTTCTGTAAGAGTTCTCCATAACCTTTTATTTCTTAGACCAACAATGTCAAATAGGTTCACAGTCAGTTAAGATTGGTAAAATGTTAGTGTTGGTAAAATGATGACTTAATGGAACTTAATCCCTCTCTTCAACTAAGCAACCATATCAACTGTATGGTTACACCTCTCATATTCCCCTGGCTCTTCTTAGAAACATTTTGCTGTTACTTTTAGATGAACATTATCTATATTTTTTATCACTATACTCATTAAAATAATCATGTCTTTTCAAAATGTTAATTTATCCCTTGCCTTTTTAAAACATTGGCCCTGTCTACCTTCTCTTTGCCATGTCCATTTTTGAGTGCAGACTAGAGTGTGCCTTCAAAGCAGATGGCCCAAATTTACATGACTCAAACCTTCACTGTCCTCTTCATGAGACATTGAAAGATGTCTAGTTCTTGATAGATCTTGAATATACTCATTTTATGTTGCTATAAAGGTCTGCTTCGGAACTTGCAAATCAGCTTAAGGGAGCAGCAGACACAGAAATTCCACTAAAACAATTAGAAATATCTGTCTGTCTGACATTTGCTCACACTTAGAAAGTCTAGATATTTTCATATGAAACATAACTTTCTTGCATTATTTTATGTGCAAGATAACCAAGAGGATTTTGTGTGCATGTGAGAGATAGAATGATTCTTTTGCTTTCTCTCTTTGGGATCTGGCTTCCCATTCATCTGTTTAGGGTAACATCATGGGGAAACTTTGTTTATTGAAGGCTAAAGCAAATCCTGTTCATCTAGAGAAATTATCTGCCCAATTCCTTTGTCCACAAAGTAGGCATTTGTGTTAAGTTCTAATATATTCATACAGTAGTTTAAACATATGCAACTGATGTGGATTGTGATACACTTCTCTGCAGAGTGGGTAGTTGTTGCATTAATGCAGGGGTCTTCAAACTTGGCCCTTTTATGACTTGTGGACTTCAACTTCCAGAATTCCTCAGCAAGGCCCGCTGGCTGAGGAATTCTGGGAGTTGAAGTCCACAAGTCATAAAAGAGCCAAGTTTGAAGACCCCTGCATTAGTGGCACCACTAGCTGATCTTGGCTGATCTAAAAAGAAAAACTTCAAAGTAGGCTCTGACTGGATTAGTAGTAGATGAGGTATCATCAGTAATCTCAGAATTGTAGACTAGACTGGGAAGTCAAAAAGATAATCTTGGAAGAAAAGAACAGCAACTCACTGACGCCAAAAAAAGCAAGCTTTTTTTTTTGAGATGAGGCATCTTTACCTCTGGTTAGAAAGTTGATAAGATAGTAATACAAACATTAATTAATGGGATATAATTATTATAGTCTAGTGGGGAAAGTTTTAATTAATTAAGACTTTTCCCAATAGGCCATAGCAAATATATTTCATTATTAATATTTAAATGACTATCCTATAATAGTTATGCCATTGTTATTGCTAAGGAGGAGTCCTGTTTTTAACAAATTGTTGTATAAATTTTTCTAATGAAATTTGGAGAAATTGTCTCTACAAAATTTTGATTTGCCATTTGTGTCCACATCAAGAGATCATGGTATACATGGAGCTGAAAACATAATGATAATGGATTTTCTAGAGAAATTTGGAACAAAAATAATATTAGTTGAAAGATATTTAAGATAACCATCAAACATTCCTATAGTTAAGGCACTATAACATGGCAGAAAGATGCCAGAAGTAATTAAAACTGCATTTTCAAACACTACCTTGTACTGTTTTGACCTTATAATGAAGAAATAAATAACTTGAATTCAAATAAATGTATTTTGTTAGATAGATAGTGTACATGCTATGTATGCAGTTTCCATATGGATTTACATATAGCTTGAATACTTTGTTTAGTATTTCTGTGGTCTTTCCCAACTGCTGCAAATAATACTTCTTCATAGGCAGTAAAGGACGTGTACGCTATTACGGTAGGTATTCGTCAAAAAATTATTAAGGAGTTTCTGACTTTTCTTAATAATCATAAAATTTCTTTAAAAAACTGTTTCTAATGTACGGAAAACTCTGTTTCTCCAGAATACTCCAAATACTTCCCAATGCAAGACATTGTGTGGGAGGAAAATTATTAGCCACCAGGAAGAATTCTGCTTCCCTGTTCTGTGGCTCTGCTGAGAATTTTAATTTTAATTAATTTTTTTTAAAGGAGAAGAAATACAATCATTGCTGTCATTGCTTTTGCAAAGCTAAACTTCTTCCCAGGGTTTCAAACCATTTAAAAACATTCCCTTGCCCCCAAATCAATTTGGTGTTAAGGACTCTCTGGGTGAGCAGACATGATTGACTTCTTCTCTGTGGCAGAAACAAAATTGTGTGCTTTGTGGAGTTTCTCATCAGTTTCTTTTCCTCCTCCTCCTCCTCCTCCTCCTCCTCCTCCTCCTCCTCCTCCTCCTCCTCCTCCTCCTCCTCCTCCTCCTCCAAAAAAAACCTCTTCTGTTGCAAAAGTAAGCTTTTCCTTCAGGAATGTGAAGTTTTTAAACTAATTTTCAGGTTTTGCAGAATTAGCACAAGAATAGATTCAACACATCAATCATACACTAATAAGGGAAGAAAAGAACAAAAGAGCATGAGAATGCATATTTTAGAAATGTTTTTGGCCATTGAAATAGGCTTGCTTTCAAAGTAAAAACATGTAGAGCTTTAGAATAGAAATGTATTGATATCCTTAGGTCAATGCTGGAGCCCAATCTATTACTACATTACTATCTGACCATATCATAATTGCTGCTTTCCCGGGGACATAACAATTAGTCCATCCTGTATGTTCCAACAGTAGCAGTATTATAACTTCTTGACCCTTTAATACAGTAAATGCAGAGCTCTGCCAATGTAACTCTAATAACAGGTCACACTAGCAGAAACTCAATGTTTGCTAAAATAAGAGAGCAGTGCTGGAGTACGTGCAGGTCTTAATTTGAAGAAACATGGAGAAAAATGACTTTTCATATTGTAACCTTGAACTTTCTACTGATGTTGCCCACTCATCCATTTCTTCTTTCTTCTCCTCTATTTTCTTCCAAGTAGCTTTCAAGCAAACATGCAAAGCCAGCACAGTGGCTTTTGCAAAAATCAAACAAATGTTCTTTGTCAGGCTCTAGAGCCAAAATAATAATAATAATAACAATACCCCAAATAAGTATTAAATAACCTAGCAGAAAAATAAAGAACCTCTTAGGAGAATGTGTTAGGGGATTGTGTCATGTGTCTAAGCCAAGAAACAACGTTAAGATTAGATATTTTCCTCCTCAGCGCTTTTTCTCCCCCGTGGCATGATAAAATTGCCTCATTTAAGAACACTTTTTCACAATAGTCCTTCTGCTTCCTTCTTTCCTTCCTTCATTGCCTTGTTTGTTTTTTTGCGTTCAACTGCTTAAAGACTTTTGCCTGATTCTGCTCTTTGCCAAACAAATTTTATTCATTTAATGGGAATTGTTTTTATGTCTATTTTGTTAGTCTCTCTGAGGAGTCCTTTTTTCATGGCTGAAGAAATTATTTATCTGTCAAGCTATAAATAAATAATAAAACATTCACGCTAATGTCTCATATGGCTTAAACAGTGAAGAAATTGGAAGTTTGCTATACAGTCCTACTGGGAAGGGGAAGGGAGGAGTTTAGGAAGGCAACTAACAACTGTCAAAGCAACTTCATTCAAATTCTTTGAGGTTCTGCCAATTTTAATACAGAAATGTATTTTACTTATTTGTTAAGAAAATGTATATGGCCGCCTAACTCACTTATGGTGATTCAGTGGAGCTTACAGGAATAAAATCTCAATACAAAGCTTAATAACCCCCCACTCTTCTGTTGATACCAATCAAACCAACCACTTGATGGCTCCAGGTCATCACGGAGTCCCCAGGCCCATTGGCAAAGCCACATCTCTAAGGCCTTTTGAAAGAGGGACAAAGTGAGGCCAGTCTTATTTCCATAGGGAAGATATTCCACAGGGAGGGAGCTACCACAGCGATGGCCCTTCTTCTTGGTCCGATTAAATGGCCTTCCTTCAGAGAAGGGACCCATAACATACACCATCTCCCTTCTCTGATGGATTGGGTAGATGTAACTGGGAAAAGATGGCTCTTCAAATAATCCATGCATAGAAATACTATGATTATTGTTTCAACTCTATCAACATAAATCAACTCTGAACGTAAATTTTCCTCTATCTTGGCCCAATTATGTTCATATGATGCTCCTGACCAGGAAGAACATTTTGGACAGTCTACACCCTGAATTGGTGTTTAAAGAATGATGAACCAACAGCTAGGGAATTAGCAAAATATAATATAAACAATCCCTGAAACAGAATAATGGATCTACTGATTTTCCAATAAAACTTTGTCTTTATTTTCTGAGATAAAGTATGGATCCACATATATTCAATTATCCCTAACAGTACCTTTCTGGGCAATCTCACTCCTTTGGTAGTCATTTTCTTTGTGTGAACCCTACTAATGGAATTACATTTTGAGAAAAAAAACAAGTAAGCATTTTCTCTTATCTGATTCATACTGAGCTGTAATCTTGAAATAGCAAAAGAATAGCTTAAAAAAGGTTAGATGAAATCTTTGCAAGTCTGGTTTATGAAACTCATTGATATGTACCCACATAGGTTCATCATAACAAAGGGAAGAATATTTAGTGACACTAAAGCAGGCATGCCCAACCCGTGGTCCATGGGCTGCATATGGCCCTAGACAGGTAGTAATGCAGTCCCACAAGATCATAAACTTTTAACATTATTGTGTGATTATATACTGTATGTATTAACTATATTATATATTTTATATGCAGCCCAAGTCAATTCCTCTTTACTTAGTGTGGCTGAGGCAAGCCAAAAGTTTGGACACTCATGAATTAAAGGTTTTAATTCTAGCTGCACTAGTACCACTTGGCTTCTGAGTGCAATTCAAGGGCTAATTGTAATATTTAAAGCCTTATTTAAGACGTGGATTTCTTTTGGACACCCTGTTTCCAGAAGATGTTACGGAGTCCTCTGAGTCAGAGGCTGAAGGGCTAGATCGGGGTCCCCAAACTCTTCAGCTCATTGACCCTTCAGAAAGTTTCAAATTATTCATCAACCTTCAAATATTTATTATATGAAAATAATTAATAAATACTACTTTAACTAATAGTACTAGCAATAATAACCACCACAACAGGGTAGTCTCTTTGCCAAGGGCAGTTTATGTATATTAACCACTTTGAGAAATCCTGGGTGGGATTCATCAGGTTGTCAGCTTCAGGAGTTGGCAAACCACAACCATTGAGGATAATTCAGCAGAAATTTAACAGGAGCAAATGGAGGAGGTTTCAGATTATAAGGATATGAGACCAGGGTATCGAAGGAACTACCTTATCCCAGTGGGACTAACCAGCCCCACACATTCCAATGGAAAGAGCCCAATTTGGAATTCAATGGCCGAAGAATTTCGGCTGGTGGAGTCCAGCAGAAAAGGTTTTTTCTGCTGCACTCTGGAATATTTTCCTTTTTAACTTTATTTTTTTAACTTTTTATTCTAATTTTAATTGTTTTAGCACTTTTTAATTTTTTATATTTATTATATTGTAAGCTAACCAATGTCACTATATTAGTAAGATGGGCAGCATCAAAATTTAATCAGTCAATAAATAAGGGGCAACTACTGGCAGAATGCCCCATCCTCAGCTGTGTCAGCAGTTTCAGAGAATATAATTAAGCAATGCCTTCATCTGAGCTATTTAAGAACAGCTGCCAGAGACTGGACTCTGTTGAAAACAACTCACCAAGCTTGGATCTGTGTTCTTGCTTCTTGTTGTGCTCTTTGGCTCCTGGCTTATATTCAGGCTGGCTGACTAATTAGGTGAGAAGATGACAGTCCTGGACCATGTTCACTTCTCTGTTGCTGCTGCATTCCATTTCCCTGAACATGTGCTTGGTTAACTCCTACAGCTTGAGTTTGGACCAAACTCTCTGACCACTGGCTACCAGGCAAGGTCTCGCTTTTCGGTATTTTTTGGAGCAGAGAACCATATACTCAGCCTTCGGCCTGCCTTTGTAATTGATCACAGTCCTACTCAGTAGTAAACTTAAACTGAACTGAAATGTTTGCTCAGTCTGAAGTGGGACCTCATATTTGTAAGGGAGGGGTCCTTGGGGGGTTCCTAAGGCAAAGGTATGCCATAATTAAGGGTCATAGAGATAGGCCTTCTGTGTTGTCTTCCCCTTTCTTTGGAATAGGTTCAACCTCAAGTTTAAACTGGCACCAACCCCATTGCACTTAGGAAAGCTATTAAGACTTGGCTGTTCCAACCAGCGTGGAACATGATAATGTAACTAAACACTTACAAACAGGATTTCTGTTATTGATTATAGATTGTTGCTTCTTGATGTAGTGTGAGTTGTGAGAACTTTTCTTATTTTGTATTTAGAATACAGAATAATTGGTTGAAAAGCACCTCAGAGGTCTTCTAGTCCAATATACAATAAATTGTTTATTATTTTAATCTTTTAACTTGTTATTGTAATTGTAGGCCACTTAGAGTTAGTTCATGACTGAACCAGGCTATAAGACTGAGGAATTAAATAAGTATAAGCAAGTATAAATTTAAGTAAGGCCTTTCAACATTGTCATATAGCTCTTGAATTTCATCATAGATTGTCATTTTTCTATAGATAATATAATAGTATCTTTATATATTATCTATGTATAGCAGTATTCCAGTATTTTTTTACAAAGTTTTTATTGAGTACAAAGAAAAAAAAGGATTAAAAACATTGAACATGGTAAATCGTCTTTGACTGACATCTCAGTCCATGTTGTACATTAATTACATATAATATATCTATATACAAACTATACATTTCTGGTTTCTATCTTAACTTATCTCTTTATTTGCTACCTCCATTTTTCTTCTCTCCATCTATAAAATTTATTCCATATTCGATAAAATTCTGTTTCTTCCTGATTTTTTAACCTTTTAGTTATCCTATCTAGTTCTGCGCAATACATAATTTTCTTTATTAGTACTTTCTCACTTGGTACTTCCATTGCTTTCCACTTTTGAACAAATAGTATCCTTGCTGCCGTAACCACCTGAATAATTAAATATGTGTCCTCTTTATTTACATTTTTTTCTAGTATTCCTAATAGTAATGCCTCAGGTTTGTATAGAATGTTTTGCCTAGTCATTTCTATTGCCCATTCCCAGACCATACACCTGTGCTTCTCTACATGTCCACCATACATAAAAAAGGTGCCCTTTTCCTTTTTACATTTCCAACACATAGATGAATATCCATTATACATTTTGGCTAATATGGCCAGAGGGAGATGCCATCTGTAAACCATCTTATACAGGTTTTCTTTATATGATGTCACCAATGTGATTTTGTTATTTTGCTCCCATACTTGCTGCCATTGATCCATATTTATATTATATCCTAGATCTATTGGCCACATCACCATTGTTTCTTTAACCTGCTCCTCATATAGCTTATGTTCCAACAAGTGTTTATAAATATTCTTTATTTGTTTTTTCTCCGGGCCTAGCATTATTTTATCTAACCCCGTATCTTGTCTATTAATTCTCCATTCTTGCTTATCCTTCATGTATCTTGTTTGTATCTGGAGATAAGACCACCACTCCATGTCTATTCCTTGTTGTTTTAGCTTTTGTTTTTGTTTTAAATAACCTTCTTCTGTCAAGATGTCTTTATATATATAATAGCCTTGTCTTTCCTATACAAATTGGGATATGTGACTGCCTCCAATGGCAATAGCCAAGCCGGAATCTTTGTGTAATATTGGTGTTTAACTATATTCCAGCTTTTTATTAATTCTTGCCGAACCTTATGTCTTAAAAAATATTGGTGGTTTTTACTTTGCCCCATCTATATGTGAGCATGCCAACCCTGCTGGAGGTTACAATCCTCTAAATGTAAATATCTTTTATTTTCTAAGGTTATCCAGTCTCTAATTCATGTTAGGGCCGCTGCTTGGTAATATAGCTCCCAATCTGGGAAACCTAAACCTCCCCTTTCTTTGGCATCCTGTAATGCCTTTAATTTTATTCTTGCCTTCTTACCAGACCACACTAATTCTAAGGTTAATTTATTCAGCTCCTTGAAAAATTTCTTGTCTAATTGAATTGGGATACTCTGAAACAGGAATATCATTTTAGGTAAAATGTTCATTTTCACTGCAACAATTCTCCCAAGTAATGAAAGATGCAAATTTTTCCAACGGTCTAAGTCTACTTTTATATTCTTTACCAATTTGCCATAATTGTCTTCTTTAATTGATGAGCAGCGTGCTGAAATAACTATCCCTAGATATTTTAATTTGGAAACTATTTGTATACCTAATTTTGCCTCGAGGTTTCTTTTTTGTATGTTAGTCATGTTTTTTGTTATAATCTTTGTTTTGTTTCTATTTATTTTCAAACCTGCCAGATCCCCATACTTTTCCAATATTTCGAATAGTTTCTGCCCTGATTGTTCTGGGTCTTCTAATATAAATGCTAAGTCGTCTGCATAAGCTTGAAGTTTATATGTTTCTTTCTTAATCTTAAATCCTTTAATATAGCAGTATTCCAGTATTTGAGGGGCCACCACTTATTTTCCAAAGCACCAAAAAGCAAGACAAAAAACAATGGATGGAAACTAATCAAGAAGAGAGGCAATCTGGAATTAAGGAGAAACTTCCTAACAGCAAGAAAAATTAAACAGTGGAACTGCTTACCTTCAGAAGTTGTAGGTGCTTCATTGCTGGAGATTTTTAAGAAAAGACTGGACAGCCACCTGTCCGAAATGGTAGGGTCTCCTGCTTGAGCAGAGGGTTGGACTAGAAGATCTCCAAGATCCCTTCCAGCTCTATTCTGACTGAATAGATGGAAACTCATTTCCTGAATGGATGGATCTGTTCTTGAAAATGATCTGGGAGCTCCAGCTGCTACAGAAGGAATTCAGCCAGGGTGTTAAGAGGGACAACTCTTCTATAGCAGAGTTAAAGCTGGTCTTTGCTTTCGGATAAAGTTGGCAATGATTAATATCTATATGTATTTTATGTGGACATAATGCTGTTTATATTGCACTCGTAATTGGGGCAGATTTCAGATACTATAGACAAACAAGCAATTTCCCCAGCTATTTAGATAATCAATTCATGAATATCTCTCAGAGACCTCACACTGATAGTTGCCATTCGGCATCCAATAGAAAATGACAGCATCTAGCCAGCCTTGGTTGGGTTCTTGAAAAGCTAAACAGGTTTGAATTTGGTTAATACATAGATAGGGAACTAATGAAAAATCCCAAGCCTATCAAATAGAAACCCTACCCAACAAAACAACACTTATGTACTGTGGCCAAGAAAGCAACAAGGTTGTGCCCTTAAAGTCACCAGAAAGACATCACAACAAAAGGAAATCTTTATACCTTATACTAAAGTTTAAAATCTGAAATCCACTTATATGCAGAGTTCTTCTTTCCAACATGTTTCTGTATTTCACTGTTCTTATGAAGACAAATTATCTGATTCTTTTCAAATCTATGTACTACTAAAACTTCTGTCTGTTTGATTGTAATCTTCAGTTGTGTGAAACAGTGCATCATAGGGCAATAATTTTGGAATCAACAAACCTCAAATGGACTAAGTTACAGAACATAATCAAAATTCAAAACCAAAGTGGGATGGAAATTGGACAAAGTTGTGGCTCCTTCGGTATTGTTGTATTGCCATGTGATCAGTTACATGATCATAATTTCCTATGCTCCCTGCCAACTTTCCATGAGGAAAATCAGTTCGCTAGGTGGCAGGAAGTCAAAAGTTCCTCCCACTTCTGCTGTTCCTTTGCTCACCTGTAGTTGTTCTTTTTCACTGTTAGAGTAAGGAGATAACTCTGAAATGGTAACCCAACCAGTCATGGGTTGTCTAGTACAGTGGTCCCCAGCCTTTCTGGCTCCACAGATTGGCAGCAGCAGTGGCGGTAACAGTGGCGGTGGGGAGGGATGGTTTGACATGTGCAACCTGGCTCCCATGCATGCACAAATGAAGCTTCACGCACTCACCCACTGCTTGCATGGCCCAGGGGTTGGGTACAACTGGTCTACTGGATGTGTGAATATTTCCGAGGAAGAAAGTAAGTGAACCCAGGCAAAAAGGGTTTTGTGAAGCAGGAAAAAAACCTGATTGTGAGTTACAAATATGATTACCATCTCAGGAGTCAAGGGGAAAAAAAACAGTCTAACAGCACCACAGTGCATTGTGACTTTGCAAACTTTCCATTGCATGCATGAGCCAAAATTCCTGTTGAGACAGCTGATTGACACTGCAAAGTGATAACCAGCACTGATAGTTATGTAATTAGGGGTGTTCTGATTTGCTTTGGCTGATAGGACAATATGAACCTAATATACAGCATATTTTATGTATTCTTTTCTCCAAGGATTCAGAGCCTTTTGTACCTTTATTTTCCTCCAAATTCCACAAATATTCAAAAACTCTTAGAAAAGTCCCACTTATGCATTGAAAATTTGGTCTATTATTTGTTCTGAAAACCTGGGTTGTTCTGAAGTGCTGATCATAAAGAAATGCTCATAAATTTGGAAGCTTTCCCAGAGATGCATTGCTCATAAACAGCACAGCTCAGCTTTCATAGACTTCCATGGGACTTATTTGGAGGGGGAGTGGATGATCTGAGGGAGAGCTTGATATAAATGTTTGCCAGAGCAAGTGCATTTAACTGGCAGCCCGGGGGGGGGGAAGGAATCATACTCTTATTGCAATATTGCTGATGAGATGAGAAGCTAAACATTTATGTGTTAATGGAAGGAATAGAACAATCGGCTTTGGGAGTTTCATAGGAGTTCAAAATAAGATGTAACAATGAAAAACTTTATTATGTGTCTGCAAATATTCAGTTCACAATATTCTAACTGAAATAAAATGCCAGTTGAAATCAAAACAAACTGAATGCTTTTGCAAAATGCAAAACATACCCCCGGCTTCCTTCTACATCAAAGATTCCAGTAGAACTCAACCTGACATGATTTTTCTAAGTCTGGAACTCTAAGTCTAGAACTCAGCCTGATACGATTTTCTAAATCAAATTCACTGCCTGAATAGCATCATGTAAATTTTGTAAGCCATCCAGAGTCACCAATGTGTGATTTAGGCAGCTAAATGAACAAACAAACAAACAAACAAGATTCTCATAGCTCTAATATTTAGTGCTCTGGACCAAACATAGTCATATATGATAATTATATTCTCTCTTATGTATTTTTCCCCTTAGATTGTTAGAATATGTTAAATTGTTTACCAGGTGTAATTATATTAATCCCAATATATTGTCACTAGCCCATAATGTGTTATATAATGTCATGGTATAATAACATGTAATTCTATGCAATGTACTGTATATGTGTGAAGGCACAAATAGGTATACATGCAAGATGGATACATAAGGCTGTTCAATGTAGCCCAGATGTTAGAAAGGAAGACTCTGGGCTCTACTAAATGAGGAGCAATGGTACTTCAAGGAAAACTTGAGAAAAGACAATTTTCACAACTGAAGATGGTTCCCAAAAGAGCAAATAGTTCCAATATGATGTAGAAGGTGTGAAAAAAGTATTAATGAGATTGGTTGATTTTTTATGGACTAGTGATACCTCATTGGAAGTTATAAAAATGTATGGGAACTGTAGTTCTTTGAAGCCATCACACTAAAGTGGGCTATGTAAGCATCCCAGTTCAATTCTTATGCATTTTAAATATAGTTGATGGAGCTGGATTTTGAGTTGGGTGGTAAGCATGGATGAAGTGCATGTGAGTGCCAAAGTTATACATTAATAATTGTAAACCTGCCTTTGTTCCTGCATGTCCTTAGTCTTTTGGTAAAAAAGAACAACTGCTAGCACTGGACTTCATGACATTCATGAATCTCATGGCAAAATCTGTAATAAAAACATAAGTATATGAATCTACAAACTATGAAGGGTTTATCACTGAAAAATATTGCTATTTGCTTACATCTGTCTTACGCATCCGAATATTCAATAGTGAAATAGAATGCATTAACAGAATGTGTTTTATTTTTTCCCCTTTCTATAGTTGTACAGCCTCTTAATTGTGCCATCCCATCAGTTTGCAGAATTTTACTAATATGGACTTTAGAGTTTTCACAGTCCATTACACTGGTGCAATCATAATTATTGCTTTAAAGGTCAAAATTAAAGTTAAATGTTCTCATCAGCCTGTTTTTCCACATTTCCAATACTGTGTATAGATAGGTGGGATATAAATAAATAACAGCAGGATTCTTTTCTACCTTCCTTTCCTACCCTTTCCAAACTACTGCTCTGCTCCAGGGGATTATTGATTTTGAGTTCCTTGTTTGAATCCAATTGAGATTGTAATCTTTTCTTCCTTGTATCTTTTATTTGTATTCATCTGTTGGGTGAGGAAAGATAGACAATGGGCAGTTATCTCATACTGTAATTTTTTTCAGCCCTTTGAAATAGACCAGACAAGAAAACCAAAATTAAGAATGCTAATATTGCTTTTATTCCTAGGCTACATGAACTGTTTCTTGCAAGTCTAAATACACTCTCTCCTACTTCCTCTATGGTTGGGAGAACTAGGGCAGATCAGGTTTGAGACTCTATTTCAAATTACATTTCTGCCTCAGAAAAAGAAATTACATTTCTTTTATATGGCCATCATCTTGGTCCTTTCTCCGGTACCTCATGGTTACTGCTACTGCCCATTACAGTTTTAAATAAAACAAGACTTTCCTGTATAGAAGTCTTTCTGTTGCATAAATTTACTCTCCAAATGCAAGGGGACGGAGGAAAACAGCAGAGGGTGCAACTTGAATTCTACCTCTCACACCAGGCTAACATGTCGTTACAATCATGGAGGAAAGCTATGGTGTTTTTAACATTTATGCCCTGACAGCAGTGTTCTTTCTCCTTTCAAACTTTCCATACAGGTAATCCTCAATTTATGACCGGTCTCTTAGTGACTGTTCAAAGTTACACGAGACCCTGGAAAAGATACTTATGACCCTGTTCAAAAGTTCCAGTGGCTGCAGTTCCTGTGAGGTAGGTGAGGAACAATCTGGGTCCTACAAGTCCCTCAGGTGGCCAGATGAGCAGTTGGCAAAGGCCTACAAGCTGTAACTGCCCTTTGTATTAGTAGCTTTTTTAGGCTCCTTGGTGTGACTGAAAGGCGGTCTTGGGAGCAGGTTTTGACCTGGGGGAATCCCAGAGGACAGGGAGTGGAGCATCAGATGCCTCCGGGGTGGAAGAGGTCTTGGGAAGCTCAGAGTAGGTAGGCCTGGGTCTGTGCTAGGCCTCTAAGGGCCTGCCTACCCCTGAGTCACTTAATGACCTGCACATTTGTTTCGCAATTCATTGGGGAGAGCATGGAAGGTGAGTTTTTAGGTTTGACATTTCACTTAATGACTAATGCTACTGTAATGGGCAGGCTCCATTACAGTCATAAGTCAAGGACTACCTGCATTTTCTCTTTCACTTGCCCTCTGACCTACCTTTGAACAGAGTACGAACTACAGGTCACAGAAGCTATCCAGTATTGACTGATCTTAGAAAAGCCAAATAGGATTGAACTTGGTGGTATGATGGGACACCAGAAGACCTGAAAGAAATCTCAGGACTGAGGCTAAATTGAAAAAAAAATAATAATCACAGAAGGTTGATAGTGGCAAATCAAGTTCATATTGCTGTCAAGAAAAATACAATTATAGTTTCATGAAGCCCTTAGTCTCCACGTTTTATTGAACTAAATATGTTATGTAAGTCAAAATTGATTGCCCCTAAATATATTATCAAAGATTGAAATCTCTTTTGTTTCTGTTGCTGCTGCTGCTTATCCTCCCAGATTTAAATGATTTTATTTGGTTTCTTCTAATCTATTTAAGATTCAGCTTATTATCTGCCAGCTAATGAGAGAAGAAAAACAAACAAACACATTTATTGTTAAACAGACTGTCCCATTCAATTCCTCTGTGCTTCAGTGAATGTTAGAATGAGCAATGGTTGCCTTCTTTCACAACCCTGGGTTTTTCTTAGTCTTTACTTTCCACAAAAATCTTCCTCTTTCTTTCTTTTTAAAATACCTCCCAAATGTGTATTTGCTGTCTTTATTCATGTCTGCTCAGGTCTTCTCTGAACAAAATATACTTTGCCTCACCGTCAGTCCTTGCAGGAAATTTGGGAGACTGTAAAGACAAGTGTATTTCTCTCCTACCGCTATTATCTTATCCGACCTGCTTCTTAATTCCCTATAATGGGTCTGTATGCCACTGTACTTTAACAGCAAGCTTTTAGTCTCTGTAGTCAGGCATGTCTCTCTGTATTCAGGCATGTCAGCCTTTTTACTGGCCTCACTGCTGAGCCATTAAAGGAGTTTGTGAGACACAGTATTAGGTAAAGCTTTTCCTTGCACTGACCTTCGTGAATCCAGAACTTTCTTGAAAAGGAATATGTGCTGGGGGTGCAGGGAGTGAGAGAGACTGAACAAACATAACTGTGCAAAGAATTAAAATATAAATTGGAAAGGCTAACATTAAATATGAAAAAATTAAGCATTAAATTTAACTAGATTTAACTAACTAAATTTGTCTGATCTGCCATCTTCAGCCTCTTTGCTTTACTTTGTTGGCATCCTGTCATAAATGGAATGGGGAGTGGGGGAGGAAACCAGTGGTGGGATTCAGCCAGTTCAGACCAGTTCTGCAGAACCAGTAGCTAATTTTTTGTTGCCCAGGCCCAGAATGGACATCCAGAAATGGCATCTACACAGAGAACTGGTTGTTCACATATTTGAATCCCACCACTGGAGGAAACAATTTGGGGAAGTTTGAGTTGGAGGGAAGAAGATGGATGAAAGCGGGGAGGAAAACATGTTCATAGGAACCAGAGGTGTCAATGCTGAATAAGCCAATCTCCAAGGATGCTTGGCCTGGGAAAGGAATGTGAAACCACTTTGAGAAATGCCCAACATCAAAGCAGTTCCCCAAACATCACACCGGGATACCATTAGACACTGTTGAACCGGTCAAGGGGGGAAAGCCAGAGAAAGGGGAACACTGTAAACTTTGCGTGGAAATACTCAGATCTAGTCTCACTTTCACTGCAACCACTGATCTTCAGTAAAAGAACCTATCACTTCAACCAAATGGAGCAATGGGTCTTTCTTTCTAGGGATCCAGCTGGGATAGACCTGACAATATCGCAATTGCCAGAATAATAGTTAGGGACTTCACATTTGTGTACAATTGCCTTGGGAATGTACATTTTCTCTAAATGTAATATAAAATGCAAAAATATATTTATATTTCACTGAATTTCCATTGTTGCATCCATTTAATCATATAATATTTGAATTGTTCATTTTATGAAACATATCATCACAATTTATAAATATGCCCCAGAAAAGGTACTGGTTTTTTAACGTTTAATTCAATCAAGTCTCTAAGTATTCTACTTTCTTTTTGTAATTCCTTTAAAACTGCTCTGCTTATTTGGAGACATTGAAACCAGTGAAATGTTTCTCTTTGCAACAAATAAAAACTCTCAAAATATTTCATCTTATTATTAATCAAATCTTGGAGTTCGTATGAGTTATTATATTTCCATTGGTCAAATTTCTTTTTACATTCATCTTTATGAAAATAAATATTTAGTATGGAAGAAAGGGCAGAAGGTCGGCCTGGACTAATTCTTTTTCTATATTTATTTCCTACTTTTAATATACTGCTTATAATTAAATAATCTTTTATAGATTCTGTATTTTTATTTGCCATAGTCTGCTTTCTTCATAGAGGCGATGCATCCATTTTATAATCCAGTCTGAAATTTGAGTTAAACAGCTAGTTTGATAATACATGTGGCATTATGATTGTGCCTTGTTCTTTTAAGTCTGCTCTATTTTTTCAAATTCTTTCCGTAGGAGAAGAGCAGGTAGAGCTGGGAAGCAGAGTTAAGCACATACTCAGTTTTGAATCCTTGCATTCCCACAAGCACTGATTAATGTCAGGCGCAAAGAATTAGATTCATACATAAGGTTGCAGTATAGAAGATTTAAACACAAGAATCTGGTCAATTAAAGTTCAACACTAATTTGATGCCAGATAAGAATCAATGGAATTCAGGAGGGGTTAGCTTGGAGTGCATGTTGGAATGCAAGGATTCTAAACTAATGAAACACTAAACTCCATCCCCAGTTCTGCCTGTTCTTTTGCCTTTCTTCTGCCTTATTAAAGAATTTGTAACCACCACCAGGGATATTTTTTCTATGCTTACTAACTTCAAATGTAAATTAAAAATAACCATTAAGTTATATACCTTGTTAGCAACCAATATTTTTATTGATTGCCATCTTTGTGTGGACTGTGACCTACTGTACCTTTTCTGATTCTTATAATAGGGAATAGGGTATTTCCTTATTTCAGCTAGGGAATTTAATTAGACAAAGTTTTGTCCAAAATAATTGCTCGGAGAACAGATGCAGTTAGATAGTTTTTTGGGGGGAAAGGGGTTATTAATTTAATTTATTTTACAATAGCAAATTTTTATTGGCTACTTTTCTGCATTTATTTTGAAATTCATGTTGTGCACCTAACTTATCTGAATAAAATAGGCTGAATGGCTATAGATTCAACACAGTGTTTAAACTTGGACAGACAGGTATGGGAATAAGAGAGCTATCTAGTTGCAACTATAATAATACTATCTCACCGACCTTTATGGAAGTTTAATAAAGATGCCATAGAAATATTACCTTTCAATTTCTAGATCACTGAGAAAAAGTAATTATTCAAGATGTATTACAGTTAACGGGATCTCCAAAATAAAACAAAGCAAGCTAACTCTTTTTCTTTCCTTTAATCTTTAAGGTGCTCTCTTATCATATCATTTGCAAAGTACAAATGACTTTATAACCTACATAATTTTCCCCCAATCCCACCTTTTAGCATCTTCAATTGGGCTGTCTGGATTCACAAATTACACTTAGCCACTGGGTTCCTTACTAATCACCCAAGTCAACACTAGACACTAAAAATATGGACATTTAAGCAGATGATCTCCATCATAGCTGAGAGAGGAAAGTGAATGTTGAAACTCTCTAGTAAAGTTATCACCCATTTGATATATTTATGACAAATATCAGGCTTTCAGTTCTGGTCTGATATTGTTGCTTTATTATAGACTGAGGAAAAAAGATTTGAGTTTTGAGATCATTGGACATTCAGCCAACCAAGGAGTTAGCCCAGAAAGTCTTGTCTCCATATTCACTTAAGCTCAAGATCTTTATTTATGTGTTTAATTCAATTTGATTTGGCTGTTTGAACTAGGTGACTTTGAAAAAAAATCAAATATTCCAGTTACATCTGATTGACAATCCCATATATTAATTTATTTGAAATGGTGTTCAAATATGAGTTTTAGATGTGGTTTTCCTTAATTATTGCTCCCTCCAGCACTATTACATTATAAAATCAATTGTGTCTATCTCAATTCAACAATCAACACAGCATTCTCACTCAAGACACAAATGCTTTGAACACATTATGCAAAGACCCAGCTCTCTGAATAAGGCTCTGAGACTGGGAAAGGTAGAAGGAAAAAAAAAAGGATGACCAGCAGCAAGTGAATAAATTAAGTTATGGTGGTGATGATTGCACCATTGGAAGACCTGAAAGACCAGGTCAGGGACAAATTATCATGGAAAAAAATCTATGTGGTCACTAAGAGTTGGCAATGACTTAATGGCACATAATCAATCAATCAATCAATTCAACAAATATCTCAAGCAATCAGTAGAAAACAGAAGGAAACTCAAGAGGGTTAATATCTTCCAAAGTTTATTTAATAACTTATTTGCATATGTTTCCTAATCATTTAGGTTGGATGAACATTTTGATCAGTCCCAAGTCTCTTTCTCCAGTTATATTTCTTCAAGACGTGGCTCAGATAAAATCATTTACAATTTACTGGATTAGCATTTCCAGTGACTGAAAAATGACTAAATGGAATTACCACAGCAGTAGACAAGGATAGAGAAGAAAAGCTCATTTCTTCCTTGGAGCTAAGCCAAATGAAGTTTTTTGGTGCTGCTTAATTCTCCCTCAGTTTTATTTAAGTTAGGTCTTTAATAAACAACTTGTTGGGTGGGGGGAAGACAAGGAAACTTCTCATTAAGTTATTGTTACAGGTAGTCCTCAATTTACAAACCTTCGTGAATGAAGGCAAATATATGTGTCCCAGGATAATGTTGCAGGATCCAATATGAGTTGGTCAGTGGAACCAGAGGTTTATTCTTCCAAGCTTTTGGACTCATTCTGGAGCTCATTCTCAGGGAACTTCTTTCTCTCTCTCTCTTTCCCTCTTCTTCCTGTTACAACCCTTCATTCAATGACAATTCAAAGTTACAACAGCCTTGAAAAAAGTGACTTATAAATTGTATTTACGACCATCACTCCATCTTCATGATCGCTTGATTGCAATTTGAATGCTTGGCAGCCAACTTGCATTTACAATTAGTGGCAGGGTCCTGCAGTCACACAGTTGCAATTTGCAAATTTTATTGTTGCTTTCCAGCAAAAAACACCCATTGAGGAAGTTGGATTCAGTTAACAACCATGTGATTTGTTTAACAACTACCATAAAAATTCTCATAAAATTGAATCTGACTTAGGACCACATCAGCATATGTTGGAAATTCTTGTCCCAACTGTGGTCATAAATTGAGGACCACCTTTATAGACACCCTTAAGAAAGCAAAGAGCTGCAATTGTATTTTATTATTATCACCTTCCCTGACTATTTTTTTTAGGGAGATCCACAATTTGTTTTAAGTGAACAGTGTTATTAAACATCACAGTGATTATATATAAGGTTATAAAAGCTGGATCTCCAAAAAGGAAACTCTTTAGGAAGAAGAAACCTTCATCAAGCCCAATCCTTAAGAAAAATTTCCAAATACAATACATGACAATTCTGCTCTTTTGCTGCTGGCAGATCTTATTAAAACAGGACTGAAATTGCATAAGAAAAATAACTTGTTAAAGAGACAGAGATAGACATTATAATCTGTAATCCCAAAGTTTCACATTTGCCTGTAGCAGTTCCTTAAATCACCAAATACCAGGACGCACCAGTGTCCTAAGTAAACCAGAAAGTGATTTGTCTGAAAGGAGAGTCTTCCCTTAAAAAGTTTGTGAGAAAAAGCGGATTCCTTCAAAAATCTGAGAAATATTTCCATTCAAACTAGCAGGGAACCAAAGTCACTACCTCCATTAATCAGGATAATCAAACTCTGCTACAAAAACCCACCAGTATATCAGATGTGAAGAGTTTAAGGGCCATTTGACATACAATATTCTTCCTTCATGGGAATAATTTTAGGAGAGCTGAGCAAAACAAGTAGCCAATGGAGAAAGGTGGGGAAGATGTTCAATTGAGCTTGGCTTTTACATCTGTCTGCCTTTGCAGTATTTGTTTATAAAAATAGATGGAAAAACTCAGCCTAACCTCTTTTCTCATTGGAAATATTATTTTATTACTCTTCTGCCTCGTTAGCTATCATTCAGAATCACAGATATGAAATTCAGAGGCCTGGGACAGTAGAAATAATTTGTGTTGATAATTAAGATCAACAACAGATAGGTGATTAATTCAGTAGAGTTTTCCCCCTTCTTAACTCATTTGTATCCTGTCTTTATTTCTACAAATAACTCAAGGCAGTGAACATATTCAACATACCTTTCTCCTCCTCTTTTCCCCACAATGACCACTCTGTGAGGTGAGTTGGACTAAGAGAGAGTGACTGGTCCAAGGTCACACAGCTGGCTTTCATGGCTAAGATGTGACTAGAACTCCCAATCTCCTGGTTTCTAGCTTGGTTCCTTAATCACTAAACCAAACTTGTCATCTATACAGTTCCTTGAGGGTATTTATTTGAGAGTCCCATTTTTATATGGGAAGGGAAGGAAAAATCTATAAAAACAAAGACTGAGCAAAATAAATAGTAAAAAATATTTGAAAGTTATAAACAGTACTTCTAGGAGTTATATAATGCGTATTTTTATTATTATTATTTTTTAGGGACAACTCCAAACTTCTGTCACTGCATACAGTACAGTAGTAACTAGAAACCTTGGAAAATTACTTTGGAGGACCACAAGTTCGCCATAACTCTCCTAAATGAAAAAAGGCAAAAAAGATTACAAAAGAAATAACATTGAGAAGTTACCATCAATCACACTTGTGGCTTGATCTACTAGGAAAGCAAAATGATGTGGTGAAATACAGTTTGGATACCAGCTGTTCTGATGATAGATATTTTGGCAGAAGTTTCCAGGCAAGCAAGATGAACATGTTACTCTTGAGTTGAAGCAATTTTTCTAAAAGATGGAACTAAGCTTGATGGAACTAAGCTAAGATAAATCAGAACATTCCAGACATCACAAATTCCTCTTAGATAGTCCAGATACGATTTTAATGTTTTCCCCATCACATTTCATTTGGCTGCACAGATTCATTTTGCCAGATTCCCTGCTGCCTACTTCTGATTTAGATATTTTTAAAACATTTCCCACTATTTGCCTGGTTCCAGTCTTGTGGGAAAATAAGCATATTTTCTGAACTGTTTATGTATATGACTACTTTATTAGTAGGCATCACATTTAAGATAGAATTCCCATTAGTGGCTTATAGCATCTTCTACAACCATGCAACAATTATTGGGCCAATATAGAAACAAGTAACCAGTTTGGTCTAGTTGTTTAGGCACCAGGCTTGAAATCCAGAGATTGCTGAGTTCTAGTTCTGCCTTATCCATAGAAAAGCTAGCTTGTTGACCATGGGCCAGTCACTCACTCTCTCAACTCAATCCACTTCACAAAATTGTTGTTGTGGATAAAATAGGAGGAGAAAGATGTGTTGGATATATTAACTACCTTGCATTTTATAAAAATAATAAAGGCCAAATGAATAAAAAAAGCCAATAAAAAGAAGGATTTATATCATCTTTATAAAACACTAGGGCAGAAGGTCTGATAAGTCAATAATGGACACACGGCAAACTATAGGGCAATTTTCTGAACAATTTTGTTTCTATGAATGTATTGACAAGAGTGGTATTTATTTCACTTTTGCAGGACTTCTCAGAATTGAAGGGACAACACATAAGAATAGCTAAATCATGAAAAAATTCTGAGTAATGTACTAGAGTGCTCGGACTGAGCAACAGATTCCAAGAGAGATAATAAATATATCCATTCCAAATCAAAATTCTGTTTGAGTAGTTCTTAGTTTGGCTTAGGCAGATCCACCAGCCACAACATTACTTGGACAATGTTGGTAACTTCCCATTTGGGTGCCTGCAATGTGGAGGTCTATTTTTGAGAACCACCTGAAAATTTTATTTGGCAGAGAATGACTGATCAATACGGTTGATAGAACATATGATTGCATTGATTTGTCATCTTCAGTGCTGCCAGTCCATTTCTAGCCCTGGTCCAACTTACTTTTTCACAGAAATAAGGAGTTTCTCCTTTCATATTCATCTACTAAGAACACCCAAATTCCCAGCTGAGCACCTGAAAGAGAAAAATCCTCTCTGCCCTACTTTATATTGACAAGTTGAATCTTCCCCCCTCTTTCCCCAAGTGTTTTCAGAACAATGGTGTTCAAGAATACTGACTTCATTATTTTATACAACTTGCTATGTGTCTGTTGTGATACGAATCTACATTCAGAACTATACCAGCTGGCTTCTCAGAATGAAAATACACACCAGTTTGTCTCAAAAAACCAACGTCCAGTGTTCTCAAATCTCCTGGTCCATGATTTTAACTTTTCACCCAAGAAATATTTGGACATGGGTTCATCAACGATTTGGACAAGGGGATAGATGGGGAACTCATCAAATTTGCGGATGACACCAAGCTGGCAGAAATAGCCAACACTCCAGAAGCCAGGCTTAAGATACAGAAGGACCTGGACAGACTTGAACACTGGGCGCTATCTAACAAAATGAAATTCAATGGTGAAAAAGTAAGGTTCTACATTTAGGCAAGAAAAACCAAATGTATAGATATAGTATAGGGGGTACCTTGCTCAATATTAGTAACTGTGAGAGGGATCTCAGAGTCCTAGTGGACAATCACTTAATTATGAGCCAGCAGTGTGCTGCAGCTGCCAAAAAAGCCAACTCAGTGCTGGGCTGCATTAACAGAGGGATAAAATCAAGATCACGTGAAGTATTAATACCACTTTACAATGCCTTGGTAAGGCTACACTTGGAATACTGCAGCCAGTTTTGGTCACCACGATGTAAAAAAGATGCTGAGACTCTGGAAAGAGTACAGAGAAGAGCAACAAAGATGATTAGGGGACTGGAGGCTAAATCATATGAGGAACGGTTGCTGGAATTCAGTATGTCTAGTTTAACGAAGAGAAGGACGAGGGGGGACATGATAGCAGTGTTCCAATATCTCAGGGGCTGCCACAAAGAAGAGGGAGTCAAGCTATTTTCCAAGGCACCTGGAGGCAGGACAAGAAGCAATGGATGGAAACTAATCAAGGAGAGAAGCAGCCTAGGACTAAGGAGAAACTTCCTGACAGTTAGAACAATTAACCAAGTTTTTAAGAAGAGACTGGACAGGCATCTATCCAAAATGGTGTAGGGTTTCCTGCCTTAGCAGGGGGTTGGACTCGATGACCTCCAAGGTCCCTTCCAACTTTATTATTATTATTATTATTATTATTATTATTATTATTATTATTATTATTATTATTATTATTATTATTATTATTGTTGTTGTTATTATTATTATTATTATTATTATTATTATTATTATTATTATTATTATTATTATTATTATTATTATTGATCATCGCATAGTCAGCCAGATGCTCAGACTGGATTTGGCATTTTATCTACCTATTGAGTCCTTACCAAGGACCTGGGATAGGTAGATGTGGATGTTTGATGGTATTACAGATATCGTCGCAGGATGGAAGCAGTTCCTAGTAAGGCTGCCTTTTGCAATCGACTAATGGCAAATTTGTCAGTGCCAATGGTGTTCAAGTGGTGCTCTAGTGTTTTGAGATTGCACCCAAGGCACCTATTACTATTGGTACTACTCTTGCTTGCTTTTGCCACAGTCTTTCTATTTCTATTTGTAGGTTTTTGTATTTTGTTATCTTCTCCAGTTCTTTCTCGTCTATTTTGCTGTCTCCAGGCACTGCCACGTCCACTCTCCAGACTTTTTTGTCTTTCTTATAGACAATTGTTAAGTCTGGTGTGTTATGTTGCAGTTGCTTGTCTTTTTGAATTCTGAAGTCCCAGAGCAGTTTAATTTTATCATTTTCTATGACTTTCTCTATTTTATGATCCCACCAGTTCTTGCTTACAGGCAAATGATATTTCTTGCAGATCTTCCAATGCACCATTGTTGCTACTTTGTCATGCTGCTGCTTGTAGTCAGTCTGTGCGATCTTCTTGCAGCAGTTTACCAGGTGGTCCACTGTTTCTTCAGCTTCTTTACATAGGCAGCACTTACTGTCTGTTGCTGTCTTCTCAATTTTGACTTTATATGCATTTGCCTTTAAGGCTTGATCTTGTGCAGCCAGTATTAGTCCCTCAGTCTCTTTCTTCAATTTTCCTGCTCTTAGCCATTGCCAGGTATTTTTATTATCTGTTTTCCCAGCTATTTTTTTTGATGTACTGGCCATGTAGTGCTTTGTCTTTCCATGCCTCTATTCTGTTCTTCATTTGGTCTTTCTTGTAGGCCAGTTTGGTCTCTCCAGTAGTCAGTAAGCCTTCCTGATATACTAATTTCATCATCATCCTCATCATCATCATCATTATATTATTGTTATTATTGTTATTGTTATTGTTATTATTATTATGTTTTAAAAAGGCTTAACTGACTTACCACATGCCTGCATCCCTTTATTTGAACAATCTGACAGATGGCTAAATCTGTTATAAAATTCAAAGTACTTACCTACTCTCAGCCCTGTCCCAAGACATGTCCAGGAGAGTGACTGATGGCTGGTTTTCCTACTTGGAGGCAATGTTCAATGTGAGGAGAAATAAAACGAGGAGAACCCACCAATCACTTTTCTTAATTTGTATCTTATTAAATATGTTCTCTTTGTTACCAAAACAGAATAGGACTTTGACTTTAGGGGCAATAAATTTTATGCCAGCATATTTTTCGGATGGCTCAGAAGTTATACTTCAATGCAGCCACATGTTGGGTCCATACACTGAAAGACAAGAGGACTCTTGTATAGGACTTATTATATTGCTTATAAAAAGTCACATGAAGTTAATGATGAGGAAGTACAGTCTTGATTCAACTGACTGCTATGGATGTATATGAATGACTGTTGAATGACTTAATGTTTAAATGAAATTAATTCTCGAAGTGTCAGGGGGAGAGCAAATATTTTGAGCAATCTATAAATTAATTATTCCACTGACATGAAGAACGGCCTTAAAAATCTCACTAAATCTTTTTGTTTGAGCTTCCCACATGAACTATTTTATTAAAGGAGGGGAGATTTAAACAACTTGACAAATTTTGCATGTAGTTCCCACTAGAGATTTCAATAAACAGAAAGCTTACCATACACCATTTGTCTTGCTGAAAGCATATTGGAGCATAATGGATTGTTATAAAATGGATCAGAAATCTGTCTATAGATCTGTCTACATCTCTCCCACACACCCCCCCAGCCAGGTGGCATCTATTTATCTGCTAGAACTATCCCCTACAAACATGAAACTTTGGAAGAGCTAGAATACCATATGGCAAAGTGAAGATCTGCCTAATAAATCTAGCTAAGCAGACCTTTCCTTCAAGCTGTTGTATATATATCTAGATTTTTTTTAAATATAGTCCACTTGTTATTTCAAACATCTGAGCCTCACAATGAAGATACTGCTCATTCCACAAAGATATTCCATTCCTCTATTTTCTGCATCATTGACTTTGAGTGTCTAAAACGGTATTTTGCTGCTACCTCACAGCTATCCTTATGAGACATGAGAGTTATAAAATGGAAAATGGAATGTAAGTATTGACAAGGTGGCTATTTGGGGAGAGTGATTTTCATCTTCAGTATTGCAATGAAGGGAAAAATATTTTGACAATAAAACTAAGTGTTAAAAGTGGTAAATTATGATAGGTTTGTGAATGAGTGCATAGTATGAACACAGGGAGAGAGAGAGAGAGAGAGAGAGGGAGGGAGGGAGGGAGACACACACAGAGAGAGAGGGAGGGAGGGAGGGAGGGAGGGAGGGACACACAGAGAGAGAGAGAGAGAGAGAGGGAGGGAGGGAGGGAGAGAGAGAGAGGGAGAGAGAGAGAGAGAGAGAGAGAGAGAGAGAGAGAGAGAGAGAGAGAGAGAGAGAGAGAGAGAGAGAGAGAGAGAGAGAGAGAGAGAGAGAGAGAGAGTTAGGAAGGTTCTCTGTATCATTTTTACACATTGTGGGTATACTCCAGACAATTAATACAGGGCGTTCCACTGTAGATAATTTCATTTATCTCACTCTACTTATTACAAAATGTGGCCAGATGCAACACCCCTAAAGACAACCAATTTACAGGATGTATTGTAAGCATGTTCTGAATGCACCATTTATTTCAGGTTTGAATTATTTTATATATAATCTGATTCTATTTTCACAGTCATATTGCCCCCAAAAAATCTCCACATTTCATGTATGTCTTCCACTTTGGCTGAGATTATGGCTTGCAGCTTTTCCTATTTCATTCTTAAAGTAGATTACTGTTTGCCCAATGGAATTCTGAAGAATTAAATTCTTTCTCATATTCAGTCTAACCTTCATCTTTGGGATGCCTATTTCTCTGGAAGACGTTCCATCATATTTCTGTAATACTCACTATACCAGTGGTTCTCAACCTTGGGGTTGCGACCCCATTTGGGGTCGCGAGACCATTTCGCGGGGGTCGCCGGGCACCGCCGGCCGCCATTTTGTTTAATTTTTTTTAAATTTTTTTAAATTTTTTTAAATTTTTTTTTATTTTTTTGGCGCGTGTGCGCTGCGCACGCTCAGATCCGCCCGTCGCACCGGAAAAAAAATTAAAAAAAATAAAAAAATAAAATAAAATAAAATAAAAACAAAATGGCGGACCACAATGGGCGGATCCACGCATGCATGGCGCGTGCGATAGGCCGATCCGCGCATGCGCAGATCCGCCCATCGCGGCCGCCATTTTGTTTTTTGTTTTTGATTTTTTAATTTTTTTTAAAAACAAAATAAAAAAAACAAAATGGCGACCTGCGCCGGGCGGATGCACGCATGCGTGGCGCATACGACGGGCTGATCCGCACATGCGCAGATCCGCCCATCGCGGCCGCCATTTAGTTTTTGTTTTTTTTGTTTTTTTACATTTTTTTATTTTTTTTTGCGCGCGCGCACATACGCACACGCCCCCGGGTCGGGGTCGCGGCGCACATGGGTGGGGCAAGTGGGATCTCAACCTCAGAAAGGTTGAGAACCACTGCACTATACCATGTTTGCCTTTATGCCTCATAACTATCAGCCCATCTTGCCTATTATCCATACTTTCAGCATTAGTGTATGTAAGACAATATGCTAAATTCCTTTGTTCATTTTCCTTTTTTCACGTCTGTGTTTCTTTTGCTTCTTTGTTATGTGAGTAATATCCAAAACATTGTGCTTTGTTGCTGTATTCAGTCAGATTACTTGCCAGTTCATTACTTTTCAATGTTCTTATGATGCCCATCCCTTTATACAGTACTCTGCTTTAAAGTTCTGATAATAAAAGCTAGATCTTTTTTTCTTTTTGTTTGTTTTAATTGGATTTATGGTTGTTTGCTACCCAGAGTCACTGGCTTGAGATGGGCAGCTAAACAAAATGAATGAATGAATGAATGAATGAATGAATGAACGAAAGTTTTCTTCCTTCTGTATTGAGATGAATTCCATATCTGCAAACCAGCCCCTTGCTCCCTGTGATAACTCCCCTGGATGCTTACCAGATTCTTCTCCAGATGTCAGCTTGGAGGAGGATGAACCAGTTCAAGTCTGGAGGGAAGTTGGTCAGTGACTCCAAGCAGCCATCTGAGAAGGATTTGGCTGAAGCACAGTTGCAGCAGGATAGCCCTGAGGCTTCACGTGGGGAAAGCATGTAGCTTCAACCAGTCAGGGATGAGAAAGAGGAACTGCACCTTATCCAAGAACAGAGGACAGAGAAAAGGCAGGAGCACAGAAGGTCAGCCAGATTACTCACAAGGAGTAAGCTTCACCCTTCTTGATGGGCTGCACCAGAAGCTGGCTATTTAGCATAGCAGACAGATGGAGGTGATTCTGGGAACAAAGTGTTCATTCTTTGCTGTATGTCCTTGTCTTAAACTTTGGATTGTGTCTCTTAAACTGTTGTCTTTGCCTTGCTTTGCCTTTGCCTGTGGATTTGCCTACTTCTTGGAATTTGCCTTTGCCTTGGGAACTTGCTTTTGCCTAGTGGACTGGACTTGCCTTGCCTTGAAGACTACTGTTGGATTCATTTGAGCAGCCTGTGGAACTCATTGGGGTTGAGCTGGTGCCAGCACAGGGAATTGTTGGGGAATAACAATTCAGGCTGGGAAGCCTTAATAAAGACTCCTTATGGTGTGTGTGTGTGTGTGTGTGTGTGTGTGTGTGACAGCACACTCCCTGATTTTTATACCATTACTGAAAAATGCTGATCACATGGTGTATTCAAGTGTATGAGATGACTTGAAAAAAATATTTCTCTTGCTGGATTTTTGCCTTCAAGATTTTTGCCTCCCCAAAGGCAATGGCCATAGCATTTTCATAGCATAGCCTTTTCCACCTTGTGTTGCTGAGAGTATCTCAGCCACATCTGAAGGCTGTTCCTGGTGTTTGGTTTCGGGAATGATAATAGTCAGACATAGAATTTATTTTTTCAGTGCATGTTTCTATGAAAGTAGGCGATATTGTTCATGGTATTACATCTTTAAAAACAAGATAGGGGAAGACATTTTTGGTGAGCTAACAAAAAAATTCATTTAAGATCATGTATGGGTCTTTCAAACAGCAGCATAGAAATATAACTTGCATCAGCATCATGACCCAGTTAATGCATAATTCATTTTTTAGTTTGTATTTGCCTCATTAGTTTCCTATTTGATACGAGTCTCCCTCCAGCTGTTTGAAGAGCTCCTTAAGATTTGTGTTTTAGGAACAGTGTGCTGTGATTTTGAAAAATACTCTTAACCATATTTCCTCAAGACCTCTTCAACTGAATACCACTGTCAACTAGTTCTTCATCATCCCTCAGGAAATCTGTTCTTTGCTTTGTGTTTCTTTGCTTAGCATTTCTAAATGTTTCAGATCTAAAAAAAAAAAAAGTAGTAGACTAGACATGTCAAACTCATGACATCACGTGACATCGCACAATGTATTGGGACTGTTTTGCCATTGCCGGCAATGGGATGGGCGTGGCTTCCATGTGACACGTCTGACCCGCGGGCTGGCAGTTTGACACCCCTGCTGTAGACTATTACATGGAAATGCCAGATTACAAAAGCCACCCTAAATAATAGAATGAAATCAATTGTCAGGTTCTATGTTCATTGAACTTCATCCAGGCTGGTGGGGCTGTCATGACAACTTGAGCTAGCTCTGCCTTCTCTCACTTTAATCAAGCTTTTCAGCAGCCTCAAGCAGGAGGAGAGCCCTTCTGTCAGGTAGGCGAGCAGCTGCTTCAGTTTTATTCTTTTACTGTCCCTAGGAGTCCTGTTCTACTTAGTTTGAAGTGCCTGGTCTACATTATGTCAATAAATTGTCAATTACTCCTTGGGGCAAGACATTGTGGTTGGATTTAATCCTTAGACTGCTTATTTCCATCAGTTTTTTTCCTTTGATGATGGCTTTGGTTAAAAAGCAAATGACCTTTTGATGGAATTAATTCCATCCTGTTACAATGAACAATCAGAAATGCCAAAACATCTGGCTGCTATCCAACGGTGACCTGATTCTTTTTGGATTCTCTTGGGAATTGAAAACTCCCTTTAGACCACCTTAGAGTGAAAGTAGCAAAAAGCTACTTCCAACAGAGAAAGAACCAAAAAGGGGCAAGGCCAGAATGAGAGAGGACTGGTTGACAACCATTCAGTAAGGTATAATTTTTAAAAAGTCAAGAAGCTCTACCTATAATTGCACATTGAAAAGAAACAGAACTTCAATCACACCTTTATGACCATCCTCTTGGCTTTTTGGAAGTCTTGACTTTTTGACACCCCAATATATCTAATTTGCACCCTGAGCTCTGCTACACCTGGGGGCATTGCCCAGATATTTCCCAGATATGAATTGAGATCAAACCCCTGATAAATGTTTGACTCTATCCCGGTAGCACAAGAAAAAGATTTCCCATGCAACTGGGAAGATTTTTTTTTTAAAAATCTGACCATCTAAGTCAGGGGTCTTTAAACTTGGCCCTTTTATGACTTGTGGACTTCAATTCCCAGAATTCCTCAGCCAGCGTGTGTGGCTGAGGAATTCTGGAAGTTGAAGTCCATAAGTCATAAAAGGGCCAAGTTTGAAGACCCCTGGTCTAACTAATATATCCAAGGGTTAAATACTTGCTGTAATTTAACTGGCTATCCTAAAGGAAGGGGCAGTGGCTGCAGGATGTAATGCATAGAGTGGGCTACTAATTTGCTGCAATAATTATATGGAATCTCAGAAATGTTCCTTCCCAGGAATGTTCCTTCTCCTGATAAGTTTGTTCTTCATTGTCTCAGGTTTAAATTACTCTTTGGATAACATAGTCAAAGCAGAACTGTTGGATGGATATGCTCTTCATGTTAACTTGCAACATAGCTCTGTATGGGGTGGCTGCAGCCCCCCTTTCAGATATGCCATATTCTTTGCACCACAGTAACCAGCCGATATGATTACATTGGTAGAATCCCAAAATTTATTTAAATGTATTGGTATCCCAATATGCCAACCTGCACCTATTGGCTCCTTCTACCGGTATGAGCAGATCTGAGAAACAGATGATCAGTATTGTATTTACAGTTGAATTGAATTCAGTGAATTCAGAGAAGGAGACTAAATATCAAGCGGTAAGGACCTTGTATTCCTGGAGCATTTTATTACATTTCATACTGCAGTTCCTGCACGATGGCAATCATAAGACTCCTGGGTCCTAGACATGATGCATAGTATCTGGTATAGGTTCAAAAAGGTTCAGAAAGATAGAGTTATTCTACATACTCTCCCCTTTTTGCAGACATTGCTATGGCGCTGGGCTCCATCCAACTTTTCTTTTATTAGACAAAGAACACTGATTTATAATCAGTCATAACTGAAAATTGCTGAGATTGTGACAGATGAACAAGATATGTTGAAGACACATGAGCCAATGCTTATACAGCATAGTTTTTTTTTAAAAAAATAAAGCTATTTTATTTTTTTAAATGAGTTTTGATACTATACTGATAACATATTTTAAAAACTGCATATTGTTATAAGGCCTTGGTAAGGTCACACTTGGAATATTGATCCAGTTTGGGTAGCCACGATATAAAAAAGACGTTGAAACTCTAGAAAGAATGCAGAGAAGAGCAACAAAGATGATTAGGGGTCTGGCAGCTACATCATGTGAAGAAAAGTTGCAGGTATTGAGTATATCTAGTTTAAATGAAAAGAAGGACTAGGGGTAACATTATAGTAGTATTCCAATATTTGAGGGGATGCCACAAAGAAGAGGGGGTCAACCTATTCTCCAAAGCACCTAAAGGCAGGACAAGAAACAATGGATGGAAACTAATCAAGGAGAGAAGCAACCTAGAACTAAGGAATAATTTTCTGACAGTTCAAACAATTAATCAGTGGAATGACTTGCCTCCAGAAGTTGTGAATGCTCCAACCCTGGAGATTTTTAAGAAGAGATTGGACAGCCATTTGTGTGAAAAGTTATAGGATTTCCTGCTTAAGCAGGGGGTTGGACTAGAAGACCTCCAAGGTCTCTTCCAACTCTGTTATGCTGCTATGATGAATAATGAATTCATTAACAGAAACAATTAGGAGAAGAAATGTAATTATAAGATTTTATTCCTCATTCTCAGTTAAAACATTGAAAAACTCAAAACAGTTTAAAAACCATTTTGGAAACCAAAATGGAATATAATTCACCAGGAACCAGATATTTGGAAAACATTATAAAAAATAAATTAGTCCCTCACCCCAGTTTATGTAGATTAGGATATTTTATCCCATGTCTTTTCCTCTGAAAAACAAACAGAATAACATAGTGGGAAGGGATCTTGGAGGTCTTACAGTCCAGCTCCCTGTTCAGGCAGAAGACCCTATATCATTCTGTATAAATGGCTATCTAATCTCTTCTTTAACACATCCAGTGATGAAGCAACCACAACTTAATCAGATGTTCCACTGATTAATTGTTTTCACTCTTTTGTTGTCCTGAATTTTCCTCAAACATATGCCTTAAATGTCAAGTTCCCTCCTCCTCAACTTTTCAAGCAAACTGGTGCTGGGGGGAATAGAGTTTTCTAAATCAACAGTGTGCATATGTGAGTTTAACCATCCAATCTATTTTAGTAGTGTTCAAATGCTGAGACATCGTTCTTGACAGTTGGACAGAGCTATTAGGTGGTTCAGGCTAAGCTGCCTTTAGCTGTCCTCTCAGCATGCCAGAAATGAACAACAAATATTGCTGATTTCTGTTCTTTTGTGTGTGTGTTTTTTTAAATTATGCCATTAATCACACTGGAAAAATACATATTGTGACCACTGTAACTGTCAAGCTCTACCTGTTGTTAGGTTGGAGGTGGGAAGAGTTGAGAGATCTATAGTGAAATCTCTTCCCATGGTTATTACAGGCTTCTTATAGAGCAGTGGTTCTCAACCTTTCTGAGGTTGAGACCCCACTTGCCTCGCCCATGTGCGCCGCGACCCGAATTTAAAAAACAAAAAAACCCCAAAAACTAAATGGCGGCCGCGATGGGCTGATCTGCGCATGCGCAGATCGGCCCGTCGTACGCGCCACGCATGCGCGCATCCGCCCGTCGCAGGCCGCCATTTTGTTTTTTTATTTTATTTTTTTAAAAATTAAAAAATCAAAAAACAAAAAACAAAATGGCAGCCGCGATGGGCGGATCTGCGCATGCACTGATCGGCCCGTCGCACACGCCACGCATGCACACATCCGCCCGTCGCGGGCCGCCATTTTGTTTTTTTTTATTTATTTAAAATTTTTTTTAAAAAAATAAAAAAATAAAAAAAATGGCGGCCGCGACAGGCGGATCTTTGCCTGCGCGGATCAGCCCGTCGCACGCACCGCGCATGCGTGGATCCGCCCATTGCGGTCCGCCATTTTGTTTTTATTTTATTTTATTTTATTTTATTTTAATTTTTTTAAATTTTTTTTTCCGGTGCGACGGGCGGATCTGAGCGTGCGCGGCGCACACGCGCCAAAAAAATAAAAAATTGTAAAAAAAAATTTAAAAAAATTAAAAAAAAATAAAAAAAAATAAAAATAAAAAACAAAATGGCGGCCGGTGGTGCCCGGCGACCCCCGCGAAATGGTCTTGCGACCCCAAATGGGGTCGCGACCCCAAGGTTGAGAACCACTGTTATAGAGCAAGGATGATATGGCTTCAAATTATAACATTATTGCCTTTCAGAATATGATAGTTTATAGGTACAGCAATCAACTGCTTGTGCTCTCTTTTAGCAAAGCCCTATTAAGGAGGAGACTTGATTTTTACTTAATGTTAACCCCCATAGTGTCCATTGATAATGGTTGCTTGTTTACATTCTTTGATTCCTGTGATTTTGTTCAGATAAGTCCTGGAATTCTGCAGATATTAACTGACCCATGAGAATTATTCCTTTTGATTAGGTTCTGATATTTGAATTTTCCATTGTTAGAATCAGCCAATTGCAGAAACATCAGGGCAACAAAAGGAGACTCTGATGTCATAAACCCCACTTTTCTGATCAGAGGTGGCGGGATAGAATCTAAATATTGCAAAGCACATATTCCAATCCATATTTTGTGAGAAAAATGCACATTTAAATAAACATGATAAAAGGGCAAAGAAGAATCAAACCTGCTGATCACCCCTCTGTCTGTTACAAATGGTTCATTGGCACCAAGTGCTTGTGGGAACAAATTAGAGAGAAAAGGCGAGGAAGGCAAAGAGCTTCTCAGAACATGGCTCCAGCCCAATGTTTTGTCTCGAGCCAAGTGACATTAATTACTCTATGACAAGGACTTTCAAATGTGTGGGTCTTGCTTTATAGTGAGTACATTAATTTACTTTGAGTCAATTTCAAGTCCAGTAAAACAATATCCTCTTCCCATAGGACAGATGCTCCTAAAAGCCCTAGAAACATAAATTAGACATGTCCAATTTGGTTGTCTTTCAAATTGTGGAAGAATCATGGCCTGTAAAGACTTGAGAGATCATCTCATTGAACCCCTTGTCCAGGGCAGAAATCTGGCATTGATAACAGTTGGCCATCTTCATTTCAATATGTCCAATGGAGATGAGTCCAACACATCTTGAGGCAATCTATAACATTGTTAAATAACTCTTTTGAATTTTTGTCCTTATCTCCAATCAAAATCCAACTCCCTATCTTCTGGAATAGTTCTGAACTATTCTGCTCCATGTTTTATATGTCAATTCTTTGCTTGTCCAGGTTCAACAATCCAAATGTTCGTTATAACATTCTTTTCTCCCAGGCCCCTTAACTTCTTGCTTGCTCTCCTATCCAAACACTCTAATTTGTAAATATCCTTTTTTTAAATGCAGCATTTAGAACTGGATAAAATATTGTAGGTGTGGTCCCACCACTGCAAAATAGAGTGGAAAAGAACTTCCTTTGCTTGAGTCCAAAGTAACTTCCCTATTTGCAGTCTACTAAAAACAAATATCTTGATTAATTTCAAGAAAAAAATAGAACAAATTTTGTTATCCTTTCTACAGATATACTATTCCATCCTCATACCTTTTTAAATGTTGACTTTCCAACTCTCACAAAATGTTTCTGTGTTCCACTTGGGCACTTTAGGGTTGATATAGTTCCTCCAATATGCTATTTATATAAAAAAAAATCTGGAAAATATAGCTAGTTACTGATGTCTTCAGATTTCCCACAAAAGGAGAGACTGTTTATTTAATAAAGCAACAGGGACTGGAGACTGTTCTTTACATGTCTTGCAGCTATTTCCTTAAAATGAGATTACTGAAATTATCCATCTGATCTTCTGATTACCCACTGATAGTTCTAACTGGGTCTGAAAAATCTGCAGTGTAGAAGTGAAGATCTATGTTTATGCATTATTTCCTCTTTAGGCTAGTTGAGTCCATGGTTTTCGTATTTGGCTCAGCAGGCATTTCTGCTTAACACTCTATAATCAAAACCCATCTAGCCAATCAGGCTTGTTTACCAAAAGAGAATGAGATCATTAATCAAGAAGCCAGCAATAAGAATAATTCCCTTATACATCCTTTGAACAACCGGGGTTGGTCATGGAGAGGGAATAATTTTGAATAATGCTTAATTGTGAAGGAAATTCCTCTCTTTGCTCTCCTCTTCAAAAGCTCAGCAGGAGCAAGTGAAACCTGGCATCTCCTGTAAGTAAGGCTGCCATCTGCTTCTCATTCACCTCCGCTGTCTTTAAAAACAGCCTGCCAAACAGAAATTAAGCAGCTTAACAATTTAATTTCCAAGGGGCATGTTGAACATACAAAGAGCTGGAGAAATCCCACCCAAATGATGGAAAATAAGGGGAAACAATTGTGATTTAAAAAAAGAGTATGCTTTACTGTACCAAAAATCCCAATACATTTTGAAGGTATACCTCTTTGGTCAGGGAACTAAAAAAAAAATATTGAAATGACATGTTTACAATGTATAAAACAAATACATCCAAAACATTCATGACTATCAGGGAACGATATGTATTCCTAATGAAGGGGCAGAACAGTATGAAAATATTAAAACAAAAATGTAAAACATAGAAAATCAAGAACAAATACAGAAATAATTTTTAAAGGGAAACGCCACTGTATCTTATATATACCAGATTTAAAAAACTATTAAAATTTAAATATTGAACAAAACAAGAATAAGGAATGCATGAGGATCCAGAATGGAATATACAATCAGTCACACTAAAGGGAATGTGAAAATAATTCCACTCAGCTACCTTTGTGATTTCTGACACAGGGGGCTAATACTTCTTCACTAGTCAAATCTGCTTTTAAATCAGTTCTTCTTCCTTTTTCTCCACTGTCCAGCTTTCTCATTTTATATCCCCTCTCATCAGCTCAAATTCCCCAAGTGGTCATCTGCCTCTGTCAAAATGGTTTATTGAAAGCATCCATAACATTTCTTTCACCTGACTAGATATGAGAAATTCTTCCTTTCTCAATCTCAGCAACATTAAGATATGTGGACTTTTTTTTTAATATATAAAATTCTTTTATTAAAACAATCAACATTGAACATAAAAACATATTGTGCAGCAATCATCATGGCACCTGATATACAATACTAAGTATTAGTCATTGAAAACGTCTGAATTAGTAAGCCTTTTTCCACCCCTCGCATCTACCAGATTGACCTGCTAGAAGTTGGTTTCTCCTTTTCCTTCTCCACCAATGGAAAAAAAGAAGGGAAAGGTTGACGCCCCCCTCCCTTTTTTTTGGGTTTGGAACATTTGAATGGGAATTTTACAATGAACTCTGAATATACTCTGCAACCCATGATTTTAAGCAAGAGGGTAGTCACTTAGACTGACTTGTACTGAATTTAATTTGGAATTCTGCATTCAGGATTGATGCCTTCTCTTGTTTGCCTGCTATCCTCCTTCTCCCAATAACTCTCTTGTTTATATTGCAAATGTTTGTTTTAAACAGTTTCTTATTACAACTTCTAGACTGCATGGATGTGCAGCCACCCCAAGTGATTCTGGATGGATTTACAGTTTGTTAGATTTGAAATGCCTGGCAGAGGGCAAGGTATCTATTTCTCAACTGTCAACCGTCCCATTCAGTCATCTAGCAAAGAAAGACTCCTGGCCTTTTGTTTTGCCCAGAGTATATTTTGCTGAAGCTTAAATGGTTACAGAAGTAGCAAAGGGTGAATCTGAGGTTTTGCCATGTAAACAACACAAAGGAAAGTTCCATCTCCCCTCTCTCTCCCAGCTATCCCCCCCCCCGCTCCCGGTTATCTGCAAATGTCCAATTAGGTGCTTGTTTTTTGTATATTGTTCAGGAAACAGGTGCTCGGTTCCCAGCTCTGCATATTGTAAGCCCATTGTAATTCTGATTTTCTAGGGAAACTTCAACCCTTTCCTGCCATTTAGAGGTCACCCATATTTCTACAGCTTAGATGTGGTACAAATCCATGGACTTTTACTCCAAATAAAATGGACTTTGCTTGAGAGCTAGTCTGGCAAAATAATTAATTTTTCAAAGTAATCAGCTTATGCAGTAGAATAGAATAGAAAAAAAATGATTCTCTGTCTCTCTTTTTTCATTTTTACATAGAATTGCACTTAGCTACAAGTTAAGGCCTTGCTCATGGTCATTCATGCTTTAATTACTTGTCCTGTAATTACTGCTATGTGCACCACAAGACCACCCAACTTGTCCAAAACACAACAACATCCACAATGTTGGGCAACTGTAGTTTTGCCCATGATACACTCCTGTTGTGCAAGCTGCACTAGTTTCCTTCTGGAAAGGTGCTGGCTATCTCCTTTGAAGCTCTACAAGGCATAAGTCCAGGTTACTCAGGACCACCTCTTCTTAAGACTACCTTGGACTATCCCAGTAGGTTGAATAGGAAGGGCCCATTCCAGGTTCCTTTCCTGAAATGTTGCAATCTGGAGGGTCCTAGCAAATGTGTCTTTTCCAGGACTGCTCTTGCCTTATGGAACATCCTCCCTCTAGCAATCTGAAGGCCCTCTCCCTCTTAGTCTTATGGAAGACCATTAAAAACCTGGCTCTCTACCCAGGCACTGGGATAGAGTGATGGAGCCCTGTGCAGTGTTGTTTGGGGCAATTTTTTAAACACTTTTTTAATGGCTTTTGTAGTTTTATTGTTATGAGCTGCCCTGAGTTGTTTCAAGCAGGGCAGCCATACATATCTTTTAAATAAATAAAAGAAAAGCCACATTTGTGTTTTGGGAAGATGTGTGCAGAAGCCTTGCAGTAATTTAAGGCAGCAAAGCAGAAACCTTGTATATTGCAGAAAGTGAGAAACTTGTTATGGATCTCTTTCACATCCCAAATACTTGCATTCTGATCCTATATATAACTTTCTATAGAAGAACCTGCCATTGTCCCCATTGTGGCTTACCTCCAAGCCAACGAAAGTAGCAGTCTCTTTGGGGTGCTAGAAAGTGGGCAGTTTAGTTGTAGAAGTCTTGGGAGCTGAGAGACTGCAGTCTTTCCATATCGTTCTACTCTTTGATCCTTATCAGGTGCTCCGGGATTTGATGCAACTTCTCCTAACCTGGCATCTTCCCCATTGTCCAGGGGATTTGGGGAATGAAATCAAGTTGGAGAAGCCTGATCCAGTGCATCTGAGCAAAGGGCAGAATCCCTAGGGAAAAAGAGTCCATCCAGCAAATGGAAGGAAAACAAGTGTGTGGGTGTATGTGTGTGGGTGTAGAATTCTGATAAGAAATTGCGGGAGTTGATCTAGGCTGGGAATTTCTCAGAAGATTCAGAGAAAGGTCTTTTAAAAATCACCTTTCCTTAGAACAGGCATGTCAAACTGCCGGCCTGTGGGCCAGATGCATCATACTGAAACCGCGCCCAACCCGTTGCTGGCAATGGGGAAAAAGTCACGATATGTCGCGTGATGTCACGAGTTTGACATGCCTGCCTTAGAATAACCTTTTAAACCTGGTAACTTCTGTGATTTCCCTTATCTGCGAGTCAAGTGGATGATGGAGCTTATTTGTACCAAAAATTATTTAGGTTAGATGAAATTTAGATGGGTCCTGAAAAGCTCCTCCTTTCATTCCTTTAAGATCCATAAAAGTTCTACAAGAGGGTAGATTAGGCTCCTTCTTTGTCTTTAAAATGTCTTCTGAGTTGGAAACCTCTATGGATAAAAGACTGCATGAAAAAAAGTTAGCTATTTTTGCAAGCTTCATGAAGCTCATTCTGTTTATGCAATATTTAAGTTTTGGAAAACAAAATCGGAATATCTCCAAACATCCAGCATTAAATATGTAAATATTCAGAATATGTAAAATATATATTCTGAATAAAAGCAGGTTGCATTTATGAAAAAAATGTTCTTTTGCTTATTTAGGGAGCAAAATCTTAAAACAAATAAAGCAAGCAAACAAACAATTAAATAAAAGCTGTCCTTATATTTGTCTACTTAGAATCAAGTCCGGGGCTGACTGCGTATGTGTGACAAAAAGGATATTATGAGCTTAAAGTATTATTTTGCAACTCTATTTAAACAACACATTTATCCCAATTATTGAATTAACAGCCATTTTCTGGATTCATGCTGTAGCTAGACTATTGTACATTGAATCAGCTAAACCAGCTGAATACATGCAAAATAATAAAACACAAAATCAACAGAAATGAAAATCCACTAGGAGTTTCACTAGCAACTGAACTTGCAGAACTTATTAAACTCCACTAGGGTTATAACCATATAACTGATGTGGTTACTGTATGCTTATTTATTATTTCTGCATAATAAAATTAAATGCAAGGACTAGACTGCATTCCGAAGTACCATCAAGGCAAGGATGAAATATGGGGAAAGGAGACATTTCATGCTGGGCTGGACAGAAGGAGCAGGTGAGTTAAACATCTCTGCTGCCTAGAATTTGCTCATGCAAGTCCTTTTGTTGCCTATTAAAATTCGGGGTTATGAGACTCAGCAATCCTTGCAAAGATGAAGGGCAATTAAAATGATTTGTCCATGGAGGCTGATGGTGCTTGTGCTTCATATTCCCCTAAAGGGCTTAGAGGTAGCCTTTTTCTAGCTCAGGAAGAAGGAAATAGTTTTGGTTCTAGAATACGACCCTGACTTGCTGCATTTACTGCATTTAGTTATTTTTGGAGCAGGTACGTCTGATATCACTATTTGTGACACAATATCCTCTCCCTAAATAAATATGAAGTTTCCTGGAAAACTATTATGTATGTATTTATACTAGATAGATTTATACTCTATCATCCCTCCCTCCCAGGAGTTAAGATTGCATAGATAGTATCTTCTCTGTGGGGTCCTTGGTGGTCTCTGAGCTTGTGATTTTCTTGCAGACATTTCATTATCTTAACTAGGTAATGTCATCAGTGCTAGTAAGGAGTGTTGTTTGCTGTCTGTGTATATTTTGGTGTCTTGCCTGTCTGGGTGGGTGGGGGCCGTCTTAGGGATTCTTTGGTTGGGCTATTTATTAATGGCTCTGTGGCAGTTTCTTGATTGGGGTGTTGCTTACTTGATTGTTGGTCTGAAGGTGACCTTGGAGTTAATCTATGCTGATCTGAATGCTGATTACTGATGGAGAAGTGCTGGAGTCTTTTTCTTTTGGGGGCTGGTTGATTGTCTCTTTTGCATAATCTATAGATGTTGTTAATGTCTATATGTCTATTGATGGCTGATTTGTCAGAGGGCCAGGCTTCTAGAAATTCCCTGGCAGTTTTGGATTTGGCCTGGTATAGGATTGTCACATTTTCTCAATTGAAATTATGGTTAAATCTGTCCATATGTTGTGAAATTAAAGAATTTTTGTCATGCCTTTGACTGCCAGTTGGTATTCATGGATGCGTTCTGCCAGTCTTCTGCCTGTTTGCCCTACATAGTGGTTGTTGCCTTCTCTTCCATGATATTCCTTTGAGATAGTTTGGGCTGAGAGATGTTGAGTAACTTAATGTCAATTAGGAGCTTCTGTAACGAATGGTCAGTATGAATCTGGGTCTTCTCATGTGCAATAATTTAATTTAATATCTTAGTCATATGGTCTCATTGCTAGAGAAAGATGGCTGAAATGCTGTCCTGCCTCAGACAGGGGATTGGATGAGAAGGCCTCTGAGGTCCTTTCTAACCATATGATTCTAAAGTACCCATAACAAATCTGAACAAATACACCTTAATTCTTTTTGACATCCCACTTCTTGAAAGTGTTTGTGATCTGAATTAGTTAGTGTGTCCCTTCCTTGTATCTGAGATTTGAAGTCAGACCTTCCTTATCTTCTAAATTTAAAGTTTATTTATCTGATGTTACACATGAGCTCAGCTCATGATAGTCCTATGCATATTCTCCTTACTGAATTGTTTTGCAGCTGTTTTTTAGACTTAAATAACATTGTACATTTTTAATTCAGTGCTAAAGCTTTTATGAGATGGATTTATATTGCCTGAGCTAAAATTGGTAAGGAAAGTTCTTAAATAAGTTAATTGATAGGGCTATCAAATAGTAGGAAATATGCTTAATTATCTTGGCTTTATGAAGACTGCATTTATAAAGTCTGTATAGTTTGCATCCTTTATCAGATATTCCAAGTATATTACTATCTGTGCATCAATGAAGCTTTTTTTTGCATATACTTAAATAAAAAATGTAAAAATGTCCTCAGGTTGATCTCAATTCCTGGTGACTTCAGTAAGTTTAAGCTAGTTTATTGAGAACAATATTGAAGTGTTTTGACTCTCTAATGCAGCCTATAATTAAGGATTTCTAGCTTAGAAAGAAAGAATTAGCTTTGGTTCTAGAATAAAATCTTGACTCCCATCCAAGTACTAACTTAGCTGCTAGTCAAGCCACAGGGTAAATCTGACCCTAAATATTTCTTGTTTTGTTTTTGACATTCAAGTCATCTAGGGGCTATCATAAGTCATATCAGTAGTCTTTCCACCACCCCAAATCTTTCCTATTGCTCCTTCATACACTGCTTTGCACTCAAGAACTCCTTTCATTTTCTTTTTTCTTTTTTTAATATATAAAATTCTTTTATTAAAACAATCAACATTGAACATAAAAACATATTGTGCAGCAATCATCATGGCACCTGATATACAATACTAAGTATTAGTCATTGAAAACGTCTGAATTAGTAAGCCTTTTTCCACCCCTCGCGTCTAGCCTCAACTATACTCCTGTTACACTTTGTTTGATTGGTGTTTCTCTTATCTGGTTCCATATTAATGTGATCAACATTAAACCAAAGATCCTATTGCTAAACAATCATCCTAGAACATAGCATACAACATTAGGTATTAATCTTTGTAAACATCTGTTTTAGTAAACGTTCTTCCCTCTTCCCTTCCCTCTTCAAGTATACTCCGAGTACCTTTTGTTTGGTTGGTGTTTCTCTTATATATGGTCTATCTACTGTATCTAGTCTATTGCAAAACTTAGCCACTTTTACAACTCACATAAGATTATATACTGGGTTTACAAATATATGTATTTGCAGGTAAAACGTCTGTTCTTTGTAGTAATCTATGTTGTGAATACACATGTAAAATAAAGCTATTTTTAATAATAGACAAAATCCAAAATTTTAGTTTGTGAATATGTGGATTTAGGAAATAACATCTTTTGTGCTGCTAGATTCTCTTTTATGAAGCAGATATTCGATTTCAGTGTTTGAGATAACACATTTCCTGCTAGAGCCTATTGAAGAAGTAATCATTCTTGTACTATGTGCTTGGAGAACATCCACTATTTAAAACTTTCTGTTCTTGTAAAAGGAGACCTTGGGTCATAAAAATCACCAACCACATCCCTTTTGTGGCAGCCTTTATATTCATCTGCTTGTGTGTGCTAGGATCTCTTAAAATGAGAATCACTTACAAGGCAGAGCTGAATCAGACTGAATAATATATTGCCTTACCCTCTGTAAAGGCAGAAGAGAGCCAATGATTTACAGTTGATGAGCAGAATTAAAGAGAATCTCCCAGGATGAAGATGAAGCCCATCAATTAAAAGAGAAGTTAGAAATCCTTAACAGAAGTTCTATTTCCTTCCTAGGGAGTAGAGTTAGGCATTTGTGGTATCCAGCAATTGGTCTGTCAGATTTATATCCCAGGGGGATAGTGTCTGTCTCTGCATGAAGCAATGTGTTTTGGTTTGAAACAAACAATTCTCATTCTGGGAGTTCTGCCAAACCGTTCTGGATTGGCCACAGATTGGTAGAAGCAAAACCCAGAATTGTTTTGTCTCACATTTTAATTGAAACAAAAGTCACAGGATTCTGCAGAGATGTTGTGGCATGAGTAGGGAAAAGTGTCTTTCTGTCTCTTCTCCTTCAGAAACAATGTTTAGTGATGGCAGCATGATTTCCTCTTCATGAGCACCTCCTAGCATGGCATAATTCAATAGCTCATGGGTCTCCAGATGTTCTCAGTGCCTTCTCTTCTCTCCATTTCCCAACTGTCACTACTAAGAAACTTGTTTTTTTCCCCGTTTTCATCCCCAATCTCCATTTTAGTCCATATTTATTAGAAAGCAAGCTTAGTTTGGCCAGATATTGACCAGATACACATATGACCTCTGGAACAAGATTCCTCCTGAGATCTGGGTTTCTCCACTCTACTGTTATCAGGAAATGAATTTGAAGATGAATTTAGTAAAAAGCAAATGGAGGATGTAATAATAACAGCAGAAATTATTAAAATTGAATGAAAGAATTAAAAACTGGATGTGATCATTTGCATGACTTTTGGCTCAAATATCAGTCTAGCTTATATCCAATTATAGCTCAATAGCTTAGGAAGTATTACATAAAGGAGACATCAGTGATTGGTTAATAATTGGCAAAATGTATCTGATTAAAAGAAGACCCAGTAAAAGGAACAGCAGTAGGAAACTGTAGCATAAACCTTAGGATATTATTTTGGGGTCCTTCATTTTTGTGATGTTTTCGAATCTCTTCCAATTCTGCATCCCTGAATATTTTATTTCGGGTATCACATCTCCTTTGATCTGTGAATAATTGTTCAGTGATATCTGAGTCTGGTTAAATTCTTTCCCAATGTTCAGTATGCCCATTTTGTTGGTTCTGATTTATGATAGCAGACCATAATGATTCAATTTTCAAACATAGTTTTTGACTTTTGTCTTTTCTGTGGTTGTTGCCCACTAGTCAACTAATGCCCACTAGTCAACTAATGCCCAAGAACTCTAACATCTGACAGAGTCCTTGCTGATCTGAGCAACAAATGATCTGGTATAGGTTTCTGTTTCAGTTTCTCACCATATTAAATAGGTTGGTGGATACACTTAGTCTGGCTCTTCCATAAAGGTCTGTCTGGCATGGATGACTCTTCTGATACACTATCACTAGCATAGCTCTGAATCTGTTACAGCTTGTTGCACAATTAGCCAGATATTTATACTGGATTTGGCAATTCTATTTGCCTATCAAGCCCTTCCCAAGGATCTAGGGTAGGTAGATGTTGTTATTTGATGTTATTTGGTGTTATCATCACAGGATATGTTCCAAGTAAAACTGCTTTTTGGTAAGTGATGATGATTTTATCAATGTTGATAGTATTTAAATGGTGCTCCAGTTGGTTTGGGATTACATCTAAGGCTCCTATTATTATAGATACAATATCTGCTTTCTTTTGCCACAATTGTTCTATTTCTATTTGCAGGTCTTTGTATTTTGTGATTTTCTCCAGTTCTTTCTTTTCTATTATACTGTCTTTAGATATTATTATTATTATTATTATTATTATTATTATTATTATTATTATTATTATTATTATTATTATTATTATTATTCCGGCATGAACCACTGGAACCAATATTTCTCTTTTCCTCCAAGAGCTTAGAGTAATTTACATGGGAATCTCTCTTCTTTTGATTTTTAGAACAACCTCATGTGGACAAATTTAGCAAAGGGAGAGAATATCTGGTTCATTGTCAGCCATGAATTTCCATAGCACACCTTGGGTGTCCTAAGGTTAACATCTTAATCACAATACCACAGTTTATGACAATTCACCATGGCCAATGTGCCATAGCCAACAGACCCCAGCCAACTTGCCACGGTCATCTTGCCATGCCCACCTCACTGCAGGACAATTTGCTGCAGGACAAGAGTTATACCAATATCAGAGAAATGGTGGAATAAAATCATTAAAGAAAGGATACAAAAGGAAGAACAGAATGAAATGTGAATGACAAAAATTGAAATGTTAAATTGTCTTGTGGTATGTTGTCCCATTCCAGTTTAAAAAAATAGAAAAATCATTTCTGCAAATACAGTAAATACACAGTAATTTACAGCAGAAACAAATAGGGAGCCATGACTATTTCTCAGAGATAGAGGTGTCATTTTGGATATGGCTGATGCACTAAAAAATATGCGGAAAATTCACTGGATGAAAAAAGCAGGATGTGTCCAACACCTTTAATATGAAGCCCAAGAAAGACATTTTTGTGTGAAATTCCAGCAGAGCCCAGCTAAGTACTGCTTTCCCAAATTCCAACTGCTCCTATAGCTTTTGTTACTAGCTGGGTGGACACATTTCATATTGCTTGTTGGTGGATCTGTAAAATTTAATTACTAGCAATTTTGTTTTATGATTGTGGAACATCTTACAAAGGGTAGGAAGAAATTTCTTTGGTTCAAATCTTCTTTGAAATTGTTATAATTAAAAATTTCCACATGCAAATAGACTTTATTATTTGTATTTCCTTCATTTATCAATGCACTCCCTTCAATCAAAACTGCACTCAGAAAATCTCGCAAAAATAGAAGATGTACATACCAAAATGCATCTGTTACTAGGACTGCCAAATGAATTGAATGGTGTTTAATCTCAAGTAAGTTGTTATAGAACAGTAAGTAAATTGCTTTTAGCAGAAGTCATGACCACAGACAACAGATGTCACAACCAGCGGTAGGTAAGCTCTGCTGATTGAAGCTGTCCTCCTTAGAGCAGCGATAAAAAGATGTTTTCTCAGTGGTTGCCTAAAGTAATTGGAAGCTATCTACACTTTATATTACAGTTGGTCCAACCTCTTAGAGCTATTGCTTTTAAAGTTTGCTTTCCTGAGTTTGAATCCTCAACTTCTATATAACCAGGTAGATGAAGACGCTAAGTCCTACCAAAGAATGACTTCTAAAGCACACATCGTGCACCTCATCCTTCTTTAGGAGAAAATAATTTCTTAACTGAAAATTACATCAATTTGAAAGAAGCAATCAAACAACCAGCCAGGCTCAGTAAACACAGGCCCTGAAGAGACCATGTCATTGGCAGGTCACCTAAAAAGATTAAAGAGCATTAAACTAAAACAAAGTTTTAAGAAATTTCTCCAAAGTACAACTAGGGATAGTGTACTACATCTTCAGTCCTATATGCTGGTGATCCTTAAGCGGATGGTCTACTCTGCAATTGGCTACTCTGGATATTCAATAAATATTGCCCTCTTCCAAAGAAAAGTAGAGTTCAAGAGAGAGAAAATTAGAGATTCTTTATTTCTGGGCAGTTTTGGCTGGAAACCTACAAAGGAGCTAATTAGGAATGAAACAGATTTTGGTTGACCAGGTCTATAACTCAACCCCATTGCCTGAGATAACAGTAAAGTTAGAAGGCAAAGTAACAAATGTATTATATTTTTAGGGATGCTTTTGCAAAGTTCAATAGTAAACCATGGCTCAGAAATCCAAAGTGGCACATCCCTTGAGCCAATGACTTACTTCTAAGATCTTCTACTCCCTCATTGGGCATTGGCCTTCTGTCAGAAGTACAGATGAAAACACTTTTCCCTCCCTGCCTAGCTGCTCATAGTCCCCTGATACTGTTTTTAGGCTCCTTATTGTATCATTTGTTCCAACATATAAGAGGAGAAAGGGATAATAATCGGTGGGTTTGATTATTTGTGTAAGCCTCTCTGTCACATCTTTGATTCTTGCATTTAGGAGACAGCATACATTCCTTGATAGGTTGTGTGGTCCAAAAATAGCTGATTTGGTTCCTCTGAGTAGTGAGTCACCAATCACCACTACAGACCCCTTTTTTCTTTAGGAAACTCAGTGGACTCTTCTCTTTGCTGAAGAAGCTGGCAAATGTGATCTCAGAATCACTGAATGAAAACTTTCAGAGTTCATAGAGCATGGGGAATTGTCAGAGGACTAGAAAAGAACTGATATGGTTCCAGTTTTCAAAAAGGTGAAAAAAAGTGGATCCAGGAAATTACAGACCAATAATCTTGACATCAATACCCAGGAAAATCTTGGAAAAGATAACCAGTGGATTTCTGAGCATCTAGAAATGAACAACTTGATTATTAGAAACCAGCATGGGTTTTTTTAAAAAGCAGGACATGCCAAACAAACCTTATTGCCTTCTTTGGTAATGTGACTAAATTAGTGAATCAAGGATATGTTGTGGATATAAGTATACTTAAACTTCAGTAAGGCATTTGATAAAGTAGACCACAGCCTACTTGTTGATAAGATAGAACAATGTATGGTAGATAGTACCACCATTTTCTGAGTTTTTCTTTGTTGTCTTCTTAAACTAGAATCCCCCTATCCTTTGTTTTTCTGGATTTGCTAATGTCTATGTTTCAAAGCCACACAATTCTGTTTCAAAGGAGAAAATGAGTCATTAATTTAAAAATTTATTCCTGGAGGACTTCATATTTTGCCTCATCTAGATGGAGCTCAGATAGAGAGAAGGTTGAAATGTCTGAAAAGGCCTCAACTGCTGTTCATGACCCATGTATCTGACGATCCCTGGTGTAGATACATAGTCATACAGATTTTTCTTGGTTTCCGTGAGGATGGGGAGACAGCCAACTGGTATTTAGTTTGATAAATTTTAAATAAAAATAAATGAAGAATTATAGCAACAGCTGCTTGAACAATTGAACTGGAAGCTGCACTATTTTTTTTCCATATACAAAAGCTATCATTGAACTATATCTCTGATATTTTGTACACAGAATGTGGAATGTGTTTTATAATTGTTCCACATGGTTCAGTATTGTTAGCTGACGTTCATCTAAAACACTTCCCCAAATAGTCAGGATTAGAAAAAACAAAACAAAAATCCATTCAAAAGAGAAAAACATGGACCAATATATTGTTTATGCTTTATTACATTAGAATGGCATTTTCTTTTTAGATACATAGGCCATTAATTGGTAATTTTCACTTCTAATATGGCTACAAGACTCTAATGTGATACTTCAAGCATATAAAAGGTTTCTGGTGATTCTGTTTAAAAGAATTGCTCAGTCATATTCACACTAAAATTGCAACCATGAAATCAACAAGTACTCAAAAATATATGCCACAAAAGTATAAGAGCAAAGAATAGTCATCTCATTAAATGTTCAGTCATGGGCAAAGATAGGTTTATTCCCTTGTAATACATGAAAGGCCTTTGCACTCTAAGTTGTAATAGCAATATATTGTAGAGTTTTCTACTGTATCAATATCTTCTCTAAATAACCTTAACAAGATTTAGAAGTGCTTAAAGCTTCAAAGCATTGCATGGTAAGCACTCTTTGCTTCATGGGATCATGTAATGGTAGAGAGCACTTAGGAATAAGTCACAAGGTAGGGGAAAATCTTTAAAAGCCTAGAAAGAAGCTTGCTTATACAAGACAGGAGTCTCTTCAAAAAGGACCACCACATTACAATCACTACACTAATGGATTATGAGATAAAGCCTTTGATCCAAAGCATGCTTCTTGAAATGAAAATTCAATTGAAATAAATAAAAATGGTGTTGAAAGAAAAATCTTCATCACGGTTCAGTCCAAGCTGGGAATAATAAAAATGGAGACTGCTTTAGAAAGAAGGTTGTAGTTTATTGAAGAGGAGAGCCAGACAGAAAGATGGCTCTGGGAAAGCTGACCACATGTAGTAGGGAGTGGTGGGTTTTTATACCTTCTTGAGTTTTTGTTTGGAGTTGTTCCTGTGGCATGAACTTTGACTTGAGTCTGAGTGTGCCTTTCTGGTATTCTGATGATGGTGGATTATTATGTCCCAAAGGTCATATCCTGCTTCCCTGGGGCTGTGGCGGATGACTATGTCCTGTGTTGGAATTTTTGGTGTGAGGGATTGTTGATTCTAGGGATCTTTGTCTTTCTAATCCCATCAGCTCTAAGCTTCCAGATGCCAGTCTTTCTGAAAGGATTATGATATCTGCATTTCTACAGAGCTGGTTTCTACATGGGAGAGGGAGACTTGGGGCTGTTAAGAAAAACTGGGCTTGCTTTTCTGCCTTTTTAAGATCCTTTGAGGAAATATAATATTCTGCCCTTTTAATATTTCCTTTTTGGGAGGGGCTGACTTCCCACAATGGCTTCCATGTGAAGGAAAGTGACTGATAACAAATGCTCAGTGAGGTTTTGAGGAAAAAAAGTGTTATATTTTTGAATCAAGGGTGTTTAAAAAGAGGCAAAAAATCTCTCCATTTTTATGTGACAAGCTCTAGTCTGAATGCTACATTTAGTTCATGCCATCAGGAGATGCAATTTTGAGCTCAGAAATATCTGAAGAAATATGTTAGGCATTGCTATGCACAAACAGGGCTTGTTAGGCATTATAGACCCAAATATATGGTATTACTGTTGTTGTAGTGAGTTGTTTGACTTCTGAACCAATGAAAGGTTGTGGCAGTCTGAACTCACTACATTTAATCTACTTGTTCAGACAATATTATAAAGAAACTGGGAAGTGAAGACGATGCATCTTAAAATTGTTGAGATGGCAAAACAGTGCATTACAGAATATTTACAATGATTAAGAATGGCTGCAGGACATGGATTTGGCTAGTCTAAAGAAAAGAAGAAACAGAGGCAACATGATAGTAGTATTCCAGTGTTGGAGAGGCTGCCACAAAGAAGTGGGGTGTCACGTTATTCACCAAAGCACCAGAGGGCAGGACAAGTAATGATGGTTGGAAATTGACCAAAGAGAGAAGCAACCTGGAATTAAGGAGAAACTTCCTAAGAGTGAGGACAATTAAGCTTGCTTTCAGAAATTGTGGGTGCTCCATCACTAGCGATTTTTAAGAAGAGACTGGACAGTCACTTGGTTGTCCTGCTTGAGCAGGGGGCTGGACTGAAAGACCTCCAAGGTCTCTTCCAGCTCTATTCTATTAAAGCCAGAATCAAGACCCTTACAAATGGATACACTTTTTTCATAAAACCAGAGTGGTTAATAGGAGTGGTTACCACATACAACCACAGTATTGGTGGTAACCATCTGAAAAGTGATTATCTTCATAATCACTTTTGCCGGAACTGGCCCTTAACTTGACATATTATTCTCCTGATTCTTTAAATTTTATTCCGTGAACTTCAGTACCTTCTCTAGTGTCTCATTTTCCTTCTTTGTCATCCTCTAATTTAAACTGAAATATGCCTTTATCCTTAGTCCACCTCATTATATTCTGAGCAATTAAAGCCAATATCTTTGACAAAATGTGGAATAACTTTAATTTGAATCTAATGTCTTCTAAGATATTAAAAGAACCCGTGAGTTCCAAAAAGATATAATTGGAGCCAAGAATGCTTCAGATATTTTTTTAACAATTTTGAGTGAATAATTGAGAAAGCAATCCTGAATTGAATGAGGAATTGTAGTTAGCATGCAACGTGTTCATGTGTGTGAGAGAAAGAGAGAAGGTGAGATCAGGATTCATAAGAAGATAAAATGAACACAGAAGAATCAGATGAAAGGAATGCTTTTAAATAAACTTTATTAAAATGTTATTAAAACTAACAAACACTAATGCAGAATAAAGGAAAGAAAGAGAGAAAAGAAACCAAAAGTTCAAAGTGCAGGAAAAAGAGAAAGAGAAAGGAATAAAGAAAGCTTCTGATTTCCTTTGCAGCAAATGCAATTATATTTAGAAAGTTATCTCTTATTCTATGGTTACATAAAGAGAGTTCATTTTTTTCAATTATATAATTATTTTTCTAATAATCAAGCCCATAAATCATGAGTACCCTTTTCTGCTTCATGTAAAAATTCTATAAGGGCCTTCCAATTAGCCATAAATGTAGATATTGTCTTTTTTCTAATCAGGGATGTCACTTTAGCCATCTGTGAAAGTTGCATCATCTTCACTAACCATTCCTCTGTTGTGGGTAGTGTCAGACCTTTCCACTTTTGAACACAGAGTAATCTTGCTGCAGAGATTAAAGCAACTCTGAGGTCAGCTTCCTCCTTTGCATCATGATCAAACAGATGCCTTCATATCAAGGCCAAAGAGTCTCGCTTTGCTTTTCATATAACCAGTGGCAAAGAGCTTGGATTTAGAGATAACAATTTATCATGGCTAATAACCCTGGCACCTAATTGCTAATTTTTTTTATCCCTAATCTTTTCTTAAAGCTTTCTAAAATCAGTAGTGAACCACATGTACTGATGATTTTCATACATTAAATAGGGTACTTAATAAATGTTAGAATGATCAGAGGGATGAAAACTGCTTCTCTAGCCTTAATCTAATAATCATCAGGCCGAGACATGAAGAACATTTAAAGGAACAAAAATATAGGGGTAGGAAAATGTGGTCTTCTAGATTCAGCCAAGATTAAGAATGGGACTTTTTGGAGGCAATATCCTCTTGGGACCATCCACTTGCATGGAAATTTAGGTACCCCTTTTCAAATTATATATTACAGCTTACTAAACAGAAGCTGACAGAACCTCTACAATTAAGCACAACTCATTTTTTTTTGTAAATGTGAATACTTAGTATTTATGTTGAATTACGGGTTTGCAGATTCAAGTGTTTGCTAAACATAAAGAGTGTTCTGAAAAAAGGGGCCAGAATGGGAAGGTTGGAGAAGAAGTTTGAAGGGCATGCCAGGTGACAACAAAGAGAAGCCTACAGAGAAAATACTTTATAGGTTATCCTTTTCAGCCTGTATAAATAAACTTTCCTACCCATCTATGCTGTCCGCTGCAACTTAGCTCATTGCCCAGACGGATGAGTTAAGTTACACCCAGAGACCATAGAAAGGCGGGACAGTTCATTTATATAAGCTGAAAAGGGTAACCTATTCAAGTGTTTTCTCTGTAGGCTTCTCTTTGTTATCATCTAGCATTAATAGCAATAGCATTTAGACTTATATACTGCTTCCCAGTGCTTTACAGCCCCCTCTAAGCGGTTTACAGAGTCAGCATATTGCCCCCAACAATCTGGGTCCTCATTTTACCAACCTCAGAAGGATGGAAGTCTGAGTCAACCCTGAGCGGGAGAGACTCAAACTGTCAAACTGCAGGCAGCTGGCAGTCAGCAGAATTAGCCTGCAGTACTGCATTCTAACCACTGCACCACCAATAATTGGTTTCTCATATTAGAAAGCCTTACTCAGAGGAAAGAAAGGGACCAAAGACTACTCAGGTAAGGAGTTGCTCATACAGGTTTTAATTTCCATAGTTATGATGACAATTGGGATTGGAATTTCCATCACTGATTAATACAGTTGTAAAGTGCAATGTCACATGACTGTGCCATTTAGAGATGGCAATTCCATTGCCATCATTAAGTGAGGACTGTGGTTTGTCAAGGGAGGACCTCACATGATTGTGACTTGTGACTTCTGCAGGCTTCCAACAAACAAAGTCAATGGAGAAGCCATCAGAAAGTCACAAGTCGCCATCTCAACAAGTATTTCCTTCTTAAGCAGCTTACAAGCAGAACGGTGGGTGAGAGCCATCTGAATACCTGCCACCTAAAAACTTGCAAGTTAGAGGACTTTAAGGGGACAGAGATAGTGTCTGATAAGGTACATATTATCTTGGGCTATAGGCTAAATACTTCTGATTTAGATCTTGCTGAATTTTCATGGGCCATTTTGTTTTTGAGAAGACCTTAGAAAGACAAGTGGTTAATCTCCCAAAAGCAAAACTACCACTTCTCTATGTATGACAAGGAGAGGGGAAGTTGAATAATTGACAAGTCTGTTTTCTAATCACAAAGAAAGGTTTAATTAGGTATTCTTCCCTCATAGTATTTTAAGCATCTTTGTTTTATTTATTTTTAAACAATATTTTTACTTACTCTTCATTTCATGTATCCTTGCCATTTCATGGTTCTCTGAAGTAAATAAATATTTGTGTAAAATAAAAACGATTAAAAGCAAGCTAAAAGCTATTTAAAAACTGAAAGATTATAACAAAGGGAGGCCCAGTCTCAGTTCCAGAAGGTAAATATTTTATAATTCTTCATATAATTATGGATTTATTAGGTCTGGCAAAAGCTTAGAAGAGCACTGTTCTAAGTTGGGAAGATAGAACTATCCCAGATTTATAGGCCTGGATATGTGTTCACTTTCTGTTTATGGGCTGGCTTTATACCAGTGCATTGAAACGAATGAATATTTATTTATTTATTTATTTAATTTGACTTCTATGCCGCCCTATTCCGGAGAACTCAGGGCAGCTCACAACGTAATAGAAATCACCAATAAAATACATGAATATAAAAACCCCTAAGTTAAAAAAAAACAAAAACCAATCATTCCACAAACATAAACACAAACATACACTCGCTAGGGGCAAGATGTTAGCTGCCCAAAGCTTCCGGCAAAGATATGTTTTAAGCAGTTTACGAAAGGCGGAGAGGGTGGGGGTGACACGGATCTCCGGGGGAAGTTGGTTCCAGAGGGCTGGGGCCGCAACAGAGAAGGCTCTTCCCCTAGGCCCCGCCAGGCGACACTGTCTGGCTGACGGGACCTGGAGAAGGCCGACTCTGTGGGCCCTAACCGGCCGCTGGGATTCATGAGAATATGTTTTAATGTTGTTAGGCTTAATTATGTGCTTAAAAATCAAGGTAAATGGTTTTGTATGTGTGCCATAGTAAGCCTTGTTTTTCATTTTTTTCATTTTTTTTTTGCATATTATTACAGAATAACAGAATTGAAGAAACTTTGGAAGTCTTCTAGTCCAACCCCCTGCTCAAGCAGGAGACCCTATTCCATTTCAGACAAATGGCTATCCAGTCTCTTCTTAAAAGTCTCCAGTGATGGAGCAGCCACAACTTCCAGAGGCAAGCCATTCCACTGGTTAATATTTCTCATTGTCAGGAAATTTCCCTTAGTACTAGGTTGCTTCTCTCCTCAGTTAGTTTCCATCTATTGCTTCTTGTCCTGTCCTCTGATGCTTTGGAAAATAGGTTGACCCCCTTCTTCTTTGTGGCAGTCCTTCAAATATCAGAACACTGCTATCATGTCACCCCTAGACCTTTGTTTCTCTAGATTAGCCATACCCAATTCCTTCAACCATTCTTCATGTTTTAGCTTCCAACCACCTAATTATCTTTCTTGTTCTTTTCTGCACCTTTTCTTTATTCCATATTCAAATATGGTCTTATATTAACTATTAGATTATTATATTAAGAAGAATAAAAATGCACTGTTTTATAGTCAAGGTCCTGTGAAGGAAATAACAATAATATTTAAGCATATCCATAATGAGACCAGCTAAACTAAAAACATGTAGAGTGAACAATATGGGGTAATAGGTTTTGTATGTTATCTGGTTCCAAGAGATAGCCCAGTTGAGGAATTTGAATTGGACACAGAAACCACTTGGTAATTAAAGCAGCTGTTACCAGAGATGACAAGGCATTTATTAGAAGTACCGTCTATCATCCAATCTATCACCCAAACTATTTGGATTAGTTGGAGTTTCCAGAGTATCTTCAAGAGATGCTCTAAGAAGAACAGATTATTGTAATGCAATTTTAGATTACTCGAACATTCATTACTGGCTCCACATTTCTGTCTTTCTGAAATGGAAGTACTAATTTAACAAAATTGGTAAAAGTGCCCTTCTTATTATTGATGATGGATGATGGTGATGGATCCAAGAAGACTCTCAAATTGTAAACCAGAAGGGAGTGTCATCTCTTCAGATTTGGTATGTCTTCAAAACTCTGAAGCTCATCTGTGCTCATTAACCATAACTATGACATTTTGTTCAGATTCCTTGTCTTTTTCCACATGCTATTTTTTTTACAATACTTTATAGGAAAAGGAGATAAAATTCCTGAAAAAGGAGTGAACAAAGACAGATCAAACTGATCACACTGGAGGATAAGATACAAATTTGAATAAGATCTCATAAAACACCAACACTATTTTTTATGATGTTGGGTTTATTGATCTTCCACTGTGCCTATTCTGTATTTCAGAGATACTTGTTCATATGATCATATGTGAAATGTTCATGGTTTATTTTTGCCTTTTCTTCATGGTATGGTTGGACAATATTATTTGCTTGTGAGGACAGAAGAAAGAGTTAAGATGGGAAAAAACCTATCCTGTTCCTCTGTTCTATCTACTATTTCTCAGCTTCTCAGGATCCCAAAAATGATGGGAGACAGTCTCCCATCTAGTGCACTGACCCATTCCCTACCATTCAGTTTAGAACTGAAGATGCTTGGATGAGAAATGAAACATTTTCAAGAAACAAACCAAGAAAATCCAATTGTTTTTTGGAAAAGCACCTTTGGGACTATAAACCAAATAAAATATAAACTTGTCCTCTAAAACACATAACAGCCTATTCAACCTGTTTTATTTTTCCACTATTTCTTTTAGATATTAAGAATAACATGTCTTAAATCAGAAATTATAAAATGATAATCCAAGCTAATGGCAGTCCATGATTCATCAAATGCTGTCTTCAGTAAATCCTAATTAGATGCATTTTTTTTACAGTCAGGGTGTCATTTCAGATTTTGCTCTGTATTATATATTCGGTGAGTAGTAATATCAGTCAAAATTAGCATTGAAATTCAGTATTGCTACATGCAACAAATATTGACATTATGGTTATATCGGGCCTGAAAAGGGCTTCATATAAAGCTAAGTCAATATTTATGTAATTAAGTCAATACATATGTGATTCAAAAGGTAAACTTTAATATACTGCAGCAGACACATCAAAGGGAAGCACAGTTCTAAACTGACATATTGATTTTAGAGTCTGTATCTTTGCGTTCTTTTTCTTTTCCCTTCTTTGGATGTTTAAATTATCCTTCAAAGATAAATAATCTTGGGTGAGTGTGCATGCACACAGAAGAAAATGGAAATCTGGTGAGTTACTTTGAGATATTGCTTGAGCAATAGTCCAATATCTTGGACTTCTCTTTACAATTTAAAAAGTCTGATACAATTTCTGACCACTTTTCCAACCTTAAAAAAACAAAGAAAAGAAATATCTCAGTCCTTTACAAACTCTTGAGAACAGTAGCATCCTTTTCCAGCTTCAGATCCTTGCAACTTGCTTCACTGAAAGCACAGGAGCATTTCTAAGGAAGTCAAAGCACCATTTAGAAATCATTTTCTAAATAAATGTATCCGCTTTTATTTTTTAACCTTTTCTTCAAATGGCTAAAGGATCACCTGAAAGCTGAGTGCAAAGTGCTGTTTTGCTCCTTCTTTTCCAATCTGAATATTGGTGGACACTTTCCCAGACCCTTCTCATACTTCATATGGCATGGATTCTACAGTAAACGAAGTGCTTTTCAAGTGCGCAGGCTAAGTGAATATCAAGAGGAAGAGCCCTGGCAGGGCTCTTACTGCAGAAAAAGAGATTAAGGAGTCCTTGACCTAGGTCTTCCCTTGGATAAATGGAGGCAAGTTATATGAGAGAAACAAAGAGCATCTTTGGAATCAGAAGTTTTACAACAGCATCTCTCCAGTCTTCTATCACTGTGAAAAATTTAGATAATTGAATCAGGCTGAGGCTTATATGTACCGAATGGAGAAATGGACAAAGCATCAGAGCTTCATGTGACGAGAGGAAAAATGTACAAAAAGTAATAGGTGAAAATAGAATTGTATACATTGCTGAATCTACAGAATATGTTTGGGTCAGACTTAGAGCCAGTCCATTAAAATCAGTCAGTCTAAAGTGCTGTTTTAAGTTGTAGTGATATTTATAGCTCTATTCCAGATATATAACTAAGCCTGGATTCAAACCATAATCTCAAAATCATATCCAGGAATACATATTCATTCAAGAGGTTTTGTACATTTCCAGGTGAATTAGAATTGGGTCTCAGCAATTTCCATGGTACAAACTCACAGTATGCTTTGTACTTCCTAGAGTTCACACAGTGTGGTTCACAAGGATGAATACAACTGCAACATTTGCACAAAAATAATAATAATCAGAAGTAGCAGGTTGAAGGAAGCTGTTTCAGATATGTGCTTTCCCTCCCAGGTAATAGACAGATCGGTAGGATTATGGGGTAATAGGAAAAAACTCTCCCTTGAAGTTTAATCATCATCCATTTCAGCAGTCACATTTTGGTCTTTCCAGTAGCTCAACTTATTGATGCATAATTGGCCCAAAGAAAAAGATCTGGGTGGAAACATAACTGTTATTGTAATATTTTGCTGACCCACACAAGTGCCTCTTTTTCACAAGATGCTTCTGGAAAAGAGTGCTTTTATTGAGTTGTTTCTCAGTCATATCTGTTTCAAGGACTTTTTTTACCATAATTAACAAGCATAGCTTAAGATCTCAGCAGAACAATCTTAACAGCATTAGGGATTTGGCAGGAGTGAAAGAGAGAGAGAAAGAGAGAGAGATGTCTGTGCGTCAGGCAGTGTTTAATATGTCACCATTTAATACTCACTTCTGAGAGCTGTTCCCATATATGGAAAATTGATGGATATACTTGACACACATGAGAAGAACTGGCTGACTGTCAGTGGATATTGTTGCCTAGTCCTGAATTTGATATATTTCTGTAGGGCAACTGAGGACACAAAAGGATGTAGAGAATTAATCTGAAATGGCTTAGTAGAGAGGTGGCAACCCTCTTATGGCCTTGTTCCCTTCTAAAAATGTAAAACATCTGCAGTGACACATCTGGGTTTGGCTTTACTTTAGACAAATTTGAGGGAATTGACCATCTCATTCTTTCATATTTTCTCCAAAGTGTCTGTGGGAGCAAATGTGGGAACTAGAGATTCCAATATATTCTTTGTATATGAACAGTTGTGGGGACAGCTTGGGACAGATCCTTGAAGTTAAATATGGAAGTTTTGGTTGACTGGCCCATGCATGGCATGAAATTAGAAGTGGTTCAGGGAGCAGAAAAAAAGCCAGGACCTTCAGCAACCAAGGGCGCTGGTACATTCTGATAACCACATCCAAAGGCCTTTCTCCAGAGGGTTCACCTCTCAAATCTCATCTAGAGATTTGACATGGATAGGGTAGTATATACTGTGCTGGCAACTGTGAAGGGCAGAGAGAGCTTAATGCACACCATTCTGTCCTATGCAGAATGGAATGCAGAATAACAGAGTTGGCAGGGACCTTGGATTCATTTGCTACACACTTTGAAAACCAGAATAACTCAAACAACCTAACATCCTGTGTTTTGTTTCTGCCAAACTATGGCTCTGGGTGCCAAACTTCTGGAACCAGATGGATTATTGTGGATTCAGAACAAAACATTTTCCACATTACATAGGTGGCATTTGAAAAGTTCACAATGATGGAGTGCTCACAAAGAGGAAGTCCTGTGTTAGAAGGCTGCTTTAGGACATTTTCTTGACCATGAATAATGAAAGAGACAATGATCCCTCTGATACGATTATAGAATCCAAGGAAAGCTGGTTTATCAGATGAAGGCTTTAGTTTAAGCCTTGAACTCAATGTAAATACTTTGGAGTTAGTTATCTGTGTCAACTGATTACTTTTCAATATTCTCACAACTCCAAGTGATCTAGTTTACTATACCAGGACCTATGAGTATGATCAGATTTATCAATACTTCTTTTACTTATTCATTGCAAAGGGTCCAAAAGATGCTTTTCTTCATGAGGCAACTGGACATTCTTATTTTTCTTTGAAGATGTTTTGCTTTTCATCCAAGAAGTTTATTCAGCTCTGACTGGATAGTGAGGAAAACTATGACCTGGATAACTGAGAATCTCCACAGCCATTGCAAAAGGATTAACCCTCTTATTTCAAAGGTTAACTCCATACATCTTGAAACCTGGTAGTAGAATTGATGGGAAAGAATTAAGCTATAAAGCTACAATTAGGCCAAAACAGCCAAGCGAAGCATTAAAATAATCTACCTCTTGCTATGCTGATAGCCAATCTCCTTTGTTTTACCAAAAAAAAGTGGAAGGAAGAGAAATGCCTCCACGGAAAGGCTTTCATCGGAAGTTATATATTAGATGTTATCATTTTTGAATATGCCAACACTTTTGGGATGGTGTTTTTTATATATAGTATTTGTCTCCTTTTAATTATTGTCATAATAACATTATTATTAAATAACTGAAATTAGCAATCCATAAATGGTGGCACCACTTAATGATTGCCTTAAGGGACCAATGCATCAGTGTTTACTACCACTTGTACCTTATGACGATTTATTTCTCCATAACTCACATTTGCTCTTGAAAGGGATAACACAGCTTTATAGCTTAAATTTTATCCTTGACTCTTGTTGTTGCTACTTATTATATACAGAAAATATAACATAAATTCATTTCTCCCCAATGGCAGAAGATCTTGGAAACAAATATATTTAATTTTAATATAGTACATTTAAAGAAATTCCCTGGAAATTGTAAAGATAAGAGTGAATGACCAAAACCACCAACTTGATATGATCATAGTCTGTTAAGGAACAAGTCTGCCAGGATTTTCAGACATCCACAGTCAATCAGTGGGAAAAAACTTTAGCATGAAGAGCTCTGAATTGGGGAGCCCTGGAACAGTGGTTAGAATGCAGTATTGCAGGCAAACTCTGCCCACAGTCTTGAGTTTGATCTTGATGGGCTCAAGGTTGACTCAGCCTTCCATTCTTCCAAGGTCAGTGAAATGAGGATCCCGATTGTTTGGGAGCAATATGCTGACATTGTAAACTGCCCAGAGAGTGCTGTAAAGCACTATGGGGCAGTATATAAGTCTAAGTGCTATGACTATTAATTCCCACTCCATTTATAGACATGAAGATAAGAAACTTTTCAACTATCCTTAAGATTATAGCCTAGAATACAACTGCAACATTTGCACATTAATTTTGTTAATAGTTTTTAAAATTTAATAAAAAAATATTTAAAAAAAAAGATTATAGCCTAGAAACATTTTTTGTTGCCCAAACATCTAGTGATTTGAACTCTTGATGTTTTTTTTTCAGCTTCACTATTTTCTTGAAGAATTTTCAATATTGGGCTAGGAAACCTTATCAATACATCTTGGCATCAAGAACAGAACAAAGTAGAACAGAACAGAATAACAGAATTGGAAGGGATCTTGGAGGTGTTCTAGTCCAACATCCTGCTCAAGAAGGAGACCCTACACAAATCTGGACAAACAACTATCCAGTGTCCTTTGGAATGTTCAAGTGATGGAGCAACCACAGTCGCTGAAGGCAAGCTGTTCCAGTGGTTAATTGTTCTCTCTAGGTAAAGCAAGTGGTTGCTTCTCTTCTTGATTAGTTTCCATCCATTGTTTCTTGTCTCACCTTCTGGTGTTTTGGAAACTATATTGACCTCTTCTTCTTTGTGGCAGCTCCTCAAATATTGGAACACTACTATCATGTCACCTCTAGTCTAGATGGGATTTGAGAGGTGAACCCTTTGGAGATACGCCTCTGGATATGGTTATCAGAACATACCAATAAAGGAGGATATTTGTAGCTCTGGGTTGAAATAAGGACCCCTTGTCAGAATGTGACTGATAGAAACAATTTGCTACTAGATGGCAGCAAAGAGGGTGGTCTTTACTGCCACCTAATGTCATTCAGATTTTGCAGCCCAGCTCTTGTAATCCTATTTCTTACATCCCAGCAATTATGTTGGTGAAATTTCTTGGCACAAAGCAGTTTTGTATTCACTTTTCTTTGTCTCGTGAAAATGAACAATTCTTATAAGAGAGTTGTAAAAAATACATTTTGCAGTGCTGTGCACATTATGAGGATAGCTATTTTAAAGTAGCTAACCTTTTTCAGTCATTTATGTGAGTGTGAAAAAAGATGACACTTAAAAGTTGCTTTTTTGGAATAATTTTATTAAGAATTATAAATGAGGTAGGTAAAGTAATGAGCAGGTTAAAAACAATTTTAATAATTTACCACCTTCTCCAAATAAAACATAATTTTCTCCCATGGGTAATTTCTTAGATAAGAAAAACAAAGTCGAAATGATATGTCAATAATCTTTGTCAGCAAAAGTCCAGCAAGAGGAACCAGATGTAACTATTTTCTTTTTTTTTTAACCCTGGTTGAACAAGTCAATCTTATAAATCTTCCCTGATTTTTTAAAAATTATTTTTTAACCCCTTCAAAAACAAAAGTCCCAGAGGTAGTTTGCTGCTCATCTCAAAGCGAAAATCCTTTAGAACGTCTTTTTTATGAATAAGAAAAATTTACCCTTTTATTTGTCACTTCTAAAAATGTCCTTCCAAATCTTAGCAAGACCCTTCTGTATATCCAGAAAAAAAAATCTGTATCCATTTCCTTGTTTACTATCTGTTCATCTCATTTAAGGGATGAGTCAACCATCAAATACATTTAAATCCTCTTAATGTTGCCTTATTTTAATGAGTGAATTCCTTAAAGCAGCTGTATCATCTTTCTCAGTCAACTTTAAGAATTCAGCTCCCGGAATTCCCCAGCCAGCCTTGGTGTTACATAGAAAGATTTTTCAGCAGGACTTCCTCAGATGATTCAATTACTCTGCTATACTGTAAATATACACCAGAAGAGTCATCCCATCAGATATTTTCCTTCCTTCCTTCCTTCTTTCCTTCCTTCCTTCCTTCCTTCCTTCCTTCCTTCCTTCCTTCCTTCCTTTACCACAAGAGTCATCCCTTCAGATATTACGATTCCTACCATGAAGATTTCCTCCATATATAAAAGTTCACTGCATTAATATTTGAATCTTCTTTTATCTAGGAACAAAACAGCATAGCATTACTCTCTGTGCCTAAGGGCAGTCAGCTAATGGGGTGCCTACATGGCTCTTTTAATCAAAAGCTTAATTTTAATTAATTCCCTTCTTCCCAGCATCTCACTCAGCTCAATGGTAGGCGAAGCCCTGCCAAACAGACAAAGCTGTAACTATGGCAAGCCTGAAAATCTGATATTTAAAAAGAAACACCCAAGAGGACTTCATTTTACAACATGATGTACCATCCCTACGCTCAGAAAGAAATGAAGAAATTGAACTACTGTTAAATGGAATTGGAACTTCCTTTATTAATGAAGAGCAAATTAAGTAGCTAATCCTCAAAGCCTTGAGAATTCTAAAAAATTCAAGATCTGTTCCAAAGAGGCTTTGGGAATTTGCACATAGAAGTGATTTTCCTATTTAAGAAAAAAATCAATTACTGTGTGAAACACATGGGTTTCATCATCTAAATTAAATATATTTTTAACGCTTTGCATTTATTCATCATTAATGGGAGCTACTTAAGGTGACATATTGCTGTTTGAAAAAGGCAGATGGAAAATAAAACAAATAGATCTAAATAGACAGTTGTAGCTGATTTGAGCACCACATTGTCAGTGATTGCTTATATGCTTTCCTGGACTGTCTACACATATAGGTACTTTTTATATTATAGTATAGAAAGTCAGCACCCCCCTACCCCCCAGAGAAGGAAATATTTTGGGGGATATTAAAAAAGGCAGAATATTATATCTCCCCAAAGGAATAATGGAGGAGAACCTTAGGGGAGGCAGAAACAGCCCAAGTTTCCCCAGGCAGAAACTGAGTAGGCCAGCTTTTAGAAATGCAGATTTGGGGCCACCCATTCATAAGCAAAATACCTTCAGCCACAGCTCCAGAGAAGGTCTGAGCTGATGGGATTAGAAAAACAAAGGCTCCAAGGACAGGAACATGACCATTAGGACAAAATAGCATTAACCCACCACCATTAGAATAGCAAAAAAGCACACTCAAGCTCAGGTCAAAGTACTCAGTCAGGAATAGGCATTTCAAATACAAAGTCCAAGAAGATATAAAAGCCCACTTATCTCAGTTCCATTTTGTCAACTGTCTCAGAACCACATGCTGCTGGTGGTTCCACTTATCATTACATCTTCTTTCCAAACAGCCACCCTCCATTTTTATTTCCAGCATCTTAGCCTCCATTTTATTTCCAACATCTTACCCTCCATTTTATTTACTCCTGGCTTGGACTTTCAACAATAGGAATGCCTCTTGAGAAAAGATGAAGTTTTATTTTATTTTTTATGAAGAAAAATTTGATATACCAGAGAAGAATAAGCTGGTTCAGGAATGTATTATCTCTGCTAGTACTCCAGTCTATAAATAGAGATTCAACGTTTTTCATTAAGATGCATGGTTTGCTTCCAGAAGAATGGCTATGCACTTTCACCTGCATGAGGAAACTTCAAAACAAACTGTTAGAATTCAGATTTCTAGCTTTCATGATTACAGAGATCTGGTCAAATAAAACAGTGACATTTTCTAAAATCTCAGCAGTTATGGATGATCAAGGATTCCTTGAAGCCAATGTCCAGTGCAGAATCAAGGAATGCTACAATTCAAAGAAATACTAGATTATTTTCTTGTATGTTTCCTGATATTTCTGTATCCCATACAACAAACCTGTAGATTGTGGGTTGTAAACAGGAAGAAGAAATTACCAAAATTTAGGGCTGTGCACCCTTTACAATTGAGTTCCCAAAATTGCTTCAGGATATGTGGAAAGTTGAACCTCATCCATAATTTTTTAAGAGCCCCCCCTCTAGATTCACTGTAATACACAGTTATACCAACTGTAGTACACTTTTAAATTTGTATATCTATGATTGTCTGCATATAAACAATGTTATGTCACAGCATAGACATTGTGGAGTCTCAAAAAACATGAACTAATCTCAAAAAAAGCTAAGAAGTGTTAATAACTGGATTATTAACAGCAGGATTCCTAGAAAATTAGTAAAGCACCCCAGAAAAAGGTAACAACATACTACTTATTCCAAGATAACTAATCAAGCTTGACTTGAGGGACACATCAGTTTTAATTTTAATCAGGATGGCAATACTATAAAATTGTACCAGAATTGTTCTGGATGATACTTTTTTTACTGTGGCACAATATAGAAAATTCTAATTATAATCAATGATTATTTAATAGGATATTCTTGCTGCGATAGCAATTAGGATTTAGCTAGTGCCATCTTTTGATACTTCTTTTTAGAAAGGATTCCTGCTGATCTAATAAGCAATAAAATATGTAGTGCATAAAAAAACAACACCCAAGTATGATATTTACATTTTAAGGCAGTATTTGAATTGAAGAATTTTGATTGGATTGTAAAAGAAACTTTCCAGTTGAGAGGGCTGGGGAAAGATGATTTCAATTGAGCGAAGGTTCTGAATCTGAATAGAATGGATTAAATGCACAAATATACATTGTATATGGCTGCAAACCTATTCACAGTTTACCTAAATCAGATATGTCAAACACAAGGCCCAGGGGCCAGATGCAGCCCGCAAAGTGGTTTCATGTGGCCCGCAAAGCCATCCTGGAAACAGTGAGGGAACAGCCCCCGCTGCCTTGGTCCTGGCCCAGGCCGGCTGGGAGCCAATGTACAATTTTCTGGTGGCCATCTTGGCACTTGCCCTGGTGGGCCATGCCTTGGCACTTGCCCCGGTCCCACCACCTTCTGCCAGAGACCCTCAGATCTGTCCCACTCCTGCCCAGGCCCCCACAGGCACCCTTGACGCGAATGATGTAGAACTGGCCATGCCCACCCAGTAGGCCACACCCACTCCATCCATGCCCACCCAGTAGGCTGCACCCACTCTGGCCACACCCACCCAGCCCCCCAAGGGCAACTGCAATGCTGATGTGGCCCTCAGTGAAATTGAGTTTGATATCCCTGACCTAAATCATATGACTGGCAACCTAACTAAATTAGTTTCTAACTAATATGGTTGTGACCCACATGCAATTTACACATTGATAGGTATAAATGTGCAAAGCCTCTACACCAGGGGTGTCGAACTGCCAGCCCGTGGGCTGGACGTGTCATCGGGAAACCACAGCCACCCCATTGCTGGCAATGGTGAAAAAGCTTTGATACATTGTGCGACGTCACATAACATCGCGAGTTTGACATGTCTGCTCTACACAAACACACACTTTTGTAGAGAGCACTATGTTCTTAAGGTGTTTCCAAACTTGCCATCTACTTTATCAGATTCTCTCCAGATAGAGCTTAGTCTGAATCTGTCCATGCGCAGTCTCCTTTTTATATTGATTCTCCATTGTTTCTTTTAGACCCTATGTTGTTTCATGCTTGTATATCTGTTGTACATTTACTAGAATGCAACCTGTGGAAAAGAAATTCCAAAAATGTGTGAGTCAGAGAAACATTGCCCTATGTAGATTATACATATATTTTATTCAACCTACAATATCTGCAATCAAATAAAACCACAGATTCTACCTTGACTAGTTTGTTATACACTAAATGGAAGGCTCCCAGAATCAGTTTTGGCCACATTATTATAAAAAAAGATGTAGAGACTCTGGAAAGGATGCAGAAAAGAACAAGATGATTAAGGGCCTGGAGACTAAAACATACTGTAGGAAGAATGGTTTCAGGAATTGGGTTTATCTAGTCTAGTGAAAGGATGGATTAGGGGTGACATGATAGCATATTCCAGTATTTGAGGGGCTACCATAAAGGAGACTTATTTTTCAAAGCATCAGAAAGCAAGAAAAGAAACAATGGATGGAAACTAATCAAGGAGAGAAGAAACCTAGAACTAAGGAGAAATTCCCTAACAGTGAGAACAATTAACCAGTGAAATGGCTTGCCTTCAGAAGTTGTGGGAACTCTATCACTGGAGACTTTTAAAAAGAGACTGATCAGCCATTTGTCTGAAGTGATATAGGATCTCCTGATTGAGCAAGGGGCTAGACTAGAAGACCTCCGAAGTCCCTTCCAATTCTGTTATACAGTTCTGTTTTGTCAATAAAGTTGGAAGGAATTATATGACAATTTCATCTTTTTTCTGTTTAGCAGAAGAATGCATTCTCAGGAGATTTTGCTCAACCTCTGCTTGAAGACTTCCAATGAGGAAAAACTCACTTGCAGCTGATCAGGGGAAAGAATCCTACATTCTCCTTCTTTTGTATATCTTTGCTATCAACTTGGTCCTCCCTAACAAAAGGATTGCAAAATGAAAGGAAAGTGTCTCCTATGGGACCCTTCCTAGATCTTCATTCCTTTTCAGCCTAGAATCTCAGTGATGGGACAAAGACTTCAGCTCCAATCAGTTACAACCATCATGGCTGCTTAGAAGGACTTATCAGTGTTTTAGTCCAGTGATATGAATGAAGCAAGAGGCATACTTTGGGTTAAAAAAAAAGAATATGTTGATTCACTGCTTTCTTGTGCAATTTATCTTCAGTTAGTCACAGTATTCTCCTAGTTGTTCATTATTCTAAAAGACTATGAACATTGCTGAAGACTCAAATTTAATAAAACCTGCAGATGCACTCAACATTCAGAGATAAGGATTACCTTTGCTAGGGCTATGGGTCACAGCAATAAGGCAAAATGCATTTGTTTATTATTTACATAGGAGCAATATATCAAGTATCCCAATACAAAGCAATAAAGGCAATTAGTGGAGCTATATCTATCTATGTACTGTAAATCATTCAATCACTTTTCTGTGTAGATTGTTCAATCATGCTATTTTGCTATAAAATAATGCACAGTCTACAGATCTGATATCAGCAATACTAGAAGCTTACAATATCTGATGTTCTTTGTAAGAAAATAATAATAGCAATACTACTATTAAGAGCAATAGGCCTCAATATAACATCCTCCTCCAAATTTGGGTTGAGTTTTTTTTGGGGGGGGAGGAATAATAGCTACAGAATAAATCAAAAACATCTGAAAATTGTATTTTCTCTCTGATTCCAAAAATATTCTAAGAAACAGATGCCAAAATTTTAATCTCAGAGCCAAAATCCTACAAATCATCTTTCTGTTTTTTTTTTTCAAGAGAGAAAAGGTTTCCATTGAAACAGGATTTAGAACTAACTAGACAAGTCATTACTTCATGGATATTTTCTTACCTAAACAAAGAAACAGAATGACCAGAGTTGAACAAAACAGTAGGAGTGGGAGTGAATTCCAACTTTCTGCCAGCTTCCCCACTGAGTTTCCTTGTGGAAACCTGGCAAGGAGAAAGTCAGGGGGAAGCCAGCAGGAAGCTGCAAAGTCCAAGGCCAGCAGGCAAGTAAATGGTTGCTGCCATGTGGGTGAAGGGGTGTATGAGGGTATAGGTCAGGAATAGTAAATAGGAGTGCAGGGGAGCACCATGTGGGTTGGGAAAAGTGAGAGATTGAGAAGGATGCCTGGAGATGCATAAGCAATATTGTGCAATTTAGAGAGAGCATGTGGGAAGATGTCATGCGTCAAGAAGGGTTCGTGGGGCTCATGGGAGCAAGAGATCCTGCATGGGTAAAGTAGGGTGTGTAGTGTGGTGGCACAGCTCAAAAATAATGCCTGGGATAACTCAAGAGATATCACCACAGGGGAGCAGTGCAAGTCAGGGAGGGCGCATGAGGTGGCTCAAGAAGTGCTTTGTAGATTGTAGAAGGCATACAGGGGGTGGAATTAGTCAGAGAAGGTGCAGGAAGAACAACACCAGTTCAGGTGTGTGCAGGTGATGACATGGGCCAAGAAGTATGCATGGGCACTCCTTATTAGGGCACTCCTTATCTTTGCCCTTGCTCTTACCCTTCTCTTTCCTATAGCAGCCAGTAGCACTGAAGCAGCCACAACTTTCTCAAATTTCATTCCCTTAGGAGTTACGGGTCTCTAATTTGGGGCACATTCTGTAAGTTAGACCATCCAAGATACCTTGGTTTAAAAACTGTTGCCCTATGATGTACCGTTTCACCCAGTTAAAGAGGAGCACAGTGACTCAAGTGATTAGGACGCTGGGTTGGAGGTTAGCAACCCCATGTTCTAGACCCAAATACTGCTGTACGGTAAGGGTGAGCTTCTGTCATTCCTTCTAGCTCCTTGATGGGGACATGAAAGGAGTCCTCACGGGTGTCCCAGGCAATGGTGATGCCACTGGCTAATAATTTCAACCTGGAGGCACCTTAAACAGTGTCCTCAACGTGAACAGGATATGGATCCAGTTAAAAGTCATGACAAATGGAAATATAAAAAAGAAAAGGGCACCTTTTTTCATATATGGTGGACATGTAGAGAAGCACAGGTGTATTAGCATATGGTCTGGGAATGGGTAATAGAAATGACTACCCAAAACATTCTATACAAACCTGAGGCATTATTATTAGGAATATTAGAAAAAAATGTAAATAAAGAGGACACATATCTTATCATTCATGTGGTTACGGTGGCAAGGATTTTATTTGCTCAAAAATGGAAAACAATGAAAATACTGAGTGAGGAAGATCTAATAAAGAAAATTATGTTTTGCGCAGAATTAAATAGGTTAACTAAAAGATTAAAAAACCAGGAAGAATTTTATTTGATATGGAACAAATTTTATAGATGGAGGGAAAAAAAGATAGAGGTCACAAATGATGAGACAAAATAAAAAATAGAAATTACAAATGTATAGTTTATATATAGATAAGTTATATGTAAATAATGTATAATATCGACTGAGATGTCTGTCAAAGACGATTTACCATATTCAATGTTTTTAATCCTTTCTTTTGTATTCAATAAAAAACTTTAAAAATTTTTTTAAAAAAAGTCATGACAAAGAGAGTTTTAGTAGTATATAGATGTAATTCAGCCAAATATTCCAGCAAAATGGTAAACATTTATTATGTTATAAATGAAGGCAAATATACTTGTCCGAGGATAACGTTGCATAATCCAATCTTTGTTGGTCACTGGGACCAGAGGTTTAGTCTTCCAAGCTTTCGGACTTGTGCTGGATCCTTAGGAAACTTCTCTGTGCCAGAATATGTGATTTGGTCTATTCTGTAATAAATGACTGATGACTTGGAAACAGGAGTGCTGATTTACCACCAGCTTATCAGGTACTTAGGAGCCGAGGACTTGGCAGTACAAAGTAATACTTAATAATCAGTCATCAATACCCCAATCAATGACTAAAAAGTTACACACAACCAGGCATTACATAAATACTATGCATAAAATAGTCCACAGCACACATTCTGGTAGAGAGAAGCTGCCTGAGGATGAGCTCCAGCCCAAGTTTGAAATTTTGGAAGATTCAACATCTGGTCCCGGTGACTGATCTAGATTGGATAATAATATATTATTATCTTCTGGAATATACTGATTCATTCCAGAATCACAATGTTATAAGTTTTTCTGTTCATGGGGTAGAGTGAAAAAAATTAAGTATGCAGTCTTAGCAATGACACTGCAAATGCCCAAAATATCCAATAGCAGATGGTTAGATTTGCTTTCTTTGAGAGCCCCTGTGTTTGATATACACAATGAGGGAAGTCTCTGTGTTTGAACTGTTGATCTATTTTACGCATGCAACCGAACTACTTGCTGTTGTGCCCATCAAATTAAAATGCATGTATAAATTAAAGCTAAGGTATGGCTTGGAGTCTTAAAACCTTTATGAAGGATATCCATATGGACATATGGAAGAAGCAACATTTGGCCCAGAATGGCCATCTGGAGGACAGCAATTAAAAAAAATGAAACTGTGCTCCCTCTTCACCATAAAAGTTTAGCTGTGGGCATATTTGCTTTTGATCAAGGGGTGAAAAAAACCCTCTGAGCAGGATATAATGTCAGAATAGCAGGGTTGATGAACTCAGAAAGGCCTTAGAAAACAAAGAACATTTTTGCCATAAGTTTTAAATATGAAGATTTTTTTCTAAGATTTTTAAACAGTCCTTCACTGAGTGTGATTCCCCATTGCACTTTAAAATTACCAAGCAGTCTGTTTTGTCCTACTTTCTGACAAAATCAGAAAGATTTTGATCCTGGTCCTAAGGAGATGAGCAAATTTCTGGTTGCCAAGAATTGCATTTAAATTCATGAGGGTTGTGTGGAAATGCAAAGAAGGACTATAATATTTAGGGTGAAAACATAGCACAAGTAAGTGAGGCTGTATCACACATGAGAGAGGAACTTTTTTCTCCATGGATTTGTGGAATAGACTTTTGAAGATTTTTTTTAAAATCCTATTTTAAATCTAGGCCTGTTTTGAATCATTGTATTAAAGTTTCTGTGTTTTTCCTGACCCAAACAGTGAGCAACACACTGTGTGATGGCCCCATCAGCTGCTGACTCAGAGAAGGAGGAGGAGTCATAATCAGGGCCATCTACACAGGGATCTATGATCCTCAGTGTTAAGTACTTCATTCGCGTGCGAATGATGAAGACACATGGCGATGTTAAACAGCTCTTTATTCTTCTTCTAACAACACCCGAATGAAAACAAAAGTCTCGCAGGCCCCTTTATATGGCCAGAAACCTGTACAATGACAAGCAACAGTAACAGAGCGTTTTCACGCTTTGCGCATGTGCACAAGGCCAGCGCAGCTCAGTCTGGTGCCGGGCAGCTTTGGAATGCCTGGGACCAATGCAATGTCCCGAGCCTACGTTTGTAGGCATAGGACACAACACCCCTCCCCCCTAGATGGAACATACCTTGCGCACACACATGTACGCCATTCATTAGGAAGAGCGTCATACAGTTTCAATAATCAAATGCAAGGAGTGTGGAATATTCGAGTCTGCCCTCAGGCAACCCCCTTCAATCTTTAGTAATACAATAATGTATCCAAAATAAAAAAAAATACAAATAATCTACCATCTTTCCAGGTCTAGCTTTATTTGCTTCAATAATTTTATATAATTGTCTTCTTTTATTGACGAACACTTAGCTGAAAGATGAATACCTAAATATTTAACTTTTTTCGCTATTTGCACCTCTGTTTTCTCTAGTATTTGCTTTTTTTGTTTATCTGTGAGGGTCTTTACTATTGCTTTAGTTTTATCTTTATTTATTTTTAGTCCTGCCACTTCTCCATATTCTTCTATCTTTCCCCATAGTTTAGGAATCATCTCTAAAGGTTCTTCCAAAATAAACACTAGATCATTGGCAAATGCTTGTAACTTATATGTTTCATCTTTTATTTTCAATCCTTTAATTTCTGTATCCTATCTTATCCTTCTATTTAATACTTCCAAAGTAAAGAAAAATAATAATGGAGATAGTGGACACCCTTGTCTCGTGTCTTTTCTTATCTCAAAGCTCTCAGTATAATCTCCATTCACTATCACTTTTGCTGTCTGGTTACTATATATTGTTTTTATCATATTTGTAAAGTTCTTTCCAAAATCCATTATTTGTAATTGTTGAACCGTAACTTGCCAGAAAACAAGTCTAAAAATGTCTAAAAACACTAATGCTAATTGTTTCCCTGGGTGTAATTCATAATATTCTAATACGTCCATTATCACCCTTAAATTATTTTTAATTTGTCTCTTCGGTAAAAAGCCGTTTTGATCTGGATGTATAAACTCAACTAAGTATCTTTGCCATTATTGAAGTAAAAATTTTGTAATCCACATTGAGTAATGAAATCGGTCTATAGTTCTTAATATACCTCAAGTATGAATCTTCTTTTGGTATCAAAGTAATATTTGCTTCTATCCATGTATTTGGAAGTTTGGCCTCTAACAATAATCTATTGCAAACCTCTTTCAACGGTTCGCTTAATATATCTTGTAGCTTTTTATAAAGTTCTGCCGGTAGCCCATCTGGGCCTGGTGTTTTCCCATTCTTTTGTTGTTTTATAGCCTCTAATATCTCCATCATTGTTATTCTTTCTTCTAACATAGTTTTGAATATCTCTGGAATCTTTGGCAATTTACTTTCTTCTAAATATTGAACAATTCTCTCTTTTGCAGCCTCCTCTTTGCCATACAATTCCATATAATAATTCTTGATTATCTTTTTTATTTCTTCCTTTTTAAATTGTAAACAACCTTTCCCATCTACTAAATTATGTATTATTTTCTTCTCTTTCTGTTTTTTAAGCTTATAGGCTAGCCATCTTCCTGGCTTGTTGGCATTTTTGAAGAAATTTTGTTTTGCTCTCTTTATTTGTTCACCAATTTTTCTGAGTCCAACAAATTCAGCTCATGTTTTATTATTTCCATTTCTCTTTTCAAAGTCTTTTCCTGTGGGTTTTGTTGTAATTCTGTCTCTAAATTTTTAAATTCTTCTTTTAATAATAAATATTGCTGTCTTCTCTGTTTGTTTTTCTTTGCCATATACGTTATAGCTATGCCTCTAAAATACGCTTTAGCTGTATCTCATACGTTTTGTAGTGATGTGTCTTCTTCTTTATTTTCTTTAAAGAAGAATTCCATTTCACTTTTGGCCAAGTCTATGAATTCTTCATCTTTTAGTATAGATTGATTTAAAATCTATCTTGGTTTTTTTTTGTATTCCTTTCCATGTCGCTTTTAAAGGATTATGATCTGCCCATGTGCCTATTTCTATCTCAATTAGAAATCATGAAATTTCTTAATGCCAGCCACAATGGCTAAGGCTTCTCTGTCAATTTGAGTGTAATTTCATTCTGCAGAAGACAGAGTCCTTGAATAATAGGCCACAGGGACCTGCGTCCCATCAGCCTTCAGATGGCTGAGTACAGCTCTCACCCCATAAGGAGATGCATCACATGCGATGCAAACAGGCAGTTGCTCATTGAAATGCGCTAAAACAGCATTAGAAGTGAGCAAGGCCTTAACCTCATTGAAACTCCTGTCATGGACTTTAGTCCACTGCCAAGGAGCCTGCTTGTCTAAGAGCCTGTGTAATGGCTCTGCCGCTGCAACTTTATGTGTGAGAAATGCATGGTAGAAATTTAAAAGCCCCAAGAAGGCTTGCAGCTCACTCTTAGACTTAGAGCTTGGGGCCTGCTGGATAGCTTGCAATTTAGTTTCAGCAGGGTGAATGCCTTGAGCATCTATCCTGAATCCTAAGAAGTCAGTAGAAGTGACTCCTATCTTACATTTATCCTTCTTTAGTTTAATGCCTGCTTTTCAAAAACGAAGCAAGACAGCCCTTAATCTCTCTGCTAAATTTTGAGATGACTCCCCAGCAATGAGGACATCATCAAAGTAGGGACAGACCCCAGGAATACCTCGAAGTGTGCTCTCCATGACACTTTGGAATATGCCAGGGGCTACATTTACCCCAAATTGCAGTCTCTTGACCTTGAAGGCCCCCCTGTGAGTTACAATAGTCTGGGCCTCTGCAGCTGCCTCATCAACAGGTAGCTGTTGATAGGCCTATGCCAGGTCAAGCTTCGCAAAAATCCGTCCCTCCTTGAGGGAGGCCAGAATGTGACTTACCATAGGCACTGGATAAGCATGCTGTTGCAATGCCTTATTCAGTGTGCACTTATAGTCTGCACATATTTGTATGTCCCCATTAGCCTTTAGAGGCATTACTATGGGGGTTTCCCATGGACTTGAATCCACAGGTTCTAGAATGCCCTGCTGGAGCAATTTGTCCAGCTCAGCATCAATCTTGCCTTTGAGGGCAAAAGGTACCCTCCTAGGCTTAACCCTGATGGGCATGATGGTTGGGTCTAACCGTAGCGAAATTGGAGGCCCCTTGTAGTATCCTAGCTCTGAACTAAACACATCTGCAAACTCCTTGCAGACTTCTTCAAGGCTCAACGTTTGCAAATGGTGCAGCCCAGTTACCTGGATTCCCAGAGCCTCGAACCAATCGAGTCCAATAAGACTTGTACGCTTACCCCCAACAACCACCACATCTAGGGGACCCTCAAAATCCTTATGCTGTACTCTAAGGGTGGCCTCCCCCTTAACACACACCATAGAATTCTGAAAATCTGTAAGTATTAGATTGGATGGCCTGAGTTTAACTTGAAGGCCACTGCTGCTGCACATCCTTTTGAATGTGTTAATAGAAATAATGGAGAGAGCGGACCCAGTGTCCAACTCCATTGATAAGAGAACCCCTTGCAACCTTATGTTAATGGACAGTTTCTTCTTAAGGGGCTTATGTGTCCCTGTCCTCAAAATACTCCTGCACGATGCGCAGAAACCCACCCTATGTTGGCTGGGGACCCTGGTACCTTTCAGATGCAATTGGACCTTCTGGCAACCCAAACAGATGGATGCTATGTGGCCTTGCCTGCCACACGCTCTGCAAATGGCGGAGCAGAACCTGCAGTCAGCTCACTTGTGGCATCCTCTGCACCCGAAGCATTGAAGAGATGCTGGGGCCTCCAGATGTTCCTTCTGCCTCCTTTCAGCTGGCTGGTGAAGCCTATCCACCTCTTCTTCAGGATCCGCTTCTGATCCTTCTCGAGCGTCCTCTTGATGGACGGTGGCTGTGTCTGGAGGGTTCTTGGTGAGCCATAAGGCCTTCACAGCCCCACCTGCTGCTTCCTCAGCTGTCACCTCTCGTAGCGTGTCTTGGAAAGAGACATCTTCATTTTTAAAAATATTCTGTTGTAAGTCTCTGTTCCTTAAACTGCATACGAAGCGATCTCGCAGCCTCTCTTCCAGATCCTTGAACTCACAAGGTCTGGCTGCTTGCCTTAATAAAATCTGCAGCAGATTCACCCAGCCTCTGGTCTCTCTGCTCGAATGCGTGCCTCCAAGCAATAACAGATAACTTTGGCTGGAAGTGTTCCTTTAACATTTTCTTCAAGTCAGTATATGTTACTGACTCCAGAGGTGCAGGGGCCACCAGATTCTCTGCGATTTCAAAAGCTTCCTGTCCACAGACACACAAAAGAGTTGCAGCCTTCAAGCCGTCTTCTCTAATTTGATATACTCTGAAGTAATTCTCCACCCTTGCAACGTAGGAATTCCATCTCTCTGGGTGTGAGACATCAAAATCAGACAAACGGCCAATCTTTGCCATCATTTATTTATTTAATTAGATTTCTATGCCGCCCTATTCCAAAAACTCAGGGCGGCTTACAACATGGATACTAACATATAGAAATCTGGCATTAAAATACATTGTAAAACCCCTTGATTAAAAAAGCCAATCATCCAAAGACAAACATACAACAAACATACACTGGCTGGGGCAAGGTGTTAACTGCCCCAGGCCTGTCGGCAAAGATGTGTCTTTAATAATTTGCAAAAGGCGGAGAGGGTGGGGACAATACGGATCTCCGGGGGGAGTTGATTCCAGAAGGCCAGGGCCGCAACAGAGAAGGCTCTTTCCCTAGGCCCCGCCAGGTGACACTGTCTGGCTGACGGGACCTGGAGAAGGCCGACTCTGTGGGCCCTAACTGGTCGCTGGGTTTCATGGGGCAGCAGACGGTCCCGTAAGTAACCTGGCCCGATGCCATGTAGGGCTTTATAGGTCATACTATTATGACCTTCACCACTCGCTCCTCTGCAAACTGCTATTGGGGAAAGGGTCCTTTAGCTGAGCTCACCCTCCAGCGACACTATACTGGCAGGCTGGGACGCTGATTCAGATGCCGTCTTCCCCTCTTCAGGACTTCCTGGGTAAGTCCTTGAAGCTTTTTCTTCAGCTTGCAAAGGATCCCACCTTCGTTGCCAGTGTTAAGTACTTCGTTCACGTGTGAATGATGAAGACACATGGTGATGTTAAACAGCTCTTTATTCTTCTTCTAACAACACCCGAATGAAAAGAAAAGGCTCGCAGGCCCCTTTATACGGCCAGAAACCCGTACAATGACAAGCAACAGTAACAGAGTGTTTTTGCGCCTTGCGCATGCGCACAAGGCTGGCACATGTGCACAAGGCAGCTTTGGAATGCCTGGGACCAATGCAATGTCCCAAGCCTGCTTTTGCGGGCTCAGGACACAACACTCAGAGATGGAGAGGGATACAGTCCTGAATTTGTCAGGCATCAGTGGGATCAATAAACCAGAAGAGGAAGTAGATGCACAACTGCTGCCAGTTAACACTTATTTATTTATTTATTTATTTATTTATTTATTTATTTATTTATTTATTTATTTATTTATTTATTTATTTATTTTTCTATACCGCCCCTCTCCCGAAGGACTCGGGGCAGTGTACAGTCTAAAAATATAAAAAAGCATATAAGTATACATAATTTAAAATAATTAAAAGTGAATTAGATAATTTTGGCCATAAAATCCCCATTTAAAACCCAACACTTACAAATCTTAAAAAATTTTACTCCACCCCCCCCCCCTAAAACATTCTAACCCTACTGGAACCGGAACACTGACAATCAGCCAACAGGTTGCCTCTGATGAGGAATATCTGCCACCTGTGCCTGATCTATGGGTGTGAAGAACAGAGAGAGGGGGGAAATTCAAAGGAGGTTGGTGAAGCTGCTCCTGAGGAAGCAGCCTCACCCCTCCTAATGAGGAACACTAGGTTATGAATTACAGTACTGGGCTGTGATCCTTGGGTTTATCTTGTTGGCTTTTCTTGGACCTTGACTTGAATTTGGACATGGATTTTAGACTTGGGTTTGCATCTGGATTTGGATTTGGACTTGCATCTGGATTCGGACTTGCCTCAGGGTGTTTCTTTGTAGGATGTGTTTGCTTGAGGATTTACTGCTTCAGGTTTTTGTGCGTGTGCTTGGACTTACTCAATAAACTGCTTGGGAGGGGAGTTTGTGACTTGGGGGATTTTCGAGGATATTGCTATAACAAGTAGAGTGGTGCACTAAACATACTCTACTTGCACCTGTTGCTGTGATAAGACTTGGGTCAGAACACACTGTTACTTTTCCAAAGTCATGAATGGAAGAAGCTATTGATGTTCTGGGAGTTACAAACTTGGGCTAAGTGCCCTGGGGCATGAGTTACCTTTCTTTGTCATGAGCCATTGTCACAAATCTACTGATACTCAAGCAGAGTGTGACTTGTGACTTCATTGTGACTTCAGTCTTCAACATGCCTAAAGAGCCATTAGTGAGGTGAATTCTGCAGTATGGCCAATTTAAACAGCCCAAATAAATCACTTGTATTCTTCTGCAGGTTTGATAAGCTTTTCTCTTGGGAGAGGAATTCAGAATCCCCCTTTTCTGATGAATGCTGGCAAGGATTGCTGAGAGGTCTAATTTTTCTCTATCTAGAAAACCAAAAGGTCCTCCAGTTTATGTTCTTTGGTGTATAATTCAGCTTCATTACTGCAAATAACTAGGCAGTATATCTGCAGCATTGGCTGAGCTGGGTGAAAACATCTACCTGACCTTGGCTGATCTTGAAGAAACAAAGTCAGACCTTCCTTCCCCCAGTGGTACTTGGGTAGTAGATCACCCTGTAAAAAACCAGGGCTGTCATATATATTGGAAGTAAAAAAAAGTAAATTCTGAAAAAAAAATGGTAAGCCATTTTCGAAGATGTTGAGACTCTGGAAAAAGCAACAAAGACAGTTAGGGGGTTGGAAGCTAAAACATACAAAGAATGGTTGCAGGAATTGGGTAAGTCTAGTCTAGTGAGAAGAAGGACTAGGAGTAGCATGAGGGGCTGCCATGAAGAAGATGGGGTCAACCTATTTTCCAAAGCACAAGAAAGCAGGACAAGAAGCAATGGTTGGAGACTAATTAAGGATAGAACCTACCTAGAATTAAGGAGAAATTTACTGACAAAACAATTAACCAGTGAGATGGCTTGCCTTCAGACATTGTGGGTGCTCCATCACTGAAGGGTTTTTAAGGAGAGACTGGACAGTCATTTGTCCAGAATGATATAGGGTCTCCTGCTTAAGCAAGAACTCCAAGGTTCTTCCAATGCTGTTATTCTGCTATATTACTGTCAGGAAACTACATGGGATGTATCAATGCAGTCAGAGGAGTTCAGCACAATGAGAATGTGATTTATTGTTTCTTCTACCCTCTAGATATCATATGAGGAAAGAAATCATGTCATTTCTATCAGATTTACAATATAGATATTTGATTTGGTTTTTCTTTTGTTCAAGTTATAATTCAATTACCCAGTCTTTATACATTCCCTTAATAGCTCTATCTTTTAGACTACCAGTTCTGGCTCTATTATGGATTAGTTCATTGAACTACAAAGTATATAGTTAGTATTTAAATATAAACTTGTGGGAAAGAAGAAAAGGACTAGAAAAGCTTATTGTTATTAAGCATGTAAAGAAAAGAAAATGAAAGTGCTGGAAAACCTTCTGGGTCACCTGGAATTCTAATATGGTAGAAATATCCATGTACAACAAACAAGATGTGTCTGTTGAGATTTTAGCAGCTTTCTTAAACTGCATCTTCAGTGCTCCCCTTGTCATTTAATACCATCTGGGACAGATGCAGAAACAATACAGTTGTTTTCCAAGGACAAAAAAAATGGTGTCACATTTATAATGCTTGAAAGCATTGACTGATATATAGGTAATGAAGCAAAGATAGTTTCTCTCCCTTTTATAGATGTTTGAAAAATGAAGAGGAGTTCTTACTATATAATCCTTTTATTATCACAAGGGTTCCTCCCTCCAGGTGTGAACTATTTGAAAACCCATTTTCCAAATTAGATTTCTAAGATCGTAAATAAATATGATGCATTTAAAAAACTCAGTTGTGTATTCTGTATACATTCTGTGCGTTCTATGTAAGACATATGGTTATCTTGCAAAGAAAAAAAATTCATATGGCTTGTGTATTTCATTCCAACCTGTCTAACTCAAGTTAAGGAGAAAGAAAGAATGTATGTTGGAAAGGAATACAATAAGTACATCTTTCTGCAGTGAGCAGTTTCTAAATAATATTTTAATTAGCTGTGAAGAATGATTCAGGTGATGGAAATCTTAAATTAAGATCAAAGCTATACCCATTAAGTATGTGCCATGGTTTATGTCTATGGAGATTCTCAATCATAAAGGTCATATTTGTTCTAAATGTCCTTTTCTTCTGTTCAGTTAGAAATGAAGAAACTTCTTGGATAAGAAGGAAAACATTTCCAAGGAAAAACCCAAGAAAATCCAGTTGCCTTTTGGAAAAGCACGTTTGGGACATATATGTTGTGGCTGCTGAACTACATTTCCCATCATTCATCATCATTGACCATACTGGTTGGAGCTGCTGGGAATGATAAGGCAGCTGTATCTGGAGACCGTATTCCCTATTCCCAAAACAGAAGATTGATAACTGTGTAGTGATAACTATATATGCAGAAAACTTCATTCAATTTAAACCATGTAATAAAGATACTGAAATGGGATTTTTATTGTTTTGTTTTTTTTAAAAAAATGCCTGTAACTTATATAATGTTCCTTATGAAGAGGTAAATGGCATAGCCAGAAATTAATTCAGTTTTCAAAAAGATAAGTACATAAATAATACATAATATTGACGATGAATGACCTTGTTTAGTTCAAAGGAATTCAAAACCAAATCAAGACACTAGCAGAATCTTAGCTATAGAACTGAAAAGTGAACTTGGCCAGTTTGGAATGACCATTTATAGTGGAATAAATAGTTTTTGTGTGCTGCAAGGAAAGCTCTCAAGTAAAATGCAGCTCCGTTGTCTTTTATATCTCAATCTGTTTCCAGTGTTTTGTATTCAGGTACTATTTTTCATAGCACTCTGCTCTCTGCACCAAGAAATGCTCAAGAAAGATATTACTCTTTAGGGAGAGGGAATGATTTTTCTAAAGGTGCTTTATTAGTGTCACAGCCTGAAATCCTGCCTTCCAATAGCAGCTGTTTACTGTCCTGTTTATTTATTTTACTAGATTTATTTCTGTGACGATAGTCTACAAACCACTTATTCAAACATTTATAATAGCTATTTTATATATTGTAGTGTCAACATTTTTAAATTAAATGTTTTACATTAAAAAAAAACAAAAAAAAACACTCCACTAGCTTTCAGGATGAAGACAGGAGACCCACTAGAACAGGGGTGTCAAACTGCCGGCCCTTAGGCCAGATGCATCATAACAAAACCATGCCCATCCCATTGCCAGCAATGGCAAAAAAAGTCACGATATGTCACGACACATCACATGACGTTGCGAGTTTGACACCCCTGCACTAGAGTACAAGCAGTAGCAATCACCCTCTGTTTGAGATCTCTTTCAAATGCATGAGTAGATATTGAAGATTGCAGTTAGTAAAATTAAATAGTAGGCTATTTAAATTTTAATAGCAAAGTCAGATAGCAAGTGACAGGTTATAAATATAGGATTTTAGATTTGTATGTTATTTTTATGGGGATTTGTAAATATACTTTGTGTATATTGATTTTTGTAGGGTTGCTTTTTTTTACTTTTTTAACACAATACTGGTTAGGGTTTGGACTGGGGTGAGATATACTTTATTAATATGGTTATTGACGTTCCTTCTTTGCTTCTGAAATTTAGCTGCCTGATAATTAAGTAAGGCCTGATATTACAAATGGAAGTATAACATTGCCCCAGTGGTCATAGATTTCATGTTTTTACTAATTTGGAAAAGGTTTAACATTGTAGTCATTGCAAATCTATAATAAAGATTCCTTTCACCCCTTTCACTCCATTTAAGAAGTCTGCCCATTTAAGCCTCAAGGCTTTCAATGGGAAGACTATGTATGTGTAATGTAATGTAAAATCACTAGACTCTGACAAGATTATCCCAAATTTATTACGAAATCAATCTATTGCCCTTTCAGATGGATTTTGTTACAGCTATAGATATCAGCTTCTCCAGCTAGAGTGGTCAGTAGTGATAAATGCTGATAGTTGTAGCTCAAGAACATCTGGAAGACCATAGGTTCCCCACTCCTGGTCTAAACTGACTTTTTAAAAACATAGAATGGTAGGGTTGAAGGGAACATTGAAGATCTTCTAGTTCAACCTCCTGCTTAAGCACAAGACCCTATACCATTTCAGACAAAAGGCTTTCCAGTCTTTTCTTGAAACTCTGCAGTGATGGAACATCCACAACTTCTGGAGGCAAGCCATTCCACTTATTAATTATTCTCATTGTCAGGAAATTTCTCCTTAATTCTACATTGGATCTCTCTTTAATGAACTTACACCCATTACTTCTTGTCCTGCCCTCAGGTACTTTGGAGAGAAGATCAACCCCATCTTCTCTGTGATAGCCCGTCAAGTACTGGAAGACTGCTATCATATCAGCCCTAGTCCTTCTCTTTGTTAGGTTAGACATTTGTTGCTCTTCTCTGCATTCTTTCTATGGTCTTGAGGGAAGTCAGCTCCCCAGAGAAGGAAATATTAAAAGGGCAGAAAAATATATTTCCTCAAAAGGATTTTAAAAAGCAGAAACCAACCCTGCCCCCAAGTCTCTCTGTCCCAAGCAAAAGCCAGCCCTGTACAAATGCAAATGTAAACCATCAGAAAGGCCCCAGCTAGGAGATCAAGAAGACAAAGACACCTAAAATCTGCATACCCCATACCCAACTCTAGGAGTCATTAGCCCCAGCACCAGGGAAGCAGGATATGATAATAGGACTAACCCACCACCATCAAGAATACCAGAAAGGCACACCCAGACTCAAGTCAGAATATGTGACACAGGAAATACAAAGCCTGAAACAGGAACAGGAAACTACTCCAAACCAAAGGCTTTCATGGGGTATCAAAACCTACGTCCCACATGTGCTCAGTCCTTGATCTCTCTCTTCTTTCCTGCCAGAATCATCTTTCGGTCTTGCTCTTCAATAAACTGTAACCTTCTTTCTAAAGCAGTCACCATGTTGTTTATTTATCCCCGGCTTAGATGAACCAGGATGAAGACTTTTCTTTCAACAGTCTCAACATCTTTTTTGGACCATGGTGAAAACATACATTCTTTTTTTTTAGGATACTTCTAATAAACCTATTTCTATAGGTTGCATTCAGATTTACTAATACATGTATAACTGTTAGAACAGATGTAGAAAAATAAGTAGGGCTAAGATTAATCATTAATCTTTCTGTAGGTTTAAATCAGTATGACCTAACACAATATTCTTACATTTTTGTATTCTTTCGTCCCCTTTGCTATTTCAGGCCCTGAACATCCAAGTTATAATAGCAGTTTGAAAACACCCAGCAGTCTAAGGCAGATAAATGTAAGATATTTTAAACATTAGCTTTAGACTTAGATGTGACCAATGTGTAAATATGGCATACAGCTACTATTTATTTACAATAATGAGGGCCACATGAATTTTCTCACACAGAAACACTATAGGCATATCCACTCTTTTCTACTTTCTGTGCTGGATGCCAACTAAAACTATTCTTTAGTATATCTAAAGCATTTGAGAAGCTAACAGGAACTTGCAAGGAGAAAATAGATATCATTGTGTGTACTAAAACTCTAAACAATATTTGAACCAGAAAATACTTTAAACATGTTTTAGTTTAAATCAGTGTTTCTCAACCTTGACCATTTTAAGGCATGTGGACTTCAACTCCCAGAATTCCACAGCCAGCAATGCTGGCTGTGGAATTCTGGGAGTTGAAGTCCACATGCCTTAAAATGGTCAAGGTTGAGAAACACTGGTTTAAATGTAGAACTGGGTACTGTAAGACATGACCATATCTTTTTCTCAAACTACAGGAATTACTTATGTTCCAAAACATTTAAGAAATGTAAAAAGTCTGAATTGAAAAAAAACATGCAAATGTCAATCTTAACTGATTTTATGGTTTATAAAAACTTTAAATTCACTTTAACCCATTTCTCAATCAGTTCTCACAGGATTAAATATTCCCTTTCTACAAAATTTCTTCCAACATGTATATTTTTGTAAGTTTTTTTAAAGTTTAAAATAGAGAATTACTTACATTTATAATTAGTTTAATACTTTAGTTTTAAGGTGAAACAAGAGGTCATTTGAAAATCTTTTTGGAAAGAGGTCAAGAAAAACACTATTAATATTATCTAATGCATAGCAACAGTGTCTAATTCTAGACTCTGTTTTTTTTTAAAATAAGTCTCCAGTGGCATTCAAACCACAAAACTGTCCAAAGGGAAAACAATGAGAAGGGCTCAAAAATGTGACGAAACAGTTGTTGCAGGGCAAAACTGCTCAAGATCCATTGATTCTGCAAATCTGTTTCCAGTTGTTTAAGGCACAGCGAAAAAAAAAGAAGATCAAAGGCTTACACTGGAATAAAAACAAAGCTATATTATATGATTTCAAAGATTTGTTTTTTAAAAAAGAGTTTTCAGTATTCCCCAAAGTATTTTTCTACTTTTTTCCAGAGAATAAAAAGCAAATACTGTTTGAAGGAAGAATGCGTGGTTTAGAAATCCTGAACCAGTTAATGCGAACTTGGTCAAATCTGAATTACAATTTTTGAAATAAATAGAAAATGAATTATGGCCAAATTCCAATGAATTCAGTGTATTTAGTCTCTATATGATGAGTCAAATGCCTTGACTTTTGATTTTCTGTTCTTGACAGTGAGCTTCTATCGTGGGGTTATTCACCAGAATGAGACAATTGTTGTTGGAGAGAAAATCATGAACATTAACTCAGCAATATAGTTCCTAAGTGGTTCATTCCCACTAAGATACACATGTTTAATGGAGAAATATGGGAGATATTTATGATATCCTTACCACACAGTAACACAGTAAGATAAAGATGTCATTACATCTTTGTAGTCCTTGTAGTCTGAGAATATTGCCAGCTAACTAGGCCAACTGTTACTCTACATGAAATGAGCACAAATGAACTATGAGAGATTTTGTTGACCTTCTTGAAGCTCTTTTGGCATCCTTAGAATTTTCTCAGACACTTCAGCTGAGAAGAAATGCTTAAATTATTTCAGTGTACATTTTGGGAAAAATCCATCATTGTTAAAAAAAACTGAAGAACTCTCATGAGGAATACTGCTGGTCTTATCAAAACAATGATTAGCATCTGTCAGATTCTAACAAGCTTTCCCTTCACACCCCCATGCTTTGAATTCTATTGATTTAAAAAGTAGCAATTCTGATTATAAGAGAGCTAATTATTTTTGCAACTGCAATTCCAAGAGACTCCAAAACAAGGTGTACAATGGTTTTCAACAGTCAAACTCCATATGTTAAAATCACTTGCAACCTTATCCTTGTAGTTTTCCATAGTAGGTTGGTAGTTTAAAGATTGGAGGCAGCTGAAATGTTTTATTTACTTCAGTTACAGTTGAAACAAACAGTAAGTCCTTTGCAAAGTGTTATGATCACTTGGTGCCTGCTTGTGTTGCAATTTGTGAATAGCTGTAACATATGTTGAAATGTCAAGATGATACTGAAGACTCTAAATGTCATAATGCATTATTTGACAGCTGCATGTGAATGTTACTTATATACCTGTGCAGGAAACAGCTGCCTCAATCCTTTTTCTCTCAATAGGTGCAATGTGACAGATACTACAATACCTAATTCATTGTATTCCTCAGTTAGTGCATGAAGTACTTTCTGTCAGATCCTAATGTTCTTACAAGCAGAATAAAGCCTTACAAGAAGTTTAATTTTACTTTGGTTACAATTGTTCCCACATACAGGTCAAGCCTCTCTGGGATTCAGTAGTATTTCCTGGAATTTAACCTACATAGGATGCTCCTTTTATTCCATTTTCTGCTTTGTTACATTCAGCAATAATTCCTAGAATGTTAAACTATGCACATGCCAAACCTTTTATGCTTAAAGGGATCTTTACTGAGATTTCAATAATTACTCAGATCTTATCAACAAATGTTCTGACCTATAAAATGGGCTGGTATGACTTCAGTGTTTCAAAATAGCCATAATTTTACTGGGTATTGCCTGGGATATGTAGCATATTAAAAAAATCTGATGGTTAACCTAATCTTGAGATCCACTATCTGGAGCCCATCTTAGACACCTCTTATAATGCTACCAAGGGTTCTGCTCCATTCAGAGTTTATATAAATGTTTCAAATATTTACAGAATAACAGCATTGGAAGGGATCTTGGAGGCCTCCTTGTCCAACCCCTTTCTCAAGCAGGAGACTCTGCTTTCATTTTGTTTCATTTTAAAGAAATGAAATGAGGATGTTGATCTTCTGAAAAGTAAAATTCTACTGTTCAGAAGGTTATTGATTGATGGATAGAGCCATCTATCTCACAACAGTGTCTTGGGGATATGAACAACCCCCCCCCACCAATAAAATGCCAGCAGACCTAACCTCATGGCCCAACTGTCTGGGGGAGAACAGCCACATCTTTAGAGCCTTGTGAAAAGCCAACAGGATGGGGACCATCCAGGTCTCTGGTGGGTCTCTGGTAGATGTTGCTGCAGAGAAGGGGCCAACAAGATAGAAGGGATCTTCATGCTGGATGTGGCAGGATAAATAAACAATGAGGGTCAAGTGGATTAGAAGTGACTTGCACCTAAGCTTCATAAGTAAAAACAGGGCTTAGTCTACAAATCTGTCCACTTGCTCTGAAAGAAAATAAAAGTTAATGAGAAGGAGGTTGACAGCTACAGTAGAGTTAAGATTAATTCCAGATACTTTAATGTTCTTTGACTGCCCATTTTAAACATGGCACCCATTTTATGAGTGAAAAAGCCATGCTGACAACATACTCTCAAAAGGTCAGATACCCTCAATGCCTTTCTCCCCTTCTTAAAAGAGGACACCTTAAATACTAGCAAACTGAACTGATTCAGAATACATTAATTTCCATAAGCGATTCTGGCTCCTTTGTTAAATATTGCCTTGCATCTTAAGGGACGTTTATCTAAGTTGTTCTATATAGGAGCTACTGCATAAATAGATCATATGCTCCTACTCTTCTGACTCAGATACTCTGAAAGCTTTGTAAACAGATGTAAACAGGTAGAGCTGCTATGTCTATAGCTTCTCCACAGCACCATCTACCAAAGTCTTAGGTTATTGGGACCTCATGGAGCAATAATGGAGCTCCTGAAAGCTCTCCCTGCTGTTATATAGGTTCCAATTTAACTTCTCGTTAATGCTTACTGTAGAGTAAGGTAGTAAATTGCCCAAGCACGGGGGGGGGAGGGGGAGGGTAAGAACTAAACCAGAGACACTTCAAGCTTATCTTCTGGTACCTTTTCTGCAGGAGAGTATAATAATAGTGAAGTTATCCTTGAATGGCCCAGTTGACAATCTGTGCTGGGAAATCTCTGTTCAAAATAGCCTTATAACAAGTCCATGGTTGATAGAATGGCAAAGTGCACTTCCCTCCATATCCAAAGTTTTCATAACACTTCTCATTCTGCCCATGTCATACATTGAATGGTACTGCACTCTGTTATTCATCAATTCTCCAAGCTGTTCTTGATAAGGATCCCCTTTCATTTCTTTGAGATGCTAGAGAGAGATTTAGCCATAAGGAGCTTTTGTCATATAGCCATAACTATGAATAATGAACATTGTAGTAATGCATTTTCAGAAAAGATAACTTAATTCTCACATAGTTCTGTTTGCACTATTGTGTTTGGCACTTAGAGAGAAGATGTACTAGTCTGCTAAAATTAGTTTCTTATACTTTCACTATCATGTAGGCTTTTAAGGTGTGATGTGTGAGAGAGGAGTTAATAGTGTCAGTATAGTGTCAGTATAATGTTATAGAAAGTAAATGAAGACATGATATTGCAAAATTTTGGAAGGGCGCATAATTTTATTTACATATTAAATTTGTTATATCAGGTTATCTTAGAAACATATAGTTGAACATAAAACCAGATATATTAAAGCCAACAATTAAAAATTAAAATCAACAAACAAAAGTACAATATAGAAAAAGAAAGAGGTCAGTCCACTGAGCACAGAAGGAAACACTTTTCAGAGATTTGGGTTGGCTGCCCAGATTTTCCCAAATCTTGAATGTGGGAAAATCGTGAAGAAATATCTTGGACCCAGGTTGTAGAGGGCTTTAAAATAATAAATTTAATAATGTATTTAGCACTGGTATAACATAGCCTGTATGAGTTTAAAGACCAACCTGGTTGCTGAGTTCTGAAATCAGTTGAAACCAGTTACAATGGGGGGGGGGCACAAGGCAGCGTATAATGATAGTAGCCAAGCCTTGGTCTGCTATATCTGTTCTGCAAAAAATCAGATAACCATTAGATGGCAAGAAAGGAGTGTTCTGTATCTCACTACTGCCACCTTGTGAACATCTGTATATTTCTAGCTGAGACAAAGTGCTAGCTAACCTTTAAGTATTCACTCAGATTATTTCTCAGTTTCATAGAACAATGAGCAATAAGCCAGCCTAACTGAACAGTAATTACAATATTTTTATTTATTTTTATTTTATTTGGGTTTGTATGCCGCTCCTTTCCAGAGACTCGGAGCGGCTAACAACATATAAACAACAAAAAAGTACAGTATAAAAAAAAACCCAAACAAAGCTATCTAAAAAGTCAATAAAAAACACACATTCAATACAACAATCAACTACAATCATCCCCAGGCCTGCCGGCAAAGATGAGTTTTTAAATTTTTCCGGAAGGCCGGGAGAGTTGGAGAAACGCGGACTTCAGGAGGCAGTTGGTTCCAGAGGGTGGACGCCACAACAGAGAAAGCCCTCCCCCTAGGGCCCGCCAGACGACATTGTTTCGCTGACGGGACCCCGAGGAGACCAACCCTGTGCGCTCTCACCGGTCGTAGGGAAGTATGTGGCAGAAGGCGGTCCCATAAGTATCCTGGTCCCATGCCATGAAGGGCTTTATAGGTAATAACCAACAATAATAATTTGGGGCGGTTTACAGCCCAATTAAAACAGATAATAATAATAAATATTTAAAATAATTTGTATTTCTTATTATTATTTGGAAAAAAAATCAGAGACTTTCAGATAAAAAGTAGATATTTTGTAAGTAACATAAAATAAGTCATGTGATAAATTAAGCACTATAGTAAATTTAGAAGTCAGCCAGCCAACCATTCCATTAAATGCACAGATATATAAAATTGTTTTTAACGTGTTACATTAGTAGAACCTATACTAGGAAAGTGGTACAGTATTTGTCCAAAATGGTATAGGGTTTCCTGCCTGAGCAGGGGGTTGGACTAGATGACCTCCAAGATCCCTTCCAACATTATTATTATTATTATTATTATTATTATTATTATTATTATTATTATTATTATTATTATTGTTGTTGTTGTTGTTGTTGTTGTTGTTGTTGTTGTTAATTCCACCACTGTTGGTGGTGCAACATTGTGAAGAACGCCCTATTATAGATCTCAGTAGTCACATGCTTGGATTCAGAGGACATAGGCCAGTGAGAAGAACCTCCAAAATCATTGTCAGTATTGATCAAATTTAGGTAGCTTAAAGGATGGAAGAACCTATTCCTTCAGAGCAATAGATTTTCCTTTCTCTGGTCACAAGAACCATTCAGGGAGAGTACTTCCATCTCCTCAGGTTGAGCTCAAATTTATTTGTGTTCATCCTCTTCACTAGAACATCTTATTGGAATTGAATCCAACAAAGAAAGAAATTTGGCTATTAGTACTTCATCAGAAACCAAAGCTTTCACCAGTTTCATTCAAGAGATTGGATAGAGCCCTTATTCATATGAGAGAGAGAGAGAGAGAGAGAGAGAGAGAGAGAGAGAGAGAGAGAGAGAGAGAGAGAGAGAGAGAGAGAGAGAGAGAGAGAGAGAGAGCGCTGTGGTCAAAACTGACTTGAAAGACTGTTGAACGAACATTTTGACCACTGAAAGATAAGAAGGTGATTCAGCGTGTGTAGAAGTGCTTACAGCATCTGTCTGTAATTCCTTAAAGCAACTGTGTCTTTTATTTTATTTTATTTTTATTTTTTAAACTTTTATACCACCCCTCTCCCGTAGGACTCGGGGCGGTTTACAGCCCAATTAAAACAGATAATAATAATAAATATTTAAAAGCGAATTAAATTAATACATGCCTGTTATTAAAACCTGTTAAAATCCCAATTCTAAAACCCAAACAACCTTGTTTGAAATTTACATAAAAATTTACATAAAACCCGAGGAGGTCTAGGCCAGGCCGGCTTGATTGAAGAGATGAGTCTTCAATTCTCTTCTGAAGGTGCGGAGATCATGACACATCCAGAGTTCCGGGGGGAGCTCGTTCCACATCGTCGGTGCCCCCACAGAAAAGGCTCTCCCCCTGGGCACCACCAGCCGACACTGCTTAGCTGATGGCACCCTGAGGAGGCCCTCTCTGTGGGAGCGAACTGGTTGATGGGAGGTATTTACTGGCAGAAGGCGGTCTTGTAAATAACTGGGTCCTATGCCTATGTCTTTATCAGTGTCTGGTAAATGATGAACATGTTTGAGTTCAGAAGTTGCCGAGATGCAAGTGAAAAGTGTTGTAAGTCACTATAGGAAAATACAGTTGAACAGTGGGCTAAAAAGAAAAAGAGAGGAATTTAAATAAAATGTTACTGTTTTCCAGAAAACCTATGGAAAGGGATCACATTTAAACTGGAACTGAGATTACTTGTGGATAATTGTCCATTAGGTGTGTGTACTGAAATGCAATCTAATTTTTATTGGTTAGTACTTTTACCTACTATAAATTTAAAGCAATCTCAGAACACTACAACAGTTGTCTACCACTAATCAGGAACTTTGATGTCAATTGTCTCATATAATAGTGAGTGTGGAACACAGCTAATTTTTACAAGGTGAAACTTCTGAATTCGGAATAGAAAAACATTGATGGTGCTGTTTGCCACAAAGAGATTGATATGTTTTTTGTTTGCTAATGATAGTGCAAAGAAACTCTTGAAGGAAGACAGTTAGCAGAAATCTCACATAATACAAAGTCAGGAGGAAAAGGAATTTAAAAGTCCAGCTTAAATATGGTTTTATTAGTCTCAATTACCTGTAAGTTGAATCATTTGACAATATTTGTTGTGAATAAAGCACTATTTCCTTTGAAGTTTCATTTTATTCCAGTTTTGATCTTTATGCTTTTGTCATGACTCCTGACAAGAGTGGTTGGCCATTATTCTCCAGCTTTTCAGGTTGAACTTTTTTTTTTTAATCTCCTCAATACCAGGAGTTGAATTAGAGCCTTTTGCACACAAAACACTGAGCAACCTCTTGACGTGTTTCAGGGTGTTTTCTCAAACTGATCGGCTTAGGACAAATCAGACATATCTGTTGACAAAGAATATAATCACCTCCAGAAAAATGAAAGTTCAGCTTGTCAGTGAGAAAATATCTTGAAGAGAGCATCTGAGATACTTGAGGGCTGTGAGAGACATTAAGATTATAGGAAGGTATTGTTTTATTTCTAATGGCTTAGCATCTGATGTAAACCTTTGAAGAATGTCCGGAGACTGCAGGTAGTCCAGAATGCAGCCGCGCGAGCTGTCTTGGGTCTCCCAAGACATGCTCATATCACTCCAGCTCTTCGTGAGCTGCACTGGCTACCAATTGGTCTCTGAACACAATTCAAAGTGTTGGTTATGACCTATAAAGCCCTTTATGGCAATGGATCAAGATACTTGCGGGACCGTCTCCTGCCTCATGAATCCCAGAGACCGGTTAGGGCGCATAGAGTTGGCCTCCTACGAGTCCCGTCTGCTAAACAATGTCATCTGGCGGGACCTAGGGCAAGGGCTTTCTCCGTTGCTGCCCCTGCCCTCTGGAACCAGCTTCCCTCGGAGGTTCGTACTGCTTCCTCCCTCCTAGCTTTCCGGAAAAGGCTGAAGACACATCTATGCCAACAGGCTTGGGGCATATGAGCTGAGCTCTGCCCCTCGGCCCTAAGAGTGTCCCGCCATCAGTGCTTGTGAATTGATTGTGTTTGTGTGGGGTATGAATGTGGTTGATTTTAAATTGTTGTTGTGTTTTTGTTGTGAGCCGCCCCGGGTCTTCGGAGAGGGGCGGCATATAAGTGCGAATAAACATAAACATAAACATAAACATAAATATAAATATAAACCTGATCAATTGTGGCATTCAGCCCTGGTAACACAGTGGTTAGAATGCCATATTGCAGGCAAACTCTGCCCACAACCTGGAGTTTGATCCTGACAGAGCTCAAGGTTGACTCAGCATTTCAGCCTTCCAAGGTTGGTAAAATGAGAGCCCAGATTGTTAGGGGTGGTATGCTGACATCGTAAATCACCCAGAGAGTGCTGTAAAGCACCATGGGGCAGTATATACAGTAAGTCTAAGTGCTATTGCTTTTCAAAGTTTTTACATAAACTTCCTTTCCATTCTCCCATCTAACATTTCTCATTGGTGGCTCTTAAATTTATTGTTAGCTTTTTATGGCATGTTTCCCTAACTGTTTTGCACTCCAGAAAACATCCTTTCTGAGTTTACCTGGAAAATCCCGAACCCCTTTGAAATTAAAATTAAATTCTGAAATTAAAAACTTTTCTACCTTGTTTCCCACTATTAACATATTGGTTAAATTAAAATGTGTAACCTTTTCATTAATGCAGGATTCCTCCTAAACAACTACTTGGGTTTAGCTAGTACTCTTTGATTCCAAATATGGGTCTTCTTCCCACATCCATCCAGTCATACACATATAATAGACCTCCTCCCACCTAAACTTACTCATTTCTAGCAGAGTGAGTTATTTTACTCAATTGGATAATGCAGTGGGTTATAAATGACCTGGATAGATCTATTATTACAGGCAGTTAACTTTCAGTAAATGTCAGGTGTATTGTTTCTCACATATTTCTAGTTGAATGCACACTATTAACTGTAATACATTTCTTTTAGAAAGCCCATACTGAAAGTTAGTGTATGCCCTTGGATTTTTCCTTCAAGCCTTACACACAACTATGAATGGAAGTACAATAATACAAAAGGGAGGCCAGGTTTCCACTTCCAGGACAAAGTTATAGTCTTTCACAAATGCATATAGGAAAGGTAGACCTCAGTAGACACAACTGACATTAAAAAAATATCTGTGCCACCATGCTGTAGAACCATCAGTTCATTTTATTTTAGGGATATAGCTAAAAAGGGCACATGTGATTATAAAGTCTAAATGTGCATATATTTGTATTATACACAGAAGCCATACTTGTCACAAGTGTTTATTAAGCACAAGGCTGTAGTCAGTTTATTAATTTATATTTATTTATGGTCCACATTTCTACTTTGCCACAATTTGGAGACTCTTGGCAGCTTACAACACTGAACAAAATATCAATACATTCTCCTGCTTGAGCAGGGGGTTGGACTAGAAGACCTCCAAGATCCCTTCCAGTTCTATTCTATTCTATTCTATTCTATTCTATTCTATTCTATTCTATTCTATTCTATTCTATTCTATTCTATTCTATTCTATTCTATTCTATTCTATTCTCAAACAATGAAACACACCTACACAAACAAAAGTCACAAGTAATAAAAATAGAAAATACAGATGGTTTGTTAAAATCAACAAAAGGTTCTCCTGAACAGCTATGTCTTTAAATGCTCCTACAATGTGAACATGACAGGGGGTCAGCCCAAGGCCAATCCATGATACTGGCACTAACATGGAAAAAGAGAACTTCGGCCCTCTGGACCTCCCAAAAATGTAGGATCAGTAGCAGTTTCTCTCTGTTCAATTAACATGGATGAAGATGATCTGGTAGGAATATGTATCTGTTCACGTATGAGCTCTGTAATTTATTCAGTAAGAATATGTGCAGGGTCTCCTGAAGAGGTTGTAATGTGCATGACTGTATTCTTTGCATAATTGCAGAGAGTCCATGCCTGTCATCAAAGGGCTCTTCTGAGTATAATCCGAAAAGTCAAGCTGATGACTGCAGTAGCACAATTAATAATCCACAGATTTTTCAGTTGCACCATCACAGTCACTGTCTTGACTTTTTTGGCCATACCCTGCATGCCCTCAACTTGCCATGTTTGAGGAGAAGGGCTTTTATTTCCACAACTGTTGCTTTGAAACATACTTGAACCTTGGCATTTTGTTTGTCTAGAAATTAAATATCACACTATTGTCCACTATTATTGGGTGTCCACTCAGTAGGAAACGCAAGGATATTTTTTCCTCCCTGGAGTAATGTGTGACATGGATATGAATTTGACCACTGGACAATTTTATGTCTTTCAAGGGAAGCTAGAATATAAATTTTGTCCTATGTTCCTCATGGATTGGTATCTCCCCCAGACATCAAGTTGGTTCTGATGGATATGAATAATCTATTATTTAGATCAAATAGAGGGGATGATTTCCAGATGTGTCCTGATGAGTATCCATCAGCTCAAGTGATCTCACAGTATAACCTTTCTGATTAAAACTGGGATATTTTAATAAGAAATTCAATCAGTTTGCACATATGATGGTGATCAGGAGGCATCAGGTTATGCTTAATATGCATAGAATATTTATTTCTGATTGCAGGGGTGAGGGCCACTTTTTTTTTAGCAAGTGTTAACCATGTCTCTATTGAGAAAAATGTTATGTCTCCCTCCCATGTCCTTATGATTGTTCCAATGGCAAATTGCCACTTCCTTTTTATTCTGTGAAAAAGTTTTGAAACGTAAACATGTTTCCAGATGTAAACAGAGGAAAAAGCCACAACAGAAAACTAAACTCTTGTCATCTGCTAAGTATCTTATCAAAGCAACAGAATCTGACATGTTTTTTATAGTTGGTGGTGGGAACCTCTATAAGCCCACCCGAGTATAAGCATTTTTCAAATAAAAGCACTGCTTGGAAGTTTCCCAAATCAAACTAGTTAAATGAATGGATTGTTTGGAGTATTTTTTAAAGGTTTTAAAAGCAAAGGAAGAAAAGATAAAATGCTCTATTTTTTTTTCCATCATACCAATCTGTTTCCACTTACGCCTTGACAAAAAAGCAGCTCTTGTCAGATTTATTTTGTATAGTACAAAATGAATCAGTAAAGGCTTCTGGTTTGCTTTTGCCTTAAGTAAAAATCATTTTACATGAATGAGTAAAATAAAATAATAAAATAAAATAAAATAATAAAAATGTGACTTCATTTTGAAGGAAAAGCTGGCTGTTGCGATCATTAAAAAAAACCAATAGTAAAGCTAGTAAGATCAAAGTTAATAGGGAATGTTTTCTTTCCCTCAGAGTTAGGAAGGAATAAGTGGAGGTGATATTCAAGGAAAGGACATTTTCTGATCCTCTAAGGAGTCAGTACAACATTCACCCCTCCCATTCAGAGTGCTGAAGCTGGCAAAGCTCTGAGTCAATGACTGATGGCATTGATCTAATCCAAGTGAATGACAGCACTGCTGTACATAACAAATGCAACTTTCTTTAGAATAAAGTTTTAAATCAGTAAGTGTATCATTATTTAAAAAGGACAATAGGCAAAGGCTTTCTGGTCTATTCTACTCTTTCTAAGCATTAATTCAGAGGAAAATAAATTACTGAGCACTGCCTGAAAATCATTACAGAGGGAAAGCCAGGTGAAATCAATTCAATCAATGAAGAGTCTTGGTGACACAGTGGTTAGAATGCAGTATTGCAGGCTAACTTTGCATTCCATTGCCAAGAGTTCGATCCTGGCCAGCTCAAGGTTGACTCAACCTTTCATCCTTCTGAGGTCAGTAAAATAAGGACCCAGATTGTTGGGGGCAATATGCTGACTCTGTAAACCACTTAGAGAGGGCTGTAAAGCACCATGAAGTGGTATGTAAGTCTAAGTGCTAGATCAATATATTTGTTTGTTTCTCTTTATTTATTGTCTCTCTGTATTTTCAATTTATCTCCAAGGAGTTCAGGACTGCATACAAAGTTCTCTTTTTCAACACTGTTTTAATATCTTCGTTGGGAGAGGCAGGCTTCCAAAGATTAGGATAAGAGACTTTGGATGCTCTCCATTTCTCTGATGAATATAATGGATGAGTTGGGATTTGTAGTGCAGATTATAATTTGCCTTTCCTCTAGGAACCCACATTAGCTTAAGAGAGTTTTTTTCTTTATTTTATCACCACAATAATGCTGTAAGTATAGTTTGGCCTGAGAGAAGGTAACTCAGTGAGGTTCCATAACTGAGAGTGGTTTGAATCTTGTTCTTCCCAACCCTCCATGCACCTTTGAAAAAAAGAGGTAAAGGAGTCCCTGTGGATTTTACTTTGCTAGTTGTTGCTATCTATAGGGGCCAGTTTTCATCTCCATTTCAGGGCCATTGAGCCAGTGCTGTCCAAAGACATTTCCACAGTCATGTGGTCAGCATGACATCATGGAGTGCTGTTACCTTCCCATTGAAGTGGTACCTATTTATCTACTCTCATTTGCATGCTTTTGAACTGCTGGGTTGACAGGAGCTGGGGTTAAAATGGGAGCTCATTCTATTGTGTGGAGCTTGGGTCTCGAACATGAACTGCCAGTTCCCCAGCCAAAAAGCCCAGTGTCTTAACCATTGAGCCCCCATACCACATCCTCCATTCACCTTTGCACCACATCAATTCTACATCTGGATCCAGGTTTCCAATTTCATTAAATCATTCTAACCATCTATCAATGTTAGTATCACTGAGTTTCTATAGCAGTTAAGGCACCAGGCTAAAACCCAGGAGACCAGGAGTTCTAGTCCCACTCTAGGCACAAAACCAGCTCAGTGACCTTAGGCCAGTCTTTCTCAGCCCTAGGCAGAAAGCAATAGAAAAGTTCTGAAAGTTTGCCAAGAAAACTTCAGGAACTTGTCCAAGCAGTCTCCAGGAATCAAGACTAATTAAAAGGCACTCACACCAAACAAGCTTTTCAGCTTTTGCTTTACATACTTATAAACAATACAAATGGTATGCCTGCATATTTCTATATAGTAAACTCTTGCCCTGTGTAAGGTTTTGAACAAGATGATTTTCAAGGTCCTTTCCAACCTTACATTCCATGAGCTTGTGATTTATTTTCCCTACACACTTTCACAAGAATCTTTTGCATGTGATATTTCTATCATTTTTTTACAGATCCACTTTTTTATCATAATCCTTGGTGTTAAATTTGTTTTCAGTATTATGAAAAAGCATTCTGTATCAAGAATAGTCATCATCACTAGGTCCTGTGCAGAACACATTGGGCAGCAAGCATTGTCCAGTTGTTTTGATCATTCTGTCATTCTGTCACTCTTGACACATTCACAGCATTTTCAGCATCATCCCAAAAGACATTAATAATCTTAAGATCTTCCTTAAGTGTTTGGCACCAAGTTTTCTGAGGCCAGCCTCATTTCCTCTTTCCTATAGGAGGTATCCAACATAGTGCAATTTTTGGATGCCAGTCTTTAGGCACACATAAGTATGGCCAACAAACTGCATTCAACATTCATTCACAGTTCTTGATAGGTGTTCTAAATCTGATCTTTATAATACTTCATCATTAGTGATGTGGTCATGATATGAGATGTGGAGGATTCTTCTCAAGTGGCATTGTTGGAAAACATTTGGTTAGTTAATCATCTTAGCTCAGCGGTTCTCAACCTGTGGGTCGCGACCCCATTTGGGGTCGAACGACCATTTCATGGGGGTCGCCAAGCACCGCAGTCTGCCATTTTTTTTGTCGGCCATTTTTTTGGGTCAGCCATTTTTTCCCTATCGTGATGCGGGCTGTCACGCCACGCATGCACGATGCGCCCCATCACGCCGTGCATGCGTGGTGCGGGCCCGCCATTTTTTTTGGTCGGCCATTTTTTTTTGGTCGGCCATTTTTTTCCCTATCGCGATGTGGGCTGTCGCGCCGCGCATGCGTGATGCGCCCCATCGTGCCGCGCATGCGTGGTGTGGGCCCGCCTTTTTTTGCGCGATGTGGGCCAGGGTCGAGCCCCGGAAAAGGTTGAGAACCGCTGTCTTAGCTGTACATTTCCATGTTTCACAAGCTTATATTGGAGTTGGTATAACAACACTTTTGAAGAGATTTATCTTTGTGGTAATACATGTCTGTTGTAGACCAGATTGGGTGCATTCATGGAAACATGACTGCTGCCATTCCAATTTGATAGTTAATGTCCTTATCTGTACCTCCACTGATAGATATAATGCTGCCAAAATAAGTAAATTTTTGGATTTGTTCTATAGCCTGGCCATGGACTATTATAGGCAGAATAATATCACTCATCAAATGTAACTGCTTAGAATTCTGTTTTAATTTATCATATTTTTGAGTTACACAAGAAATATGTTTATTACTGTGTTAAAGCAAGATGGGGCATAGGCAATACTTTAAAAATATAACATCCTGGGATTTTTGACTTGGTTAAATAATATTTTCAGGGAGTTTTGGGAGTAGAAAAAAATTAGTATGGTATCTGCAACCATGCAGTTGAAGGAGCCTTCTTGGCTCTTTTGAATCCTTCCTTGCAACCTGTCATTGCTATTGCTATCATGATGTGCAATAACCTTCTAAGGCAATGAACACTTATTCAGAAGTTAGGCTTTGCATGAAGAGCTAAACCTTAAATGGGAAGGGCTGTACTAGAATCCAATTAATTTTCTCCCAATATTACACACTGTAGAGTATAAATGTTTTTAAAGGTTGTCTGTTTTAAAGAGAATAAAACGTTTTCTCTGTTCTTCGTGGTTCCATTTACACCAACCAATCTATAATCTACTATGTTGGTCCCACACTGGACTGCAGTATATTTCTAGTAATAAAGTTTAAGAAAAGGTTGGGAGCATTATTTTATTTATTTTATTTATTTGTTTGGGCTTGTATGCCGCTCCTCTCCGGAGACTCGGAGCGGCTAACAACATATATATAAACAATAAATTACAATAAAAATCCCAAACAAGAAATATCTAAAAATACAATAAAACACCCACTCAAATTCAACAGTCAACCACATTCCTTTGATTTACCATATTCCTTTGTGATAAGTCAACAAATTTTAAAAAATAATGCTTAAGTTCCATAATTAAATCAGTGTAGCTTCTGATTTTTTATTGATATCTCTGATACAAAAACATGGAATGAGACAACTCTTGAGACATGTAGAAACTTCCAAATTTCCTCTGGAAGGTATGCTCTCCTCTTGATGTTGCTCGGGATTCAGGATGCTGCAAAGAAAATCCAAGGTTGACTGCTTCACAAGTTGAATGTATCCTCAAGTGTGACTGATATTAAATTAATAAGTCATGATCAGTTTGGACAAGTCTAATCCCAAGATATGAAAAGTTGGACAATTCATCCTTCTTTCCTACAAGCTATTTGGTTTATATACCCTGTCTCCCTTTCTTAGCTTGTTATAAGGGGTAGTTGCTGTGCCTATATCCTGGAGATATACTTGGCATCTTTTCCCCACAAAGTAATAATGTGTTATAATTGGGGAAATGAGAAGAAAGAGTACACTAAAATGGAATAAATTCTATTACTAATTCCTAGCCTAGCTTCCTAGCTTTTTTAGGTATGTCACTTGGACACTGTTTGGAGTTTAAATCACTCCCACAAGAGATAAGTGGGGTTTTTTTTAAGGACCTTTAAAGAATCACATGCAAAAACTATCATTCTAAAGGAGATAAAAATGCATTGCTGATAATATTATGGACAATAACTCGGAGGAAACTATATAGGAAAATATGAAAGATTCTGAGCAAACTCCAAGGTGATATAGATTTGCTGTTCTTTAGAAGCACTTTGCTGAAAAGAGATTCCAATTTGCATAAAATACAGTCAATGAACTTGTGTAGAAATATTAAATTCCACCTGCATTGAAGCTATCAGAGGCAAAACATTAACTTCAATGAACCCAGAAAATCAGGAATAACCATACTGCAATGTTAACTAGACATTTTATGTCTATCTATCCAAGCAACAATTGTTTGAACCAGAAGTAACTTTTTGATTTACTTTTATTTATTCAATTTATTTTGGCTTTACTTTTTTGTTTTTCTGGAAGGAAAAGGAGAAGACACTGTACTGGAAGCATATTTTCTCCACCCTGAGGTAAAAATGTGAGTTCAGAATGTCTGCGGTCAGTGGGACCTATGCAGGTTAGGCCTCAGAAGACAATGTTCACATTAATTATATACCATAACATGGATTTTTCTGCCCTGTTACAATTCTACAGACAGAGCAGTTGAATTCTACAGAGAGGACCACACAGAGTGCTCAATGTATTTTTTAGCTGTGAAAAGAAGAGCCGAGAGCCTCACCTGTTTCATACATTTTCTGAAGAAAATATATGCTCAGACTGGACTGGCAAATTTATGTCTGAACATTTTATTAAAATACTGAACCTAAATCTAAGGGATTATACATGTTCCTCTCAGAATGACTAATAAAGTGGTTCAGTTGTATATCCTTCTCCATTGTTGTCATGCTTCCGATGGACTATCTTCCTTTTAATTTTAACCATCTATCTTCAAGAAAATCAACTTGTTCAGAGAGCTTCTATTTAATTAATATCAGCAGTCCACACCTTGTATAAAAAGGATACCTGCGATCCATTTGCAAAGTTATTAATCATTCAATTAAAAATAGGATAAGGTAGTTCTTCATTAGGACCTAAATGCAAGGTAACAATATCTTAAAAACAAAAATGTATCTCCTTGCAAACATTAATGTTAATTTACAAAACTATTATATTGTTAAATACATTTAAAAAAGAAATTGCTTTAGTGAATTTTGTTGTATAAGTAGGAGACAGAGAAGGGGGGGAAGTAATTCATAATTTGATTAATCTGTAAGAGAAATGTTCCCAAAGTCCTGCTAAAAGTGAACAGAATTGTTTGTTTTCCACATTAAATAAATTATACTGTATCCTTAATAAACATTTTTTTTCTTTTCCAAATGGTGATTTTGTTTCATAATGCTCTTGATTAGCCTTAGATTGTTTTGGTTCAATAATTTTGAAATAAGCAGTAATTTACAGAAAATACTCTCTTTAACAGAATATTAAGCAAATTAGAGTAGGATGCTACACTGTTCTACTAAAAACGAAACTATTGCATTAAATCCTGTACAATTCAAATCAGGGATGTGAAATTCATAGGACACATTTACTTCCTTTGAGACCTTGTGTGATGCTTCTCTTTTCATTTATCAGTTACCTCACCATAAAACTTTGGCAGGGTGATTTGACACAAACAGTTAATGGAAACTGTTTAAACTGCTGATTAGAGTTAGGAAGTTTACAAAAAAAATTATTTAGCATATATACTACTAGAAGTAATGGGTAACTTGTATAGAAATAAACCTCAAAAAGTGGGCATGGCAAGAGAAGAAAATACAGGATGTTAATTAATCTAAATTAAGGATATGTATTTAATTTACATCCTGTGTTTTCATCTTTAGCCATGCATACCGAGCATGGACATCTGCCTACCATCCAAGATTGAAACTGATCCTCAGCCCAGAAAGATTGGGCTGATATTATATCTTGAATTTTCCCATATTAAACAGGAAACTGAGTGGTTTTGTTTTTAGAATTTAGTAATACTTTTTTTGGGTACATGTTTAATACAACACAGGCTGCATTAACAGGGGGATACAATCAAGTTCACATGAAGTGTTAGTACCACTTTATAATGCCTTTGTAAAATCATACCTGGAATATTGCATCCAGTTTTGGTCGCCATGGTACAAAAAAGATGTTGAGACTCTAGAAAGAGTGTAGAGAAGAGCAACAAAGATGATTAGGGACCTGGAGGCTAAAACATGTGAAGAATAGTTACATGAATTGTGTATGTCTAGTCTAGAGAAAAGAAGGGCTAGGAATAACACAATAACAATATTCCAATATTTGACGGGTTGCCACAAAGAAGAGGGGGGTCAACCTTTTTTCCAAAGCACTAGAAGGCAAGATAAGAAGCAATGGATGGGAACTAACAAAGGAGAGAAGCAACCTCAAACTAAGGAGAAATTTCCTGATAGTGACAACAATCAATCAATAGATGGCTTGCCTCCAGAAATTGTGGGTGATCCATCACTGGATGGAGATTCAGTAACCATTTGTCTGGAATGGTGTAGGGCAAGGGTCCCCAACCTCCTAGTCCATGGACCAGCACTGGGCTGTGACATGCCAGAAACTGGGCTGCGCAAAGCCCCAACTGCAGGATGCAGGCAGCACACATGCCCCCTCCAGGCCACGAAAAAACCTTTCTCCATGGAACCGGTCCCTGATGCCCCCAAATTGGGGACCATTGATGTAGGGTTTCCTGCTTAAGCAGGGGTTTTGAATAGAAGACCTTCAAGGTCTCTTCCAGCTCTTTATTATGTTATATCTAAGTTCAGTAAAGGTAGTCTCAACTTACAACAGTTTGTTTAGTGATCATTCCAAGTTACAATGGCACTGAAAAAAGTGACTGATGATAGTTTTTCACACTTACGACCATTGCAGCATCTCCATGATGATGTGATCAAAATTCAGAGACTTGTCAACTGACTCATATTTATGACAGTTGCAGTTGGGTCTCTAGCACCTCTATGAAACCAAGTGACATCCCAGCCAGTTGAGCATCTTTCTCAAATAACAGTTCAAATCTGCCACCTTTGCCTGTAAAATTTGCACTTTGAACTGGAACAGTTTCCCTCAGGGTTCACTGTGTTTTAGTTACCTAATCTGTTGGTAAGCATCAGAAATGGGGTATCATAAACTGTCAAACCCAGCTTCTAAATATCATTAAGCATCATGCACCAAGTGTTGACAGCTGCTAAATATCATAGCCATCTACTAAACCACGAAGTGCTAAAAATATCATTGCATACTCTATCCAAAGTAGCCAGATATTTTGAAAAGCTAGAAAAGGAAAATATCATTTTGTGGTTTGGATATTAGTATAATTCAAAAGGTGTTTTTTTAAAATAATAATAATAATAATATGGTAACATTTGAGAAAAACAGTTGATATCCGCTATTAAAATTAGATTTTAAAGGGATTTTTCTGAGACTCTTGATTAAAATTGTCTTATGAAGACTGATTCTAGATGAAATGGGTGAAATCTTATCTATAAGTATCACTGGATAATATTTATGTATATGTGCATCTGTACATTACTAAAAGCCAACATGGGTTTGTCAAAAGCAGATCATGCCAGACAAATCTTATTGCATTCTTTGACCAAGTGACAAAATTAGTGGATCAAAGGAATGCTGCGGATATAATTTACTTGGACTTCAGTAAGGCATTTGATAAAGTAGATCACAACTTACTACTTGATAAGATAGAAAAATGTGAGTTAGACAGCATCACCACCAGATGGATCCGTAGCTGGCTGATCGGCCGTACTCTGTGTGTGGTCCTCAATGAAACCGCATCTACATGGAGGGAAGTGTGTAGTGGGGTGCCCCAGGGCTCTGTTCTGGGCCCAATGCTCTTCAACCTCTTCATCAACGATTTGGACGAGGGGATAGATGGGGAACTCATCAAATTTGCAGACGACACCAAACTGGCAGGAATAGCCAACACTCCAGAAGACAGGCTTAAGATACAGGAGGATCTGGACAGACCTGTACATTGGGCACTATCTAATAAAATGACATTCAATGGTGAAAAAGTAAGGTTCTACATTTAAGCAAGAAAAGCCAAATTTACAGGTATAGTATAGATGGTACCTTGCTCAGTAGTAGTAACTGGGAGAGGGATCTCAGAGTCCTAGTGGACAATCACTTAAATATGAGCCAGCATTGTGTTGCAGCTGCCAAAAAAGCCAACACAGTGCTAGGCTGCATTAACAGAGGGATAGAATCAAGATCACGTGAACTATTAATACCACTTTACAATGCCTTGGTAAGGCCACACTTCAAATACTGCATCCAGTTTTGGTCACCATGATGTAAAAAAGATGTTGAGATTCTAGAAAGAGTACAGAGAAGAGCAACAAAGACGATTAGGGGACTGGAGGCTAAAACATATAAGGAACGGTTGCTGGAATTAGGTATGTCTAGTTTAATGAAGAGAAGGACAAGGGGGGACATAATATCTGTTCCAATATCTCAGGGGCTGCCACAAAGAAGAGGGAGTCAAGCTATTTTCCAAGGTGCCTGAAGGCAGGACAAGAAGCAACAGATGGAAACTAATCAAGGAGAGAAGCAACCTGGAACTAAGGAGAACCTTCCTGACAGTTAGAACAATTAGCCAGTGGAACAACCTGCCTCCAGAAGCGGTGAATGCTCCAACAGTGGAAGTTTTTAAGAAGAAACTGGACAGCCATTTGTCCGAAATGGTATAGGGTTACCTGCCTGAGCAGGGGATTGGACTTGATGACCTCCAAGGTCCCTTCCAACTTTATTATTATTATTATTATTATTATTATTATTATTATTATTATTATTATTATTGTTATTGTTATTGTTATTGTTATTGTTATTGTTATTGTTATTGTTATTGTTATTGTTATTGTTATTGTTATTGTTATTGTTATTGTTATTGTTATTGTTATTGTTATTGTTATTGTTATTGTTATTGTTATTGTTATTATTAAATATATAGATAACAAAATGTGTCTCCCTATTTCAGGTACAGTAAGTTTTGTTTTTCTGCAGATGGCTTTTGTATTTCTTTTTTAGGTATATATTCCTCTGGGCCACCCTCTTCCTGGTTGCCCGAGATGGATACTTATCATTAGAGATAACTTCAGATTCTACTCAGGAGAAAGTCACTGAAATTACTCCTCTCTTGGAGAGAAAAAAAAATAGGAAATGGCTTATTTTTTCATTGAATTGAAGTTGAAAAACCATCATTGTGCCCCTCCCCCAAAATAAAAAATAGCTATAATAAATGTATGCTCAAATTATGTCCGAAGTACTATTTTGTACTTTAATAATCATGTAAAACACAATCATACTTATAATCAGTCCATGATAACGCAGAGGATATTCAATATCAAATTCTTCTCAGTAGACTTATTTACCAACTGTATCATTTGTTCCCAAAGGAAAAAAATATTTATCTTATAATTCAATGAAATATACAATAGTATGAACATCAGTCCTCTGCTTGGTGACAGACTGCAACTGTACCAGAGACAGGTCTTAAGAAAAAAAGAAGGGTGCTATAAATATTTCAATCTGTTCATAAAAAGTAGGGTTATTAAATTTGTATTGCAAAAATCCGGGCAACCATTAGATGTCAGCAAGCCTTTACTACTGGTTATGTACAGGGGTGTGTTGGCCTAGCAGTTAAGACACTGGGCTTGTCAACCAGATGGCTGGCAGTCCAAGATCCCAAGTGTTGCATGATGGGGTGAAATCCTCTTCTTGATCTATCTCCTGCCAACCTGGCAGTTCAAAAGCATGCAGACGCAAGTAGATAAATAGCCAACATAGTGTTAGGCTGCATTAACAGAGGGATAGAATCAAGATCACATGAAGTATTAATACCACTTTACAATGCCTTGGTAAGGCCACACTTGGAATACTGCATCCATTTTTGGTCACCACGATATAAAAAGAGATGTTGAGACTCTAGAATTAGTACAGAGAAGAGCAACAAAAATGATTAGAATACTTGAGCCTAAAACATATGAGGAACGGTTGCTGAAATTGGGTATGTCTAGTTCAGGGGTAGGCAACCTTGGCTCTTTTATGATTCATGGACTTCAACTCCCAGAATTCCTGAGCCAGCGATGCTGAGTTGAAGTCCACAAGTCATAAAAGAGCCAAGGTTGCCTATCCCTGGTCTAGTTTAATGAAGAGAAGGACGAGGGGGGACATGATAGCAGTCTTCCAATATCTCAGGGGCTGCCACAAAAAAGAGGGAGTCAAGCTATTTTCCAAAGCGCCTGAAGGCAGGACAAGAAGCAACGGGTGGAAACTAAGCAAGGAGAGAAGCAACCTAGAACTAAGGAGAAACTTTCTGACAGTAAGAACAATTAACCAGTGGAACAACCTGCCTCCAGAAGCGGTGAATGCTCCAACACTGGAATTTTTTAAGAAGAGACTGGACAGCCATTTGTCTGAAATGGTATAGGGTTTCCTGCCTGAGCAGGGGGTTGGATTTGATGACCTCCAAGGTCCCTTCCAACTTTATTATTATTATTATTATTATTATTATTATTATTATTATTATTATTATTGTTGTTGTTGTTGTTGTTGTTGTTGTTGTTGTTGTTATATTGATGGGAAGGTAAAAGCATTCTGTGTACCTCAGCATATAGACATACCAGCCACGTGACCACAGAAGCGTCTTCAGACAACTCTGGCTCTCTTGGCTAGGAAAAGGAGTTGAGCACCACCAGTGGTGGGATTCAGCTGCTTCGCACCAGTTTGGCAGAACTGATAGCTAATTTTTTGTTGCCCAGGCCCAGAATGGACTTCTGGAAGAGGCATCCACACAGAGAACCAGTTGTTCACATATTTGAATCCCACCACTCAGCATCACCCACTAGAATCAGACAACTCCTTTTTACCTTTTACTTCTAGTGGCAATCTGGATTGTTGCAGTCTAGATCTGGTGGACCCAACATACAGATCTATAAATATGACTTATAGCTAGATCAGAACTGGTTAGAGTTGAAAATGGTCAAACCCTAACTCAGCCTAGAAACCCAGGACATTTTTACAAAGCTGTTTTCTTTGTTCTGCAGTTAAAAAAATAGTCCTGGCACCATAAAAGCATCTCATTTGACACTATCTGAACGAATAGTATGGTAATTGAAAAAGAAAGAGTGAAAAGCTCTCACAATGTGGATTCTGGAAAAAAAACATAATTCTAAAATTACAAAGGTAAGAAAAATGGTGCAACAGAAAGAGTTGGTAAAAATGAAATATATTAATTCAGGCTGAAATTGGGGGAAATCACATTTCTAAGTGATGTTTGGAAAAAATATATAAAAAACACTTCTTATATATAGCGGAAAGATTCAATCACCACTTTCCAGTGAAGAGTGGACCTGTCCTATTTTGATGAGTCTAGAGATGGGGTTTTTTTTATTTTTCCTTCCTTAAACATTAGCTACCTTCTGTATTACAAGGTGAAGTGGGAAATGAGTTTTATAGCAATTTAAGAAAGTAGGAGAAATATTCCATTAATTTTATAGAAAAGTCATTGGGCTATTTGTATACTCTAGCATTGGCCAAGGCGATTTTCAGTTCCAGCTATTAACTATTGTGGGAAATTGTGAGAGATTGGATGACTTAACTCAAAGATCAACTCAAGGTCAGATTTCATGGCATCTGAAGTCTATTGAAGCAGTGATTTTGAGATACTGCTTCACATAAACTCTGGGGGAGGAGGGAAACACCTTACCTTAAAACGTCCTTACCTTAAAACGTAATGTGAGACGTATTGAAAATGAATCAATTTTTAACACATACTATGGCTATATCATGGTTCTATTGATTTCTTGACTTCCAGTTGGCTGAAGAGAATTGAAGTGGGAAGATCTAAGGCTTTAGTTTCTTGGTTCAATAACTCATCTGTAGTAAATGATTAATCTTGCTCTCTCTCTCTCTCTCTCTCTCTCTCTCTCTCTCTCTCTCTCTCTCTCTCTCTCTCTCTCTCTCTCTCTCTCTCTCTCTCTCTCTCTCTCTCTCTCCTCTCCCTCCCTCCCTCCCTCCCTCCCTCTCTCTCTCTCTCTCTCTCTCCCATTCCCCCCCCAATGTCCACTTATTTAACATGCTTCCTAAAGTTAAGATGTGGACATAAATATTTTTAAAGGCATCAACATTTAAAAAAAATAAAAACATACAGCTATTGAACTAAAAACATTAGAAAATGTATGTGCATATTATATGTGGTTGCTTAATGCTGAATTCAATAATTGATTTTGTGATCAAAAAAGGCTTTGAATTAGTGATCTTGCAATTTTGTTTTCTTTTGAAATGAGCTTATTTGGCTGTGGTGGTATTGCAGTATATCTGTTTCTACTACAGGCAGGATATAGTAAAAAGTGTTTCAGTAACACTTCATTCCTTTTTTGCAAGCCAGCAACATAGTTCCTTAGGCAATTGCCATGTGGGGAAAGAGTAATAATAAAGAATATAATATAATGAGTAATAACTTTTGCTAAAGTCCAACCTTTCAGAATACAAAAGGATATAGAGCAGAAGTTCGAGTCAAAATAAGTACAGAATTGATAAGAGAACATCAAGCTACTTTGAATCAGTTTAAGTTTTTGGAGTACAGAGGAAGAATCTGAAGAGTAGAAAAGAAAGAAATTTCTAAGAAGAATACAATAGTATTTAGAGTTTGTTAGATTTGTTAATTTGATATTAGTACCTTATTATGTTTTTTGACAAAATGACTATATTAATTGACCAAAGGAAAATTACTTAGACAATATATTTTTGTTTACAAAGTTGATCATAGCCTCTTTCTTGATAAAATGAAATAATATATAATTGGATAGTTCTACAACCAAATGGATTTGTAGCAGCTTGACAAGGTCTTCTGCAATCACGCCATAAGTCTAAGACTGAAAATCAGGCTTGTCAGATGCTATATTTTTTCTATCCTGCTCTATGGAGTAGACAGAAGGCCACCTCAAGCGACTAGAAGCATTTGAAATGTGGATTTACATGCAGCTTTTACATATAAGCTGGATTGACAAGATCAGAAATGAGGAGATGATAAGCCACCTGGGAAAGCCAAGGGAAATCATCAAAACAATTAAAAAATGAAAATTAGAATATTTCGGACATATGATGTGACACCCAGAAAAATATGGCATACTCCATTTAATCCTCCAGGGAATGATTGAAGGCAAATGAAGAAGAACATCATGGCTTCAAAAACTAAGGGACTGGTTTGGACAAAACTCAGCAGCACTTTTTCGTGTGGTTGCTGATAAAAACAGGATCGCCAACATGATCGCCAATGTCCAATAATGGATATGGCACAAGAAGCAGCTTGACATCCACATAAGGTCCTTAATGGTTCTATTAGATTGATATAGAATGGGTTTCTCAGGATTCTATTCTAGTTCTAATTGTGTTCTTCAACATTTTCTTAAATGTCTCAAGTAAGAGAGAGATAAGGAACACCTAACACATTTGCAAATAATGCAAGCTCACCTCAGAAGCCAGTGTCAAGATTCAAAAGGTGTTACCCAACAACATGCAGCTCACCTGCAAAAAATATAAGGTTCTGCACTTAGACAACAAAATACCAAATGCATTGGTATAAGATAAGTGGTACCTGGGTCAGCAGTAGTACTTCAATTCTATAAACGGATCCAAACATGAAAGATTTTAAAATTTAATTGTTTAAGTAAAAATCATATTCTCTTTATTCACTTATTAATATCTGAAAGTTACTTTTACTTAAAGACCAAATCTGCAGGATTAGAACCACACACTTTAAAGCATAGCCTTTACATTTACTGATCAACAAAAAATTGTTACCTACTGCAGGTCTGTATCAGCAATGGGATAAAAGAATAGAGTGAAAATATCACTGTCTTTCTGAAAAAATCACTAAGGAAAACGTTTGGGGAAACACAGTCGGGAGAAGGGTTATGGAAACACATACAAAATGAAGGAAATTATATAGATGTGTAACATAATTAAGATCTTCCCTTGAAAGCTGGAGTTGAGAAACATATTGGTTTAATTACAAGAACCCAAGTTAACTTATCAGATATTTCAAACAGTAAACTGTTTTTCTGTTAGCAGACACCTGATTCTACCAACTTACATCTGAAGCAATTACCATGACTGGCTGTCTTTCTTTTTATTTTCATTTTTAAAACTTACTCAACAACAAAGACTGCATCATTTGAAAAATGAGATCAAAATGAGCATCTGAGTGGATCTGAAGTAAACAAGCCCATGAAATGAAGATTCATCCCCTTCAATTTGTTAGCAAGAATGAATGCTAATACGCTTTAGTCAAAGACATGCTACTGTCTGCAAATGTTTAAATTCAATTATTTACCACAAATGAAACAACAGTTTTAAGTGGATGGGGGGGGAGGAATCTTTCGGAGAATCAGATGCTGTTTGGGAGGATATTCATCGACCTAGTCTATCTTCCATTCTTGAATAAGACTGAGCACTGGGCATGGATTGTATTGATTACTTTTTGAACATGAGAGATGATCTGAACATTTAACTTGCAGATGATGGCCTTTTAATAGAATATGGGGCTACTTGTTAATTTGGGAATTGATGAACACATTCTTCAACTTAGCATTGCAAACAAGTAGATTCCCTGATTACAGTGTTCTGGTTCTGGTGTAATTCAGGCAAAATTATTATATAATTCTATTATACAAGAAGCTAATACTCAACATACCAAGAAAATCTCAACAGCTCCTAAAGGCTGGAGCCTGAGAATAATCATATTCTTGATCTACAGAACAGGGAAATATTATTATGCAAAACATCTAACTGCTACAGAATTATTGCTAGCTTTTTTTGGGGGGGGGAGGAAGAATCCATGTTTAACCAGAGACATGCAGCAAACACTCAGACTCTATTACCTTACATTGTCTTGTCTAAATTAAACACCTTGAGGGGGGGAAAGTATTTATTAAATAATTTTCACATTGGAAGCTAATTCTTTTAAAAAGCAGATAGCATCCCTTAATATACGACAAACAGACTCCAGGGAATGACTTGTTAGCAGTTCTGCAAATTTAAATATGGAGACTAATTTGAATTTTTATTGAAAATAAACTTTTAGGGATTCAATACCCATAACCTAGAAAATGCTGAGATAACCCTGGTCATACTCCTTCAATTAATTCACAGGGGTCCATATTTACTATAGTAAATGGAACAAAAAATTTAGGAAGAGCTGGACTGCTACAAATCAGTGCTGATCATAATGAAATTAACCAACCTTTTCTAACCTCAAAATTAGATCTTTATCGGTTTCATTTCATTGTTCCCTTTTGAAAAGAAGTGCAGAGGACTTATTAAAGTTTTCCCCTGATACCAGAAATTTATTTTTGGTCAGCTTCTTAAATTTAATTGCACATTGCTACTTTTAAATTATGAAAATATTTCATATGTTTTAAACACTTTGATTAACAAATCTGTCTTAGACCTAATCAGACAGATTAAGGACAGTACAGACCACTTATTAGACAAATAAACTAGGTACCGTAACTTTTTTTTTATTAAAGTTCATTTCAAATTGTTCATGGAACATTAAAAAACGTAATAAATTTTCTTTAAGCTAATTATTCATTTCAATACTTTATTTTTTCATGCTTATAAATATGAATAATTTCAGAATACAGGAATCTCTTTGGGAAGAGTAAGGGCAATGCTTCTGTTTCGTCTACTAAGGCCTAGTCGAAGACTAAGCTGTTGTTCCAAAATTCAAACTTCCTTTATTGACATTTTCAGTTTATGAAATAAAAATGACCTTCCTTGAAAACTGTTCTACTTATTATCTCTCCAAAGCCTTTTCATTTAAAATACTGCTTCTGCCACACATAAAATATGTGAATGAAAATCAGAGAGTGATAACTCAGCTAGATTTGGGGTATTTTTTTTTTTTACTCTTGTCAAGAAATAAAAGGAAACAGAAATAAACATGCCAATGAAACCCAATTATACACCCCCCCCTGAACTGTATTTTCCTGGTGCCTGGAGGTTATAAAATCGGAAAAACAGGTTGAGACTCAAGATTATTAGAGATCAGTGGTGCTTACAAGGTGTGGCCATTTACCTGTAGACAAGGCCCCTTTAAGGCAGGGGCTGGGAAGGGATCAGGCCAAGATGTGTCATCCAGGGGCCAACTTGAGTTCAAGGGGGTCTTTAGGCAGGTCAAGCTCAATTGAAAATGACTGATTGTGGTTCTTATTTGGAGCTGCTTCTGCTATGTCAGCTCCTCTGCAATAGCTGCCTTCCAGACCACTTACCTGTACTTCAGATAGAATGTGCCACCTAAGGCATGTGTTTATTGAGATATTCCACTCTCTGCAAAGTGTTAGAATAGAAATTTCAGAGGTGAGCATTCTGTCCAGGAGCTTTTCTCCTAATGGTCTACACAAGGCTCAAGAACTGCATCCCTCCACCGAGTTTATAGGAAGCTTTTAAGAAGAAGCCTCTTAGAAGGTGTGTTTGGGGACCGATATGAGACTGGGAGATATACAGGAAGTCCTCAACATACTACCACAATTGACCTCCAAATTTATGTTCCTAAGTGAAACATTTGTTAAGTGAGTTTTGCCCCACTTTACGACTTTTCTTACCACAGTTGTTAAGTGAATCACTGCAGAGGGTAAGATAGTAATACAGTTGTTAAGTGAAACTGTTTTCCCCATTGACTTTGCTTGTCAGAAGGTCGCAAAGGGTGATCACATGACATCGGGACACTACAACCATCATAAATATGACTCAGTTGCCAAGCATCCGAATTTCGATCATGTGACCATGGGGATGCTGCAATGGTTGTAAATGTGAAAAACGGTCATAAGTCATTTTTACGGCGCCATTGTAATTTTGAACGGTCACTAAATGAACTGTTGTAAGTTGAGGACTGCCTGCACCTGAATTGCGATGAATCTGTTATAAGATATTATGGTTTATACCATAAAGCAATCATTGTTAATTTATGTTAATAATATTTATCAATCAATCTTTCCTTATGGTCCCAGATCACAGTTAATAATATTTATTATTTTGAAAAAAATAATATTTGAGTTATTGTAAGCTACTGTGTTTATGCTGTAAGCCACTTAAAGACCCATTATTGAAGTTACATAAAAGTACAAATAAATCAATGTGTTCCCTCTTGCATTAGTAGCTTACTCTCTTACACTGCTGTCCAAAGGATGGAATTCAGTGCCTGCAGTGAAGAACAGGGTACAGGCCAGTAAACAGCATTAGCCAAGCGTGCTTACAGAAACTTTCAGATCATTGGACTAAATGTTTAAAGATCTTTTCAAACTTTTTTTTTATCCCCTGGTTTAATTTCATTCATGTACAAGCAAAAGTCTGCATGGAATAATAGTTTTGAGCATAGATTATTATTATTATTATTTATTTAATTTCTATGCCGCCCTATTCCGGAGAACTCAGGGCGGCTTACAACATGTACATTGTACATGTACAGATACAGTACATTCCTTAGAAAATCCATTCCTTGGAAAATCCATGGTGGCTAATCTACCTAGTAGGTCTTCAAGAGGGACATATTCTATGATTTGAAACCATTTTAAAACATGTATATTAAGTTTAAAAAAACAAATTCAACATTTAGAAAAATGTCCCTTTTCAGGGAAAATTCAGCAATCAGGATCAAAGGACTCTTTTAAAAGTGGAAGAATTACTTATTAAAATTATTAGACATATTGATCTACAACCAGCATATGAACCCCTCAGAATCCAAATCAATTGAACAGCCATCCGGAGACAGTGCCAACCCTCAAGCTCCTTCCCCTCCCAGCAGTTCACCTATCAATGACCTTTGACCTGATATAATCTCCCCATCACAGGACCCATTATCAGCCTCCCACTGATGAATCACTCTTGACCCACTAATTCACACCTTCTAACAACCCTGACCTGAACTACCTCCCCATCACAAGCCTCTCTGATGACTCACACCTGGCCCATCACAAGACCTTCACTTGACACTCGCATACATGAAGCCTTTATATAAGTAGAACACTGACATCCACAGACATCCACTAAACACGGCTGAAGATGTTACCCAGCCTGGTAATGAAATGTTTGGAAACCAACCCTCAAGCTCAGAGAACGAGCCTTCACCCTCAACTTATTAAAATGTAATATTCATAATCAATAATAACATTAACAATCAATTTCAATAATATGTACAAATTTGCTTTGTTTTGTGCTTTCAAAAAGTCATTGCTTTCCATGTGTGCAGTTTAAAAGCAAATCTTTAAATTGGCATAAGGTCAGGCAATATTTATTATTACCCCTATTTAAGACCAAGGAGCTAAAAGTCTCTCCATAGAAGTAAACAATAGCAAAGTGTCCCTTGCTCAGGCAATATAAAGAGCTGCCACTATAATGATGAATTGTCCTGACTCCTTGCTATGTATTTTGCAGTGGGATGGTGTTTTGTAGTAGAGAAGACAGCAGATAAGGCTATGTAAATCTGGGGAATGAAACAAAGCCAGTGCCATCAGAACAGATAGTAAAGCTAGAGTTGCCAGGAGATTCTGATGATACTATTAATAACTATTAAAGAAAAGCTCAGACATAGTTTGTTTAGGCCAAGTAATGAATGCACGACAGACGGCAGATCTGGAGTGGGGAATTTTGGATTAACCCCTTTATAAATACACTGAGTTAGATGTCTCATAAACTATAGTACAACCAACCAACATGAAACACTGGACATTCAGTTCATAACATCTTACTGAAATTGAATACCGTGTTCTTAAGTTAAGACACTCAAGATAAAACACCTGCACCATTAGACACAACAGTTTTCTGCTCTATTTCCAACAATGCCCAGGCAGAAGTTTTTAGCAGCCCAGCAAAATTTTGTTTAACTAGCACAGCGGTTCTCAACCTGCGGGTCACGACCCCATTTGGGGTCGAACGACTGTTTCACAGGGGTCGCCAAACACCGCAGTCCACCATTTTCCCCCCATTTCCCCTTGGCCGTTGCGCGTGCGCCGCGCATGCGTGATTCGGGCCGTCGCATCGCACCGCGCATGTGTGATTCGGGCCGTCACGCCGCACATGCGCAGTGCAGGTCAGGGTCACGCCACGCATGGGCGGCGCAGGTCGGGGTCTCGGCCTGAAAAAGGTTGAGAACCGCTGAACTAGCAGAACTAAGCTGCATTCACCAGCAGGTATTCCCAAACTGGATCACCAATTACTGTAAAAGCCCCTCAGTTCTAATCAGCCTCTCCCAATCTAATATCTGCCTAATATTGAATCTACTATTTAATATCTATCTAATATTAAAAATGTAACTCTAAAGTTCTACGTTTCAAAATATCAGCACACCTGCAGGTATCAGGCTAGAAAAGATGGTTCTAATAAAATGAAAGAAAAATGTAGCTCAACCTACAATACTGATAATTAAAATACTTAATACATCCATTTGAGACATATGGGCAACTATAAAATGTTGGGATAACAGAACATTTAACTTTATTCCCAGAAATGAATTCTTCCAGTGCATGTTTAAGACATTATGACAAAATTGTTGCACCATTGATCTAACACCAAACTTCTAGTTTCTAATTCCATGCACTAATAATAGGCCAACATGATGATCAGAAGCTACTTTTTTCATAGAATTTTCAAAACTAGTTCCATTGTTTAACTTCTGTAGCTAATATTAAAAGATATAGGGTACCATAACATTGATGTTTTAATTTAGGATACAGGATTGATATTTACATTTTATTATCTAAGGGGCCTGTTTAATAAATATTGATTGGAATGAAGATTTGAAAAACATAATGGAATCCTTCAGCTAAACATATTTGCAGATATACTATTTAAATTGCCTGCACTTATTGTTGCATAAGGAAAACTTTTCTATCTGGATTGATATACAACAAGATAAAGCCACAATTAATAAAGATATACAACAAGATAAAAACAACATAAAGCCACAATAATAAAGATAATTAATAATCACAACAGGATGTCAACCTTTTCCCATGTCATGGAAACATTATTTTTTGTTTTGTTTTTAAATCCTAAAAAAATAAAATAAAGGGAATGCCAAGAATGTACATTGTTCTGAAGATTTTGAAGTGTCCTTTGCTCTTCAGGATGTAGTAGCTGAAATTCATGTAGCAAATGGTTTTCTTTTGTTTTGGTGCCTTCAAGTCAGTCTTAACCAGTGGTGGGATTCAAATATGTAAACAACCAGTTCTCTGCGTGGATGCTGCTTCCGGAAGTCCATTCTGGGCCTGGGCAACAAAATATTAGCTACCAGTTCTGCCAAAGTGGTGCAAACCGGTGGAATCCCACCACTGATCTTAACTCCTGGAGATTTCCTGGACTAGTCTTGCAATGGTCAACATTTTTGGAAATAGTTTGTCATTTTCTTCTTATTCCTTAGATTAGCTTTCTGCCTAAGACTAGAAGTCACAGTTTCTTGTTTTTTAATCCGGTGCCCTAATCACTATGCTAAACTAGTTTTTACAGCAACACAGACCTATGCAGTGTTTTAGTTTTCACCCTAAATCACCAATTCCAGTATCACCAAATAAAGGAAAAATACTGATATTACCCAGAGCATTTCTTGTGCCCCTAAGAATTGAGAGAAAGACAGTTACCTGTCTAGTCCAAGCATATTCTTGGACCGAACTGCAGAACTGATGAACTTCTACTTTACCTTTGAAACTTTAAGAAAGCACAAAAGCTTATATATGTATCAGTCCTTACACTAATCACTTTATACTCTTCATCTCTTGTGCTCCAAAGTTCAAAGGCAATATAGTTTCAGTATGGGAAGTCACCATATCATTCATTCAGTGTTCCAAATGAGTCTCTTTTTCATATTACATCACTGTGTGTAGCTGAAAAATCTACCTGAGATGGTTTTGAATTGTATCTGCAGCACAGAGAATTGCAATAGGAATAATAGGATCTTCCAAACGTGAGCCAGGTTCCAGGTCTAAACTCCTTGGAGATATGACTCTGAACATGTAGCCTGTACTTTTTAGCAGATAGATAAACAAAAATGAATGTTTCCATGGATATGGACAAAATTTCCATATGAAGCTAAGACAGCGGCTAAAATACGTGCCAATAACACCCTGTTCTACTTCACCTCACGCCTTTCCACTTTGCAGTTCAGTGCTGAGCAATACTGAAATCTGAACTTTCTTTTTACAGTTCTAGGCATTTATATAACTTTGAAGCACACCGAGGTTGCAAATCCAATAAGATATGCAGTTCCATCCACCGCAATTAGTATCACTCTGCTTTGATTTTTTTTCATTTTAGATCTGGGAAATTGTATGGTGTGCATTAAAATAGCCCGGATAATTGAATGATTCAAAATGAAATAAAATAACAAAGTGAAAACATAAAGGAGCCTTTGTATCCCACTGAACCATTTATTTGTTGCTAGACCAACAGCAAACCACTGATGCTGGGCCTTACATTATAATAATCTACAATCTCGATTATAAATAGATATGCTTTTGTGGATCTGATACTCTGAAATTGATTTTGAATTTTTTTGACCTGCAGGATGCAATAGTTTAACTTCATCTACTAGCCTACTAGCTATATTAATGAAAAAGGAGTGGATGCTCACAATTTATGTAGCTTGTATACCACAGAGCTACCTGAATATTTAAAGGTTCACTTGGGCAGAATCAAGGGTATGTATTTTTATCATGCAAATATTGCGCATACAGCATGATAGGATGGAAGCAATAATTAGGCAGAAAGTGAACTTGGATTTTTATGGCCTTTCATCATACATTTCATCATAATTTATACATTTTAGCTTGAAGGTAGAAGCTTTCTGGTTAAAAGCACAGTTTGGACTTCATTTGCAGTTTGAGTACAAATTTCATCTTTCCCAACTTTTAATCCCCAAAGGAATTTTCACCTCTCAGAAACAGCCAGATTCAATAAGTAGAGGTAGCTCCACTGTAACATTCCTATATAACTTGAGAAAGTTGTAAAGTATGTATGTGCGTAAGAAGGAGAGAGGGGGGCGAGAGAGGCTGAGAAAGGGGGGAGAGAGACTCAATTCATAGTTCAAGACTCTTCTTATCCTGCTCCTTCAAAACCCAACTATCACTTCCATTGAGGAAATTGCAGTAATGTAAGTCATAAGTGTCCTTGCGACTTGACCATTGCAATATACTTTACATAGAGTTGCTCTAGAATGCTACTTGGAACCTTCAACTGGAGCAGAATACAGCAGTAAAATAAATGATTGGCATGCCTTGGTATGTTCATGTAACACCACTGCTTCATGAACTGCACAGAATCAGAATCAGAATCAGAATAGAGCTGGAAGGGACCTTTCGTCCAACCCCTTGCTCAAGCAGGAGACCCTATACCATTTCAGAGAGGTCACTGTCCAGTCTCTTCTTAAAAACCTCCAGTGATGAAGCACTTACAACTTCTGAAGATAAGCTGTTCCACTGGTTGATTGTTCTCACTGTTAGGAAGTTTCTCCTTAATTCCAGGTTGCTTTTCTCCTTGTTTAGTTTTCATCCATTGTTTCTTGTCTTGCCTTCTGGTGTTTTGGAAAATAAGTTGACTTCCTCTTCTTTTTGGCAACCCTTCAAATATTAGAATACTGCTATCATGTCACCCCAGTTCTTTTTTCTAGACTAGCCATTCCCAATTCCTGCAACCGTTCTTCATATGTTTTTGTCTCCAGGCCTTTAATAATCTTAGTTGCTCTTTTTTTAATTCACACCAGTTCACACACTTTGAGTTCTTTGATTTCATGCACTGGTTCACACTTTGCTTCCATGTGAAATTCAAGATGCTGGTTGAAATTCAAGATGCCCTTGAGGTTCCTTTAATTCAACAATGCCATCAATCAGGATCCATGATGTGTATTGTCTCTGTTGCAGCAACTGTCCTACAGAATGAGCTTCCTCTGGGATCTGGATTGCTTCCCATCTGTTGTTATTTAGGTGAGTTATGAAGATCTGGCTCTTCATAGCATTTGAATATCTTTTCCAAGGTTTTCATAGCTGCTCTACCAAGTTTCAGTCTGCAGTGAATTTTTGGATTGCTTGTAGTTGATGGCTAATCATAAAAAACAGAAGCTATTTCCACTTCCATATCTAGATGGTCAATTCTAAGGCTGGTAACTGTACCTGTTGCCTTTATATTAATCTTCTTTATATTTAATTTTTGTCCTATTTTTCACTGTGTTCCTTGACTTTTATTATACCTATATTACAGTTAAGAGGCTGGGATCATGTCTCAACACCAAACTGGATGTTGTGCTGAATGTGTCATTTGTTTTTGTATCATGTGCAATTGCTAATAGCAAGCATGGAGGAGTGCTTTTTAATGTGAGAAAGAAGAGAATTCTTTTCTTTCTATCATAGTCATTACAAGAAGCCTTCCCTGCCATACTGATTATAAAACGAAAGATTGAAATGGCACCAATGAATATATTTTTCCCCTTGGAAATGTATATTTAACCAGTTTTTATTGGGACACTAAAATGAAAGGAAGGGTAAAATTATTCTATGATGCTAAAAATAACCTGCTGCAGGTTAGGAGCAATATTTCAGGAGTGGTGGCTGGGGGTTAGATTTAATTTCTCTTCTGCCATTGCCATTTTGAGTTGTGCTGTCCCAAAACTGAATCTAACACTGATTGTCAAGACTTAGTAGCCCTCAGAGTCATTGATTGAAATGGACGGTCACAGAAACTGAACAAACAAACAAATAGATCTGCTCTCCAGGAATATATCCACTCTTCTTAACAGAATAACAAAATAACAGAATTGGAGGGGACTTTGGAGGTCCTTTAGTCCAACCGCCTGCTCAAGCAGGAGATCCTTTCAAACAAGTGGCTGCCCAGTCTTTTCTTTAAAAAAAACTCCATTGATGAAGTATCTACAACTTCTGAAGGCAAGCCGTTCCTTTGATTAATTGTTCTCACTGTTAGGAAGTTTCTCCTTAGTTCTAGGTTGCTTCTCTCCTTGATTAGTTTCCATACATTGTTTCTTGTCTTCCCTTCTGGTGCTTTGGAAATTAATTTGCTCCCCTTATTTTTGTGGCAGCCCCTCAAATATTGAAACACTGCTAACATGTCACCCTTAGTCCTTCTTTTCACTAGACTAGACATACTAAAAGAAAAGACGTTCTTTTAAAGCCATACAAGTTAGTGGCCATCAATATGCTTATGATAATAAATCCCACAGGACAACTATGAGTGGTATGAAAGACACAATTCATTTATCTGTTCTAAATCTCTTTGGGTCATAGCTCCAGTATTTTGAGAAAGGGACAACACCTTTATTTTATACACCTTGATCTTTTTTTTCCTTGGGTACCTGTTTTTGAGCTAGAGTCTCAAACCTTCTTGCCTTTTCTTGTACAGAAGGTATTTGTGTCACCATCATTTCGATTCCCACTTCTGCACATCTTCCAGGTCTATAATATCTATTTTCAAATGTGCCAGCCAGAATTTCTTAGATGCAGACCTACCGTAACTTTGCATAATAGCATTACAATATTGCAGTTCATTTTTCGGTCACTTCCATAATGATCCATGGCATGGAATTTGCATTTTTTACAACTGCCACACACTAAGTTAACATCTTCATTGAGCTATTCCCTAAGACCTAAAGATCTTTTTTTTTCCCCTGGTTAGTTACAGACAACTCAAATACTATCTATGTAGGAGGTTGTAATGAATGGGCAGGCAACTCCCCCCCTTTTCACTGGCAGCTGGCAGCCTGATGGTGTCTAAATTAAACTCAATTCTATGATAGAAATATGTTTTCTTTAGCAAGTTTTCAGGAAAATCATCCAAGACCTCCCATGTTACAAATGGATGTAAGCCTTTCTGTTCTCCACTGAGACTATTGCCTTTTTAAAAAATATATATATATATTATTCATTTTTTCTATTCTATTTTTACCCAGTCAGCATTCTGGTTAAAAATGGTCCTCTTGAATAGCTTCTGTAGGTCCATTTGCAAGGGGAGATGTGGATGTTTCAAAACTATTATCAAATATAGAGAATCCATCCTCCTCCTCCATCTGTTTCTGTAATTGGAAGGAAAACACTAGAAATTATCCAGGGTGAAATTTCTCTAGCTGAATCAACCAGAGTGCTTGTTAACATTCTAAAAAAGTACATTAAGATAAGGTGTGTGGATACATTAATTCTGAAAGTTTTCTTGCAAAGCTCACAGTTGAAAGGGATAGCAAGTTCATTACTGCAAAACAATCACTCCTAAAGTCTAAGAAGTATTGTAAGATAAGATGCCACTGTTTGACCTTATTAACAGAGTATATATTTTTTTTCATGTATATGTATGTATTTTTCTTTATTTTTCAGAATAGAACCTTTTGGTTTTGTTAGGATCTCAATTTAGCAAATGTCAGCTCATAATTTCTAGTGTTCTGTTGTCAGAAAATGATCTCCTGTGATCATTTTCAAAGGTGTCTAATAATCAAATGGCTCAGAATTCTTATTAAATTGGTTTTAATGAATACTTCATGCAATCCATCTTTTTCCTGGACATTTAACATGGGCATAACTAATGTCTTTAAAGATGGTTCTTCTAAAGAACATACAGCAGTTATTGAAATATAGACCCATAAGAAAGGAGAAAGATTTTTCACAAATTAGAGCCAATTATAATCTTTGATTTATTTATTTATTTAATTTTATTTATTTGACTTATATGCTGCCCTTCTCCCCAGACTCAGGGCGGCTCACAGCAAAAATACAAGTACAAAAATATAAACCAATTAAAAAATAGTAATATACAATAAAAACTCTATAAATATTACCACTCATACAACATACAGTCCCAATCAGAGGCCTAGGGGCAGAGCGCAGCTCACACGCCCCAAACCTGTCTGCATAAATGTGTTTTTAAGAGTTTTCGGAAAGCTAGGAGGGAGGGAGCAGTACGAACCTCTGAGGGAAGTTGGTTCCAGAGGGCTGGGGCAGCAACAGAGAAGGCCCTAACCCTAGGTCCCGCCAGATGGCACTGTCTAACAGACGGGACCCGTAGGAGGCCAACCCTATGTGCCCTAATCAGTCGCTGGGATTCGTGGGGCAGAAGACGGTCCCGCAAGTATCCTGGCCCATTGCCATATAGGGCTTTATAGGTCATAACCAACACTTTGAATTGTGTTCGGAGACCAATTGGTAGCCAGCGCAGCTCACGGAGAGCTGGAGTGATATGAGCATGTCTTGGGAGAATACCAAATTTCTTCAGATTTTTTAAAATGTATATGGAAATCTAATCATATCTGTTTTGCTGGACTGTATGTTTGTTGGAAAAAATGCACAGTAAGAACAGTTAAATATGCTGTCTTTCCATAAAAATTGTGGAAATGCTATGTACCTCTTTTTGACACTACATAAGTGTTTACTTTTTGCCATGCTCTCAAACATAATTCAGCATTACTGGCCTTACAGATTTAAAATTAATTGTCTCCTGGTGGATTATTTATACAATAAAGTGTTACTGTAGTTGTTTGTTAATTTCGGCAAATGGTTTTGGTTTTCCTTCCCCATTCCTTAAATCAATAATATATTTGAAGTAGTGATTCAAGTTAGAATGGAATAGAACTAAATTCAGGTTGTGAATAACAGAAAGTCAGGATCAGATAGAAATTCAGGAGATGACTTCATTCTGATTAGATGATTTATGTACCAGTCTTACTGTTCTTTTTGCAGAAAAGCTTAAACTGATTCTTTTGACACATAGTTTTGTTCATTCTGACACATCCCCTTATTATAACATCATTAGGTTGCCCTAGCAATTGCAAATGTTGTTATAATGCAGGAATGGCTCCCTCGTTTTTTTACTCATGAGTAATCACTAGGTTGGGCCAAGGAATGAATGAATAGATCTGAAGCTCAAAGAAGGTGGTAATATTGATTTTTGCTCTTTTTCTGATACTCCACCCTGCTTTTCTCTCTCCTGAATGCATTACAAGCATATGACAGGGTGTTCTTATCTGAGCTTAGCTGATCTTTTCTAGGGGCAGAAGGCATCTGAAAACTTTTGAAATTATTCTGTAGATTATAGGTAGCCTTCTGGCCTCAGTTTGACCATTCATGACCCCTTTGATTTTATTCTCCTTTTAAATTGATGTAAGTGTGGAATCTAACAGTATAATAGTATTTAAAAAACAGCAACAATCTTCCAACAATAGCTAACCAACTGCATCAAAGCATCTCACTACTGGAAGCTGCCTTAAAGAATCCTTTCAGATAAATACAAGACAAGCAGCTTTTCCTATTAGAATATAAAAAAAATCAGCTCATCTTTTCAGCAATTAAATGGGTATACCTGGTACATCTCCTTCAGTAATGACATGTGGAGCAGACAGAAATGTGCAGCTGAGTCCAAAGCATTATTCAATATTCAGTCGAGATCTATCATGATTAAAGGCTGGATTGCTAATCTTCAAACATCTGCAAGAGAAACAGGGTTGAAAAGGCAAAGGCAGCAATTAAGCATCCTCTTGCCATCTGACTGCAGAAACATTAGGCACTCATCCTACAGACAGCAAATTCCACCCAGCAGCCCCCATGTTCCCAAAGAGAGAAAATCCTCTCAGCAGCCCTCGGTTGTTTCAATCCTTTTTCAAATTAAACAAGTACGAAAAGAAATACTGTTCTGTGCTAATTGGTGTAATACTAATCAAACATAATGGTCAGCATTACTGTTAAAAAAATTCAAGTACATAATTAGGAATAATGATACTGAATGTAGATCATAGAACCAAAGAGTTGGAAGCAGTTATTTAGGCCATCACATTAAGTCCATCAATCCAAATTGAGGTATTTCTGTTTTGGCCTCTTCAAGTAACATCCTACTTCCTTTTTGTGACTCTGTGATCCCTTAATTTGGATAGAGCTGAGTGTTTACTGATGATGACCTTACTGACCCCTGTGCGAGTTTGCAGCATATTTTTTTCTTTGCACCCTAAGAAAGAAACATTTGCTGCTACCTAGAATTGAACTCTCAACCTTCCAAGTGGGAGGCAAGCATCTTTACCATTAAGCCACTACACCACTCTCTTCAATTAACATCCTAAATTCTCTTAGTATTAAAATGTTTTCTTAAGACTGACTGGAATCTGCTTTCCCATAACAGAAAAAACATTATTTTACTTAAGATCATTCTTTCTCTGGGATGAAAGAAAGCACACCTTTTTTTTCACCTATTCTGAAATTCACACTACTCCAACAGGTTTCTATATTTTCCTTACTTCACAATCACATGATAAGGTAATTTGAGGAAATTGTCCTGCGATTCTTGCATTATCAGCAGCTTGTCTAAAGGACTGAGCCTTAAAATAGATAGAGAAAAAGCTATTAGAAGAGGATGAATAGAAAAGACCAATTTATTGAAGTAAATATGGAGAGGCTAAATGATTTCATTCCCACTGATATTACGTTTATTCTTAATGTCATCAACTTGACATAGCCTTCTAAATTACAAGACAGTAGGTACCTTGAAATGTACATGAGTATGGTATTTATCTGGAAAGAAGAAAATCATGAATGTAAGATCATTCTTGAAAAGAAAGCTTCTTCAGAAAAAAATAACTGTACTGCCCAGCTTAGCCACTTTGTTCACCTAGAACTCTCAACTTTGGTGAAAAACAATCTTGGAGACTTTTTTTACTCCAGTCTTCTGTCTTGGTGTATCTCTGTGTGAAGGTAAAAGTTTCCTTGTCAGTTGTGTCCAATTTAGGGCTCCATGATCATCTCCATTTCTTGGCCAAGAGAGCCAGCATTGTCCAAAGACAATTTCCATAGTCATGTGGCCAGCATGTCTATACACTAAAGGGGTATGGGACATTGTTTCCCCCCCCACTAAAGTGTACCTATTAATCTACTCACATATTGATGCTTCTGAACTGCTAGGTGGGTAGGAGCTGGTGCCAGTAATGGGAGCTCACCCGGCTGCACAAAGCTTGGATCTTGAACCTGGGCTGTCAACTCTCTAATTGACAAGCTCAGCACCTTTAACCACTGAGCCATCACACTCACTTTATCTGTATGTATCTCTGTATAAAACACATCTGTATATTTGAAGGAAAGGTATTGTCATTGTAAAGAAATAATGTCAACATTAGTTTAATTATTAATAAATAGCCTGGGGAAAGCATATTATTTTAATTAAATTCTTTCTTTCTTTCTTTCTTTCTTTCTTTCTTTCTTTCTTTCTTTCTTTCTTTCTTTCTTTCTTTCTTTCTTTCTGTCATTTCCTATATATAAGCTGCCCATCTTCCTCAGAGATGATCTCTAGAAGGTGTACAATATAATCACTATATAAACAATTTATAAAATTGATATTAAAAATTAATGTTAAAGAATAATTGTTTAAAATTATAACATTTCCTAAAAATTGAAATGTATTATTGTATAATAAAAGACAGGACATAGAGGAAGGAGTATTATCTATGTTTGCCACCTTGAGTTATTTATAAAAAAACTATAAAGGTGGGATAAAAATAAATTACACATCAATTGTATTTGAATAAAGCCATTCATTTAAAAAAAGTAATAATCTGACTTATTACTATGGATGTACTCTAAGCATTAAGGATAAACTCCTACTCTGCTGCAATTATTGATATAATACTATAGGATAATACCTTTATTGATTGCCTGAAAGGCAAAAAACTCTATATTCTTCACAGGCTAACTGTACAGAAAGATTTTTTGAAACATATGGAACCATGAAACACATCTGCTTCATCCCTCTCCATTGCTTTTGAATTTACTTTTTTTATTTAACAGGACTAGACTGCTATTCAGCATTTTGTAGAATAGTGTTTGTGAGGTAAATGTGGGATTTCTCTTTTCTGTTCTGTGCAGATGAACAATAAAAGAAGTGTGAAAAATATCCTATGCTGGAAAATGAAGTGCAATATCTTCAATATTTGGAGGTGAGTTTTTTAGAAAACAAAACAAAACAAAACATGCATGTATCTATTATTATTCCAATTTGTATAGACATCCACCTCATTTATATAATTCTGGGCAGCAATACAAATTGGAATAATAAATTAATAAGTATCTAAAGAAACCTCTGGAAAAACAAAACAAAACCCCATCCCCTGACCTCTTAAATATTGTGTATATGACAGTTTCCAGAAGTTGTTAAGATATCAATTATTGTCCATAATTTATGGCTGTACCACAGTCCAGAATTTCTTTGCTACTGGAGCTGCCCATCAGAATTTAATTTCTACAGAACGATAAGAAAAATAACAACCAGCACATTGGTTGACATAGACACAAATACAGTGTTCCTTCCTATTCCATTTTACTCTTCCACCTGTTCGGTACAGGATTGAATATTTTTATTAATTTATTTATATCCCACCTTCATTATTTTTATAAATAAGGAAGAGAACATACCTAAATACTCCTCCTATTTTCCTAATGACAATATCCCAGGGAGGTGAGGTGAGTTGAATTGAGAAACAGCTTTCATGCCTAAAATGAAACTAGAACTCAGCACCTCCCTGTTTCTTGTCTACTGTCTTCACCACTAGACCCAACTGGCTCTGAGTGAAATTTCCTCATGGATTTCATTTCACATACTGAGTTACATTGTTGGTTTTCAGTGAAGAATATGCAGATAAAGTTCTGCAAACTACTTTTTTCCCCACTGAGTGAGATAATGCAAAAAACAAAAACATATGATTCAAAGGAGCTCAGAAAAAATGACTCCCGTCTTCTGGCTTTAAAATAGGTTTTGTTTGGACCACTGGCCAATACAAATTTTAATCCAGCCTGTGGATAACAGCTCTGAGATAGCAGCTTTTAATAAAAACAAATCACCTGTGTTCTCTTCACAAAGTAATTCTGAGTACCTTTTACACAAAGTAAATCATAATGATTCATAATAAAACATCATGATACATAGATTGTATCATGATTGATACAATCAAGTCTGATTGTATTTAAATGAAGGAAATAACCACACAAGTTTTTACACAAAACATGCCTCAGAGTGGCCAGCTGTTCACAGTTCAGTACACATACCATAAGTCACACCCGCCATTTAATTACTTCTCTCTGGCTTTTAGTGAATATATTTATGTGTTCCCTGCTTGTTTTGTACCAAAGAATGAGGATGGAATGCAACAGTCAGCAGGGACCCATCTGGAGGTCCAAGTTTCTCTAAAGAAGCAACATGAATGTGATATCAAGCAGAGATAGGGTTACCTTTTCTCTCCAAATCTGGAAGCAAATTTGAAGACTTATCTGGGAAAAAAAAGATTTTGAGGGAAATTAAACAAATTTTGGAAAGATTAGCAGAATATATTTTGCGGTTCTAAAAAAATATAGGTTGCACTCTGTCATTCTCTCTCGTGTGTATGTGTGTCTATCTTTATGCATAGACAGGTTTGTACATACTGGCTTTATATGCTACTGTGTTTCCCTGAAAATAAGACCTGGTTTTATTTTATTTTATTTTTTTGCCTCCAAAAGAGGCACCATATTTTATTTTTTATTTATTTTTTAAAAAGTTTTTTTATTTATAATACAGTTAAAACAAAGATGGATATAACGCAACATTCCAGTATAAATATTTCTAGCAATTTGTTCCTCTTCATACATATAATTCTTGATCTTTGTATATACGTACAATATCTAATTTGTGTCTCTATATACTAACATACAATTATATATGTTTCTGTCTTAACACTAGCTTATAACCCGAACACTCCTCCTTGATTCACACCAATAATAAAATTTGTCCCAGATTTCAAAATAATCTGATTCTGTCTTGTCCTTCATTTCCATTGTGAGCTTATCCATATCTGCACACAATAGAATTTTGCATAGAATCTCTTCTTCTATTGGAATTTCTTTATTCCTCCAGTTTTGTGCATACGCCAGTCTAGCAGCCATGAAGATATGTAGCATCAAATAAAATATCCCTTTATCGTATTTCTGTGTGGTTATGCCTAATAAGAAGAGTTCTGGTTTTAACTCTATCTCTATCATTAATATTTCTTCCAGCCCAGCCATTTTTTTATCTTGTTCCAGAAATTATGGGCTTTTGAGCACTCCCACCACATATGGTAATAGGTCCCTTTTGCCAATTTACATTTCCAACATGTGGAAGAAAAAATTGGACCCATTTTAGCTAACCTTGTGGGTGGGAGGGAGGCACATTTTTGGGGGGTGTCTTTTCCATGGTAGGGCTTATATTAGGCCCACCCCCCAAAAAAAAATCAAGCTAGGACTTATGTTCGGGATAGGTCTTACTTTCGGGGAAACACAGTAGAAGTAAAATAATCAATTCTTTAAAAACCATTCTATTCAGGGCAAAGGTCCTAGAAGATCCATTAGGCAGCCTTAGAAACTATTACTATTTGACCATGGCAAGACACAGAGCTATGTTCCACTGGTGTCCTTATGTCCTCCGTGCATTTCTCAGACATACAGAGAAGTTTCCTGTTTCAAGGAGTATTAGTCATGTGAATGAGAAGATTCTGTTCAAGATACTGAATGACATCCTGTTTCTATTTGGCTGGAAATATGGATTTGTTTTTCAATGCTGTTACAAAGATTACACTCAACCAGATATTAAGCATCTGATTAAGCAGCTTATTTCACTGACTGTTTAATACTAGTTAACAAATGACTTCTTATCCAACCATACTAACAAGTTCTTTTTCCTATTTGAAAAAAGCAAGTAGATAAATGTAAATATATATGCAGGGGTAACACCCTAGAAAAAGACTACAACCACATAATTTTGTTATTGAGTGTTGGCCTTGCTTGGTCATCTTTTTAGGAGAAAATCTTTTAAAATAATCACCTCTGACTTCAAAGCACAGTCATGGTTGCTGATTGGATGAGCAATATGTGCCAGGATGCTTAGGAAAAAAACTAACATGATACTGAGGTGGGGCTGATCTATGTGTCTTTAATTTCAGCACTGACTTTGCAATGGAGCCGGTTAACTCATGCTAAGCCATGTTCAGCTTTCTATTATTAAATAGAGTCAACTGAGTTAATGCAACATACTACAGCCAGCATATGTGATAAAATTGGGTGTGATGACATATGTTTGCGGCAGTCCTGAAATGAAGAATTGTTTCTATGGAACTGCTGTATAATTGCAATACATTTATTTCTGCCTGTTCTGCTCTATTTATAGCTGGTTCTAACCCATGAGTCTTTCCCATGACTTTCTTCTTTCTTTTTAATAAATATATCAGAGATTAAATTGGAGTCTTCGTGGGCTGCATTTATTTATTTGATTTCTATAGCCACCCATCTTGTAGTTGTCACTCGGAGCAGCAAACACAAGATTAAAGAACAACAGAAAAGAAGTATAAATAATAACACAGAAATACAATAGCCCAATAGTACTCAAAAGCAATCAAATTCTAAACATGGACATATCTGACTTCCTTATCTGGCTAGAATTAAGTTGCATTTCTGTCCAATGGAAGATCTGGGGCATAAAACAGGTTTTTCCACTTCCAATACAGCTCAGTAATCATCTTTGCTTGCTTCATTCCCAGATATTTTTAAATTTTACTACACCTATTTCACAAAGTAGATTCTTCGTCTTGGCCAAATCTCCAATTTATCTATAAAGACGTCAACTGGTAGATACTGTACATCAGTATCCACCACAAAAAGCTCATATTTTTCTGATGTTCAGCACATGTTCTGATGTTCTGCTGACACAGAAGTGAATCTGTTCTGCATTTACTATTAGAGTGCCCATTTAATGTATACTTAAATGGAGGACAGTGTTCAAAATACCAATTGCTGGAAATCTTATTTGATCCTCTGAGCAGGAGAACTCTAACCCAAATGGTCAATTAATCATAAAATATCATTTTTTGGCTGCAAAAAAAATGACTTCTACATGATACAGTCCTTCACAATTTAAAGTTTCTCTTTCTTTGCTTTTGTTCAGCCAGAAATATAGACTATGACTTAATCCTGACCATTGTCTTATCCAGACCAAGATCTGCAACCAATTTAGGTAAGAGTTGCTTTGATTTTACATTCACTTTGCACTTCTCCAACTTGCAAGTCAGGAACAACTGATTCCATCTGTGGCTTAGATCGACAATTTTTTCTTCATTTCTAATTCTGATCAAGGTAAAAAGCACCCATAAATTTCAGTCAACACTTTACTGAGGTTAGCCAGAGGGAAGGCTAAGATGTTTAATATTGAGAGATAGTAAAGGGATTAAAAACATTTAGAATCTGTTATGCCTACAGGTACAGAGTAGTTCATGACTTTCATCATCTCCCATCTCTTCCAGAATTAATATTCTTTACCCTAACTTCTGTCTTGCTGATTGCTTTTATTTTTCCTATGTTCTATGAATTATTACAAAAACGATGATTTTGGACTACTTTTAACTCCCATGCTTGATTATTCCTTTTGCAACCTCCAAAGAAAATCAACCACATTGTATTGCAAAGCACACTGAGTGACATCCTCTAGAGTGCTCCAAGCAAGATGCAAAAAGAATATAAAAGAAAAAACCCTTAAGAACAAAACCAGATATATGAGATGCTAACTCTGATTTTTCCAAAGCCAGTGATTTGCTGAATTAGATAATAGTCCTCTGAACCATATATTAAGTTTCACTACAGCTTGGGATTCTAATACAAAAGCCAGGCACATTGCCAGAAGCTTGATTTTTCAAATGCTATGAAAATCAGAATTCTTATTTTAGCCCCCTGCTTCTTCTCCCTTTAAAAAAAATGTTTTGTTTATAGTTTTTTAAAAGTAGTGAAGAACCAGATTTTTATAGATGAAATGAGTATCTTGCCTGGAAGTAGGACTGAATGCCCTCTGGATGCTCCTCTAGTTTTTTGTTTTGCCATCCCTAATTCTCCCCACTCTTTGTGGGAAACAACAAAAGATTGTGTAACAAATAAACATCCAAGTACTGAATTCAGGTCCTCCTGAATATCTGAATCATCCCACTTTACATTTCTCTTTAAAAATGCACTCTACATGTACATAAATTATGTTCTATAACAAAAGTTGCCCTTCCAAAGAATGTTAAGTACATACATATTTAAACTAGTATTATCTTTATTTTAAAGTGGACAGATAGATGGTCTAAAACAGCAGTTCTCAACCTGTGGGTCGCAACCCCATTTGAGGTTGAACGACCATTTCACGGGGGTCACCAAACAATGCAGTCCACCATTTTTTCCCCTTTTCCTTAGCTGTGCTACGCCATTTTTCCCCCTTTCCTTAGCTGTGCTACTCCCTCTTATTCTATTGGCTTTTGAAAGCCAATAGAATTAGACTCTCTTGAATAGAGTCTAATTCTATTGGCTTTCAAAAGCCAATAGGAAGTGTCCAGGCTGTCTCCGCCCTGCTGAGCCCGCCAAAAGTCCCAGTCTGCAAACGGTGCTGCAAGTTGTCTGCAGCGAAGGCGAGCTCTCCGGAAGTTTCCACCCCTCCCTGCTGAGAACTACTAAAACTGTAAGTAAAAGAGGGCCAGGGTGGGAGGTGGGAAGCCGGTGGGCGCAGGGAGGGTTTTTGGTATGCGTGGGGCCTGGCGGGTGGCTTACCTCCCTTGGGCTGGGCCAGCTGGTGGCCCAGCCGTGGTCTCCCTGCGCCATCACTGTCGCAGCTGCCCAGGAGAGCCTGGGCCTGCCTGCTGCCATCCCAAACGGGCGGCAGCGAAGGCAAGGCTAGCGGGGCAGCGGCGGGCGCATGGAGGGTTTTTGTCACACGTGGGGCCCAGCAGGTGTCTTACCTCCCTTGGGCTGGGCCAGCTGGTGGCCCAGCCTGTGGTCGCCCTGCACCGTCGCCGCCGCAGCCGCCCAAGAGCACCTGGGCCTGCCTGCTGCCGCCCCAAATGGGCGGCGGCCTATGCCTCGGCCGGCGCAGGAGGCAGCACGTGCATGTGCGCCGCAGCACCACACATGCGCGGGGTAGCACCGTGCATGCACAATGCAGGTCGTCGCGCCGCGCATGCGCGATACAGGTTGTCACGCCGCGCATGCCCGGTGCAGGTCGTCACGCCATGCATGCCCGGTGCAGGTCGGGGTCGTGCCCCGCATGCACGGCACAGGTCGGGGTCACAGCCTGAAAAAGGTTGAGAACCACTGGTCTAAAAGGACTTAACTATATAGAAGATAATTTTTAATTCAGTTACCATGTATGCAGTATTCTTCACTGAGGTTAATTACCTAACATTCCTGGTTGTAGAAGAGTGTTTATTTATTTTACTATTACAAAGCACTGGTATTTTAGATAACTATTTTTATCTCTTCACTCTCCCTCCCTTATCAGTAAACTCCAAAAATAGGAATGTTAAGCCCACGCAAAATGATTCTACTAGAGGCCTTTGTTATATTTGTGGTTTGCCGACTACAAGTCTTTTCATATACTCTGTGTTAAAAGCAATTAATATGCAACATTAATGAAGAGAACACAGGGTGGGTATCTCAGATGATTTAAAAAATTAGCTAAATTTTGGATTCTATTCGGCTAAGTTGATACTCATAGTATTCAGCCTGGATTTCTCAAGTCTGTTTATGATCTACCAAATGAAAGTGGTTCAAAATTTTATACCTACAATGCTATCAAACTATTCAACTCATATCCCACCTGGTTTTTTCCTGGGTTTCTTAAAGGAAATTAGAAATGTATCTTTTTATTTATTTTGTCAAGAAGTAGTCATGTCTCAGGTAGCCTACTCTGCTATTTGTTGTTGTTAGTTGTGAAGTCGTGTCTGACCCATCGCAACCCCATGGACATTTCTCCAGGCCTTTCTGTCCTCTACCATCTTCTGGAATCCATTTAAGCTCATGCCTACTGCTCAGTGACTCTATCCAGCCACCTCATTCTCTGTTGTCCCATTCTTCTATTGCCCTCAATCTTTCCCAGCATTAGGCTCTTCTCTGGTGAGTCCTTCCTTCTCATTAGGTGGCTAAAGTACTTGAGTTTCAACTTCAGGATCTGGCCTTCTAAAGAGCAGTCAGGGTTGATCTCCTCTAGGACTGACCGGTTTGATCGCCTTGCAGTCTAGGGGACTTGCAGGAGTCTTCTCCAGCACCATTGTTCAAAGGCGTCAATTCTTTTGTGCACAGTCTTTCATGGTCCAATTTTCACAGCCAATTTATTTCTATTGCAAAGCACTATAAGTCCAGTTTCTAATGCAAGTAAAGTCCTGATTAAAATACACAGAATGCAGAATTTTACCCACAAAAAAGAGGTAGCATGTACTGTCAACAATTCCATCTAAAAGCCATCTTTTATCTTTTTTTTACCTTTACCTTCTTTTTTTCAGTTTTATTACCTCTTTCCTACTATTAACTTATTCTTATCTCTGCTTTTAGACCTGCCTTGTATTCTACTTTTCGGACTTTTATTTTATTTTATTCTACTTGTGCAGAATGATGGTTAGACTGCATAGTTTGTATGATCTCTGCAACAATTGCTGTTGTCTGGTGGGTGTAATAGCAAGAAAAAAACATCCAAACTAAGTCAAGGAGGTGCAAAAGAAATATAGGAACATATCAAAGAAAGGACCTAGGAAGAGCTTTGAAATACTGAAGGGGGCTAAAAAACCCTAAGCAGTTCACTATAGGAGATGGCATGCAACTTCCTGAGTAAGCTATTTTGTTATACCTCTTTCAATAAATATAAAATATTTGACTCATAAAACGAAGAGTCAACAACCTTTGAGGAGAGAATAAATGCAGTTAGATAGTGAAGAGGAACAGAAAACTGAACTTTTTTGGCCTGATTCAGATATAGAGTCAGTGACTAAAAACTATTTACTAAATGCGCATACAAGATCTCCATTTACGACCAGTTGAGCGAAGTTAACATTAAAATAGATGAGTAAAAACATCTGCTGGAATCATATATGACACAAACACAGGAAAGAACTCCAAAGAAGGAACCACAGATCTGACTGAGCAATGCAGCCTCTACATCTTCCCCAGGTTAGAGACAAACTGCTTTCCCCAATGCAAATGGCACCCCACTCTTCAAGTAAGGGGCTCAGGATACTGAGGGCAGTAGCAACTCAAGTGCTTTCCAGCCAAACAGAATTGCCTTGTTGATCAAAATCACATGAAGTATTAGTACCGCTTTATAAAACCTTAATACAGCGGTTCTCAACCTGTGGGTCGCGACCCCATTTGGGGTCGAACGATCATTTCACGGGGGTCGCCAAATGCCGCAGTCCACCATTTTTTGGGGGGGTCGGCCATTTTTTTTTCGGTTGGCCATTTTTTCCCCTTTGCGATGCGGGCCATCGCACCACGCATGCGTGATTTGGGCCCGCCATTTTTTTGGGGGTCGGCCATTTTTGGGGGGGGGTCGGCCATTTTTCCCCCCTTTGTGATGCGGGCCATCGTGCCACGCATGCACGATGTGCCCCGTCGCACCATGCATGCGCGATGTGCCCTGTCACGCCGCGCATGCGCAATGAGCCCCATCGCGCTGCGCATGCGCGAAGCATCCCGTCGCGCCGTGCATGTGCGATGCGGGCCGGGGTCGAGCCCCGGAAAAGGTTGAGAACCGCTACCTTAGTAAGACCACACCTGTATCCAGTTTTGGCCACCAATTGCATAAAAAGATGTTGAGACTTTGGAAAAAGTGCAGAGAAGAGAAACTAGGATGATCAAAGACCTGGAGACTAAAACATATGAAGAACGGTTGCAAGAATTGGGTATGGCTAATCTAGAGAAAAGAAGGACTAGGGGAGACATGATAGCAGTACTCCAATATTTGAGAGAGTCAACTTATTTTCCAAAGCATCAGGAGGTGAGACAAGAAACAATGGATGGAAACTAATCAAGGAGAGAAGCAACCTGGAATTAAGGAGAAACTTCTTAACAGTGAGAACAATTAACCAGTGGAACAGCTTGCCTTCAGAAGTTGTGGGTGTTTCATCACTGGAAGTTTTTAAAAAGAGACTGGACAGCCACTTGCCTGAGATATTATAAGGTCTCCTACTTGAGCAGGGGGTTGGATTAGAAGACCTCCAAGGTCCCTTCTAGCTGTATTCTGATTGATTGATTAATTGATTGATTACAGATGATAACATAAATCATAGCAGATGGAATAACAGAAGAGCTATAGTTCGCTCTGCCAACTTTTGTGTTGTTATGTATTCTATAGCAACTTAAAAGAGATTAAGTGGCTCTCCAGTTTTACTGGATGTGAGAGAGTTGCCCTTTCTCTCAAACATACAACCCTGCCATTGATGATTATGAGAATGAAAAGGAAGTTCAAATTATCTCATAGAGAAGAATATTTGGCTACTGATACTGGAAAGGAAGTAACGTTACTGATGTACTTGATGTACTTGAGGAAAACTCTGCTCTCCAACTGAGCAAGAAACAGCAGTTAGCCTTATATTGTAGATCAATATATGACTGAATTACAACTCAGTTACATCACAGTTACATCACAGGCCTGAAGAACACTGGGGTTGTTTATTTCATATTACAAGTTATCTCTTGTGTATCAATGCTCAGACAGGTTATACAAGTCCCAAACCTAAGGATGGTTCAGTCTTTTAGACCCAAGTAGAGTCAATATAACAGCAGCTGATTTTACCTAAGAATTTAAAAAAAGAAATATTTTGTGGCTCCTTCATGGTTTTCTAACAAGAAACAGATCTACTTCATGCCCAGGGAGGATGGTTATTTACTTACTACCTTCAGTATTCTATCATATTGTATAATTAGTTATTTTTACATAATGTGCAATGTAATTGTGCAACTGACCACATAATTTAAAAAGGAGCCCAGATGATACTATATTTCATCTCATGGCTTCTCACGATACAGAATTTTTCTTCCATGTCATTTAACTTCTTAACATTACTGCTGAGGATTGCAAATCCCAACTCAACTTCCCCTAACAATTACTATCTTAAGAATTCTAAACTTATCTCCACACATCAACCAGTGAGTGAATACTACAAGGTTATCTTCATGCCCCTTGAACATTAATGCATGCCCCCAGCAATAATGACTGGTGGGTATATTTTTTCCACCCAGGCTTACCAAATAAGTAAAACTTTGGAAGTGCCTCATTAAATTCCTATTATGCTAGATCTGGGTACAGAATCTACATCCTCCAGATGTTATTAAATACAAGCTTAATAAATAATTATTAAATACACAACAGTGTAAAATTATACTGTAGCTGCCAGTTCTTTAGCTGGTGTTGGTCTTCATATGCACTGAATTGTTTCCAAGAACCTTAGCTGTTGTAATGTATCAGTATAGTATATGTGCAAATCCAAGTAGTGTGGCCTTTTGTAATTGACCAACAGAAATGATGTCATTGTGCAGATTTTCTAAGTGCCATTCATTTGATGTAGCAGTACATCTGATTTATGCCATTATCTTTCAACTTCAGTTTTCAGATCTTGAAATATTATTATGGTTGATCACACAGTTTAGAGTGAATTTGGCATTTTTTAATCCAACAAATGCTATTGTTTGATGGTGTTATTATTTCAACTCCCACAGCCCATACATTATTATTGTCAGATATGTTGGATTCAGCTGGAGTCCAACACTATCAAGAGAATCACAGATGTTCCAACTATAGTCCGGTTTCCAAAATTCATATTCTTTAGGCATGGAGTGGAGAGCATCAGGAAAGTGCAAACAGAAGAAGGTTCCCTGAAGGCAAAGCCACCATTAGCTACAAAGCCTTGCTTCTAATGCACAATAACCAAATGTATATGCTTGATGTCAAGGAAACTAGACATTACATTGGTGAGATTAATTGGGGTATTTTCTTACAAACTAACAGATGTTTACAAACTTTCAGATGTTTAAAATACTGGATAGTAGTACAAATGTATTCTAGAGGCACAGCTAAATAAAGCATTAAATAGTAATATGGAATGGAGGTCTATAGGTAAATAAGTACAGTTTATTTCTGATTCATATATTTGTTAAAGCATACCATCAATATTATGTTTAATTATTGAATTTAAAACAAAAAGTATATCCCAGGTCACAGCTTTGACTTTGTTAACATGTAGCCAGATGTCTAGGTAACAGTGCACAAGAAGAAATAAATTAAATAGAATATAACAAAATAGGATAAATAATAAAGGAAAAATATAACCATAGTCTTCAAACCCTTAGTCCTCTAACAGCAATAGCAACTGAACCAAAATTTAGTTCTCTCCTGAAAATTGCAATAGCAAGCAAAAAGCAAATTGCTTCAGGTTTGCACCAGCTCGTACAATGATTAAGAAGAAAGGTTATGAACTCTTGGTGCCAAGTGTGTTGGAGGCAGTGAAGTAAAACATGACTTCCTGATTTGATTGTGGAGTTAGAACTAATGAAGAAACATTTTGCCCAAGGGATATTATTGTATCAACCCTCTCTATCAAGGGTCAAAGGCAAAGATTAATAGAGTTGTTGGAAAGGAACTTCGAGGTCTTCCAGTCCAACCCCCTGCCAAAATAGGTAGCTCTGTACCATCCTGGACAAATGGCTATCCAATATCTTCTTAAAAACTCCAGTGATGGAACATTCACAACTTCTAGAGGCAGGTCGTTGCACTGACTGTTTACACTGTCTGGAAATGTCTTTTTAGTTCTAGGTTGGATAGCTCCTTGATAAATTTTCATCCATTACTGCTTGTCTTGACTACAGGTGCTTTGGAGAATAGGTTTACCCCTTCTTCTATATGACAACTCCTCAAAGATTGGACGACTGCTGTCATGTCACCCCTACTCTTTTTATTCCTTAGACTAGACATACCCAGTTCCTGCAACCGTTCTTCATGTTTTAGCCTCCAGTCCCCTAATCATCTTTATTGCTTTTCTCTGCACTCTTTCTAGAGTCTCCACATCTTTTTTTGTATTGCAGTGACCAGAGTTGGACACAGTATTCCAAGTGTGGTCTTACCAAAGCAATGCAAAGCACTACCAACACGTCATGTGATCTTGATTCTATCTTTCTGTTAATGCAGCCTAGGATTGCATTGGCTTTTTTGGCAGCTGCAGCATTCTGCTGGCTCACACTTAAGTGTTGTCTACTAGGACTCCTAGATCCCTCCACAGTTCCTGCTATTGAGCAAGGTAGCACCTATACTATACCTGTGCATTTTATTTTTCTTATCTAAGTGTAAAACCTTACTTTTCTCAGCACTGAATTGATTTTGTTGGATAGGGTTCAGTGTTCAATTCTGTCAAGATCCTTCTGGATCTTGAACCTATCTTCTAAAGTGTTGGCTACTGCTGTCATCTGCAAATTTGATGAGTTCCCCTTCTATCCCTCATCAACATTGTTTATGAAAATGTTGAAGAGCATTAGGCCTAGGAGTGAACCTTGAGGTATTCCACTGCTTACTTTCCTTCATGTAAATGTAGTTCCACTGAGGACTACACATTCTGTGCAGTAAGTCAGCCAGTTACATATCCATCTGGTAATGGTGCTGTTTATCCCACATTTTTCTATCCTACCAAGAAGCGGTCTACTTTGTCAAATGCCTTACTGAAATCCAAATATACTATATCTACAGTATTTTGCTGGTCCTCTGGTTTAGTCACTTTGTCAAAGAATGCAATTAGGTTTGTCTAGCATGATCTATTTTGACAAACTCATGTTTGCTTCTCATTATAACTTTGCTTTCTTCTAGGTCTTTGCAGTTGTTTATCTTTTCTAGGATCTTCCCAGGTATTGATGTCAATCTGATTGATCTATAGTTTCCTGAATCCATTTTTTTTTTGCTTTTTTTGAAGACGGGAACCACATCAGCAATTTTCTAGTGCTTTGGTAATAGAACCTACCAACATGAATGCTGTTCTATAATGTTGTAAATGAAATTATATGGAATACAAATAGTTCTTGACTAATAACCATAATGGAGCCTGCCTATCATGGTCGTAAGTTGTGACAGTTGTAAATTAGATCACCCATGTGACCAACCTGATTTCTTGATATTTTTGTGGTGGTCGTTAAACCAACCAATGGTTCACTATTGCATTTATTTTGGCCCATAACTTCTCCAAATACAGTAAGGCTTTTATTTAAAAGATTCACTTGGTGGACTTGGATATAGTAGAAGAAAATTTCTTCTAGATATTAACTCGAAATGGATGTATTTTAGATGTGTTTTAGATGTACCCAAAGTAGTTCAGACTATTTTTACATACATTAACATAATTTCTGTAATTTACATCATAATTATGCAAATGATGTCAACTGAAGCAAATAATATAAATGCAGATTTGAGGGACATCTGGGTATAATTGATGCTGCATTCAATTGAGGTTTTATTGTATATAAGTTTATGTATATAATTTCTGAACCAATATTTCAAGATGGATGGTGATGGGTTTTTTGTGAATTGCCTAGCTATTTGTACTGTGATGGAGTCTATTTTAGTGGATTACTTCATTTGCTTGATAAGAAATCCATTTCTTCAATTCCTCTGGAGATGAGAATGAAAGAAATTGAGCAGTAAATGTTGATAGAATATTAAATGTTTTACATCTGTGCTTCAATTTACATCTATAAAATGTTTGAAGATGTGATTATCTGTACTGTAGCTGTTGTACATACATATTGTACAATTGTAAGCTATATGCAATACATAAAACTCAATTCCAATTTTCTAAGCACAGTCTACTACTAGAGTCCCAGATCATTTCTTTCTAGTGTCACTCATTTGCCTAAAATCAGTTTTTCTTTCTCATTTAATTTTTGTTTCTTAACTGAATGTGTAAGAGACTTGAGAACTGCACAAACCCAGACATGTGATCTAATTGGTTGCAGGCTGACTTGTACCAACTAAAATTTCATGGTATCAGCTGTAGCAAGGAACTCAATGCTGACAATAATCAGGCTTCAAAAGGAACGGAATCTCTATGATGGTATTTCATTACTTATTCCTAATATAGGAATAAGATTTCTTTTGAGTACCCAAAAAATTGAAAAAGGGATTCATTAATAACGAAAGAGAATGTATAAAAGTTAATGGTTTTAAAGGTCTGTTCATATGTAAGTTCTTCCTGAAAAGCAAAGTTTGATTTTTCTCTTCAGTTTTTCAAATTTTACAGAAAATTTGATAGCAATGGAAATAAAAGATACAATAATTCACAGTTACATTATTTTTCTTATAAAAGGACTTGTGCCTTTTGTGACAAGATTCCCAAAAAACGAAGAACAGAACTGCTCTTTGGCAGTTTGTTGCTTACTTGATTGTTGGTCTGAAGTTGACCTTGGCGTCAACTGCTGGAGTCTTTTTCTGTTTTGAGCTGGTTGTCTCTTTTGCATAATCTATAGATGTTGTTAACGTCTATGTGTCTATTGATGGCTGATTTGTCAGAGGGCCAGGCTTCTAGAAATTCCCTGGCATTTTTGGAACAACAACAAAGGATTGTCATATTTTCCCAGTTGAAACTATGGTTAAACCTGTCTATATGTTGTGAAATTAAAGAATTTTTCATCATGCCTTTTGACTGCCAGTTGGTGTTCATGGATGTGTTCTGTCAGTCTTCTGCCTATTTGTCCTACATAATGATTGTTGCAGTTCTTACACTGTATGTTGTAGATGACTCTTGTTTTTTCTTCTGGGGTTGCTGGGTTTTTTGGTTTGCTTAAGATGTTTTGAATGGCTTTAGTTGGCTTGTGTGCTACACTGATTCCATGTGGTTGTAGTAGTCTATTTGCAACCAAACAGCCCAATCAAAGAATCCCTAAGAATGCCCCCACCCACACAGACAGGCGAGACACCAGAATATAAACTGACAGCAAACAGCAGTCCTTACTAGCACTGATGATGTTACCTAGTTAGGGTAACGAAACATCTGCAAGAAAAGATCTCTGAAGGGTAGCCTCTATTTTTCTTCCCAAAGAATCCTAATTTCTCTCTCTTCCCAAATATAGTTGTAGCTCAAATATAAAAACATTATTTTAGAGTTTAAAATTCCTGGTTTAGAGTTTAGATAAGCCATGAAAGCTACTCTCCTATACTGAAATTCATTTCTAAATGAACACATATAAGATTGAATTGTAATTTACTCAATGGCCAGTGATCTTCACAAATTCTTGCACTGGCCATTATTAAGCGGTCTGAAGTCCACATATCTAGAGAATGCCAAAGTCATTGTTTTGGAGATCCAAATCTAATAGTACCGAGTCTTCAGTGCATCTAACTTACTGACCACAAGGAGTGAATATGATGTAGCCAGAAACTCATAGTAAGTTCCTTGCTTCTTCTTTGTCTATCATTTTGCCTACTCATTTGCTGAGTTTACTAATCTGAGGTCATTTCAGTTTAGCTTTATTCATGGGCAGAGAAGCATAAAACATATATCCTAGTAGGAAGTAGTCATTAGATGCTGGATTTTTCTTATTTCTATATTGTGGGGGAAAAAAATCTCATTCCTACTGTGGAAAGTCAGCCCCCCCCCAAGAAAGAAATATTTTGGGGATATTAAAAAGGCAGAATATTATATTTCCCCAAAGGAAAGCAAGCCCAAGTCTCTCTGCCCCAAGCAGAAACTAGGTCTGTAGAAATGCAGATTTGATAATCCTATTCAGAAATGTTGGAACCAGGAAGCTAGAAGCTGATAAGATTAGGAAGACAAAGACCCTTAAAATCTATATAACCCACCCAAAATCTAAAAACATGACCATTAGGACATAATAGGATTAACCCACCAATACCAAAAAGGACACATTGAACCTCAGGTCAAAGTTTATGCCACAGGAACAGAAACTCCAAACACAAAAGTCTAAGAAGGTATAAAAACCCACCACTCCCAGCAACATGTGGTCAGTTTTCCCAGAGCCACATTTCTGTCTGGCTCTGCTGTTCAATAAACTACAACCTTCTTTCTAAAGCAGTCTCCATTTTGTTATTCCTGGCTTGGACTGTACCCTGATGAAAATTTTCCTTTCAACATTATTATAGGTAGAATATCTACTCACTCTCAGATTAGACCCCAGCTATTAAAAATATTCACATCTATGTACAAAATGCTTGACTCTCCTAATCTTTTAATCTCCGTCTTGGTCTGAATATAGAAATGATAATTCTGTCTCCCATGTAGGCACAACAATTTTTAAAAAAGAAAAAAAATCATAAATTGTTAAGGGTTGGAACATTTCTCTTTGGTGATATTTCCTTGATATTCATGGGAAAAGAGCATCCGAGCAGCATTGTCTGCAGTCATATTTTTCAGAGTTATGGTTAAAATGACTCCCTGGAGAACGGCATAATCTATTTTGTGCAGAATCAGCATCTGTATGAAAAAAATGTTTTGTTGGTGGTGATAGTCAAATCTTTCTTTAGAATGACAACTTTTTTTTTTTTTTTTTTTTGCATCAGTCCAAACACATGGAAATTTCCAGTATCCTTTGAAAGGTTAAAATGCAGTACGCTTGCTTTAGGCTTTGTTAATAATTGAAAATCACTTAAACATGGAAATGAGATAGTTTGAAGGAAGACTTTTAGAAGCTCCAATTCTATATTCAACTTTATTCAAGGCACTTGCTGTTCTTGTTCAATGTGTGCATTATTTTCCATCTGGAGGCAGAACTATTTGAATCTTTTTAAAGGTAGTAATTATATATATCCTCCAATAAGATAAAGAATTAACATGAGAATCATTCTAAATATTGCTTATGGAGTCTTTTCTTTTAAGTCCTGATTGTCAAAGCATTTTTTTTGCCTAATTGAACAACCATTTGAATTTTAAGTGGGGTCTTTTGAAGTAAAAAAAAAATCTTTCACTGTTTTTTTTTTTAGTCTCAATAAAAGCAGTGAAACAAGAAAATCAGAAATAGAGATCATGGTAACTCTTGGATTCTCTATGATTTTTCCATAGCTAAAAAACTGATACTCCAGCATTGGAAAGATAAATATATAGATAATTTATTCAACAGATTGAAGAGCTGATTGCATTTGCGACTTATGAACAGATTGCCTATAGATGTAGATTTTGTATAAACAAGTAGAATGAAATATGGGACACATTTATAAAAAATACAGTTGGTTAAAAAGTTATTTATAAATATAAAAGAAATATGTCTATCTGAATAATATTTGTATTTGACAGGTAAATATAGAATTGTAAGTACTTGTAACAATTCATCACTATTATGGCCATTTTTGTTATTAATTAAAAAGCTGTTCTGTCCCAGCCTATGTGAGTCCTTGTTATGCTCACAAGGAGAAACCCCTCTTCCAAGAAACAGGCAGGAACTGCAAGAAAAAAACAACCCCTTTTGTTCTCACAGGCCTGAATCAATGTCCAAGGCAAACAAACACAGTCTGCAGAAACTCGATCCTCAACACAAACCAGCACCTCCCACACCTTCTATTTTATAATTCAGCCAAGGCGTGGCTTCCTAATGCCTTCTCCTTTGCCTTTGGAGCCGCCCCATTACATTCCTCTGTCCTACTCACTTCTCTTGCCTGTGCTTTCGTGCATACTGGATTTCTCCTAACTGTTCTTCATCACTGTCCAACTCAGACTCCCAGCACAGCTGTGTCTCAGCCTTAGCATGAGTAGAGGGGCCAGACTCCTCGTCTGACTATAAGTCTTAAAGCTCCTCAGAGTCTTCCTCTGACTCTAATGTCACTCCAGGCCCTTCCTCCTCCTCATCTGATTCCTCAGACTCAGTTGCCGGATCCACTGGCTGTTGAGGAATCACAACAAAAGCAATAAAATATATACATTAAAAAGAATCATATTAATCCTACCTTTTTCTGGAATTTTAAGACTAAATACAACTTGGGCTTTGTATGATTCAGCCTAGAGCAAACTGGAGATCTTGTAACTGAACTTCAAGTCTGTCTTCACGATAAAGGAAAAGCAGTAAGAATAGCACTTAAACTTATATACTGTTCCATATTGCTTTAGTAGTTTACATAATCCACAGTAGATTGCAGTGACAGCCTACTATCACCAACAATTTGGGCTCTCATTTTACTGGCCTCAGAAGGATGGAAGGCTGAATCAACTTCAGCCCCATCAGGACTGAACTCCTGGCAGCAGGCAAAGTTAGCCTGCATTACTACTGTACATTCTAACCACTGTGTCATCAGGGCTCCTCAAAATAGCCTTCACAAAGAGTGTTCCACTTGGAAAACAGATACTGTAGAGGGGCTTCCATATAGCTACCAATGACGTCTGAAGCCCTCAGATACAGTTTTGTGCTGGCCTTGCTATCCTTTGCTGCTATCCCTACTCCTGCTAGAAGTCTCCCTGATGAGCTAACCAGTACTCCCATCAGTTGGGAAGAAGTCCTCATCTATCCCTTTCCTTCCTTTGACCAACTACACTTTGTAACAATGACAAAGTAGCACATCAGCATTTTAACTTAAGTGAAGAATGGATAGAGCAGAGAAGAGGACAATGACAAACCATCAACTATCCTTGTGCTCTACATAGAATTGTGTGATTGGTTCAGTTACAGAAAGCCTCATGGCATTGCAGGGATTGTAGGGGGCTGGTATTGACCCTAGATTAGCAGAAATGGGGGCACTCAGAGAAGTCATGTAGATAATCCAGACTGTGCCTTTCACATTCTGTGGAAATGTATTTTACTTCAGTAACAAAAAAAAAATAAATCCACAGACCCAGTCATCAGCATTGGAGCTCTGCAAAAGAAACGGCTTTAAGTTAATACTACAAGACACACCCTTAGATGTGCAGTCATGAAAGTACTTATTTCGGAGCTTAAAGCAAAGTATGGAGAGATGGTGAATAGACAGAAAGATAATTTCTTGTCATTGGTTGCAATGGGGAAAAACATGATATTTTTTTTATTTTTAAAGGAAGACTCTTACTAATGTAAATGGAAATATCTCATTTCTCACTTTTGCACTCAAGCTAAAAAAGATCCTGCAGCTTTTATTGTTAATTAAACCTGTAGCTTTATAATATTTTAGTTCTATAAAACCTTTGCAAAAGCTAAATAATTTTGAAATCCTATTCCCATGTGTCTGGAGAGTCCTCCGTAGAATCTCTGCATAATCCAGAATTGCACTTTAAGTAGAAATACATTGAATATCCTTGAAATTTCTTTTAATTTTGGATTTAAATTATGTGTGCTTTAGCAAACCAAGTTGCCCCAAGGTTTCTTGTTAAACTATGGTGTATCTCCAGATGTTTCTGAAGGAAGAGACTCCTGCTGTCTGTGGCAGATTAAGCATATGGCCAACTGTCAGGATGCATCTGGATCAAGAGAAGTTGAGAAGAGCAGCTTTAGTTTCTATAGCCAGGAAGCCCTGTTAGGCAAAATAGGTAGAATGCTAACCTAATTCATTTGACAACCTAACAAGTGCTGATACAGTGCTTGGCTCATGAAAAGGCAAAAAAAAAAAAAAAGTCCAACCTCATCAGTAATGGTAAAAGGAAATGTGAAAATCAGAATAACAGGATTTTTGTTCATTGCTTTCTATGCTGACCTTTCTATGCTGACCATCAGATTCTTGAATGATTCATAATATAATTTCTATTCCACAGAAATTCTGTCCATGTTTGTATGAGTTGGAAAGGAAGTTATAGGCCCTCCAGACCAGGGATCTTCAAACTTGGCCCTTTTATGACTTGTGGACTTCAACTTCCAGAATTCCTCAGTCAGGCACGCTGGCTGAGGAATTGTGGGAATTGAAGTCCACAAGTCATAAAAGGGCCAAGTTTGAAGACCCCTGGTCTAGACCAACCAGTACAGGAATCCTTTATTCACATATTGCTCAACTTTGGCATCTTGAAGATGTGTGGACTTCAACTCCCAAAATTCCTCAGCCAACCGTGCTATTGGGGAGTTCTGGGAGTTCACATCTTCAAGTTGTCAAGGCTGAGAAATACTGTTTTAAGCCATCCCCAACAAATGAACATCCAGTCCCCTTTGAAAATATTAAATGCTGTTCTCTGTAGACTATTCCACTACTTAACATCTCTTACCATGAGGAAAAAGGCTTCTGATATTTGCTCTAAATCTCTGTTCTTTTCAGTATGGTGGTTTTCATTTTGCCTTTGGGTTCCATAGTGAATAGGTCTGCCTACTCTTGTATATAAGAGCCTTCCAGGTATTTGCTGAGTATCATATTGTCCTTTGACCTTCTCTTTTCAAAAGACTGAACTGGTTAATTTAGATATTTGCTCATATTTAGCTTCTAGTTCACTTGAGCCACTAGCTCTTCCCATAAGCAATATTACTAAACCACAACTCCTCATTCTTATACTTATGTATTTGATTTTATTATTTTCTCTCTGTTTCTGTCTCTGTCTCTCTGCCTTTGAATCATTATTGACTCCTGGCAATTGTCTGGACTTGTCCCCACAGATTTCTTGGGAAGTTTTTGGTGTATGGTTTGCCTTTGCCTCCTTCCTAGAGCTGGGAGAAAGTGACTGGCCCAGCTGGCCTTACACCTAAAGTAAGATTAGAATTCACCATCTCCCAGTTTCTAACCTGATGTTTTAACTACTACAAAAGATGGCTCTCCTTATTTGCTCTACCCAAATATATAAAGATGTGCATTTTTCACTATAGAACATCCTCCTACCAATATACCCCAAGCCTACTAACTGAAACTGATTTTGCCATTGACGGTGTCATCTGAAAACAACTATTCCATTACCTAGAGGATGCTCTGGGCAATGCATAATGATATCCAATAAGTGCTGGTCTGGGACAATCCCATTACACTTCCCTCCAAGAGAATGCAGGACCATTTCCTATTTGTTCTTCAGTCTATGGCAAATCTATTAGATTGCCATTGCCTTTATCCCATTGTGACCACAAGGATATTATTTCAGAGTTTGTTAAATGCTTTACTGGAATCAATTATTCTACCTCTGAAATACTCCCTTAATCTACCAAACTTTTCATGGTCACAAAAAGAGTTTATTCTGGTACAACTTGTTCTTTTTTATTATTATTATTAGATAAACATTTGTACATGTAAACAAAGAAAAAATTCAAGTTAAATGCCATTCAACTTAATACAATCATTTTAAATTTGTAGACCTTCTTCACTCTGTATATCCAAGTTTAACTATAAACCAACTAAATTTTAAAAATTTTAACTTTCACTTCTTTTCAGATCAATCCATCGGACATCAAACAAACAAGTCATCTTATTAAAATTAATAATTTTCATGTCAATACGCCCTTCCCTTCAACAAGTACATTCTTAGTCTATTTGATATATATCTTCCAATAATCAATAGATAAATATTTGTATATGTAAACCAGGGGAAGATTCAAGCTAACTGCTATCCAACTTAATACAATCGATTTAAATTTAAATTTGTAAACATTCTTCACTCCTTGTGTCAAGATTTAACTATAAGCCAGATACATTTTCTTTGATTAGTGTTTCTCTTGTATGTAGTCTTGACAAGCCAATGTCGGTTCTTGACAATAACATACTTTTCTAAGTGCAAGACTAATATAGTTTATATAATATATGCTGGTGTACTTAGGATAACCCCACTGGATATTTCAGTTTACTTCTATCTCTGTCTTCTTAATTAATTGACAAATTGAAAGAGCTTTTTAAAGAGTTTTCATTCCAAATAGCTAGCTTTTAACAGTTTTAATTCCCTCCCCCCAAAAAAACCCCTATTTTTACATTACAGGAAGGAGGAACATGGCAAATCATAGCAATTACCATACCTTTATATAACAAATGCAATATGCATATGAATACAAGAAATTTTTCCACTTTCTTGCTGCCAGTGGATTTGATTATGAAGCTGTGGCAATGTTCACTCTAGTTAGAGAAGACAAACATACATGCACACACATGCATACAAATACACTTTTCTTAGGCTGCAGTCAATTCTTGCTAACAATACATGTGAAAGATAAAGCTACCCATTCACAAAATAGACAACTGCTTATTCTGCTGTCCCAGAATTAATTTGATTTAAATTGAAACTAAAGAGGAATGGGTTGAAGAGAGGGGAAAGGAGAAAAAAGGGTAGGTGATTTCCTTTCTACAGAAAAATGGGGAGGGTTGTATGTTTCATCTCGGAGTTCTAAAAATTAAAAAAAGGCAGATGTTGCTATGACTTCTTTGTTTTTAGTTATATCTTTTATCAACTGTTTTTAGAAGATATGTGCTTATGCAAGGACTCATGATTAGGGGTAAATTTGGGAGGAGCTAAGATACATGCTATTTTTTTCTTCATGATTTAAGCAACATTCTGTGTTCTGCCTATGCTTGTAGAACTGATCAACATTGATACATTGATACATTTCAATCAACCTTTGCGAGTTGACCTTTATTTTTACTTTTTCCTTTTCCATTAGGCTTATGAATGTGGGTTTATGAGATATATTTAAGAATTTGAAAGATTTGATTCAAAGAGACAGTGAAAAGCAGCTTTCCAGGGTTTTGCCCCCTCTTATAGCAACTGCTGATAAAAACTATAGTAGAAATAGTTGCATTTCCAGCTAAATTTGATTTGCAGCCACTAATTGTTCTACACACCGACAAGACATTTCTTGCCCTGCTCCAGTTAAGATACTGTTTCAAAGATAAACATGGGATAATTATTTTCGTGAACTCCCAATTTTCTGCTCTAATCAACTCTAAGCATCTATATGGGTGTGTATTAAGATACAAGGATTGAATGAAAAATAACACCCCACTTCCATTAATAAATGAAACAGGAAACTAATCCCCGAAATAAGCTCTTTTGTTACCTTTATTTCTCTACATAATCACCATAATTCACAAGACATTTCTGCCAACATAGATGTTATGAGAGAAGAAAAATGGAGCACAGCACTGAGAAGGAAAACTAAAAGCTTATATGAACTATAATGAAAGTGAGACATTGTTACAGTAAAAAGGTAAATTTATATAGAAAATTGAATTCTTGGTACAAATAACACAGTTGGTTGTCAATTTCACAGGCTTTTGTGTCAATTGGTTACTGGTTTGACAATTCCTTTAAAAAACCCAACCCTTTTCTAGGAATTGGTCACTAACTTCAAAGAAGTACAGGGGATACTTTTAATTAATATTGTACTTGCATTATTAAGCCTTACATTGATTCAGTCAAGGACAGAGAAGAAACTGTTGCTTTCATTCAATTAGGAAAACAAAAAGGTGTTAGTGAGATAGCCTTTTTTCTTGATTTTATTGATCAAAAGTCTCTGCTATGCTTTCTTGTCTGATTAGTAAATGAAGTGGGGAGGAGGCAGAATTGGTCAAAATTGTGTGACTTTTGAGTAAGGAAATTTTTTTGATTACCTTTACAATGGCCAAACTTCTTAAAAACCATCATGGAAGAATGCCAAACTGTCTCTTCAAACAGGTCTGAGAGTGCTTAACATATCTTAATTGATTAATTCCATTTAAGCACTGCAGCAGAACCAAGGAAAATAGGGATCCCTCAAATAACCTGGCTAATGCACATTTGAATCAAACAGATGCACACCAACTATTTTTTTTGTCTCTTTGAGGAAATGGATACGTGGTGCCAGGTCAGGACTGCATGGTGGATAAAAAAAGGTTGTGAGAATTAATTTACAGCTGCCTCTTGGATGGTTCATGAGGTCTAAAGCTTAACATTGAACTGTTGTAGCAAAATATCTTTTGCTTCCAAATCATTGTCTCAAAGTTTTGAATGTCACAATGTAGTGTTCTGAGTTGGCAATGGTGCCAGCTTCAAGGAAAAATATGTGAGCTTTTTGCTGAAACTTGAGGTCTGGTTTTTTTTTTCATATTCCATAGACTAATACTATCCTTCTGGGTCATAATAAATAACTTATCTTGCACTAACCTGATATTAAAGAACATTAATATAAAACTTGAATAGTTTCCTTTTAGTGAGCTACCAATTGCCCTTAATTGTTTGAATACTCTTTCACATACAGATTAGCTTTTTGGAATTCACCATTTTGATATTTTTTTGGCCCAGCGATGCACAGTATTCAAGTTAACAGATATCACCAAAACCAACCAGTATTTGATAGTAAATTTCAGTTAGCGGGACTGTTCTCCTTTGAAATGAAACATTCAATAATTCACTGCAGGATTCCATTTTATTAACAATAGCAACCTTTTCATACATTAGGTGTCTACCAATTGAAGTAGAGGAACAGATGTGAAGGAACATATCACTTATAACTTTGGAGGTATCACTTTTCATTCATCTCTTAGGTAAGCTTCACATATGTACACATTTTTTTTATCTTCAGTCCCAGTAAATGTCCTCTGTGATTAGATAAGGTCCAATGTCTGTTCCTTTGTTCTGCACTTTTCCACAAATTATGTTCATGAGGACTTACTGGACAATGAACCACTCATGAACTGAAAGGTTTTATGCTGTGCAACTGACCAAACCATTTTATTAGGTATCTGCACTGAAACTGACAGTCTATTTTCAATGGCCACTAGGACTGTCCAAGTTCATGGTAGTCACATTAGCTGGCAGCCCTCACCTTCCAAGCTGCTTCTTCTCAGAGTCCTTCTGAGTATTTTCTTAAGGTTTTTCCAATTGCTGCTTCAATCCGTCATCTCCATCTCTATGAGAATTTTTTTCCTATCTGAATCTAAATTACCATTCTCAGCTCTTCATCAGAAAAGTTGCTGGATATTTTTTGATGTCTAATTCAGATAATTTCAATCCTAAATGCTCACATACTTTTGGATGCTTTAATTCTTATGATGTAACTGGACTGATGACTTTTGCTTATCCAGTCAAAATGTTCTTTCATACTTTTTTATTAGCAATCTATAAAAGGGAAGGTGTGATTTCTCCCTTTGTTTTCTCTCTCTTGTGAAATCAAACAGAGAATCCTTTTTAATTGAAACATTTCAAACAAGTTGTAAATCAAGCAATATGGGTAACATAATCAGGGTTTAGCATACTTTCTGTGGTGACTCCCCTGGTTCTTCTCCAGATACCTCTCCAGATGTCAACTCAGAGGAAGATGAACCAGTTCCAGGCACGTCAGGAGGGAAGTTGGATAATGGCTCCAAGCAGCCATCTGAAAGTGATTTGGCTGAAGCACAGCTGCAGTAGGACAGTTCTGAGGCTTCAGGTGGGGAAAGCATGCAGCTGCAGCCAGTCACTAATGAGGAAAAACAACTGCCTTCTGCATTTAATCCAAGAACACGTAGGGCAGAGAAAAGGCAGGAGCAGCAAAGGTAAGCCAGATTACTTGAGAGGAGACAGCCTCACCCTTTTTAACCGGCTGCACCAGAAGTTGGCTATTTACCACAGCAGACAGATTGAGATGATGCTGGGAGAAACGGGTTTGTTTTCTTGCTGTGTGTTCTTGCCTTGAACTTTGGATCATGTCTCTTCAGCTGTTTCCTTTGCCTTGCCTTTGCCTGTGGATTTGCTTTTGTCTTGGAAGTTGCGTTTGCCCTGGAAACTTGCTTTGCCCTAGTGGACTGAACAGAGCTTTGCCTTGAGAACTAGTGTTGGCTTCATTGGGGTTGAGCTGTTGCTGGTGCAGAAAATTGCTGGGGAATACCAATTTAGGCCCAGAAATCTTAATAAGTCTCCTTACACTTTCCTAAAAACCACATTTGGCCAACACTTTCTTGGTCTAAATGCCACTGTCTTGCCTGTCATTGAAAGAAGATTGTGGCTTTTACTGAAGTCCTCTGAATTGAGTACAAGAAGTCATAACATTCTATATACACAATTTAAAAAAATCAGTCTTAATTATTCCACTATGGGTTCTTCAGTTTGCAAAAAAAAAAAACCTACTAAATTCATCAAAACATTGGTGATATCAGATTCTTATCATTAGAATCACCTCTTTTTGGTTTTACAGAACTCAAAATTAATTCAGGTGAGCTTAGCTTTGAAGGACAGATGGTGCTTTAAAAAGTCAGGAACACAGATAATGGGCAATTGATGGAGGAAAAAAACAGCAATTTCCTACTTTTTCACATCTGTTAGCAACACCCCAGGGACATTTCCTGTCTATATATGTTTCATCATTGAGACATTCCTTCACCATTACAGATGCAGACAGATTTCATTTCCACATGCTTTCCTCATCCTGTGCTCATAACACCACATATCCATATGCTTCTGTGGCTGGGTAGATATCCCACATTAACCTTCTCCAATGTGACCAGGGGAATACATGCTTTCATAAATATCTTCCCTTTCATTCTGTTTCTTCTATGAGTGATGTTCTGATAATGTTTCAGAACAATAAATGCAGGAATCGGTCTAGAAATTAAATAAGTACCTCAGCTTTAAGCAAAAGAATTCTACAGAAATTTATTATGACTATTGAGGACTTAATGATTATGCCATTGGATTTGAAGTTAATTAATAAAGGTCAAACTGCATAACTCTTTTTTTAAAAAAAAGAGCAATAGCAATAGCATTTAGGTTAGTACACTACCCCATAGTGCTTTACAGCATTCTCTGTAAACCTGACAATGTAGAGCAGGGGTGTCAAACTGCCAGCCCATGGGCTAGATGCATCATAGCAAAACTGCGCCCACCCCATTGCCAGCAATGGCAAAAAAGTTGCAATATGTCACGACATGTCATGTGATGTTGCGAGTTTGACACCCCTGGTGTAGAACATTATCTTCACATTTCCCCCAACAATCTCGGTTCTCATTTTACAGACTTCAGAAGGATGGAAGGCTGAGTCAAACTTGAGCCCCGTCAGAATTGAACCCCAGACTGTGGGCAGAGTTTTCCTGCAATACTGCACTTTAACCACATCATATAACTGGTCAGAGATACCAGTCCATTTCAAACACATAATTTTAATCACAGAAGAACAATAAGAAATTAGTTTCTGATGGGTTGGGGCAAGATGACACATTGTCCCCTAGAGGGATTGTTTGTTTGTGCTGTAGTAAAGCACAAGTTGAAAAATGTGAGACAATTGAAGCTACAGTCATGTTACTAAAAGCAAAGGTCTAGTAATAGGGAAGGAGGCAGAAATACACAGAATGGTGCTTTCCCCATAATATATTAAATCAGGAGGTTTATGCATTGCAGGAGCATCAGGAAGGAGTCAGCTGTGTTAATCATACACAGAACAAGTTATAATGTTAAACTAACTCTCTTCCCAGTCAGCTGTGGGGGAGGCTAAACCTTAGCTTTCTGAAGCTCAGGGTGAAGTACATTCCTATATCCTTTAGGTTTTCACGGTAATAGAAGTGATAAAAGGATCAGAAATGGTTGGTAAGTGGGCAGACTCCCGCTATCAGTTCACCTGATTACTTTGCTATCACTTTGTTCCCCCTTTTTTTGTTTCTGCTTTGCCTTGGGGGGAAATGAGAAAGAAATTGGGCAAGAAAGAATTTTTTTTGAGGGTCGGAAGAATTGTAGAAAGGATCAGCAAAAGATATCCACAATTGCATGCTGCTGATTGATGGACTGATTATGTGCCATCAAGTGATTGTTGATTCGTAACAACCAGGTAGATATATTTTCTCCATTGGTCGCTAATCTGGTCTTTGGGTCTTCCAATTACATGTCCTATAATTGTAATTGACTCAATGCACTTTGCTGGTGGTCATCCTCTTCATCTCTCCAACCTTTTCCAGTATTAAGGCCTTCTCTAGAGATGTTTGCTGCTGACGTAGAACAATGAACTTGGTTGGCTAGGTTAGGAAATGGCTTTATTGCTGGAATCAAAAGAATAAGGTTAGTATTTGTAACTACTCCCTTTTAAATAAATTTACTTCAGGATTATAATTTGCCATTCTGCTATGGACTCACATGAGGAAGTGCAAAGATCGAGAAGAAGTGTAAGTTACTTACTGGCCTAGATACAACCCACAAAATCTTGTGTCTGCTTTTATTAGTGCATTATTGAGTGAAAAAGAGATATGTCAGAAGATAAGGAAGTGATACAAGATTTTTTATTTTGTATAAGGCAAACCTTGTGGTTATCTGGCCAATATCTACAGAAAACCTGAGCCAGCCACAAAGAAATAAAGAGGTAGTGGTTTAACAGTGAACCCTTGAATTAACTTTCTTCTGGTTTGCAGATTTATATTGGAGTGTAATCCAATATCTGCCATACTCATTGTAGGAAAGCAATGAAATTTAATCTTCCCATTTAGGACATAATTTTACTTTTCAGTCTAATGCACAGATTTAATTCTAAGGAACTGGGAAGAATATAAATTATCTTTTGTGAACATTCAAAAGTTGTTTTACTTATAATGAAAGAGTGGACAAATTTAACTGGAGTTGGGAATAAGACATGATTGAAAATGTTTTTTTTCTTTTGCAAATTAAATTACATTCAATGGTAGTAGTGTCTACTAATATGGGATATTTTCAAATTTATTATTACTATTATTATTAATCAATTCTATAGCCTCAAAAAGAGTCAAATGCAGTAAATATTCAGTTACAATCCTTCTGAGTTTATGCACCAATCCAACATAATATTGGGAATAAATTATGTAAAGGGGTTTGACTGTATATTGGCTGCAGAATTCTGAGACTATTATTTATTTATTAAGAACATTTATAGGGCTGCCCAACTCACTCACAGTGACTCCAGATAGCTTACAGAAGTAAAACCTCAAATACAAACCCAATAAACTCTCATCTTCCACTTAAAGTTGCCAAGAGTGAGGAACACTAGACAGAATGGAATGAAGTCATGCTGACTTCTTCTTCTTTGGTCTGGGAGAAGAAGCCAGCAAGGAAAAGGAAGAGGAGGAGAAATGAACTTGAATATGCTCAGATCTGATCAGAGCTTGCAGAAGAATAGAATAGACTAGAATAGAATAGACTAGACTAGACTAGACTAGAATAGACTAGACTAGACTAGAATAGAATAGAATAGAATAGAATAGAATAGAATAGAATAGAATAGAATAGAATAGAATAGAATAGAATAGAATAGAATAGAATAGAATACTTGGAAAGTACTTGGAGGTCATCTAGTCCATCCCCCTGTTGGAGAAGGAGAGTCTATACCATTTTAGACAAATGACTGTCCAGTCTCTTCTTGAAAACTTCCAGTGATGGGGCATCCACAACTTCTGAGGACAAGCCATTCCACTGGTTGATTGTTCTTACTGTTAGGAATTTTCTCCTTACTTCTAGTCCCAGACGTGGGACTCTCATGATAAAGTTTCTTGGGTGAGAAGTGGAATGTCTTCAAGGAAAAAAACAACAAAGTCCAGCTGCCTTTTGAAAAATCACTTTTGGGACAACCATGACCTGGATGACTGAGAATCTCCAAAGACATCCTTAGTTCTAGGTTGCTTCTCTCCTTGGTTAGTTTCCATCCATTGGTTTTTGTCTTGCCTTCTGGTGCTTTGGAAAAATAGTTTGCCTCCCTCCTCTTTGTGACAGCCTTTCAAATACTGGAGCACTGCTATGACCCCTTCATTCTAAATCAGAATTCATTTCATGATGATCCTTTCCTTCTAAGCCAGAAACCCTTTCCATCAGGTGGTCAAGAACAGAGTAGATACATTCTGCCCTGGGCTTTTTAGTGTTCAAAACAATGTTCAAAACTAAGCAGATGCAGCATGAAAGGAGAGCAGAGAGCACATTCTTCTCCACACACAGAGGCAACAATATGTATCCACCCAGTTTAGATCTTCAATCATATAGATGTACACACACAAAGGCAACGTACATGGGCACACTCTGAGTAATCCTGGGGAATAAAGTCTGTATAGCCAACATATTAATTATATAGATAAAAATACAAACATTTCCAATATTTCCCCTTGTTGTAAAGGGGTTGGAAATAAGTCATGCTCTGCATGTTTTCCTTCAACAGCAACAAAAAAATTAAGACAGCAAAAAGACAGTCAATAAAAGCCTTCATTCAGGGTTCAAGGGGTTAATATTTGAAGTGCATTGGAAGCTCAATGCTATTCCATTGAAAACATTCAGAAGGATGAATTTTTGTTGTCATATTAGAAACCAGTACAAAAAATGACAGAACCATAGAGTTGGAAGGGACTTAAGAGGTCATCAACTCCAGTCCCTGCAAGATTCACTACACCACACCTGATAAATGACTATCCACCTCTGTTTGAAAATCTCCAGTGAAGGGGGACAAACCTCTGTGTAAAGTAACTTATTCCATTAATTCACGGGTGTCAAACCGCCACGTCACGTGACATGTCGTGACGTATCATGACTCATTTTGCATTGCCGGCAATGGGGTGGGCGCAGCTTCAGTATGATGAAACCGGCCCACGGGCTGGCAGTTTGACACCCCTGCACTAAATGATAGCTCTTATTGACAAGTAGTTCACACATATAGATGCTTAGAGTTGATTAGAGCAGTGTATTTGTAATAATAATAATTTGGCTTACTTTGGCTTGGAGTTCTGGAATGCTGCATTTTGGAGCATGAGGGTCTCTAATATACTTCCTAGACCTACCCCAGCCCTTTTAAATAAAAAGGGGCAAAACATTATAAAGGCTTACTGAAACCTTATGGGATTTTGTCATTCTCAAACTAGATGCGCCAGTTTTGCACAAGGCTAGAAGAGGCAGTTTCTGTGTTAGGCTGTAATGTTTGTAAGCTAAATATTACAAGACTGATAAGTAAAAAAAATACTGTTTATTAAATTATATTGATTGTCCCCCCTAAATGAAATTATTCATGATGTCTAGATCTTCTAATGGGCGAAAGTAACATGGGAAAAAAGAAATGTGAAATTGAGGAAAGTCAATATCACCAAAATAATTTGCTATGTATTATTTCAGCTTCCTTTCCCACTTAAAAATAAAATTTCTAGTCATTCAGTATAAATCAGTATAAAAAGACAAAATTGAACCACATTAGTAGGAAATGCTTTGTACCAATCCTGAAATATAGGATAAACAGAATAGAATCTCAGAGATGATTAAGGTTATCTTGAAATACTTACACAAAGATGCATCAGCTTTCATTATCCATGCAGATTAATCAAAGGTATCTGGATTTGAGTGACATACAGTACTATATTTTTTAAACACAGAGAAGCAAATGATTTGGAAGAACAATAAGGATAATACAAGATCTTGAGACCATTTTATAGCTAGTACCGGTAAAAAGAGTAAATTACTGTGCTGAAACTACTCTCAGGGCTCTTCAGTTGAGTATATTTATTGTAGCCAGAATGATATTTGATTCATAACTACTCTTGCATTCATTCCTCCATAGGGATGTGTGGGTAAAGCTGTGAAGATTGAATAGAATTTTGTTAAATTTTAATAATAAAACATCATTGTTGTAATGCCTACACAAAGTTGCTAGTCTATAAATATATATGTTCCTTCTGTGAACTTGGATACTGAAGTCCCTATGCTTTAAGGGCTGCTCTAGTTCACAGTATGGAATAGTCACAGTATAAAATTGTGGTTTTCATTTGTGAAAGCTAAAGTATATGCCTAAGTCAAATAATCATATCCATATTGCTTGTAAATCATAGAAGAAGCAAGCCCCATCAGCTAAACTTAGCTACAACAAAGAACTATGGAAAGTCTACTTCTCCTCATCATTGCTGTCATGATGATGTAATCTCTAAGTGATCAAGAGTTTACATTACAGAGAGAGATTCCATGGATTGAAGAAGCTCTCTCTGTAGTGAGCTCTTTCACCTTATTTGACAAAGCCTGGTCATTTACAAAAAGTCTGGTACATCGACTATATGTAAATGTAGTTTACTCTAAACAAGGGATGACAATTGGCACATGCAAGAAGCATGGGGAAATACTTTTCATATACTCCTGCTCAGTGCTTCTTTTGTCATAGAACGCACCGGAACAGAGTTCTGGCACCTTTTTTTGACAGATTTTCCAAGTTTTAAAAGTAATTTTTGAAAATTTGATGTTTAGTCCATGTGTACTTGAATTGCCCTGTCGAGCATAGCAGGTCAGCAGCAAAATCATTAAAATGGTGCATGCAGGCTGCTTGTGTATCAGGTCCAATGCATGTGTACTTTGGTTGTGATGGTGCTGCTTGGCTTGTGGCACTGCTCAGCTTGCGATTGGTCATGTGGTCACTTGATGAGTGCTTACTGCAGGCAGCGATTGTTGTCCTGGGCCTGCTGAAGAAACTCAGCAGGCCCAGAAATGTTGCAAACGGTCCCGGGCAACCTAAAAGCTGCCCAGGTCCAGACTGGTTGGCGCCGGTCTTTCACACAGGCGCAAGGCGCAAATAAAGGGAATTTATGATTGGTTGTTTGGAAAACTATAAAAGGCCTGCCTGGGCCTGTTGGGTTACTGAGTGGTAACGTGGAATGAATAAAGAAGAGCTTGGTTAACAACTTGTGTGTCGCTTCAATGCCGTGAACCCCAATACTTAAAAGCAACCATTATGTTTCGTTACACAACTGACATGTGTGAGTGTGCGTATAGTGATTGACTATGTGTGAAAGGTAAATAATTTCTTTATTTTAAAAAATCATTGGTGAATTGAAAATCTTTTCTAAATTTTTAGTGTAAAAATGTGACTCCAAATTTAAAAATGAAAAAAAAATTACTAATTACTTCACCACCGGTCCTGCTAAGAACTGAATGTATAATTTTTTAAATAAAAGATTAACAAGATGTGAGTTCCGGCACCTTTTTTCTTACAAAAAAAGCACTGCTTCTGCCCAACTATGTACAGAATAGTACTTGGTAACTTGCAGAGCCTCTCAAATAACAATTAGCAGCCCTCTTCCCTTGCCATGGAAACATTCAGGTCTCATTTATGCAAGCTTGGTTTGTCCTTTCAGCCATGTTCAAACCAAGGACAGGCAGACTTGGCATTTAAAAACAAGGTTACCAAAAGCCTGGTAATCTGGCTTGCAGGAAGAAACCAGGATTAGAAATAGGAGATTTATTTTTTCATTTGCCTCTAGGTCAACAACAGAAGAATTTGTCCTATTTTTGGAGTGGTAGGGAAGGTACAAATAGTTCAGGATACTTTTGTTGTCAGTCCTCAGGTGCTGCTGTGAAACTTGGGACATCCAAGATTTAATCTGAAGCATCAACTACAGAATGAAAGAAAAGCTTTGTGGTTCTTCTCCAAAAAGTGAAGAAGCTATTCTCCAAATTCAGGTACCATAATATATATTATGCATCTCAGCCAGACCAGAGGACATTTAAGAGGTTATTTAACTGAGTTATATTTGTTCCTATTTATTTAGTAGCAGTATCTTATCCTGGGTTTCTTCCAACCAAGGATATAAGTATATATTCAACTTTGAATTCTGAATTTCTTATTTTAGAGGAGTCTAAGATGTGGGTAATGGACCAAATCTGTCTAAGAATCAATAGTATTCAACAAAGATGGAGTAGTGGAAGATCAGAGTATTAATGCCTTCTGAAGGCCTCAATTATTCACAGAACTTTGCTGAAGCAATATCTGACTAGCAAGAGTAGATCCCTCAATAATTCATTCTTTGTATTTTTCAGGATCTTGAAAGTTCATCAACTTATAGATACCCCAATTTTAGCACTACTCATTTCATCTTCTTTCAGGTCTAGAACCAGGGTAGGCAAGGAATCCTAGAAACTCAAAGTATAAATCAACACATCTTCATATTTCCTGTGGCTTTACATCTTAAAGTCTTGCTTTCTGCCTTATCAGTGATGATCAGATTCCAGATATTCCAGACTCTTAGCCTACAGGTAAAGGCAATACATTATTCAAGAGCTCCATTACAGAACAATTTCCCTCATTGCTGATAATAGTAATCAGAAATGTCTATCTGGCAATTTGCAACTTGTTTTGACATTATCACAGGATATGGATAGTCTCTGATTGGTTACTTGTAGGAACTTGCATTATGATATAGCAGAGGATACCTGTCAAGCATTTTTTACAAATTAGGCTTTCGAGCAGCTAAAAGCCTTCTTTTTCTGTTAATATTTATTTGCTATGACTTTGCTAACCAGAGCAGCAGCTGGTCAGATTCTGTTGTAAATCTGAAAAAATAATGTGAATATTTTTAGCTAATAGCTAATTAATTAATCACTAATAATAAGCAAAATTATTCCATTGGTATATCATAATGTTCTTTTTAAAAAAGAACACTCTGGTAAATATGTTATATGTCTCAATTGGGGGGGGGAATACCTTTTTTGTCCTGTCCCATCTAAAATTGTTTTGGCCATTTTCTCTCTCTCCTCTTACATTGGACTTTAAACCATCAACTTCATTCATTCATTCAATTTTGTACCTTTTTTTTTCAACACAGGACACTTTCATGAACAGAGAAAGTGAACTGGAGGAGTGAACAAGTTTTGGTGAAGGGAAATATTTCGTTGTCCACTAGTTAATTCTTAAAATACATAATTGGGAAGTATACTTCAAAATCCAACAATGTATAGGGTTCACTGGTTTTAAAACTCTGTTCAGTTCAGTGTCCAGAACTAAAGTGTAAAAAAAAATTGAGTGAAATCTCATTTGAGAGGTCTTTATTCTCCTTGAACAGCTGCCTTTACAAACAATTTTGATACAGCATTAATGGGTGTTTTATGGCTCCTGTACCTACATTAAGAAAAGTGAAACCAGATTACAGCTTTGGCCCATCAAGCTTCAATTTTAATATTAACTCAATAGTAGAAAGAAAAAACAGGACATGGTTTCCATTCTCCAAATGTTAATAAAATAAAATAAAAACAGGAGAGTGATTTAATGAGTACACCAAGTGCACTTTCACAGTGGAACCCTAATAGTAAGAGAGAAGCTAATTATCATAAACCAAAAGTTTTTGTTAAGAGACTTCAAATCTTTATCTATTAAAAATATTATTGAACAGCTCTGAAGTTTAAATATCTGGGGCTTGTTTTTCATGACTCTAGATCATAGTAAACAGTAGGCCCCAGTTGTCTAGCCGAATATTGCTGCAATATTTGCATTTTCCTTGAACAAAAATGCCATATACACCTGAGGCCTTTAAAGGTAAAGACTTAGTGCAATATATTGGAACTCTCCTTGGCTTATGCTATAATTTATCTCTTTCTCAGAGGTGTGCCTATCCAAATTTCTAAGATTTACTGCCTAAGGTCTAAATTATTCAGAGCTGAAGATAGGATTTTGGTTGTTGTGTTTTATTTTTGATTAGAAGTTAAATCTAGTTTTGAACTTGGTCCTTTATACAGATGCCTACTAGTATCCATGGAGCTGACATTTAGAATTAAATTTTGTGTTTTTTGGCTTAAGAGTTTGATCATGCTAAAACAAACCTTAGAGGGAAGGTTATTAATATGGAACACTAATGAGTTAAAAATCATGTTTGCTTACATCAGCTAAATATCTTTACAGCTTAACAACTGAGGCAAAGGGAATTGTTTTTCTGTTATTTATTGAGCCCAATTTTAAAAGCTAATCAAGGAGAGAAGCAACCTAGAACTAAGGAGAAATTTCCTGACAGTGAGAACAATTAATCAGTGGAACAACCTGCCTCCAGAAGCAGTGAATGCTCCAACACTGGAAGTTTTTAAGAAGAAACTGGACAGCCATTTGTCCGAAATGGTATAGGGTTTTCTGCCTGAGCAGGGGGTTGGACTAGATGACCTCCAAGGTCCCTTCCAATTTTACTATTATCATTATTATGTTATACCTGAATGGATTGTACTATAATAATTAATCTTCTTTTTATGTAAAAGAAATGAATGAGTACAATAATCCTTATAATTTCCAGCAGGAAAAACTTCCAGAATCTTGTTTCATTTCTGCTCTGATTGTTTCTCAATGAAAGTCCAAATGTATTTTTTGTTATTATATAACATTTTTTATTGTTAGATATATATTTGTACATGAAACCCTCTGTAGGTTTCTTTTAATATTTTCTGTAAAATATAAACCCTGCAAGGAAGAAGCATGTTAATCCATTTTATACTTGACTGCATATTGTTCATTCCTGCAACTTTGTAGTGATTGTAAATGTTTCATTTCATGTTTCTGAAGATCTCCATCATTATCCCTTGCAAACAGCAGTACTGAAAGATGGTGCTAACAAGAGGTAGCCACGTTATCTCAACATTAGCATGCTAGTCAGAACTGCCAGAAGCAGCTTGGCAACATGTTATTCAGCAACAAGCTCCAAACTAGTGTAACATTCACTTTGGATGGGTAAAGATCATCAGGGAACATTTATAGAAGAGAAGCAACAAGTAGAATATATCATTTTGGAAATCAGGGGAACATTCAACATGGTAGCCTCATGTAAGAAAAAGCAGGGTTGGAGAAAGATTTAGTCAGACTCTGTTCCTCTGGAGATTTTTATCTAAGTTCAAAGGGCTTCCAAAATTATCTCCAGCCTACAGGATATTGTAGAATAGTTTATTCCATCATTTGTGTTGTGCATTGCATGTATCATTTTGCACTGTGGGTGGAGAGAATAATGTGTTGTGTATATTCTGCTGCTCAGTATGTTCTGTTTCATGTAACCTATGTTGTACAATAAATACCGGTATGTGTATTGCATGGATATTGTGCTGCACAAATAGGCATCTCCATAAGAGGGTTTGCATGAATTATATTGCATATTGTATGTGTAGTATTTTTCATGTATTCTACCACCCGACGTTAATTTAAAAAGAATTCCTGCAATTTTTTTTTCATGTAATGCTCTGGTTCTTCTGTTTTTTTTCTTTAGATATTGTGCTGAGCTAGGTATTTTAAATCAAGTTGAACATGATTTGTACATGTTTGTATATAATGCTACCTTATACTGCTTGGGGTCTCATTTTATTTATTTATTTGTCTCCCCTGCTTTTATTATTTTTACAAATAATTCAATGCTACAAACATATCCAATATACTGTCATGGTTCCAATAGATGAAACACATCAAAAGAACTTCAAGGCAAAAATTCTTCCTTAAAGAACATTTTATTCAGGAAACAAAGTATCAGCACTACGTAGTTGAACCCCAAAACTAAATTTCCATCCCACAGATACAAAGTAACAAAGTGCAATTCCCACCCCCAATAAGCTGTCATAAATCACATTCTCCAATTGGCCTAAAATGTGGGCTTTCTCCCCAGCTCCTCAGCCCGCCAAAATGTTATCAGTTCGTCCTTGGGTTCCCACAGAGCAGTATTATTATTATGGATAGCTGAACCTGAGCATTTATCCCACCTACCCACCCTTCTGCACCTAATTTCTAAATACCAGAAAAAAAACATGTTAAAAGCAAAGAGAAAATGGCTGCAATTTTCATCAGTTGTCAGAGTGGGAACATTCAATGTTTACAGTGTTGACACATTCCTTCCTCCTCTTATTTTCCCCACAACAACAACCCTATGAGGTAGGTTGGGCTAAAGAAAGTGATTGGACCAAAATCATCCAGCTGACTTTCATGGCTAGGGACTTGAACTCATGATCTCCTGCTTTCTAGCCTGGTGCCTTAATCATTAGACCAAGCCAGCTCTCATCTTACATCATGATAGGTAAAATGGCACAAAAGTACAATGTGAGAAGTTGATTATTTTATTTGTTTGATGAATTAATAGCAATAGCATTTAGACTTATATTTATTTATTTATTTATTTATTCGATTTCTATCACTTCACACTGTTTTACAGTTCTCTCTAAGTGGTTTACAGAGTCAACATATTGCCCCCAACAACTGGGCCTAAGCTAGTAATAGTTAACTGGTATGTGCTGAATGCAAAGTGAGCAACGTTTGTGCATTGTGAGTGATAAAACACTTCATATTATTTGCAAGAACAAGAGCTGGAGCATGCAGGGTGATGGGTGATGGGGCCATGCCACATGCATAGGGCAGCCAACATTCAGCTATACTGTTGACTGATTATGAGCCCCAAAGTTATTGTTGACTCTTAGCAACCATACAGAAAGTTCACGCTGATCAGTTTCTAACCTTGCATAAGTCCACTTACATAATAAGTCCACTTAACATTTTCCTATTCTCAAAATAGGAAAACATTTTTAGTAATTGTCTAAGTTATTGAACCTAGTTATTAAAATCACTGTGATTTTAAACTTGTTTTTTTTGTGTGTGTGTGCCCAATTCTCAGAAAATGCCTGGGCAAGTACCTACAGTTTTCCAGTCAAGGTTTTTCAGAAATGGTTCGCCATTGCCATCCTCTTAGGGTTGAGAGAAAATAACTGGTCCAAAGTAACCCACCTGGTTATGCCCAAAGCTGGACTAGATCTCAAATTCTCCTGCTTTCTAGCATCATGCCTTAACCACTGAACAAAGCTTTAATTTTAAACCACTGTTTGCCTAATCAAAGATACTACTCAATATGAGGCAGTGATAATTTAATATTTACTGTTTATTGTATTAAGAATCCATAGATTTCTGAAAAACTGAAGGCAGTGTATTTTGAATAGTTGTATTATCTTTACACTAGCACTACACAGATAGCTGAATATTTATTCCTCTGCTCTAAGTTTTATATTGATTTAGTGCTTGGAGTTGTGTGCTCTTCTTGTGCTTTTAAAGTGGCATTTTTGCTTAACAGTTGTGTTTTGATTTGTTATGTTTTATTATAGGTTTGACAATATTGACTTGCTTTAGCTTCTAAGCCAGAGGTCTCCAATCTTTTGGGCACCAAGGACCGTTTCTGCAGAGAAAGGTTTTTCCGTGGACCAGAGAGTGTGTGGTTTTGTGTGCTGCCTGCATCCCATAGATGGGACTTTGCTTGTTTGTGTGGACCAGTTGCTGGCATTCTGCGGCCTGGTACCAGTCCGCGGCCCGGGGTTTGGGGACCCCTGTTCTAAGCCATACAGATATTTTCTATTATATCTCCTAGTTGCATGTGTTTATAAATAACAAAACTATGATCTGTATATAGTTTTCCAACAAACTCAAAATGTCATGGATTTCATTGGAAGCTTCCAACATCAAATCAGACAATTGCTCTAACTAGTGACTACTAACAGACAAAACATTGAGCTATGATTTCTTTGGTTTAGTTTATTGAGTTGTGTGCACCCAATTTTTTTTTATAAAGGTTTTTATGTCATTGTATTGCACATACATTACCTAGTCAGTTGCATTAACAACATACATAGTAAATAAAACATGATTGAAAAAAATGTTTTAATATTATGTATCAATGTACCATTTGCTCTCCAGTTTTCAAAAAACCACAATTGTTTCTAAACTACAAATATTAGGCCCAAAAAAAAAATTTGCACATTCTCAGATACCCCTTCTTCCTCTTTTCAAGGTTCAGGCTCCTATAAAAAAAACTAATTATCCAATTGAATAGATTTTACACTGTATTTCCATCTATAAGGCTATCCATTTTTAGCATTATAATAGGATGGATAATTAGGGCTTAGCATCTCACACAAAATTCTTCATTAAAACTTTTAGAATATTTCATACTCCTTCTACTCTTTGAGGCATAAAAAATGTTATTGTTAAATATTTTGAATTATCATTGATTTCAGTAGAAGACATTTAAGTATGTCCATGAATCCTTCTACAGAAATCCACGGGAGTAAATGCAGCTTCACTTTGTCTGGATGTCATTCATTTTTGACAGAAAAGGGAACCAGACAATGCCAGCCTTTTGCATTGGTCTGTATAACAAAAACATCTCAGGAAATATTCAAACAGATAAAAGCCATCCCAAGGCTTAGGACCAAAAGAAGCTTTCCAATTGTCTGTCTCTTTGATTTTTCTTAGTGCTGCTGTTATATCTGAGATATTCTTTAAAAAGCGTGTGGTTTGTTTGTTTGTTTGTTTTGCAGGATTTTATGTTATTTTCATCATACATCCTCTGAAAGTCTTTCATTATCTGTTTGCTAGAGTTTTAATAATGAATGAATAAATATTTTCTCCTTCCTGGAGACAAATGAATCCCTTCCAAAGTCCCCCTCCACTTTTTTCTGCTACAGAAACATCAGAAATGAGCTCATTTTACAGAATGTCACTGTCTGAGTCCCCACTGTACAAAATAATCTATGTGACAGCAGAATCCTCCATATTTCTCTGCCTTCTGATTTGAAATTATTCTGTCTGTTTTAAGAGCCAGAATGGGGTCATGGATTAAGTGCTGGACTGGAAGTGGAATACTAGTTTCTTCCTTAGATATGAAACCAACTGGATGACTTTGGGCCAATTAATTTTTCTTGGTCCTAGAAGAAGATAATGCCAAACCACTTCTGTGGTGTTGTGTTGAAAATGGCATGGAGCTGTCCATCAAATGAACATGGTTGTCTTTCACAAAGGAAAAGAGGGAAATATAGACTGCAGAAGTCTAAGCCTTTTCCTTTACTTTTAGTCTCAGTACATACACTGCAGAACATAGACAAAGACACATTATCTTCACCATCACCATCCTTTTCTAATAAGAGGCTACCATGCATACTGTCTTGTTTATGATTCTTCTCTAAACTGAAAATTGCATGCACAAATCAATGTATTTTCTTTGTACAGTTTTCTTTTGAAGATGATATCATATCCGAGGTTTAACTGCAAATACAAACATGCAGACAATTTTCAGATTTGTTCATGTGTCCCTATTTTGGGTATCTTAACGTAGGCATCTCTTTCCAATTGCCTAAGCATCTTAAACTGAACACAAACTAGAGAGAACTGAACATCTTATCTCTCCCCTTCCCAGTTCTCACTATGAGTTTCAAAGTTGCTATTTATGGGTTTTCCAATTATCTAAGGTCCTATCCTTCATTAAAAAATAAACCCTCTTCAAATATAGAATTTCTATTTATTGAATGCTTAGAGAGTCTGTCAGTTCCTCATTATTTGGTTCATGTGCCATGCTTTGGTTATTGTAACATTGGTTGGAATCTTCCTCATAATGAGTTCTTTGAGTCCAAAAGATGAAATACCTCGGAACAATCAATGTTGGTTTTCAGTGTAGATTCCATAAATTATTTTCTGTCATGGTGGATTCAAGATCCTTTCCCTTTATCCTTAAAACTATTGCAGTGAATTCTGTTATTCATAAATAAATAAACAACCAGCCTTTTCTTCTCTTTAATCAGATGTTCTTTCTCATTGAATATCTGGTCTAGAATTAAATTTGAACAGTGAATTAGGTGGTCAAATTTGCTAATGATGCTACATTATTTTAGACTAATTCTAATTTGTAGCAAGCCAATCTTTCATGACAAGCAACAAATGTAATTAGTTTTTCTTTGCCTCCCTCCTTTACTTCTGCTTCTAGGATCTTTCAGATCTCATGTTGTTGTTTATTTTAGTCATATATATGCTGGAAAATTCCTTCTGCCAGATTCTGTTGCCTGAACTAAAGATAATTTATGAATCCTAGCTCTAAAACATTAGTCCCTGAAGACATCTTTAATAATACTTAACTTTTACTCCTTTCATTATGAGCCATTTATTGGCTCAATCCTTGGCTCTTGCTCCATTATTGGTAGGCAAACTGAAGAGTATTGGTAAACAAATTGATCAAATGCCTTTTGAAAGTCCAAATAAATTATTGTGTGCTAGATCAGCTTTTGTGAGAATCTCAAGAGAACTTTAAAATGTTATCAAGATAGGTCATATTGTGCAGAAGCCATGTTGATTCACCTTTAGTTGGATTAATTCAAAGACCTGATGATTTATCCTTAACAACATTCCACCAAATTTCTCTGAAGGAGCATTAAGGTAACTAACTTGTAATTTCCTGGAAGCTCCTGAAATGGTACCATAACAAGTTAGCCAATAATGTGATCCGAGAATTAGGAAAGTTTTAAAAGGTATAGCAAAGTCTTCAACTGACTTTTATCCTTTTCCTGGGTTCCAATGGCTTGTGTGTGCAGGTCTGTAAGCAAGAGATAGAGATAAAAACAGACAGACCAAGGGCGAATAATTATTTATTTGATAATTGATAAAATCAAAATTTAATTGAAATTTAATTGAAATTAGATAGATGTTTAACAAATGTTCCTAATATTCAATTAAAAAACATCCTTGAAAAGCTTATCCTTGACTAAGTTTGTCTTTAATGTTAATGTACATCTGTTTACTTTTACAAACGAGCTTGATTGTTTCCTCCCTGCCAGATCAGGCATCTATTACCTTTTGCAACAGAAAACTTAAGTTACCCAACATAATCAGTGCAGGTCATCTAGCAGCAGAATTTACAATAGGATAAACAATAAATGAATTTCTGTCTACATGGAGCTAAAACCTGGAAACTATTTTTTTTCATTTGCTTGATCAATACAAGAACTACTTGTACTAATGTTTTCTAAGCTGGATACCAGATTACATTAGCACTCAACTGCATAAAAGTTACTTAAGCACAATATATTAATATGTTTGTCTTTTCATTTCAAGAGTCATCAACAGGATGACAAGGGTGATATTATATACTGGTATTATATTAATGGATGTTGAAACAGGCTGACCTATGGAGTATTCTTGTACAGAAAATTTCAGTGAATGCTTCCATACAGAAACAAATCCACATTGTGAAAAACAGTATATTACATGGTCAGAGGGCTGGAATTCCTGGGGTTGATTATAAATTGCAAGAAATTGTTTCCAGGGTCATATTGCATATGCACGACGGCTGTATGAAGATTACTTTAGCCTTTGCTTCAGCAGTCCAGAAAAAGGCTCTCTCAGATTAAAAACAGTAATGCTTCCAGTATCAGGAAGATTTCTGGTCATTCAGCTGATGAAATCTCAATTTTCCAGAAAGGCACAATTGATGTATTAGCCACATTGATAAAGAGTTCCTTCCATCGGAACATACAATTGTACATTATAGCATGAGCTATGGGTTGGGTGAAATTGGATACTAGTGACCTCATTATAACTGAATATCATTTGCAGGCTGCAAGCTTGGGCTTTTTGTGATTTTAAATGTGCTGGCACTCTTGGCTTGTTTGATAATGAAAGTACATTAATGTTTATTATTTTTAACCTCTGTCTAGCTATCTGTTGCTTACAAGTGCTTTACAAATCTGCACTGGCCCCTTTCTGTGAACTGTTTAAGCAAGCCCATGTTTTGGAAGGCCCAGGCAGCTATTTTGAATATTGTTTCTGGCGGTCAGTATGTGCATATACACACAATACTTTTAAAGGGTGCCAGCAAAATGCAATGGCAGGAATATGCAAATTTAGTTGGAAACAGCTTTTGAAACAACTGTGTGAACATCAAAGAATGTGGCTGCTTCAATGATTTGAAGATAGTTCATGTTAACTACTTAAACGATGTTCTTAAATCAACATTTATTTAATTGTCACATGCAGAGCTTTTGCTGCATATTTTTGTACAAGCAGTGGGCTTTTGAATACTTGGTTTGCATGCCCATTCAACACACACAGCATTTCCCACAGGCTCTCAATGCTTGTACTACAATGTCCAGAATCTCCATCCTGCAGGGTCCTGGGCTCATCCCCCCAAAAGTGTGAAATGCCAGGTTGGAAAAGTTGCTGGATAGCAAACTAAGACTGAGAAGTTGAATAATGGAGATGCCTAGGTGAAATAACTTGCCAGCATCTCCTTATGAATTTATCACCAGCAGATCCCATGATGAATCACAGATCTGGACATAAGGTTAATGGAATATTTTCAGGTTTAAATAGCCTGCCTGTCTGAGTTCTGTTCTATATTCATGAACATACAAAAGTTGCCGTCACTGGTTTGGTGCTGCTTCTTACTGAATTATTCATTTAACTATTAAGGATACATATTGCTAGGTGGTTGACCTTTATGCCTCAACATATGGAACATAACTTTTGTGTTAGTGTACTTTTCATTAAGGGGGAAGATTGACAGCCTATTATGAGGGAAAGAATATCTGGATGATGTATGACAAAGTAAATGAAGTACTAATTGAAATCAGGAAATTTAGCATGGGAAAATCAATGGAGTATATACCTTGAAAAAAGAAATTAATGTTGCCTTGGAATTGAGAGTTATGGTATGCCATATACAACAGAGGACAGTGATATAACAATGATGCACAGAATCAAATAAATACTGATAGAGTAACACAATTAATTATGTTTTTTTAATTGGGCCTTTATGTGATGTAGTTATCCCTCATTAATTGTTAAACCACAGTTTATGATAGTGCATTGTGCTAACTCAGGCAAATTATTGTTTAACCATTAAATTATGATCAGTATAAGGAGCATCTATGTTGATTCCATCCAAAGAATTAATCTGAACCACAGTTTTGAATCCATTTGGAAAATAGAATTAATTTTAGATATAGTATGCATCTGAATATCAAAATGCTCTGATCTGATTTTTTTGAATCAATTTGGGAAAACATGCACATATGTAAAAGTTCTTCGCAAAGGGCTCGAGTTCTCACAACACCTTTGCACCTCTGAATTGGTTCCCCATGGACAGGGCAGTTGGGAGGGGTTTTGAACAATGGGTTTAAACCTAACATTTTTGTACGGGAACTTCAGATCCTGCCTGCTTTTCCTGCTTTCACTATCTCTCAATAAAAATTGCTTTTGAAATGCTGCCAGTTTCAAGAGTTCTGCTTTCTTGAGGGAATCAGCTGAGGCAGGGCCTTGGAATATGATTTGAAAAGTTGATTCAAAATTGAAACTGAATCTCCAGACTGAGGCCTTGCACAACTCTACTGAGCATGACTTCATATGGCAGGTGTATGTATGAGTGCATATGATACATTATCTATGTTATAAATAAATAGAATAAATAGTAAGCAGCCTGAATTCATTGCTGGAAAATCCTGTAACTACAAAGCAAATGAAATATTTCCATAATACAAGCTGGCCTCTGTTTATAAAATTTATAGAGTTCCTTCATTATTTATAGAATTTATAAAGTTCCTTCATTATTAGTATAGGATAAAGCTAGTACAGTACATTATGTCTGTCTCCTTCATTACACACCAATGCACCAAACAAGTTTCATGCTGGGTGAGATCATCTTATTATATGGACTTAGATGCTTCCACAGTGACAAAAGATGCTTTCTCTGTCCTCTAATGCTAAATTCATAATGTTTCCTGAATGTAAAAAGTAATAGTTTAACATTTCAAAAACAAAGTTGTATGATGTAAGATAAAATCTTTCTTAATCTGAGATTCAGCTTGCAAGAATCATATAGAACTCTCTGTGTTGTTTCTCTTGGGATATTTCAACTTCCCAGTCTGGGCCATACCCCTGGCATTTTCTGCTGGTCCCCTACTCAAATGCTAAAAACTCCATCCTTGCTTGGCTTTTTCTTTTCTTTTCTTTTCTTTTCTTTTTTTTTTTTGAGGTCACCCAAGATAGGCCCCATGCTACCATTTGCTGAAGATGGTACTATTTTACTACTCCAGCAGAGAAAGCTGGAAAAGGGGATTTTTGCAAGTATCCAAAGCTGCTTTCAAGCTATTCACATGGAAGTTTCTCACAAGGTAAAGGAAGCAACCCTACGACTCTTTAAATTCCCCAAAGGTAAATTACTTGTAAACAGCAGCTCAATTCAAATAGCCATATTCAGGACTAAGTGGCATATTCCTCTTAAGAAATCCATTTTGCAGGCTATGAATCGGGAAAGCATTTCAAGTGATTGTGGGTAGGAAGGACTGTAAATAAGCATGATTCTCACACTGTTTACTAGAAAAGCTTCTTTTTTCTTGTTACTCCTGACCAGGCCATTTAACTTAAAAGGATGCTTCTACTTTTGTTTGAAGACAGAAGATGCTCTAGTAGCCTCTCTATTAAGAACCAGGCACAATGAGGGCAGAATTAACATTCAAATGCACACTGCTCTCATTCTGGGGTTTTCTAAAGTAGAAGAATCGAACCATTATTCCTCCACCACTCAACATTCTCAAAGTGGGAGCTGAAAACATCCTCTAGTTCCCAGAAATTTCTGGAGCTGTGTTAGAATATGCAGGAAAAATATAGGTATTGTATACCTGCGGGCAAGTTTATTTGCGATCGGGCTTAAATTTTGAGTGGATAGATGTTATGCCATAGCTACTAATCTGTCTTCTTGGACTCAATACTCACTTCATTCTGACTTGGTACAAGAATATCCAAATAAAATTGCAGAGATTTCCTGATTACTCCTTCCTACCACATCTTGTTCCAACTTGAATTAATTTCCCCCAGCCAATTAACTTTTCCCATGTTTTATGAACCACTTACTGGAGAATTCTCTTCCATTGTCCAGAACTGAGACAAACTCCCACAGAGGCAACACAAAACAAACTTTATGTGACACTCCATTTCAATGTATTTTAGCATTAATACCCCCAGGGCTCAAATGGGAAATGTGAGAAAGGACTGTAGTTTTGGGAATACATATGTACCCCTCTGCACTTGAAGGCACTGGTTCAAAAGAGCAGAAGAATGACCATTGGATAATTGAAACAAAATCATGCATGTGCTGCTAGCAAAATAAAACTTGAAAGAAGGGTTGTCTGGGGTCATTTATATTATATGAAGAGGATATCATTCTGGACATGCCGGCTGCTTCAGCCATTGCATAGTAAATGGTTCTTAGATCACTTCAAAGTAAATTCTAGGGAGGCAAACTCCTACACTTGAGGAATGGATACCCTCTCTGGATAAGGAATGGGGGAGGTAGAGTCAGTTTCTATCTATCCCAATCTGCCACTTAGTCAGTAATTTATTTATTAAACTTCTAGATTACTTTCTACAGAATTCTTTAGGTAGGTGGTGTAAAAAAAGCATTTTAAACCCAAAGATACCAACAATAAGGTTATTTATTGGATTGCTGATTTCCCTACCATGGGAAAAGCCCTGTTCTATGTGATGGCCAGATTAACAGACTGCCACCAGAGATGGACATCTAGAGATGATTTAAATAGGCAGTGAGAATCTTACAGAGGAAAGCATGTGGTCAAGTCCAGGGGATTCAGGAATCTTAAAAGAGTAATCAATGAACTGAAAGAGACCTGGAAGTGACTTGGCAATTAGCCAAGGTTTGATGTACTGTGTATAGGATAGATTAGAGAGGAACCTATGAGATATTTACAACATTTTGTATTGTGGGAAGTCACCCCCCCCAGAGAAAGAAATATTTTTGGGGAATATTAAAAAGCAGAATATTTCCCCAAAGGATCTTAAAGGCAGAAACCAACCCCCCCCCAAATCTCTCTGCCCCAAACAGAAACCAGGTCTGCAGAAATGCAGATGTAATAATCTTGTCAAAAAGACTGGAGCCAGGAAACTGGGATTAGAAAGATCTTATGTTTTATATTTTATATCTTATGTCATATAGTATGCCTTATTTTAATTGTGATGCTTCTGACATGAATAAATAAACAAACAAAGCCTGAATAAGAGACAGATTGTCATGAAGAATATTTATGTGGTCTCTAAGAATCAACAACAACTTGATGGTACATCTATCAGTCATTAGTTTTATAACAGTTACCCTTAGAAGTAGACAATATAAACTCTCAAAAATGAAAGTATTTGGCAAAAAATGGCTTCATAGTTTAAAGGTATATATAAAAATATATTCAATATATCTGATTAAAAAAAAACCCTTTTGAGTCCCTTTGTTACTTCTGAAACTACTGTTATCCATATCTTCTTGGAACAAAATCGTTGCTAGTTTTGGATACAAACATATACAATGGTACAAATCATTTTAAAAAATAATATTAAGAAAAAGACAGAACTCTTTTGAGAGGATTTATGGATACCCTGTTAGAAAAGACTCATGGAAGTTTGTTTCTATATATACTGACTGCATCAAGATTGTTATATGCGCCATGATGGAGAAATACTGAAATTCCCACAATGGAGGAATGAATTGTGAAGATGACAAAATTGGCGGAAATGGTAAAATTGACCTGACTGGTCAGGGACAAGACAGTAATATCTTTTATAAAAAATGAAAAATAATCTAAAATTTACAGATGTTTTGCTGAAAATGGAAAAAAAAGTAAATGATGATTTCTGGATTTGATGTTTGAAAAAGGATTAAATGAGGGGCTGAAGGGATTTTTTTGTGACATGAAACAGGGACAACATGAGAGTTTGTTTCTAACTATTGAAAAGAAGGCTGGAAGTTGCTTTTTATATTTTTCCGATTCTTCTTTCTTTAACTATTATTCTTTCTCTTATTTTTTTCATATATGAGTATGAAAACCAGTTTGGTCTACTGAAGTGGTGAAAATACCAGGATAGAAACTAGGAGACTGTGAGTTCTAGTCCTGCCTTAGCATGCTGGGTGACTTTGGGCCAGTCACTCTCAATCAATTCATCTCACAGGGCTGCTGATCTGGTGAAGAGGAAAAGAAAGAAAGAGTATTAGGTGCCTTTAGTTATTTCTAAAAATAATAAAAATAAAGGTGGCATATAAATAGATAAATATTCTTTCCATTTGTCTTCTGCTTATGTTAAATTATATTAAAAAATTAACATAGGAATGCCTCTGAGTAAATATATCAATCTTGATGTAATATTCATTTTTAAAGCACTTATTTTTTGCTATAAACAGAACAGGATTTTTAACCACCAATTATATCATAATTAATATAAGAAATACAGCTTGTTATATTTATGTCCATAAATGCAAAAGGTTATTTTCTAATAATTATGCCCAAGTTTTCAAAAGATTTCACATAAAAAATGAAAGTCTACAACTTGCAATAGAAACATTAGAGTCTATAGAAAGTATTGGGGCTTTATTTAATTGAATAGCTTGATAAATTGATCAAAGGTTTGCGCAATTACAGTACATTTTGAAATACACACGTAATTACAGTATCAATGTGGCAGATATCATCAGCATAAATTTAAAAAATCATGTTCAGCTCCAGCTATACTTATACTTCAAATCTCTTCAATTTGTGCAATAAAGCAGGCCAATAGTTTCATATAAAATTAAAAATAAGAAATCCATGTAGGTCTATATTCTCAGTCATCATGGTTGTCCCAAAGGTGCTTTTTCAAAAGGCAACTGGACTTTCTTTGTTGCTCCTTGAAGACATTTCGCTTCTCATCCAAGAAGCTTCTTCAGCTCTAATAGAAATAAAGAAACTTCATAAGCTTCTTGGATGAGAAGGAAACGTCTTCAAGGAGAAACAAAGAAAGTCAAATTGCCTTTTAAAAAAACACCCTTTGGGAAATCCATGAAGGGCTCTGCAAGACATCTTTATAGATGTAGAAATAATTTCATCTATAATAATTCTGTGTGAAGAGCTAGAACACCACATGTTCATCCAATTAATTAGAACAAGTTAGAAATTCACATTTGCCCAAAATTTAGTTTTTAAAGCTTTAGTTATATCAACAATTTGTTTAAGAAATAAAGTTGAAACTAAATTGATAGATCAATAACATCTAACTTTGGATAACGTATCTTGTATAAAGTTTCATTTTTCCTTAGACTCAATAGTATATTACATAAATGGAAATATTTTTTAAAATTTATTTTATTACATGTGAGTCGTTGTATACTTTATCTTCATCGTCCCCATCCACCACCATCCAGCATCATCAATGGAAATAATATAACTTTGCCATAACTGTTTCCATCAAGAGGCCAATATTTGCCAATCTTTTCCCTCATTTTCAATTATTTGTTTTCTGTTTCATTGAATGTACTGGATCACGTTCCTCTTTAACATTCAGAGTATTTCTTCACATTCTTGTTGCATTGCTTTGTAAAAAAATTGATTATTTTATAATGACACATTAAACATTAAACAGAAATTGCAGAAACAACCATAAAAAACAAGAAAAAGAAATAAACACCTTCTTTATTATATTTGGGTGATGAGATGGCTCAGTGGTTAAGATGCTAGGCTTGCCAGCTGGAAAGCCATTATCCCAGGTTCAAGATAATCCTTGCCCCAGCTCCTGCAAACCTAGAAGTTTGAAAGCATGCAAATGCAAGTAGATTAATAGGTACCACTTTATTGGGAAGGTAATACCACTGCAGCATGATGTCATGCTGACCACATGACCATGGTAACATCTTCGAATGATGCTGGTTCAGTGGCTTTGAACCAGCACTGCCCCCTAAAGTCAGCTATGATTAGCAGAGTAAAACCCCCAGGGACTCCTTCACCTTGTTATTATTTTTATAATGCAAAGACATTAAATTAAAGTCAGCTCTCTCCTTGTTATAAAACATAATGCAGAGACATTAAAATGCTACCTAAAAATATGGGATGACATTTTCTTGTACTAATTGATGGTGTTCTTGGAATAGAAACAGTGCATGTATTTATCCTTTCATCTAAGAATTGAGATACTAAAAATAATTAAGCTAGAGATTGAAAAAAAATCTAGTTGTGAATGATATTCATATTTACCAAACTGAACACAGATATGCAGTATAAGCTTGCATTATTTCTCACTAAGAAGAATTCAATTTAGGTGAAATAGTGGTACAATTTAACTGAGAATCTAACAATTCATTAAGGTATCAAGTCAATGATTTAAGTGACTGATAAAAAAATGTTAAATGCACCTGTATAATATACCCATATAATTTGTACTTGGATTATGATTATTGATGCATGTAATACTTTTATTAAAACAATTAATCACCAGTATTGAACAAAAATCCTCCTGGAATATTACTACTTGTTTCACTATAAATGTTAAACACTGTACTCCTAGCAGAGTTTCAGATTGCACTATATATGTTTGACAGACATATTTTCTGGACAATTTAAATATCGCATAGGCCTGGGTGACAAAGATCAGCTAATAAGAAAACATCCCTTAGTAATTCTCTTTCTATTGTATGACCAAGAATGTTTTGTCTGTACTTTTTTTAAACCCATTTGTACCCAAGGAATTTGATAACTTCCTCATAGAACCCATAAAAGTGCAACTTCTCAAGGGGATATCACTCAAACTACAGTATCTGCTATTCTCAGTCAAACCTATGGGCAGAAATATTACCTTTAACTGGTTACTTTAAATGCGCTTGTGGAGTAAAATGAATTTTCAACTTTGAATTTTTCATGAAGCTTGTATTTCAAGAGTAATAGGCGCCTAGCTATCATGGAATTGGCAAGAGTAATAAATGCCTATATATCGTGGAATTTGTCTCACAGTCTAACTCTCAACATCAAATCAAAGGTAGACCTAAAGTCAATAAAAACAGCATATAATGCAGATCCTGCTCTTGCTTTATATTTCTACTGTCATATGTTATAGGATAAAAAGATGGTCTGTGAGGGACGTGATCAGTCCTAAAGCTGTTCCCTGCAGGTTGTTTTGTTTCCAATCTGTCCAACAATTTTGTGTTGAGTTGATTGGTGTACAGTTTGCTGATGATACTTACAGTAATAAACAGATTGGGCAATAATAAGCTGCTAAGTCTCTTTCCCCCTTTTGATAAATAGAGATTATTATTGATGTGCCCTGATCTTTTGGACCCAGTGCAGTCTAATCAATAAAAGAGAAGAGAGAGGCTAATATTGGAGTCCACATTCTATCCAGTAATAGTAAAAAAAATATGCTGGAAAATGAAATAAGAAAGACCAATCCCTTTTTATTTAGCCCTCAAACAAGCTGCATTGAAAACCTTTCACTACAGAAAGATCTGGAAGGATTATTATTCTCTTTGCTTTTCATTCCAGAAATTCCATTTGCCAAGATAAATGCAAAATACCATATTGAAATGACTATCTCATAATAATGGGACTGGGATTTTTTTGGAGGGGGGGCTGAATGAACATCAAAACCCCCACAATAAAGAATTTAAATTTCAAGCTTTTATGCTGCTCCCAGAGGGGGAAAAATCTCCTATACATTTTTTTTCCTGTGAGAACTGCTACAGTGCAGATGGATTTTTGGTATTATATGGAATATTGAGAAATAATAAATTATTCTTGATGGCGATACATAAATGGGCTATTTCTTGCTGAAAATCTTTAATTCATTCCAAAACTCTGTCCATCTGTAGCACACTGTTTATCCAAATTTTCCAGCTGAGCAATTCTTGTTTCACATGAATCAATCCACAGATTTTTCAATATTTAGTCTAATTTGCTAGAGTTATTTTCTGCATAAATTCAGTCATTCTAAAAGTTAGCAAATCATGGGAAAGGGCTCTGAAAGTGGCAGACTGTTAAGTTTGGCTCTTTCCTAATCATAGGGCTGGAAGTCTTCTAGTCCACCCTGTGTCCAGCATAGGAGGTCTTACTCTATCCCACAGAAATTGTTGTCCAATCTTCTCCTGAAAACCTCCAGTGATGGAGCACTCACAATTCCAGGTGGCAAGCTATTCCACTAATTAATTGTTCTCACTGTCAGGAAATTCCTCCTTAGTTCCAGATTAGATCTCCCTCTGAGGAATTTCCACCCTTGCTTCTTGTCCTGCCTTCAGGTTCAGTGGTGGGATACAGCCGGTTTGCACCAGTTTGGCAGAATCAGTAGCTAATTTTTTGTTGCCCAGGCCCAGAAAGGTCTTCCCGAAGCGGCATCCACACAGAGAACTGGTTGTTCACATATTTGAATCCCACCACTGCTCAGGTTCTATGGAGAATAAATTGGCCCCCCTCCTCCCTGTGATAGCCCTTCAAGTACTGCAGTGCAGTTACCATGTTACTCCTAGACCTTCTCTATGTTAGACTAGACATATCTAGTTCCCTTAACAGTTCATCATACGATTTAGCCTCCAGACTCCTTATCATTTTTGTTGCTCTTCTCTGCACAATTCCTAGGGCCTCAGCATCTTTTCTGTATCATGGTGACCAGGACTGAAGGCAATATTCCAAGTGTGGCCTCACCAGTGCCATAGAGAGCATATTTTATTTTGTGTTTTTGTTGTTGTCAAATTTAGCTGAAACTCTAGGTTGATCTACTGCCTGATAAACTATCTGTTCTCTATCAAACATAGGTGGGGGGAGGGGAACAGAAGCATTCACGGGGAGGCACAAAAAGTCAAGATGGTGGCTGTGACTATGGGATTGAAGCCCCTGTGGTGCACATCAGAGGGCAGGGTATTAATCATACAGACACAACCACTATCTTGATCCCATCTGCTGTTGGAAAGGGGGATTCTTTCTTTAAATTTCTCTTTCTCTTTAAATGTCCATGTTTCCTGTTGCCAGAATGGATTTAACAACCTTTTTTTGGGGGGGGGAAGCAAAAGCGATCTATTAATCTCCTGCTTAGCATCAATATATATATTTAATATGTTTAAATATTACAATATTTAAAACATGATTACATTTTTAAAGTGAGCATAAAAACTAACAGATACTAATACAGAAGAAAGAGGACAAAGAGGAAGAAAAATTGTACAGGAAGAGAGAAAAAAAGCTTCTGATTTCATTTGAAGCAAATGGAAATATAATTAGAAAGTTATCTCTTGCTCTTTGATAACAAAAAAGACTCTCACTTATTTCTGTTATCCAATTTTTTTTCCTAATCATCAAGACCACAAATTGTAAGTGCACACAAAAATCTGCAAGGGGTTTCCAGTCAGCCATAAATGTAGATGTTCTTTAATCCAGTAAGTTAATTTATCCATCTCTGCAAGTTCATCATCTTCCCCAACCATTTTCTGAAACACATTTTCCATGTTAAGTTGCCTAAAGCTTCTGCCATTCGTTTTTGCTACAGTTGCTTGTATCTATAATAAAGAAGCTTGTCTACTCAGTTCAAGTCCTTGACTACCTATAAGAGCACTGAGCTCCAGCAGAAGAATTATGGCAGGAAGCAGGGACAATGGTCTGACAGCTTCTTCCTCAGAAAGCAAAAAAGGTTTTGAAGATATGGAGCAGGATAGTGTGGTACAGCTCTATAAGAACCATTATAGAAAGTCTGTGAGTCGGTTTGGGCAAAGGTTTGATATTCCTGTTGCATGGCAATAATTATTTTGTACTTCCTAAAGATTCTTCAAATCTACCTTCTTCAGATGCAGGTTTGCTTTGCTGCCTTTTGTTCACTAAATAAACATGCAATGCAATTAACTCCACATGCTCCATAGCAAGCAACTGTGAGCAGCTGCTGAATATTTGTAACTTTCAGGGGTACCATATTATTTAACGCTATACACAAATACACCCAGAAACATAAAATAAATACAGACATATATAACAATTTAAGACTTGGTCAATTTAGGCTTCAGTGATAATATATTGTTCCTTTTATCCTTGTTTTTTAATAAGCTGCTCAGCAGCTTCAATAGAAAAATATATTCATAATCATTATTATTCCTGACATGAATCTTTTAAAAACATTTTTTAATTCAAATTGCTTCATGGCAGCACATAAGCCATGAATAATCTTTGTTGAGCAGCTCTGTGCTTCACAGGCCTTGGAAGTTTTTGCAAAAGTGGACTTAAATCTATTTGGCAATGATAGGAACCATATGCTATAAATTCCTCTAATGCTGAGACTATAAATTTTGCTTTGCTCCTACCTGTATTTTACAGCTGCTTCTGTTCTTTCTTTACCATTTTCAGATATTACTGGCATCAAGAAGGTGAAGGAGTCTGACACTTCCTGTCTGCTTTCCGTAATATGCAGAACAAATAAAATAATTGTGAAGAAAGACTTTTTCACAGGATGGGTTTGAGGAAATATGTTTCGCAATAGAGCCCTAGCCTACTTATGGAAATTATGAGCAGAATGAAGAGGAAACTTGTGAAAAGCAAGATTGAATGGTCTTATGATTTGCACAAGAGGTATATTAAAGCCAATTTATATCAGACTTCCTAAGGAAACTCTCACATAACTCATGACACTTCTAAGGTTACCCCATCACCAAAACAGGAAGCCATTTTAGGGAGGCAGGAACACATAATGTTGCTCAGCAGTGGCTGCCTTCCATTGCAAATGCAAATATCGGGCACATTGTCCTGCTTCTGGTTCTTTTCCTTCTTTCGTCACCTCAAAGGCTCCATCTATTTCGTGGCCTAGCAATTCATTACTTACTTCTTAGAGAAAAAGAACATACTCCCGTAATGGAATTAGTGGTTACAGTGGTCTCTGATATCTTTTAGAATTATCTGTAACAGTAATGCCATAATAATGTAATAGTTACCAAACTTGAGTTTTAAGCACCATCACCATCACTATCATCTTTCCCTGGTACTTTTCTTCATCTCTTTCTTTATTCAGCCACTTCAGCCCAGGGGCCACCTTGCAATGATTCAGCAACAGTCTGGTAAATTGCCTCAGGTCCTATGAAGTGGATAATTCTGCCATAATTTAATTTTCCCAACTGAGCTGATCTTTAGCTTCCCACTTACTCAGTTCCGCTGTCAGCCTCTAAACTGTCTGAAAATCAGACAGTGCTGTGACTGTCTTTAAAACCATCATTACTGTTTTCTAAATATTATGATATTTTGATTCAAATGGCAAACCAAAGTACTTTCAAGACTTTCCCAAACAATACAAGATATGAAGGGAGGGATCTGATAATTGTTGGTCCATTGGAAAGCTCAGCTTATTTGGGGGAATTCATAACAACATTTAATTCTACATTACAGTCAAAATCCTATAAAACCTCATATGACATTAAATAATAACACCGAGAATAATGTTATTGTAAAACACACTAAGGGATTAAGGATGGCTGAACATTTATGGAAAACGGTAGCCCCCACAACAGACATCAACTCAATTGAATGGTAGAAATGTCAGCATTCAGTGTTGTGCATGACTTGTTGCCCCATCCAGTCCCTTTTTGCCCCAATTCTCCATGGATAACTTTGAGCCAGTTTTTCTTACTTAGCCCAACCTTCCTCATGGAGCTGCTTTCAGGGAAAAAATGGGAGGGATTGCTGAAGATGATATATTATGGTGGAAAGACAGGCTATAAATATAACAAATACAAGTAGTCCTCTATTACAACAGTTCATTTACTGATGGTTCAAAGTTACAACAGCAATGAAAAAAAGTGACTTATGATCATTTTTCAAAATTATAATCATTGCATCATTGTTATGGTTACATGGTCAAAATTCAGATGCTTGGCAAATGACTCATACCCGTGTTTCCCCAAAAATAAGATTGGGTCTTATATTAGTTTTTGCTCCAAAAGATGCATTAGGGTTTATTTTCCATTTAGGACTTATATTTGGGGAAATATGGTACTAAATGTGTCCGTCTGGCTGACAATCTTAACTGGGGGTTATTTTGGGGGTGGGGCTTATATTATGAGCATCCTGAAAAATCACGCTAGGGCTTATTTTCCTGTTGGATCTTATTTTTGGGAAAACACGGTATTTATGCCGGTTGCAGTGTCCTAGGGTTGCATGATCACCTTTTCCGACCTCTTGACAAGCAAAGTCAATGGGGGAAGCCAGATTCACTGAATAACTGTGTTACTAACTTAACAGCTGCAGTGGGTTCACTTACCAACTGTGGCAAGAAAGGTTACAAAATGGGACAAAACTCATTTAACAACTGTATTGCTTAACAACATTGCTAAGTGCTAAGTAAAATTTTTGGCTCAATTGTCTAAAGTTTCAAATGCAGCTTTGTGATGTGAAACACAGATTTAGTATTTGCGTTTCAGATTGTAGCAAAATACTTTATGTGGAGAATTGAAAAGTCACAACTCTGTGTGTGTGTGTGTACGTACACACACAGACACACACACACACACACACAGAGAGAGAGAGAGAGAGAGAGAGAGAGAGAGAGAGAGAGAGAGAGAGAGAGAGAGAGAGAGAGAGAGAGAGAGAGAGTCCTCGGGTTTTGACCACAATTGAACCCAAAATTTATGTTGTTAAGTGAAACATTGGTTAAGTGAGTTTGCCCCATTTTACAACCTTTCTTGCCACGGTTGTTAAGTCAATCACTGCAGTTGATAAGTTAGTAACCCGGTTGTCAAGTGAATCTGGATTTGCTTGTGAGAAGATCACAAAGGGTGATCACGTGACCTTGGGACAGAGCAACGGTCATAAATATGTACCATTTGCCGAGCGTCTGAATTTTGATCACGTGATCATGGAGATGCTGCAAAGGTCATAACTAGGCAAAAGGGTCATAAGTCACTTTTTTCAAAGCCATTTTAACTTTGAACAGTCACTAAATGAACTGTTGTAAGTCGAGGACTACCTGTATTTTATGTTATAGGATGCGATACACATTATAAAGGGAACAGACCCTTGATCATTTGTCACTCCACCTTTTTTAGTGTCACTGCCAAAGATCATCCTCATTTCAGGCATGTTCTTCTCATCAGGAAACTTAAATAGTTTATGTTTATGTTTATGTTTATTCGCACTTATATGCCGCCCCTCTCCGAAGACCCGGGGCGGCTCACAACAAAAACACAACAATTTTAAATCAACCACATTCATACCCCACACAAACACAATCAATTCACAAGTACTGATGGCGGGACACTCTTAGGGCCAAGGGGCAGAGCTCAGCTCATATGCCCCAAGCCTGTCGGCACAGATGTGTCTTCAGCCCTTTCTGGAAAGCTAGGAGGGAGGAAGTAGTACGAACCTCCGAGGGAAGCTGGTTCCAGAGGGCAGGGGCAGCAACGGAGAAGGCCCTTGCCCTGGGTCCCGCCAGATGGCATTGTTTAGCAGATGGGACTTGTAGGAGGCCAACTCTATGCGCCCTAACCAGTCTCTGGGATTCATGAGGCAGGAGACGGTCCCGCAAGTATCTTGGTCCATTGCCATAAAGGGCTTTATAGGTCATAACCAACACTTTGAATTGTGTTCGGAGACCAATTGGTAGCCAGTGCAGCTCACGAAGAGCTGGAGTGATATGAGCATGTCTTGGGAGACCCAAGACAGCTCGCACGGCCGAATTCTGGACTACCTGCAGTCTCCGGACATTCTTCAAAGGTTGCCCCATGTAGAGAGCATTACAGTAGTCGAATCTCGAGGTGACAAGGGGATGGGTGACTGTGAGGAGTGACTCCCGATCCAAATAGGGCTGCAACTGGCGCACCAGGCGAACCTGGGCGAATGCTCCCCTCGCCACAGCTGAAAAATAATGTTCCAAACTTAGCTGTGGATCGAGGAGAACACCCAAGTTGCAAACCCTCTCCGAGGGTTCCAGACCAGCTTTTCTTTTGGTTTAATTAATTAAAATTAATGCCCCTGTTGTTTAACATATTAACAAAGGCTGCTGTACATGAAAAGCAACTGGCATAAGGAGATTGACAATCACATAAAATTGGCAGATTGTATTTAGATATTGATTATTCTCCCTCCTTCTCCGCCTCTCATTTACATACCATCAGCATCAAAAACCATTTTGGTTGCAAAAATTTGATAAATCACATATTTTGTGCCCAGTTGGGAAGTTGGGAGAGATGAATGACAAAGTTGCCTCACATTTCTGAACGTTCCTGGCTTACTACAGTGTGATAAATGAATTCTCCCCACCACCCAAAAATACAAAGGTCAGGAGGAAATTTTTAAAACAAAATTCTTCTGTAAGAGCAATCAGATGTTTTCCCGTTTTATATACAAAGAGCTGAAATACAAACCTCAAATGATTACATGGCTGAGGACACCATGCTCTGTTGTTATATATCCATCCCACCCAACCCAGGATATTTCTGCTCAGAAGATTAGGAATATAGTATGGACTGAATACTATATGTGTTTTTGAGGTTATTTTTTTTACCCCTCTCTCTTATAAATCTGTTTCAATTCCAACTGTGACAGCATAACTTTCCTATGATTAGAAAGAACCAGAGGAATCTTTCCAAAAATTTTTTGTTCTAGCCCCTCCTTTAGGCTCATCTTGTTGAAGGCCATTTTGTGCTCATGTCAACGAAGTACCACTGCAGGCCATTTTGTGCTCATGTCGTTGAAGTACCACTGAAGGCCATTTTGTGCTCATGTCGTTGAAGTACCACTGAAGGCCATTTTGTGCTCATGTCATTGAAGTACCACTGAAGGCCATTTTGTGCTCATGTTGTTGAAGTAATACTGAAGGTCATTTTGTGCATTCAAAGATATCATTTTTTAGAACAGGAGCTGTCTGTAGAAAACCACCCCCCTCATCATGGTGTATAGTCAGCCCTGAATTTCAATTGTCATCTCTTTATCTTGACAAGATTCTCAACTTCATAACCTACAAGTTAGGTAAGTGTTATTTGAAGAGAGGGGAAAGGAATCATATCAAACCTACAGAATTAAATTGTTAGGAACTAAATGTCTCCCAGCAATTCAACTGGAGATCCCATCACATATGTGTTTAGTTTGCTCACTGCAAGTCTTGCTGAGAAATTGTTCTGAGTCATTCTGAATGTTTCTTTTGTCAGTGAGAATACCTCTTCCTGCCTGCATACTAAGGGATTCTGAATGATTGTTTGGGTGATTGTAAGCCACCTAGCGTTGCTGTGAGTGAATAGGCAGCTATATAAATTTCTTAAATAAATAAATAAGATAAATAAGTAAAACAAGTGAATAAACAAACTGTTCTGTTCATACAGCTCTATGTAATCTCATATAGCTCTATGTAACCCTAACTAGAGAGCATGTATCAGTATGTTAGAATATCTGGCAGTTATTGGGTTAAATGCTGATTTGTTAATTAACAAATTTGTTAATTTGTTAATGGGGTGAATTGCACTGAAGTACCCACAAATGCAGCAGAATGCACCCAGTGGCGCCTCCACCCACAGACAGCACCTCTGAAGCTGATCTGCAAGTAGCGACCCCTAGTGGTCAAAATGAGAAGTTCATCTAATTTGCTTCAAAATAGCTAGGAAGAACACTGAACCTGTCCTAGCCATGGCAGAGCGTCTTATTGATTTAGATGAAGGGGTTCAACCAACCAAGCCTACATGAGACACCCTAACCAGCCGGTCAAGGAAAAATGCTGCAAACAGCCAACCTTGACCCACACACAGAGGCTGAAGCTCAAGCCTCAGCGAGGCCAAAGATGTCTCAAGTGCCCTATGACCTGAGGCAACAAAGAAAGCTTACAGCAGCCATGCACTCACATCTGATAGAAAGATGGGAGTCGAACTACAAGCACCATGAGAGATGCTGGGAGAGATTACACAAATTCTACCAAGAGCCTAACAAGGAACTCTCCCCCAAACGTGTGCAAGCAGTGGAAGGAGATAAGGAAGATGCTCTTGCTCAATGGATGGACTCCGAACAGCAACTCAAAGACATTCAGGCACAATTAGGAGATCCAACTTTCGATGGCAACATACACAGCCTCAAGCTACTCAACAAGGAGCGTAAGAAGCTTCTAGAGAGCCCACAACATCTTCCAGAGCCTGAACCTCACTCGAGAGACGGACCAGTCGAAAAGGCCGAGTCTGAAGTTTCCCGCCATTCACATGCACCATCCCAACAGTTGCATGCGGCTCCATCTCATGTGTCTGAAAAGGACTCCTCTTTTCGCCATGTATCTGTTCTGTCTGGTTTCTCTCTCAGCTCATTAAAAGCGACGTAAATGTCTTTAAGAGATTTATTAAACACATTTCAAAAGGATTCATTTCAAAGCCAACTGTAGACATGTTGCTGGCAAAAACATCTAAGACTAAAATATTTACATTTAGATTACAACAAACTCTTGCCAAACCTCCCAATTACTCACTCCGTCTTTATCACAGTGTCCGATACTTCATTATCCTTAGCTAGGTTTTCAAAACATCAGACTTTCAAAGCATTGCACAAGTTTCCAAACCTCTCATTGATAAACGTTGCCCGTAGCAAGGGCGTAGTCTACTTCCCCCTTCTAATATAGTGTCCGATACGTCACTTCCCCCCATTACTTCCTTTTTCCAATTAACTGACACCTTCGCTTATCAAACCTTCTGAACCTCGGATCAATCCATTGCTCGTCTTGCTCTAAATCTGAGTCATCAGTTAGAGAGCCTGAATCAGAATGCATACAAAACTCCTCATTGTCTGATTCGGCTGTCGGGGGGGGGGGAAATACCCAGAGGGGCCGGCTTGTGCTTCCTCATTCTCTGATATGTCATCATCCAGTCGTGAGACACCCACAACACTATCCCCCCCCGCAGGCCCCTCCCCCGGGGGCCGTCGTAAGGGATGTGGTTTGGAGGGAAATGCAGTATGAAAATCCCACTTTAACTCAGGAGCCTCAAAATCCTGAGCATCTACCCAAGAGCCAGCGGAGGGCCCACCCCTGGTCCAATCAACCAAATATTGGAAGCGGTCGTCGAGCCATCGGGAATCTCGGATGCCGGACACCTCCAACCGGGAAACAGGAACTTGAGCACGGCGAGCTGTCGGGCCCGGATCAGGAGGTCGAAGCGGAGAATCAGGGTTGACAGGAACAAGCAAGGAGCGATGAAACACGGGATGTACACGAAAAGACCTGGGCAAAGTCAAACGATAGGTCACCGGATTGATGACCGTCTCCACAGGGAAAGGACCCAGGAAACGTTGATCAAGCTTGCGGTGAATTCTCCCTGGAAACAAGTACTTGGTGGAAAGCCAAACCCGATCTCCAACAGCTAACGGCGGCGTGTCGCGACGCGAGCGGTCTGCAACCCGCTTGTAGTCTTCCTTGGCTTTAGTCAAGTGCTGCTTAACCATCTCGTGGACTGACTGTAGTTCGGTTAAATAGTCCTCTGCAACTGGAACTGGAGAATCGAGGAGCGTGAGCGGGAAAAATCTGGGATGATAGCCGTAGTTGGCAAAAAACGGAGTGGTCTGAGTGGAAGTGTGCTGAGAGTTGTTGAAAGCGAATTCGACCACAGAGAGATATTTGGACCAATCGTTCTGTTGGTCGTTGATGAAACAACGCAAATACTGCTCCAGGATGCCAATCACTTTCTCTGTACCCCCATCAGTCTCTGGGTGATGCGTGGAGGCTAGATTAACTTGGACTTGAAGCGCAGACATGAGTTCTCTCCAGAACTCCGAGGTGAACTGGGTTCCTCGGTCGGACACTATTTTGTCAGGCAAACCGTGTAGCCGGAAGATATGTTGAATGAACAGCTGAGCAGTGACCTTGGCTGTTGGTATTCTTCGGCAAGGAATGAAATGTGCCATTTTGGTCAGCATGTCCACTACTACAAAGACAACGGTGTAGCCGGCAGAAACAGGTAGACAAGTCAAGAAGTCCATGGAAATAGCTCCCCAGGGTCTCTCCGGCGTGGGTAAAGGCTGTAATAATCCCGGAGGGGCTCCTGTGGCATGTTTTGCCTGACGGCACCGTACACAGGAATTCACATAGGATTGCACATCATGGCGAAGTCTGGGCCACCAAAAAGTCCGAGACACTAAGTGCAGAGTCTTAAAGAAACCAAAATGACCTGCCGCAGGGTTATCATGGCATTGAGTCAGGATGAGACCCCGGAGTGGGCCTGCTGGAACATATAACAGGTTACGGAAGCGTAATAGTCCCTCGGACAAGGTCCAAGGTGAGTCGGGACCCACTTCTTGTCTCTTCCGTATTGCAAAGTCATCTAGTTGTTGCGCTTCCCGAATCTGTCGTCGTAGATCTACCGGATCATGCACGGCTGCGATCGATTCGATAGGCAGAATGGTTCGAAGCGGTAAGGGATCCTTGACCTGTAGATACTCAGGTTTACGGGACAGGGCATCTGCTCTTTTGTTGTACCCTTTCGGAATGTAGGTGACTTTGAAGTTGAATCGAGCGAAGAACAAAGACCAACGGATTTGACGTTGATTCAATTTCCTGGCAGATTGCAAAAATTCCAAGTTTTTATGGTCAGTCCGAACTTCGACTTGGTAGCGGGCTCCTTCCAGGTGGTGTCTCCAGGTCTCAAAAGCAGTCTTGATGGCCAATAGTTCCTTTTCCCAAAGGTATAATGGCGTTCGGAGGGACTCAGTTTCCTGGAGTAATAGGCACACGGGAACAGGGGGCCGCCATCTTGGCGTGTTTGAAGTAGCACGGCCCCTACTGCAACATCTGAGGTGTCAGCCTCCACTACAAAGGGTCGACAAGGATCTGGATACTTGAGAATGGGTTCCTGAACAAAAGCCTTTTTGAGGGTCTGAAACGCCTGTTGCTCGGCATCGCCCCACTGGAACTTAACGCCTTTCCGTAACAGTCGAGTAAGGGGCGCAGTCAAAGCAGAAAATCTCGGAATAAATATCCTGTAATAGTTCGCAAATCCCAAAAATCTTTGGACATCTTTTGCTTTACATGGTGGTTGCCAGGTTTGCAAGGCTTCAACCTTGCCAGGGTCCATGGCGATGCCTTGTGGAGAAATCACATGTCCCAGAAACTCAATGGTGGTTTGATAGAATTGACATTTCTCTAACTTGGCGTAAAGGTGATGCTCCCTCAAGCGTTGCAAAACTCGCCGGAGATGCTGAAGATGAGTGGCTCGTGACGGGGAGTAAATCAGGATGTCATCGAGGTAAACCACCACAAATTGATCTAATAAATCCCGGAAGATGTCATTCATGAAATGTTGAAAGACGGCCGGAGCATTGGTGAGTCCAAAGGGCATAACGGTATACTCAAAATGACCATACCTGGTTCCAAACGCGGTCTTCCACTCGTCCCCCTCTCGAATGCGAACCAGGTTGTAAGCACCCCTTAAATCTATCTTGGTGAAGATGGTCGCTGATCGGAGACGGTCCATGAGATCAGGAATCAAAGGCAGAGGGTACCGGTTGCGCACCGTGATGGCATTGAGCTTGCGATAGTCACAGCATAGGCGTAAATCTCCGGTTTTCTTCTTCACGAATAACACAGGAGCTGACAAAGGCGAGGAAGAGGGACGAATGAAACCCCTGGCCAGGTTTTTGTCCACAAAGTCTTTCAATGCGGCCAACTCGGGTTCTGACATGGAGTAAAGGCGTCCCCTTGGGAGCTTGGCATTTGGTAGCAAATCAATGGCACAGTCATATGGTCTATGCGGAGGCAATTGGTCTGCCTCTTTCTCATTGAATATATCTGCAAAGTCCGCTAGATCGGCCGGCAAGGTGATGTCAGGGTGGGATGGTAGCTGGGCTGCACAAACTTGGCGTACGTGGTCTACGCATTGCAAACTGGGAAATGAAACAAAGTTCTGGGACCACACCACACAAGGATCATGGGTTCTCAACCAGGCTAAGCCGAGAACTAAGGGGAAATGAAGTCCCTTGGTAACATAGAATTGGATGGCTTCTTCATGTTGTCCTATGACCAGGCGTATGGGCTGGGTCATAAATTTGATCGGTCCAGACAACAACTCACGACCATCGATTGTCTCAACCAACATAGGCGGCTTCACGGAGCACAAAGGTATGGCATGCTGACGAGCGAAAGCTTCATTCATGAAATTGGTGGTGGCTCCAGAATCCAACAAGGCGTGGGCCGGAATGCCCGGGGCATGATTTCCCAGAAGTATATTGGTTGCTAGGATCAGATGTCTCGGAGGACCGGGGTCGTTGTCTGCGGAACTGGAACTGGGTTTGGCGCCTGCCCGACCCAATGTTTCCATTAGGCCGGGCTCTGGCCGTTTCCCGGCAAGGTGGCTTGAAACTGCTGAGTGGGAGGCCGAGCTGGAACAGGAGTAGGACCTGCCGTACCACGTCTTTTCTGGGGGCAGGCCATGACAAAGTGACCCATCTCTCCGCAGTACAGGCACAAGCCCTCAGCTCTCCTTCTTGCCTTCTCAGCCTCGGTCAAACGAGATCTGGCTGCACCAAGATCCATGGGCTCATCTCTGGTCATGGGTGCAGGGCGCCTCTCAGTGTAAGCCGGCCCTGTTTGGAAAATACGTCTGGGTGCCGGGATAGGTGGAGTGATAGGTAGGGTCTGGAATCCTCTGCGTGGTGCAGGAACTGGCTTGGCACTTCCGGTGACTGGAAACATCTGTTTGACCAGGCGGGCATCCATGGCTTGCGTTTGTGCTTCAATAGTCAAACAATGTTGGTATAATGCATCCAGGGTTGTGGGTATTTCAGTAACTTTCAATCCATTCAAGATCTGGGAAGACAGACCATCTAGAAAGGTTTCCATGAGAGCCTCATCATTCCAATTAATTTCTTGAGCTAGGCGGCGAAAATCTGATATATATTCCGCTACGCAGCGCGATCCCTGACGTAGCTCGCGTATCCGTCGGGTGGCATTTTGTCTACAAAGGGGGTCAACAAATTCTCTTTCCATCAGCTGGCAGAATCCTGCATAATTGCGCAGAACAGGATCTGGTCCGTCTATCAGAGGAGACGACCAATCAGCAGCTGGCCCAGATAGTAAACTTAAGATGAACGCTACTTTCGTTTCATCGAGCTGGAAATCTGCTGGGGCTGAGGCAATGAATGTTTTGCATTGGTTTAAAAAAGCTGGAAATTTATTACGCTCTCCAGTAAACTTATCAGGCAAGGCTAAGTAACATCTGTTTCTTCTGGGAGGGGGGGCTGGAGCAGGTGCTGCTGCGGCGTCTTGAATTTGCTGTTGCAAATGTCCAATTTGTTGCTGGAGATTTTGAACTAATAGATGCAGAGCCGGGTTAGCAGCCAGGAGTTCCTCCATGACGTCACTGAAAGCTCGGATTAATTTTCGTCTTTTCTGTTTTAAGTGGCTACGGGCAATCTGTTCTGTCTGGTTTCTCTCTCAGCTCATTAAAAGCGACGTAAATGTCTTTAAGAGATTTATTAAACACATTTCAAAAGGATTCATTTCAAAGCCAACTGTAGACATGTTGCTGGCAAAAACATCTAAGACTAAAATATTTACATTTAGATTACAACAAACTCTTGCCAAACCTCCCAATTACTCACTCCGTCTTTATCACAGTGTCCGATACTTCATTATCCTTAGCTAGGTTTTCAAAACATCAGACTTTCAAAGCATTGCACAAGTTTCCAAACCTCTCATTGATAAACGTTGCCCGTAGCAAGGGCGTAGTCTACTTCCCCCTTCTAATATAGTGTCCGATACGTCACTTCCCCCCATTACTTCCTTTTTCCAATTAACTGACACCTTCGCTTATCAAACCTTCTGAACCTCGGATCAATCCATTGCTCGTCTTGCTCTAAATCTGAGTCATCAGTTAGGAGAGCCTGAATCAGAATGCATACAAAACTCCTCATTGTCTGATTCGGCTGTCGGGGGGGGGAAAATACCCAGAGGGGCCGGCTTGTGCTTCCTCATTCTCTGATATGTCATCATCCAGTCGTGAGACACCCACAACAGTATCCAAGGCACATTCCAGCATGTCCCAACAATCGCATGTCACAGGCACCTCCTGCCATTTGAAAGCTTCTTCTCGTCACAGCCAAGCATCTCGGGACTCAAGGGCAGAGAGCATTACCGCCTAACTCACACAAGCACGAGTCAATACCGCAAGGGCTGAAGCTGCTGCACAAGCAGCAGCAGTAGAAAAACAGCAGAAGGAGGAAATGGCAAAAGCGGAGACTGCAGCAGCTCTACGTGTGGTAGAGGCTGAACAACGACAAAGGGAAGATGTAGCCAAAGTGAAAGCTGCATCAGCTCTACATGTGGAAGAGGCACAGCATCAGCAGAGGGAAGACATGGTCAAACCTTGTGCCAACCTCAAGATGTCCCGATGCCAACAGGAAGCAAAGGAGGCAGCCATATTACAAGTGGCTCTCCAAAGAGAGCTAGAAGAAGCTACACCAAGAACAGGTTGGAAGGGCTAGGAAGGGAAAACCCTCTCAGTCATGTACAGCCCTACATGGACAACCAAAGTGCATTCCAGCATGAGCAGGTGAGAGTGTCACAGCCAGCCACAAGCCCCCCCAAGACCCAAGTAGATAAACAGGAGAATCTCAATGACCAGATGCGCTGGTCAGCCACAGAGTTGATGTCACAACACCTAGGTCACGAGATCTTCCCACCGTCGCTGCCCCATTGAACCCACTGAACCACACCCTAGATGGCAACCAAATGGTAATGGCAACAGCTACACAGTAATGGCAACAGCTACATAGCGGGCAGTGCCACAAGATCTTTCCGCCATTGTTGCCCCACGGAACCCGCCGAACCATACCACTGATGGCAATCGGATGGGTCCACCTGCAGCGCCAATGGCCCTACAGCAGAATCAGCTGTTGCTCAGGGATGAGATTAAAAGAACTTGAGCCACACTAGAGTCCCTGCTGCGCCAACAGGAGGCAGAGTCCCAAGGAACCACCACCAGACCTGACCACAGAGGAGAGTCTCGAACACCAGCTGTGCCAACCTACCAGGGAGCTAGCTACACTCTACCAGAAAATTTGGCTCCGTTGAGAGTAGATGCCCCCAACCCCTTTGATTACCATGAATGGTCAGAGATCCAACAAGCTCCTCAACTGCCATTAAGACAGAACTCGGATGGGCCATAGGAGGGACAGTTTTTGTTGATCAATCGCAAACCCCAACCCAGGTGAGCATCTCAAAAATCTCCATTCCCAGTAATGGAACAGCACCTCACCTAAAACCACACCTAGAACACTGCACGCTTGGGACAACCAAACCTGTTTTGGAAGCAACAGTATTCCAGATAAGCAAGAATTACAACAACTTAGCTTTGTCCATAGAGAACAAACAAGACAAACAACGTCTCCAAGACTGGGAGTCGTGGAGCGTACACCCAAGATGTCTCCAAAGCATGCAAGTGCAGTGCATGTAGGTCTCCAGCTCACCCACCACAGTGCAGAAGAAAGAATTGTACGCTTCTTTAGATGTGTCTACAAAGCAGCCTTAAGATGCGTCACAGTCCACAGTGGGGAGAGCCACACTTACGTCGTCTTATTTGCAACGATAAGATACATCAGAGTCTACAGAGGGGAGTGTTGCAGTCTCGGTGTCTTCTTTGGAAAAGCAAGATTAACAATGCAAGAAGGCCACACCGTACCAAGGTTAGAGCTATGTGGTACCACTTTGGCTGTAAAGCTCACCAACTTGACAGTGAAGATGTTGTGCCTTGAACTACAGTCTACCACCTTCTACGCAGACAGCAAGGTGATGTCAAGCTACATCTGCAAACAAAGCAGACATTTCGATGTCTATGTAGGCAACAGAGTGAAAAGGATTGAAACCCTTTTAAGCCCTGAACAATGGCAACATATGCCAACAAATAAGAACTTTGTTAACCAAGCAAAGTGGCCCAACCTTGCCACACAGTTAACAGAATTGATCTGGCTAGAAAGTCTTGAGTTCTTGGCCTGTCCAAACAGACAGATGCCACAGAGACCAAAACATTATGCACTTCCAGCTTCAGATCAAAGTGCCAACCTTCAACCTCAGACACCCAGTAAACGTCAACCAATCCACTTCAAAACCCTGTCTGTGTGCCCCGCGAAATCATGGACTCTATGTCGTTAAAGACACCCACACCCACACATGAAGTCCTCACTACCCTGATGACAACAGTAGCAGCCATCTTTAATATTCCATCAGTGGTTCCAGACCCTTCGGTTCTTGAGTATCCTGAATCCTCTGCAGTTCCAGCTGTTGTTCCTGTTTCTTTGGTTCCAGCTGTTGTTCCTGATTCTTCAGTTCCAGCTGTTCCTGAATTTCCAGCTCTAGCTGTTCCTGAGTTTCCAGATGTTCCTGATCTTGATTCTTCAGCCCAGCTGTTCCTGTGTTTCCAGATCCAGCTGTTCATGCTTTTCCAGGTTCTTCGGTTCCTGAGTATCCTGTGAATCCAGTTCCCCTTGTTCCTGAGAAACTTTGGGTTCCAATTTTTCTGTTCCAGATTTGGTTCCACTTTCTTTTACAGGAAGAAGACCTTGTCTCGCTGAGAGACAAGTATGCATACCAGAACTATTGGCCCATGGGACTTATGCACCAGGCCCATCCAATTGATGAACTAGTTTGCCAAGCTGTGGTCCAGATCGTGAAGCCACGCGAGTCAGGTCGCGACTCAAAGACTCTTGTACCAGGCTGATCACCGATTTGGTCCCGTTGCTGATGAAGACTGAACTAGAAGATCAAACCTGAAATTATGTATTGTCTTTATGCATTGTTTGATGTAACACTTGCTTATCTTTTTTTGCATAATTGTGCATGATTTATATTTATTTTATAGTTATGCATGTTTCATACCAAGTTTTTACCTATTTAGTCACAAGTTAGTTAACATTGAGTACTGTATACTTTAATGCTATGTTTTTTGCTCTTTCAGTTAGTTAGTAGTGGAAATGTAAATTTCCAAGCGGGGAGTGTTCTGGTTCATATAGCTCTATGTAACCTCGTATAGCTCTATGTAAGAGAGAGCATGTATCAATATGTAAGAATATCTGGCAGTTATTGGATTAAATGCTGATTTGTTAATGGGTCAGTGGGAGGAGTCTCTAAAGGGCATTGGGAGACTTCCTGGACACAAGCCAGATTGGAATGTCTTTGTCTGAAAGAAGCATGGGCCATCAGATGTCATCCGATGAGCCTGCGCCGTTATAAAGATGGTATGGAAGAGAGCATCATTCTTTTACCTATAGGAATGGACAAAATATGTATTTTCCAGAACCACAGCATGAATGCAAGTAAGCTTTCTGATTAAAATATATATTTGTTATGAAATCATATCTATTGGGTTATCTATCTGACTTGATTTAAAAGAAGGCATTTTTAACTCAAAGTCAGAATACAAACAAACAAACAAACAAATAAACAAATAAATAAATATATTTTCACCTGTTTTGGAGAATTGCTTTCACTGTAAACACACTTAAAATTATTTTGTTATATCTCATCAGTTCCTGAGTCACAAAAACAATAAAAATATTTAATCATAAATGCATTTGTAGATTTTAATAACCACTCTATAAATAACAGAGGAAGCATGCATTTTTCCCAGTATTTGTAGGATTAATCTTCTGTACTTTTTCTAACTGCATGGCTCTTCACAAATGCTATTCTTGTTTTTTTTCTTTTCTTGTTCTAAATTATAATCATTTGCCCTCCTGTGATGCTAAAAGCTCAAAAATGTTGAGATAGAATTAATGGGTTATAGAAAATGAATGAATTGTGACTTTTCAAATATATTTGCTGGTTACAATTAAATTTGTGTTGCATTAGACACAGTGTTAGTTCAACTTAACAGAGATATTTTAATCATTTTAAGTTTATTTTTATCCCATTCTTTATTATTTTTATAAATAACCCAAGTGGTCAAATATACCTAATATTCCTTCCTTCTCTTATTTTCCTCAGAACAATAACCCTTTGAGGTAAGGTTGGCTGAGAGAGAAATTGACTGGCCCAAAGTCACCCAAGCCAGCTTTCATGCCTAAAATGGGATTTGAACTTCTAGTCTTCTGGGTTTTAGCCTGGTGCCTTCATCAGGTTTTTTTAACTAAATTTGATCATGAAAACAATAATCATCAAAGCAGTAAATTAATAATGCCACAGAGGTTTTTTTTAATTGGCTAACCATGTGTCCGGTTTTAGATTCAAAGTATCTATTACTGAATCACTAAATTTCCCCTAGGTATTTCATAATGGTAACCTTTACCTCATTTAATTAATCAAATCAAATTAATAATGTATCAATATTAAGTCTAAGCTTGTTGGCTAAATCCATCATGTGAACAGCTACAGTCCTAATCCCATTTTGCATAATCTCATTTATTTGTGGATATGGGAAAGGATTATTGATACAGGTTTTACCAGAAAATATTAATGTATCAGGAACAAGAGGAGAAATAACATAGGAGGACTCTCTGATTCTCCTTGTCTCTCCATTCTATCAAATGGTTGCTGTTTCAAAATCTATAGACAGTAAGTAGAGATGTGATATATTTAGAATAATAATCAATATTGCTCTGTATTTCTAATGAGAATAAACTTGAAAATATAGTTTCCTAATATTGGCAAATATTGCAAAAAAATTCTTTCATCTTGACAATTTTTTTATGCTCAGTAGCAGTTTGCTACTGAAATGAAATGGCTTAAATTTATGATAGTAAATATAGTAAGCATTAAAGCAGCCCCCCCCCAAAGGACAGAATGTATCTGGATAAAATTCTGCTATTACTTATAGAGAAAAAATAAAGCACCATTATATATTAGCATGATTATCCCTCTTTCCATTTTCTACAATCACCAACTTAATCCTTCTTAACTATTATTTATTCCTTATTCTTGACCCTATTTCTATAATCCATATCATTGCATTTCTTGAAAAAATGCAATATCAGTCTCAATGAGTCTTTCTTAGTTAACTGGCTTAGTGGAGCTTCTATAAAATGTGACAATCTACATCCAAAGAGCTGCTCCTTCTGTGGAAAAAAAAATGAGAAATATGCAGATTTAGTGATTGGTTTGCTAACTTCCTAGGGGCATTTGCCAGGCATTGTGTATAGAAAACATTGAACAAGTGATGTTTAGTAAGATCCGAAGGGAGAGAATTCCCATTTCCTTGGGAATTCTAAGTCCTTTATTATCCCTGCAGGCTAAACTGTCAGTTATTGTCAGTTATTAGTTCTCAGAGTGAAGATGCCTTCAAGAGGTAAGGTGGTCTTCAGCAGGGCTCCTGGACTCTAGGAAACCTTTCTTTTTGTAGCCAACTATCAGAGAGGTAAATAAGGATGAGGGTTAGGATTAGAGTTAGATTAAGGATGAGGGTGAAGACTGGGATCAGGGAGAGGAGGCAGAGAGTGAATAAGAGAGATAGAGAGGGAAGATGACTAAAAAGTGGGAGAAGGATCTGGAGGAGGACAATGAAGATGAGGGGGATGGGGATAGAAAGCGTAGGGGGAGATGGACTGTGGGGACGGGGGAGAGGGAGAAGGGAGATGAAAGGGTTAAGAAAGGAAAGGGATAGGGAGGGGAAGGAGAAGGAGAAGAGAAGAGGGAGGGCAGGGGGAATGGGAACAGAGTTGAGTATATTATCTCTGCAGGCTAAACTGTCAGTTATTGTCAGTTATTAGTTCTCAGAGTGAAGATGCCTTCAAAGAGGTAAGGTGGTCTTCAGCAGGGCTCCTGGACTCAAGGAAACCTTTCTTTTTGTAGCCAACTATCAGAGAGGTAAATGAGGATGAGGGTTAGGATCAGTGATGGGATTTGAATATATGAACAACTGGTTCTCTGTGTGGATGCAGCTTCTGGAAGTCCATTCTGGGCCTGGGCAACAAAAAATTAGCTACCGGTTCTGCCGAACTGGTGTGAACTGGCTGAATCCCACCACTGGTTAGGATTAGAGTTAGATTTAGGATGAGAGTAAGTTTAGGTTTAGGCTTAGTGTTTAGAATGAGGGTGAAGGTAGGGGTCTGCAATTAGGAGGGAATTGAAGAGAGGGGAGTGAAAGGGGAGAAGAGGGGAGGGGAAGGCAAGGGATGTGTGAGTGTGCTAAGGGGAGTGGGAAGGAGGGGGAGAAGGAGAAGAGTTGGAAAGGGGAGGGGGAGGGGGAGGAGAAAAGGGAGGGGGAAGAGGGGGAAGGATGGCCTTTCATCAATTCTAATGCCTTTATGACTTCATTCCTGCAGGCTAAACTGTCAGTTACTGCCAGTTATCAGTTATAAGAGCGAAGACCTTCAAAAAGGTGGTTGGTCTTCAACAGGGCTCCTGGAGTCTGTGAAACTTTCTCTTTTTATAGCCAAGTATCAGAGAGGAAAATGAGAGTAAGGGTGAGGATTAGAGTTAGATAAAGAGTGAGGGTAAGGTTTAGGTTTAGTTTTAAAATGAGGATTAATTTAGGGTGAAGGTGAAGGCTGTGATTAGGTTTAGGTTTGGGGTGAGGGTTGGGACTAGGGAGGGGAGGCAGAGAGAGAGTAAGAGGAGATGGACAGAAAGTGGGAGCAGGATGGGGAGGTAGAGGATGAGGATGAGGGAAATGGGGAAAGAGAGGATAGGGGAGATGGGTTATGGGTACAGGGAGAATGAGGGAGATGGGAGGGGGACAGGGAAATGCAAGGGTTAAGAAAGGAAAGGGATAAGGAGGGAAAGCAGAATGAGAAGAGAAGAGAGAAGGGAGGGCAGGGAGAATGGGAAGAGGAATGAGTATATAGTGGAGGAGGGAATTGAGGGCAGGGATCTGCAATTAGGAGGGAACTGAGGAGGGGGGAAAGAGGAGAAGAGGGGAGAGGGGAAGGCAAGGTGTATATGTGTGTGTGTTAGGGGAAGTGGGAAGGAGGGGGAGAAGGAGAAGAGTTGGGAAGGGGAGGGGGAGGGGAAGGAGAAGGAGAAGAGGGAGAAGGAGGGGGGGAAATATGGCCTTTCAGCAACTTGGGAATTCTAATGCCTTTATGACTTCATTCCTGCAGGCTAAACTGTCAGTTACTGTCAGTTATCAGCTATAAGAGTGAAGATCTTCAAAAAGGTGGTTGGTCTTCAACAAGGCTCTGTGAAACTTTCTCTTTTTATAGCCAAGTATCAGAGAGGTAAATGAGAGTAAGGGTGAGGATCAGAGTTAGATAAAGAGTGAGGGTAAGGTTTAGGTTTAGGTTTAGAATGAGGGTTAACTTAGAATGAGGGTGAAGGTTGTGATTAGGTTTAGGTTTTGGGTGAGGGTTGGGACTAGGGAGGGGAGGAAGAGAGAGAGTAAGAGAGATAGAGGAGATAGATAGAAAGTGGGAGCAGGATGGGGAGGGAGATGATGAGGATGAGGGAAATGGGGAAAGAGAGGGTAGGGGGATATGGGTTATGGATACAGGGAGAGTGAGGGAGATGGGAGGGGGACAGGGAGATGCAGGGATTAAGAAAGGAAAGGGATAGAGAGGGAAAGCGGGTAGGGGAAAATGGGTTGTGGGTACAGGGAGACAGAGGGAGAGGGGAGGGGGACAGGGAGATGGAGAAGGAAAGGTAAAGTTAAGAATGGAGAGGGATAGTGAGAGGAGAAGAGAAGAGAAGAGAAGAGAAGAGAAGAGAAGAGAAGAGAAGAGAAGAGAAGAGAAGAGAAGAGAAGAGAAGAGAAGAGAAGAGAAGAGAAGAGAAGAGAAGAGAAGAGAAGAGAATGGAAAGAGGAATGAGTATATGTTTGATGAGTGAATTGAGAGTAAGAGGGGACAGGGCAGACAAGGTGTGTATGTGTGCTAGGGAGGAGAGGGAGAAGAAGAGCTGGAAGGGGGAGGGGGAGAAGGAAGGAGGGCCTTTCATTAACTTATGAATTCTAATGGCTTTATCACTTCATCCAAACAGATAACTGTCAGTTACTTTCAGTTATCAATTATCAGAATGAAACAGACTTCAAAAAGACATATATGCCTGGAGGTTCTAGCAGAGAAGCACAGCTTCTGGATACTTTTGACCCTGGACCGAAGATCACCAAACTCCTATCTGGGATGGATCTCTTCCACTGAGTGTGCAACTTTGGGAGGGACAAAAAGGGGAGAGGTGAGAGAAGAAGGGGACACCCACCTAGCCAGCAAGATCAACTGAATAAACCCTGATAATCAATGGGGTGACAGATGTGGCAGCCAGATTGAGGGATGATGGAGGTGTGGGGTGTGGGAAAGAAGAGCAGAGGGGCACAATTATCACAGTTAAGATCCCTTCCAAGAGGCATGCTTGTCTGGAGGTTCTAGCAGAGGAGCGCAGCTATCATATACCCTTGACCCTTGATCGAAGATCACCAAACTCCTATCTGGGATGGACCTCTTCCACTGAGCATGCAACTTTGGAAGGGACAGAATGGAGCAGGAGGGAGGAAGGAGACACCTGCCCAGCCAGCGAGATCAGCTGAATCAACCCTGGCAATCAATGGGGTGACAGATGTTGCAGCCATATTGGGGGATCATGGGGAAGGAGGGAAAGGAGAGGAAGGGGAACAATTATCGAGTGAAGATCCCTTCCAAGGGGCATATGTGTCTGGAGGTTCTAGCAGAGAAGTGCAGCTATTGGATAGTTTTGACTCTTGACATTTGACCTAAGATCACTATACTATCTGGACTGAATCTCTTCCACTGAGCATGCAGGTTTGGGAGGGATGAAAGTGGAGCAGGAGGGAGAAAGGGGAACCTGACTAGGCAGCCAGATAAGCAAAATCAACACTGGTGATCATTGGGGTGATAGATGTTGCATCCATATTGGGGAAGGAGGGGAGAGGGGAAGGTGAGGGAGAGGAACAATTATCACACTGAAGATCCCTTCCAAGAGGCATGCTTGTCTGGAGGTTCTAGCAGAGGGGAGCAGCTATTGTGTACCCTTGACCCTTGACCGAAGATCGCCAAACTGCTATTTGGGATCGACCTCTTCCACTGAGCATGCAGATTTGGAAGGGACAAAATGAAGCGGGAGGAAGGAAGTAGACTCAGCCAGCCAGATCAGCCGAATCAACCCTGGCAATCAATGGGGTGACAGATGTTGCAGCCATATTGGGGGATGATGGGGAAGGAGGGGAAGGAGAGGGAGGGGAACAATTATCGAGAGAGGATCCCTTCCAAGGGCATATGTGTCTGGAGGTTCTAGCAGAGGAGGGCAGCTATTGGATAGTTTTGACTCTTGACCTTTGACCTAAGATCACTATACTCCTATCTGGACTGAATCTCTTCCACTGAGCATGCAGGTTTGAGAGGGATGAAAGTGGAGCAGAGGAAAGAAGAGGAACCTGCCTAACCAGCCAAATCAGCCAAATAAACGCTGGTAATCAATGGGGTGACAGATGTTGCAGCCATATTGGGGGATCATGGGGAAGGAGGGGAGAGGGGAAGGAGAGGGAGGGGGACAAGTATCAAAGTGAAAATCCCTTCCAAGAGGCATGTGTGTCTGGAGGTTCTAGCAGAGGAGCGCAGCTATCGTATACCCTTGACCCTTGACCGAAGATCGCCAAACTCCTATCTGGGGGACCTCTTCCACTGACAATGCAGCTTTGGAAGGGATAACAGTGGAGCAGTGAGGGAGGAACGGGATACCTGCCTAGCCAGCCAGATCAGCCGAATCAACCCTGGCAATCAATGGGGTGACAGATGTTGCAGCCATATTGGGGGATGATGGGGAAGGAGTGGAGAGGGGAAGGAGAGGGAGGAGGAATAATGAGAGGGAAGGGGATTGGGAGGGAGAGGGTAGAGGGATGGGGATGCAGTGGAGGAGGGGAAGTGAGGGGTGGAGATGGGTGAAGCCAGATTAGAAAATGATGAGGAAGAAGGGGAGAGAGAAGGGGAGGGGACAGTGAGTGGGGAGGGGGTTGTCTTGGTGTTGCCTTGAACCTGCTGGGATCGTGTCGCCTTCATCATGCCTTGAATCCATTGATGTCAAGTTGCCTTTGCCATGCCTTGGACCTGCTGGAGTCGTGTCATCTTCGTTGAGCCTTGAACCTACTGGAGTCTTGTTGCCTTCATCGTGCCTTGAATCCATTGATACCAAATTGCCTTTACCATGCCTTGGACCTGCTGGAGTCATGTCATCTTCATTGTGCCTTGAACCTGGTGGAGTCATGTCTCCATCGTGCTTTGAATCCATTGAAGCCAAGTCGCCTTCATCATGCCTTGAACCTGCTGGAGTTATGTTGTCCTGTTGTGCTTTGAACCCATTAAAATCGCATTTGCCATGCCTTGAATCCAGAGCATTGCGGGTGTTGTCTTTCTGCCAGCTTGGTTCCTGGGCCACAGGTGCAGAAAAGATTGTGGCATGGTTTACTCCTGTTGCCTTTGTTTTGTCTCAATCACTTGGAGCAAACTTTAGAAGACTCCACACTGAAGTTGGAACTCGAGGAAGATCTACAGGGTTGGTTGGGTGACATAAACATACTTACTCCACTCGCAGTGTTTGTGTGTGTGTGTGTGTGTGTGTGTGTGTGTGTGTGTGTGTGTGCTGTATGTGGACTGGGACAAGACAAAGGGATTCTTAGGCACTCTGCCCCTTTCTCAATCGCCATTTCATCACTGGACATCCCTTCACCATCTGTGGCCTGACAACTGGTAGTTAACAAAACACCCCTCTGGAATATTGCACTGGAGGTAGGAGAGATTCGAATCAGAGGAGATGGGTCCACTCCTTTCCAGATGGCAGGCCAGGAAGACAGGATGCCCAAAGGAGCTGGGGAATATGGAGGAAAAGAAGCAGCACTGTTGAGGAAGAGATTCTTAACCCAAGAGAGAGGGAGACATTAGGAGGAAGTTCAGAGCAGCTGAATTATGCCAGGGAGAATTAATTAAGCCAGGGAGAATTACATGAGTAGAATTGATTTTTGAAAAGAGAATCCAAGACCATTTCTAAACATAACATCCCACCCTAAATCTCATCTCTTTTTATGTTTGGATTGCAATTTTTCTCACCTCCCTCCACTTGTGCCTGCTATTGAAATTTTCTTTCCAGGCAGGGACCTGTTTGTTTTTTTTTAAAGAAAGAATCCAGGACCATTTCTAAGGCTAAAATTCTACCCTGAATATCAATCCACTACTCCATTTTTGAAATGTTTTTAAAATTTCACATGTGCCTACTGCCAGCATTATGAATTTTCTTGTGGAAACCTGAAGTTGTTGATTTTTAAAAAGAGAACCCAGAACCATTTCTAAGCTTAAAAGTCTACCATGAATATCATTCCATCATCCATTTTTGCATTTGGGTTTATTTATTTTTTTCATCCTTCCAAACATGCCTACCACTCTCATCAGGAATTTTAATTTAATAACATCATTTGTCCAGGATTTCAACATCTTCATCAACGATTTGGATGAGGGGATAGATGGGGAACTCATCAAATTTACAGACGACACCAAGCTGGCAGGAATAGCCAATGCTCCAGAAGACAGGCTTAAGATACAGGAAGATCTGGACAGACTTGACCACTGGGCGCTATCTAACAAAATGAAATTCAATGGTGAAAAAAGCAAGGTTCTACATTTAGGCAAGAGAAACCAAATGCACAGGTATAGTATAGGGGGTACCTTGCTCAACAGTAGTAACTGTGAGAGGGACCTCGGAGTCCTAGTGGACAATCACCTAAATATGAGCCAGCAGTGTGCTGCAGCTGCCAAAAAGACCAATACAGTGCTAGGCTGCATTAACAGAGGGATAGAATCAAGATCATGTGAAGTGTTAATAGCACTTTACAATGCCTTGGTAAGGCCACACTTGGAATACTGCAGCCAGTTTCGGTCACCACAATGTAAAAAAGATGTTGAGACTCTAGAAAGAGTACAGAGAAGAGCAACAAAAATGATTAGGGGACTGGAGGCTAAAGCATATAAGGAACGGCTGCTGGAATTGGGTATGTTTAATGAAGAGAAGGACGAGGGGTACATGATAGCAGTGTTCTAATATCTCAGGGATTGCCACAAAGAAGAGGGAGTCAAGCTATTTTCCAAAGCGCCTGAAGGCAGGACAAGAAGCAATGGGTGGAAATTAAGCAAGGAGAGAAGCAACCTAGAACTAAGGAGAAACTTCTTGACAGTTAGAACAATTAACCAGTGGAACAACCTGCCTCCAGAAGCAGTGAATGCTCCAACACTGGAAGTTTTTAAGAAGAGACTGAACAGCCATTTGTCCAAAATGGTATAGGGTTTCCTGCCTGAGCAGTGGGTTGGACTAGATGACCTCCAAGGTCCCTTCCAACTTTATTATTATTATTATTATTATTATTATTATTATTATTATTATTATTATTATTATTATTATTATTATTATTATTATTATTATTATTATTATTATTATTATTATTATTATTATTACTATTCCAGTACCCCCTTTTCTGGTGTTCCTTCATTATGCACCATAGGCATTAAATGTCAACATCCTAATTCAGAAAGCAAATAAAGCATCATCATGTTCCATTTACGAAAAGAGGAGGAGGAGGAAGAGGAGGAGGAGGAGGAGGAGGAGGAGGAGGAGGAGGAGGAGGAGGAGGAGGAGGAGGAGGAGGAGGAGGAGGATCATAAACCAAAATTCCTAAAAGGAACCATTTGGCTTATTGTTGTGTGCTGACTCAAATTCAATATTTTCATTGTTGTTTTGGTTATCATTTAATGCCTAAAGCTATGTGTACCTAAGTGCTGACAATTTATTTCAGGAACAATAAATTTTTCACTTTAGATCCTTGCAGATGTAGGGGACAACAGAGATGACCTTGCAGAAAGTATGTAACAGCTGACATCAAAATGTACATGTATTTTTGCCATCTATAGCCAACCTCCTAATATTGTTCTGCAATTATTACCCTTAGGATGCTGTTTGCATTAATATAAAGCAAAGGTAAAGGTTTCACCTGTCCAGTTGTATATGACTCTAGGGGCCGGTGCTCATCTCCATTTCTTAGTTGAGGGAACCAACATTGTCTGAAGACATTTCTGTGGTCCTGTGGCCAGCATAACATTGTGCTGCAGCACAGAGCTTGCAGCAAAACATGGAACACTGTTATCTTCCCACCGATATTGCATCTATTTATCTACTTGCACTTGCATGCTTTCAAACTGGTAGGTGGGCAGGAGCTGGGAAAAGTAACGGGAACTCACCCATTGTACAGCACTCAGGCCTTGAACCCGGGCTATCAACTTTCCAACTGACAAACTCAGCATCTTTAACTGCTAAGCCATCGCACCATCTTTGCATTAATATAGTAGCATTATACTGTAACTATACAAGAAAGACTATAAAATATAGAATATTGAAACATCATCAGATTGATTACCTTAGCAATGAATAATACAGCCTTTCAGAGTCAGTCTTGTTCAATTCTCTTTCTCCTTGGCTCACTTGTCTTAAGTAGCCCTGGGGGGGGGGAAATGGGCCAATCATCAAAGAAAAGCTAGTCTGTTGCATTTATCAGTGATGTTATCATAGAATGATCCACTTCAACTCAGCTGTAAGGAATTTACTTGTCAAAGATTTTTGGCTTTGGTTTACTGACAAGGTCAGATAATTATCAACATCCAATCAAATCACACTAGTGTGGAGATTGGTGTGGTATTTAATTGACTTCAGCAATTGCTGCTTTAATGATTATTAATTCAGGGAAATAAGAAATCTCAAAGAAGATATGAAAGGAAATTAATAAATACTCAAAATTACTAATCAGATACAAGCTTAACAGCCCTCGTCCAGAGGACAAGAGATGACACATTAATTATAAAGCAAAGCCTTAACCAAATGAGTATCCTGGAAGGATCTATATAGAAAGAATTAAAATCATTTCTAGACATATTTAGAAAGATTTAACTGACATTATAAAGAAAACATAGGTATGAGACAATATGGCTGATCCACTGCAAAGGAATCTTGGCTATATACACCAATATAGAACTCCAGTAGGTGCTCTGCTTTTTGCCTAGCAGTTGTAGCCCCATCCTCCCAACCAGTGGGATTCAAATATGTGAACAACCAGTTCTCTGTGTGGATGTTACTTCCAGAAGTCCATTCTGGGCCTGGGCAACAAAAAATTAGCTACCTGTTCTGCCGAAGTGTTGCGAACTGGCTGAATCCCACCACTGCTCCCAACCCAAGCATTGTAGCTGGACTTGACTATGGGTGATCCTGAGACAACTATGTACTATCACTCTTCTGAACAGTAGAATATTTTATTTTTTGACTCACTGCTTACCCATCTTCAGGGGTGATTCACTGGACCAAGGCCAGAGCAAGCAAAGAAAGGAAAAAAATAGTTGTTTCTCGGTCTCTTTCTTAAAGATAATTCTTTCTCGCATATTCTTTCTCCTATTCCAGAGAGCAGATAGTCCCAGAGGTGCTATTTCCAAAAAGGCAACTGGACTGTCCAGGTGCCTTTTGGAAATAACATCTTTGAGATAACCATGACCTGGATGATAGAGAATTTCCACAGACAGGGAGAAGATACCACATTTTGAAAAAGCATGAACTGATTTATCTCATTTAGAAGATTTAGAAAACAGGCTGGGGTCACAGAAGGTCCATTCTTAATATAACTCTAAATACCAAACACCCTTCAGGGATCACCCTCTCTCTTGAGAGTGCCTCCAAACTCTTGAGTTTAAGTACGCTTTTCATCTTCAAGCTTTTGGGTAATAATGTTTTTTAATTGCCATATTTTTATTATATGGTATAGTAAGCCATCTTGACTCCTTTGGGAAATAAGCAATCTATGAATAATTGTTGTTGCTGCTCAGTTGCTAAGTCGTGCCTGATTCTTCATGATTCTATGGACCCCTAGAATAATTGTAAGTGTGTATAAATAAATGAATAATGATGTTTCCCTCCTTGTTACAAGGCAGTCCTGTGATGATGAACGTAAAAGTTTAATTCTGTGAAAATGGAGCTAGCTTAAAGGGCAAAAGTAAATGCCTTGCCCTTGAGAAAACCACAACAATGGCAGTATGTCCTTCAGGACATTGGACAATGGATTTCACAATGGCATCCAAAAATTTTGGTTCCACTCTAAGATGACAATCTGGCAAATATGACTAACCTGGTCCTAACTATCATGTGTAGTTTATGATCTGCAGCTGGAGAGCAACCCTGTCAGGGAATTGTGCAGCTGGCGTCCAAATGAAGTCAGACTATTTTGACAGTTTTATGTAAATAAATATATTTACAGTATATAAGATAGGCAAATAGGAGCATAGTCAGCACAGCAGGAACATCATCAGGTAAGTCACAGAGAGCACACAGGGCATAGAGGAAAATGGTGGTAAACAAGGAAACTCTCCCTTTACTTACAATGACCAATCACAGCTCAGTGGCCAGCTCTCTTTAACCAATTAGCTGTAACTTTGTGTTCTTACTCATTGTCCAACCCTTCACAGCTCCAGCTATTAAATTTTAAATATCTTAACAAACCCTTTCAGTCCTTCCTAAGTGGAGGACTGGTGAAGATCACCATTAGAGAGGAAGTAGTTCCTCTTAATGGTTTCTCAGTGAGTGGGGATACTTCCAATCAGTCTTCTTGTGTTTAAGTCTACTAGTGCTTAAACTCTGAATGTATGTTGCAGGCCTGCAGGCTTTTTCCCATAGTTAGTGGAGAAAAAATGTGAGTGAAGAAATGGTGCCAAAATAGAGGCTGCAGGTGTTACCAGCTAATGAGGAGACTAAACTGCATCTAGCATAAAGGCCTTTTTTAAAAACAAAACAAAACAAAAAACTAACATGCAGAACTACCTTCCATTTCAGTCATGCTGACAGATGCTCCTCTGAGGAGAGAGGTATTGACTTTTTATTAGTCTTTCCCCACTTTTAGTTTTTTCCATTTCAGCCTCTTCAAGTAAATTGTTTCTATAAAAAAAAGAAAAGTTAAGGCAAGAAATAAGAGGGAAGGGGGAAGAAAAGAAGGAAAAAGCAACAGAGAGCTGTTTGCCTCAGCATTTTTATGACAAGGAACAATACTGACTTTAGTCATAAAGTGGAAATTTCAACAGAAAATGAGTTCACATCGAAGTCCTAAATCCAAAGTGTTTTTTTTTGGGGGGGATAGGACAAATTGGAAATCAGACTCAATGGAAATTGTAATGAATGTCATAAATTTCCCATCCAAATGGAGCATGTATAATTATGTTTCATCATTAGAAGGGCAACAGTTTGGTTAAAAAAAAATACACAACCCAAAGTATTTTAGATGTTCTTCTTATAATGCTGAATTGTTTAAAACCAGAAGCCTGGTTCAAATATTTCAGAGATCTAAGCATAAAAGAGGGATGGAAACATCAACCTTTCTCTAGGATTTGAACCTGACAGTTTGAACTTGATAATGCCTTCCTGAAAGAGTCTGGATCATATCCTATAGATCAAACTCCAAAGAATGACACAATAATTGAGTTAAATTTCCAGCTGCAGTCAAGAGAGTTAATGTGTAAGTGCTCCAGATGAATGCAGCACTTTAATATTATCTGCAGAAGTAAACTCTTCCCTGTGCATAAAGTCTGAAATTTTTTTTTACATATGAGCAATTGTACTTCAGTAGCTGGTCTCCTTGACAGCAGTTATGCTGAACACACAAGTGCCATCAGGAAACCGATGTCATCTGAAAATTAACTGGGACACTTATTTATTTATTATATTTGTATAGCCATCTATCATACATTCTGACTCTGGACAATTGTACATAACAAAACAAAATACATTAGTAAAATACACAAAATGAATAAAACCAAAATTTAAATCTACATACTACTAAAATTCTTATGAAACAACGTGTCATAGACCAGCAATTACTGAGCCTACAAAATGTATGGACCTACAAAATTCCAGGAAACATTATTCCTGCAAAAATTAAATTTAGAAAAGTTGTGATCACTTCAGCACTATGCTGCTTCACTGCTGCTATGCTGTCCTGGTTAGCCATGGTCATGTAATCCTTTCCAATACTTCTTCACAACTTCCCACAAGTGATTGGAGAAACTGGTAGTGAAGGGTGCAAATGGGTTGAGTAAGTATCCCTTATGCAACCTTACCAGCACCTTTTCTTCACCCCTGTGCACCCTCTCCAACCTGCACTGTACTCCCTAGACTGGCTTAAGGTGTTAGTGGGCCATGTGCATAATTTCATTGGGAAGATTGCTATTAGTGGCTGCAAGAAAGAAATGTAGATAGTCCAGTTCTGGTCACCACGATACAAAAAAGATGTTGAGACTCTAGAAAGAGTGCAGAGAAGCGCAACAAAGATGATTATGGGACGGGAGGCTAAAACATATGAAGAACAGTTGCAGGAATTGGGTATGTCAAATTTAATGGAAAGAAGGACTAGGGGGGACATGATAGCAGTGTTTTGATAACTAAGGGGATGTCACAAAGTACAGAGGATCTACCTATTGTCCAAAGCACATGAAGGCAGGACAAGAAGCAAGGGGCGGAAAAAAATCAAAGAGAGAACCAATCTAGAATTAAGGAGAAATGTCCTGACAATGAGTGCTATTAATTACTAGAATGGCTTGCCTCCAGAAGTTATGGGTGTTCCATCACTGAAGGTTTTCAAGAAAATATTGGACAACCATTTGTCTGGGATGATATAAGATTTCCTGCCATGGGCAGGGGATTGGACTAGAAGACCTCCAAAGTCCCTTCCAGCCCTATGATGCTCCTCTCCTCTCCTCTCCTCTCCTCTCCTCTCCTCTCCTCTCCTCTCCTCTCCTCTCCTCTCCTCTCCTCTCCTCCCCTCTCCTCCCCTCTCCTCTCCTCTCCTCTCCTCTGCAAATTATGTAAATATGTCCAAGTCAGTCACATACAGACACATATAAATTCACTGAGGCCAATGTTAGCCAAGCTTGCTAGTAGTTGAAATTGGTCTTTGAGTGGGCAGGCTACTGTGTTGTGTGAAGGCAGGCATAGCAACACTCATGAGAGTCCCGCCAATGGGTAGAAGATTGAGTGACTTGACATGCATTGCTCTCCAAACATACTTTATTTTTGTTAAAAGTGAATGGCAATTACCAAGTTACCAAGTCTCAGGATGAATTCTCCTTCATTTTACTGTAAAGTGATAGACCTACAAAAGAGGACAGTGGGAAATAGACAGATGGTCAGAATGACTCTGATTACAAACAAGGCAGGCTGTACAGTTTAAATCAGCCTACTTAATAAAGCTGTCATTTAAGTGTACCTAGCCCAATTTGAAACCACATTTTCTTTTCTGCTACTTTCTTCCTCCTGCTGCTCTGCTTTAAACCTGGAGATGTTTATATTTGCTAACTCCATCCTTCCTCACAGGAGAGCAATTTTTATGTTTTATTACTAATTTATCTTATAACATTTCAGTCTGCACAACAGGGCTTAAGTGCTTACCAGATGTCTGACAGGCATGAATCAGCCTTCTTTCTGTATTTTAAATGACTTTGTTATAAGTCAACTTCAGTGAAATTCTGATTTGCTCTTCAGTCTTTCTGAAGACTAAGCTATCCATAATGTGTAGTTACAGAATAATTGCTTTCTGCTTTGTTCTTTGATGAAAACCTACGCCTTGTATGGAAAAGACGACATAGGGTCTTTATGATATTCCTAAAAATGCCTGGAAATAAAATACATTTATAACTTGTTACATACTTAATATGGAAGTAGATAATTTTGGACATAATGAATTGTTCTTCAGAAAAAGCATTTTAATGACTATGAGTGAACTTTGCTTTCATGCTTTTGTTATTTCAATCTAGGGTGAAATGCCTACTGCAATATTGTGCACGATGTATTGGTATTAGTATTCACATAGTCATCCAGATGTTGAGACTAGATTTTTTTAACCACCTATTATTATTTTCTGAATTGAACACCAACAAAATCAATATGTGGTCCCTTTATTGATATGTGCACCTTACCCATGTTCTTATTTTATCAATTTGAAAAATAAAATACAAAGAGAATATAGAATTGTACACTATTAATTCTAATAATGTATGGACCAGTGCCTCACTGTTACCCTGGCAACTATTCACCCACCTTCATCAGAATATAAGAGACTTGCTCCAAGAGTTCTAGGCTAATCTGCAAAACATTTCCAGATGTGCTTAGAGGAGCAGTGTAGAAATGGCTTATCCCATTAGCACAAGAGAAAGTAAAGATGCAGCATGAGCCGTGGTGGCACAATGGCTAGAATGCAGTATTACAGGGTAATTCTGCCGACTGCCAGCAGTTCGATTCTCACCAGCTCAAGGTTGACTCAGTCTTCCATCCTTCTGAGGTCAGTAAAATGAGGACCCAGTTTATTGGGGCAATATGCTAACTCTGTAAACTACTTAGAGGGAGCTGTAAAACACTGTGAAGCAGTGTATAAATCTAAGTCTACCTGTTCACTAAGTAACCCAATAGCCCTTGGGTATAGCTCTCACTAATTTTTCAATTAGTGTTGATTTGAGATTAAATCCCACCTTGAGATCTGTGGCTTGTTGGACAAGAGAACAGCTTTTAGTGTATCTCAGGTAAATAGAATTCCCAGACTTCCCCAATAGACGAGTGTACTATTCCATCACCGCCATCCATTTCCTTGGCTATCAGCCTAGACAGCTCTTCTTCAAGTCTAAGAAGCCTAATTCCTTATGGAAATCACCCAGAAAGTCTCCAGGAACAAGTCTCAATGGAAAGGTTTGTCCTATCCTAGGATATTTACTGCAGGTAGGTTTCAGATATTTAGATAGATGGTTTTTGAGATAGTGAATGATCAGATATAGAAAGTAATCATCTCAACCTATCAGTTGGGAGAATATAGCAAGGTGGAGCAGCTTTTGGAAGCTAGATGGGTGATAGAAGGAGTTTGCTTGTGTAAGAGAAGTACTGGAACACCCATTTATTTATGGTGGTATTGCAGTCAACAAGAGTTGTTGCAATATTGCGGCAATGAAAGAGAGAGAAAAAGTGCATTCCTAATTGGAGATTGGATCTAATATTACTTATCACATTTTTCCAGAAAACATAGAGCAAAACACTGGTACCTATGCTATTATTAGGCATAGCTATTAACCAAGGCTATACCATAAGATCTTTTTTTTTTGTAAAGGTAGTATACCCTTGAAAAAAACATGTTATCTTATTTGTGTGCTAAACATAATGCATTGTGGCAAGAGAACAACTATTGCTCTGTGCTTATTTAAGCAACCTCCCCCCCACAGCCGAAGAACCAGGGTCTTCTTCCAAAAAAGTCAATATGGTGGCCATGAAAATGTATCTGTTGAGTTTGTGGTTTGTGTGCAATTGATAAAGACACATGGTGACAAATAACAAACGCTTTATTCTCTTTCTCATACAACCAAGCAAACAGCAAAAGGCACGCAGGCCTTTTATAGGGCCAGACACCTAGACAGTGTTAACCAATAGGAATTGAGCATTTTTGTGCCTTGCGCATGTGCACAAGGCTGGTGCCACTCTGTTTGGTTCCAGGCAGCTTTTGGAATGCCTGGGACCATTTGCAACATTCTGAGCCTGCTTTCAGCTCTTGCAGGCTCAGGACACAACAGTATCTGTCCCCTTTTATGCATTTATGACCCAGCAGCTTGTGAGGCCCTGTTAGGCCTAGGACCCGGTGACTCAGAACCCATGTTATGGTCCTCCTCCCCCCCCCAGCAAAGCCAGGAGCAGAGATGTGGCTGTCCAACCTCCAACGCAGTTGGTCTATGTGTCTGCGAAGAACGTGGCCATCTTCCAAGGCAACTTCATATGACAATGGCCCAGAGACCTTGCAGACCACAGCTGTGATCCAAAGATGTCCAGGCCCATAGTTCCTAGCCCAAACCGGATCGCCCACCTGAAGTCTCCTAGGTGCCTGCGGTTTTGACACCTGTGAAGCCACCCACTCTGGATGCAATCTGTCCAATTTGGTGATGAGGTGGCGACCCCAGTGGAGTTCTGCAGGGCTCTTCCCCATTGCTGTGCATGGTGTGGTGCAGTGTGCAAGAAGGAAATCTGCTAACCTGTGATGCCAGTTACCATAAGTCAGTTTCTTGAGAGCATCTTTGATAGTGTGCACCATTCTGCCAGTCCATTGGAGGATGGGTGTAAGAGAGCAGAAGTCGCATGCCGGATCAAGTTGGCCTGAAGAAAAGCCTGGAACTCAAAAGAGGAAAATTGAGGACCATTATCTGAAACCAGGACATCTGGAAGCCTGTGCGATGCAAAAATTCCTCTCAACACCTGGATGGTCCTGGCAGTAGTAGTGGAGGAAACAGGAACAACCTCTAGCCACTTGGAATGGTTGTCAATGAGGAGAAGGAAGAATTGCCCCTGAAAGGGCCCAGCATAATCTATATGCACCCTTGACCATGGGGTTTGAGTTTCCTCCCACCTATGTACTTGGGCCTGAGGCATTTCAGGCCATGACAGTTGGCACAGTTGGCACCCGTGCACCTAAGCCTCAATGGCTTTATTGATCCCAGGCCACCAAAGATGGCTGCGTGCAAGCGCTTTCATCCTGACTATACCAGGATGTCCCTCATACAGAAAGATCAAGACTCTAGACCTCAATGAGGCTGGGATTACTACCCTGCTACCCCATAACAGGCAACCCTTGAAAGTGGAAAACTCATGCTTCTTGTGCCAGAAGCTTTGGAACTCAGTATCTGGGCACTTGTCAGGCCATCCTGACAACACCCATGTCAGCACGCATGTAAGTGTGTGATCAGTGGCAGTTTCTGCAGCCACGTCCCTAGCATTTAGAGGAGATTCAGGCAGCTCCTGAATGGAAAGAATATTAATGGCAGGAGCAGGGTCTGCCTCTACTTGTTTCAGAGGTAACCTGCTTAGGCCATCTGCGTGACCCATCTCTTTACCAGGTTTGTGAACTAGAGTATAGTCATATGCAGACAGGAAAATGGACCATCTCAGCATTTGAGGAGAAATGATATGTGGTGTCTGTTTGTTAGTGGTAAACAAACTGAGCAGAGGCTTATGGTCTGTGTAGGCCATGAAGTGGCGGCCATATAAGAAATCATGGAATTTCTTTATGCCAGCCACTATGGCCAAGGCTTTTCTGTCAATTTGAGCGTAATTTTGCTCTGCAGATGACAGAGTCCTTGAATAATAGGCCACAGGGACTTGTGTCCCATCAGCCTTCAGATGGCTAAGTACTGCTCCCACCCCAATGCAAACAGGCAATTGTTCATTGAAATGCGCTAAAACAGCATTTGAAGTGAGCAAGGCCTTAACCTCATTGAAACTCCTGTCATGGACTTTGGTCCACTGCCATGGAGCCTGCTTGTTTAAAAGCCTGTGTAATGGCTCTACCATTGCAGCCTTATGTGGGAGAAATGCATGGTAGAAATTTAAGAGCTTGCAGCTCACTCTTGGACTTGGGGCTTGGGGCCTGCTGAATAGCTTGCAGTTTGGATTTAGCAGAGTGAATGCCTTGGGCATCAATCCTGAAACCTAAGAAGTCAGTGGAAGTGACTCCTATCTTGCATTTATCCTGCTTTAATTTAAGGCCTGCTTTTCAAAAACGAAGCAAGACAGCCCTTAACCTTTCTGCTAAATTTTGAGATGACTCCACAGCAATGAGGACGTCATCAAAGTAGGGACAGACCCCAGGAATTTCTCGAAGTGTGCTCTCTATGATACTTTGGAATATGTCAGGGGCTACATTTACCCCAAATTGCAGTCTTTTGACCTTGAAGGCCCCCTGTGAGTTACAATAGTCTGGGCCTCTGCAGATGCCTCATCAACAGGTAGCTGTTGATAGACCTGTGCCAGGTCAAGTTTCAAAAAATGTGCCCCCCCTTGAGGGAGGCCAGAATGTGGCTTACAACAGGCACTGGATAAGCATGCTGTTGCAATGCTTTATTCAGTGTGCACTTATAGTCTGCACATATACGGATTTCCCCATTAGCTTTTATATGCATTACTATTGCGGTTTCCCATGGACTAGAATCCACAGGTTCTAAAATACCCTGCTGGAGTAATTTGTCCAGCTCAGCATCTATCTTACCCTTGAGGGCAAAAGGTACCCTCCTAGGCTTGACCTTGATGGGCGTGATGGTTGGGTCTAACCGTAGTGCAATGGGAGGCCCCTTGTAGGATCCTAGTTCTGAACTAAACACATCTGCAAACTCCTTGCAAACTTCTGCAAGGCCCAAAGTTTGCAAGTTGTGCAGCCCAGTTACTTGGATTCACAGAGCCTCGAACCAATTGAGTCCAATAAGACTTGTACATTCACCCCCAACTACCACCACATCCAGGAAACCTTCAAAATCTGTACCTTGAGTGTGGCCTCCCCCTTCACACAGACCTTAGAATTTTGAAAATCAGTGAGTATTAGGTTCAATGGCCTGAGTTTAACTCGAAGGCCACTGCTGCTGCAAATCCTTTTGAAAGTGTTAATTGAAATAATCGAGAGAGCGAACCCTGTGTCCAACTCCTTCAATAAGGGAACCCCTTGCAACCTCATGTTAATGCAAAGTTTCTTCTTAAGGGGCTTGTGTGTCCCTATCTTTAGAATACTCCTGCGTGATGTGCAGAAGCCCACCCTGTGTTGGCTGGGGACCCTGGTACCTTTCTGAAGCAATTCTTCCGGAGGTTGGACCTTCTGGTGACCCAAATAGAAGGAGGACATGTGGCCTTGCCTGCCACAAGCCCTGCAAATGGTGGAGCGGAACCTGCAGTCAGCTTGCTTGTGGTGTCCTCCACACCCAAAGCACTGAAGGGATTCTGGGGCCTTATCTGGACATCCCTTTGACCTCCTCTCAGCTGGCTGGTGAAGTCTGTCCACCTCCTCTTCAGGATCCGCTTCTGATTCTTCTTGAGCATCCTCTTGATGGACAGTAGCTGTGGCTGGAGGGTTCCTGGCAAGCTGTAAAGCCTTCACAGCCCCACCTGCTGCTTCCTCAGCTGCCACCTCTCGTAACGCATCTTGGAAGGAGACATCTTCTTTTGCAAAAATCTTCTGTTGTAAGTCTCTGCTTCTTAAGCCACATACAAAGCGATCTCTCAGCCTCTCTTCCAGATCCTTGAACTCACAAGGCCTGGCCGCTTGCCTTAAGGCAATAAAATCCACAGCAGATTCACCCGGCCTCTGGTCTCTCTGCTTGAATGCATGCCTCCAAGCAATGACAGATAACTTCAGCTGGAAGTGTTCCTTCAACATCTTTTTCAAGTCAGCATATGTTACTGACTCTAGAAGTGCAGGGGCTACCAGATTTTCTGCAATATCAAAATCTTATTGTCTGCAGGCTCACAAAAGAGTTGCTGCCTTCAGGCTGTCTTCTCTTATCTTATTTACTCTAACGCAGTTCTCCACCCGTGCTACGTAGGAATTCCATCTCTCTGGGTGGGAGACATCAAAATCAGTCAAGTGGCCAATCTTCGACATCGTAAAGTTGATGAGCTTCACCAAGGCCTTTTATAGGGCCAGAAACCCAGACAGTGTTAACCGATAGGAATTGAACATTTTTGCGCCTTGCACATGCGCACAAGGCTGGCGCCACTCTGTCTGGTCCCGGGCAGCTTTTGGAATGCCCGGGACCATTTGCAACATTCTGAGCCTGCTTTCAGCTCTTGCAGGCTCCAGGATACAACAGTATCTGTCCCCTTTTATGCATTTGTTGGACTCATAGCACATATTTAAAAAGTGGTAGCATTTTGATTAAATCAGCAGTTCTCCAGCTTGAGAACTTTAAGATGTGTGAACTTCAACTCAATGCTTCAAGGTTGGCTGAGGAATTCTGGGAGTTGAAACCCACACATCTTAAAGCTCTCAAAATGAAGAAGCACAGCATTAAATTGTTGTTCTTACATTCTTTTTTGACCATTCTGATTTTTCACCATTCCCATTGATGCTTCTACAAAAAGATATTCACTCTTTGCTTGTTTTCTTGCTTGATTATAACAATAGCACTTGGAGCCAATCTCTATCCTTCTATGATAAGGCAACATTTGATGATCCAAAGCCCATTTAGACATTTTCCATGACACTTTCTCAGGCATAAGGAACCATTACAAAATCCAAGCCATTGCTAAGAAAGTAGAATAAGCTGATTATTTGCCTAAAAAGTAGGTAGGAGATGATTACCAAATGGCAGCAAATAATTAGATGGTTGCTGTCATTTAGAGGTCCTCTGCATGTTTTTGCAGCCCAGATATGAGAACATTAACATATTTTTCTCAAAAAATTTCAGCTCTCTGGAATAAAACAAAGTAACGAACTTGGTTGTATATTATCTTTCATCCATTATTCTCAACATTCTCAGTATCTGAGAGTCCATTGTATCATTCAACCCACCCCACCCCTGAATTTCCCATTTATGAATTTATAATTTACATATTATTGATCATAAAAATTAGAAAAGGAATTGACTCCATGAAGCTCTTGGGGAATTGTGAAGAATTTTGAAATTCAAGAATTTTGGTTTGATTTGCTGCTTCAGGGTTGATTTCTGCTTTGGTTTGTAAGTCTGCTTTAATGGGATGATTCTGTCAAAGCTTAGATGGATCAAGGCATCTCTTCAAAGCTTGTCAGAGCCTGCCATAGTATAAACTGTATTTGGTATTTCTCAGTGAAGGCAATGCCAATTAAGGAAATCTGTGTATTAGATACATTACTTTCAGAGTTTGACAGACAACCTTTTTTTAAAAAAAAAAAATCACAGTGTCCTTTTAAGTATAGGCCTGAGTGTAACCTTTTTAAATATGCTGACAAATGATTAATGATCTTAATAAATATGTAGAACAGGGAAGTTGGAAAGGTTATATGTTAAAATCAATGTTTGTCTATAAATGCAAATACTACCCTCACCGTAGTGCTGGTTAAGCAACTATGATTGATTCATTAATATTTGCAAATATTTTTAGTAATCATATTCAAAACCCACAATAAGCAAAATGTAGACGCAGAATGTAGATTATGAGATAGATAACTAGATTATGAGACAGATTGGTGAGTGGGTTGTATTTAGAAAACAACAATCCAGTCTGACATTGAAATCCATCATGTGCTGTTGGTTGAATACAGAATAGGATAGGACAGAGTCAGCTCCCATCATCATTCTTCTCCGCAAGTAGAAACACTAAGGCCAAAGGGATCAAAGCATTAGAAACCTGTTAGGTAAGGGCTTTAAATTTTGATATGAAAATATGCCTCCCAGGCCACTGACCTCAAATCACGGAAACATTGATGAGTCACCAAAGCAGAAGAAATTCTCCTTCATAAAGTTAGAGGCTCTGATGATGGTGATGAGATCTTATTTTCAGCTGTACAAAATCAACGCTACCTTGCAGTTGTTTTGTCCACTTCATCTGTTTAAGAATAGTTATGAATCATTCTCTGACCAACAAATATTTACAAATGAAGGCAAATATACATGTTCCAGAATAATGTTGCAGGATCTAATCTGAGTTGGCCACCAGGACCAGAATTTTAGTCTTCCAAGCTTTTGGACTCATGCTGGAGCCCATCCCCTGGGAACTTCTTTCTCATCAGAATGTGTGCACTGGAATGTGCAGAAATGGATAGACTAACTTTAGAAATCAAAGAGAAAGAAGACACAATTTATTTTAAAACATGGGGAAAATTCTATCAATGGTTAGCAACACGACAGAATGAGAAAAGGTTATGAAATTAAATAGGATAAATGATACTTTTTATTCAACTTTTATGTTATCTGATTGATGTGAATACTCTTACATCTCTGATTTTACCTATAAGTAATTATAATTAATAAGCAATATATCAGTATTTATAAGTAATTATATTCAATTAGTAACATATTATTAATAGTATATCAATTATTGTTATTCGTAGAATGAATGATATGTATTGGTTAATTTCTAATTCTTATTATTAGTGATAAATCTATTTAACATAGCTGTTTAGTATTATATTAACTACGGACATTTAACATGTATACCCAGATAGTAGTCTGCTTGCTAAAGCGTCGATTTAATGTTGGGGGTACTATTGTACCTATCCCTACCTTTGGTTTAATCCTTGTTCTTTACCCTGTGTTATACCCCTACCTATTTCATTCCCTCCCCATCCTTATATTATAAAACCCAATATATATATGTAGGTCTTTGGTTATTCGGGTTTTCTCCCGCATAGAATTTGAAGTGTCTTGGCGATGTTTCTACGAAGTCCCATTAGTCATCTTCAGGCTGGTGCTTTTGGCTTCATGCTCCTAAAAGCACGAAGCCGAAAGCACCAGCCTGAAGATGACGAATGGGACTTCGTAAAAACATCGCCAAGACACTTCAAATTCTATGCAGGAGAAAACCCGAATAACCAAAGACCTACATACAAACACCCGCGAAAACCTCAGAAAACATATATACATATAAAATTTGGATTGCTAACAAAGAATTAAGGGAGAATGGAATAGCTATTTCGAGCTATTTAGCTCTCATCAGCCAAACATACCCTTCTGAGATTCAAATATGAATATATGAATGTGTGCACTGGGCTGTCTTGTGCATAGTATTTGTGTGATACCTGGTTGTGTGTGGCTTGTAGTTGCTAACTGGGATGTGGATGACCAACTATTAAATGGTTGGTCGTTGTTTCCTTGTGCTGCCATGTCCTTGGCTCCTAAGTACTCAATAAGCTTGTGATAAATCAGCACTCCTGTAACTGTTTCTGAAAGAGGCATTTAACTCCCTAAAGCAGTTGACAGAATCAGAATACTTCTGGGATACATTAGGTAAAACACTGAGGGTGGTAGTCAAAGTTGACCTCAAAGGGTGACAGTTGGGTAGAGGCATGGACTGTGTTGCTGTTGACCATTTATTCAAATTCTGCCCTGAGTAAGAGATCAGGCCAATTATATTGGTAGAAGTGTGCTAGAGGATATCACTTCCTCTAGCTGAGGACTATTACTAAGAAAGAAATTGAAGCATGATATACTCTCCTTAGTGATTTTGATTTTTAACTTATCTGCCTCTGCTAAAATTCACCTTTCTGGTTTCTGCTGATTGTTTCTGTTTGTCTTCCTGAAACTTGAGTCTTTACCCAAAACTCTTATCTTTGTGTCATCTGCAAATGTGATCCATATCTTTTAATCCTTCAACCACATTAATTCTAAATATGTTAAATAAAACAAGTGGTAGAACAACCTTGTTGTATGCCATGTGACATTTTTTTCCAGCTTGGAGCACACACACTTTGCTATCTTATTCAAGCAACTCTGCTTCCATTTAACAATAGTATAAACTCTCTACTATAACCCTGTAAAAGATTTAGTCAAGGTGCACCATATTAACCACATTCCCAAAGTCAAATAGAATCATCCTATAATTGATGCCACATACAAATTGAAAAATAAGCAAACTGATCACTGTATTAGATTAATTCGGCATAATTTGTTCTTAGGAACCCCAAGATGACTCCTGCCAAGTAGTGTATTCTTTTCCAGCTGTTCACAAACTGATTCCTTAAGAGTAAGCAAATCCATTTGATAAGTATTTACCTAGGAGGGGTGTGGATTTATTTTTCATAGTACCTGAACGTAGGATAAAAATCAGTGGGTGAAAGCTTTACAGAGCAGATCCAAGCTTAAAATAAGGAAGAATTTCCTGACCACTGGAGTTATAAATTATCACATCAGCTTGTATCTCCAGTGAAAGTGCTCCATCACTGGAAGTTTTCAAGTAAATGCTAGATAATCTGGGAGGGAATGAGGATTCCTGTCTTGGGCAGGGAATTGGACTAGATCTCTAAGGTACCTTTCAACTTTTTGATTCAATGACTAACATCAATCTGACACATTGCAGTTATCCAGGTCGTCTTTTCTCTAGTTCTGACAGTATAAGAAGTGGGATGGGGAGGTAATTAGTTTCCTTTCCTTTCCTTTCTTCTAAACCTTCCCTCTGTGAAATTCTTAACATAATCAACTTCAAAATGAAACCAGTGCCATCTTGTGGAGTTCTAATATAGGTAGTCCTCAATATATGACCAGTTGCTTAATGACAGCTTACAATGGCACTGGAAAAAGTGCTGTATGGCACTTCCAACCATTGTAAAATTCTTCAGGATTTCAGGGAAAGCACATTGAGGGCAATGGGGGATTGGCATGAGCCAAGAAGAATGCATGGGTTTTCCTTCCTTCCTTCCTTCCTTCCTTCCTTCCTTCCTTCCTTCCTTCCTTCCTTCCTTCCTTCCTTCCTTCCACCTTCACTTTCCAGCTGCTACTGGGTGGAGGAGTGATTATTTATTTATTTATTTATTTATTTATTTATTTAATTTCTATGCCGCCCTATTCCGGAGAACTCAGGGCAGCTCACAGCATGATTGCAAGAGTGGCTGGGAAACTGTCACAGAATGTTGAAATTAAGATCATGTGACTGCAGCAGCAGCATAGCAACAGCCAGTAGCATTGAAGCAGCTACAACTTTCCTAAATTTCATTCCCTTGGGAGTCATGGCTCCTGGATTTTGGATACGTTCTGTGAGTTAATCAATTTGAAACATCCAAGTCCAAAAATTGTTGTCTCTGATGCACTGTTTCACAGTTAAAGGTCATGACAAGGAGAGTTTTAGGAGTATATAGGTTTTGTTGCTTTTTAGACTGTGCTGAATCCTAACAAGATTACTATCTAAATTCCATTTTCTAGTAAATGAAGATGGTCAGTGCAAACTCAAGATGACACACAACAGTATTGAACTCTGTACTGATTCTGAAAAGGCCTAATTGTTACACATGAGGGCATAGCCAACTATTCTTATTAAAGTCTAATGAAAGGTTTTTATGGAATTTGTATCACTAAGCAAAGGTTTGGGGTTTTTCTTTAAAAAGGAATTTGGAAGATCAAAATGGCTGTATTTGTATGACACAAACAATCCAATCATTTCATCCCTAGAAAATAAACTTCTTGATGGCTGAGTCAAATGTAATATGGCATCCATTTTTCAGTCCTGTTAGCTGCCACACAAGGTGTCCAGTTGCTGTGAATTTCTATCCCATTTCCAGCCTTAAATGTTTTTATTTGTTTTTCCTTCTGGGAGTAGGATTTTTGTTCTTGTTCTTGTTATTTTGTTTTGTTTTTAATATTGGTGGCATCTATGGAATTGGTTCCATTCTGACTAAAAGATATTTTAAATCTCGCAATTGCTAAAGATTACAAGTCACTCCATGTTCTTTCGTGGGGAAAATGTTGATTCCAGATTGAATGAGTATAATGCTTATGAACATTTTTAGACAAAAACATCCATAGGAGGGGGAGAACTAATGAAACATGCATTGTGATATCACAATGCAATCTCCCGCCTTTATATACTTATGTATAATATAACACAAGTACAAAAGGAAGAAGCTTGCATCCTGTCACTCTTTTTTCTTATTTTGGCATCATCATGGCTGGAATGGGAAGCTTATGGCACGACTGTGCTCACACTTGCTTTAGAATTTAAAATAGAATTAAGAGTTTCTGAAAGGTTTCTTTTCAACCAAAAGTTTTATTTGAAAAACAGTATTTCAGCAGCTTTGACTAGTTTTTTTTTGTGAATTGCAATCTGCTTCTTACATAGCTTTTAAATATTTGTTTAGATTTGTAATTTTAATTTCATAACTATATTTTGGGATAATGGGGTTTTTAGTTTCTTTTCTTTGTTTCTTTTCTCAGGCTAATTACTTTCTTTTTAAAAAGTCTTTTAAATTAGCAATCTGTCCAAAGAACCTTAGTTAATAGATACATAAACAATAAAATAATAATGTCTTATGACATTTAGCTAAGCTGTAAATTGAGCCTTCATATTGTATTCTACTTATCCTTGTGGGAAGTGGATGGAAATTTCTCACTCATTGCAATGTTGTTCCAGAATGGAGGATCTGACTTCTCAATGAACTTCAGAAGTTGCTTCTTTCCTGTTTGGAGCAGTAACCCTTGAGATCATTTCTTTGGCCTTTGTATTGTCTTGACCATGCTCCAGAATTATATAGCTGCTAAGAAATATATTATATTATATTATATTATATTATATTATATTATATTATATTATATTATATTATATTATATTATATTATATTATATTATATTATATTGTATTGTATTGTATTGTATTGTATTGTATTGTGTTGTGTTGTGTTGTGTTGCGTTGCGTTGCGTTGCGTTGCGTTGCGTTGCGTTGCGTTGCGTTGCGTTGCGTTGCGTTGCGTTGCGTTACGTTACGTTACGTTACGTTACGTTACGTTACGTTACGTTACGTTACGTTACGTTACGTTACGTTACGTTACGTTACATTACATTACATTACATTACATTATATTATATTATATTATATTATATTATATTATATTATATTATATTATATTATATTTATCTATCTATTTATTGAAAAATGTTCAGCCATAAATAATACGCCTTCATAATTGAATGAACCTAAAGCACTTTCTTAATCCACAAAAAACATCAAAAGCTCAAAATAAGAACCTTCCTATTAATATTTGTAGCATCTTTAAGACTCTCCTCTTTGTGACCATCTTCACTTGCATGCAGGATAGGCTCTGTGTATTATACATGTAGGCAATGAGCTTATGCAGAACTACAGTTGTCCTCATGGTATAACAAAAGTCAAGATGGTGACCATAAGAATGTGATCAAAGATGCAACACATATAAAAAACAACTGGAATTTTGATTGCACCACTGTGGCCATCATCTTGACTTTTTAAATTGTAACCTGTGGGTGTTCCTTTGCAGACCCTTTTTCAACATCCTTCTAAACAAATTATTGGGGAAGTGTTTCCCCCTGATGTTGGCTTGTAGGAAACTCTTAGATGATAATAATAATGCTGATGCTGAGCACTACTTGACCACCGTTGGTGTTGACAAAATCTCCATCAGTCAATTGCAAAAGGCAGCTGTACCTGGACCCACTTACCCATCCTTCAGTGTAATATTTAACACCATCAAACAACAATGTCTGCCTATCCCAGATCCTTGGGAAGGACTTTATATGTGGATGCAAAATGCCTAATCCAGTCTAAACATCTGGCCGACTGTTCAATCAACAATAATAACAATGAGATCAATTTTGGCTACTTTTAAAAAAATGAATTCAGAAAGATTGAGACACAGAAAAATCTAGACCAAGTTATTTGTATAGGACTGCACTTATTTTTCCATATTTTAAATTCATGATAGCTCTTCTTCTTCTTGAAAAGTCTTATTTTTATGCTTAAAAATTTCATTCACTCATTTTGCATTTATATAGTGTAGCAATTCTCAACTTATATATAGATTTTTTTCCCCTCAGTAACTTCATTTTGGGGCTTCACATAGCCACATAGCTGCATAATATGTCTCACATACAAATAGAGCAGACTAGTTGTGATTTGTGACAGCTCTGAAAGAGGTCAGCCATGTCAATTGTGGTATATGTTCTGAGTCTCTATTTTTTTTTTCAAAAAGAGACCCAAGAATGAAAGAAAAAAAGTTTATTATAATGTCAACCTCCTTTCCAAAGCAGTGGGCAGAAATGGACTTGAAAGCCAGAAGCTAATTAATGTGGAGACAAGAAAATATAAAGGTCAGTTAAATCAAAAAGGTGACCTTAGTGTCTCTGCTTCAGCGATAGCTATGACTCTTCTGGGGAATAGAATATTGTTCCAGACAACATGACCAATTGTGTAAATATCAACTAGAGTTGAGTCCAATTGCTCTCTTGCTCACAACACCATCAGATGGTATGGAATTGGGGCATTGTTGATTTTTTAGATGATAGTTAGCTGTAACTTCCATCTCCCCTCATAATAAGCTAGGTCGTATGTTGTCATTCAGCAACATCTAGAGAACCAGACCTATCAACAGAAGAAAAAAATTATAGCTCAGTACTGAATTTCTGTTTTCCCTTTTTCATACAGTAGCTAAATTAGTGGATCAGCAAAAGATTTAGACATAATATATTTGGATGTCAACAAGGTATCTGACAAAATAGACCACAACCTATTTCTTAGTAACATAGAACAATGTAGGATAGACAGCATCAGCACCAGATGGATTTGTAATTGGCTGACCAACTGCACAGTGGGTAGTCCTCAGTGGGACTACAGCTACATGGAGATAAGCATGCAGTGGGGTACGTCAGGATTCTGTCTTGGGACCGGTACTCTTCAACATCTTCATAAATGATTTAGATGAGGGAATAAAAGGGGACCTCATCAAATTTACAGACACCAAGCTGGGGAGAATAGCTAACACTTTAGATGGTAGACTTAAGATTCAGAAGCACCTTCACAGACTTGAACACTGGACTCTATCCAACAAAATGCAGTGGTAATGCTCCATCACCAGAGATTTTCAAAAATAGACTGGACAACCATTTGACTGGGATGATATAAGGCAGTGGTTCTCAACCTTTTTCAGGTTGAGACCCCACTTGCACCGCCCATGCGCGACGGGCTGATCCGCGCATGCGCGATGCGCGCGCGATGAAAAAAAACAAAAAAAACCAAAATGGCAGACCACGATGGGCCAATCCGCGCATGCGTGGCACGCGCACGACGGCCCGAACCGCGCATGCGCGGCGCGCGCGTGACGAAAAAAACAAAAAAACAAAATGGCGGACCACGGTGTCCGGCGACCCCCGCGAAACGGTCGTTCGACCCCAAATGGAGTTACGACCCATAGGTTGAGAACCGCTGATATAAGGTCTCCTGCCTTGAGCAGGGGTTGGAGTAGAAGATCTCCAAGGTCCTTTCCAGCCCTATGATTTTATAATTGTGGTGTCCTTGATGCCCTCTAACTTGGATTGTTTTCTTGCAGACCTTATATTATCCAACTACGTAACATCATCACTGCTAGGCAGAGTTTTGTGAAGAGTTTTCATAAAATAGTTTTCTGCTTAAAAGTATCTTTTCTGAAGGACTACATGATCCAATTGTAATTTATATATAACCTCAAGAAAAAAACATCAGCCTTCAGGTTGCTTCTTGATGCTTAGGACAAGGGCTACAGAGTTTTCCCAAATATAGTAAGTTATAGTGTGTTTCTATTTAATTTATAATGATCAAGTCAGAAGATAAAGATGCCCTTAAATCAAGCTTGTATTGTGTGATATTCTTGAGACAAGCAGCAAGAGGAAAAATATTTCTGTCTGGAGGACTTTTGGAAAATTTAAAGGAAGAGACAGACCATTTACCATCTCCTAAATGTTTAAAGAACTTCTGCTAATTCTTCTCCCCAAATAATAATATTCTCCGTGAAAGAGATAGAAACAAATGTCTTTTGTTTTTTAAAAGGTAAATTCAAGGAGCAGGATTTGACTCAAGTTACATGGTAACATCTAAAAGTAGGTATTGCAGACTCTTGCTGATGCTATAAATTCCAAAATGTCAGTACACAGGACCTTAACAACAAATGATGTAAGAAGGGAAATTAGCTGTTTTTGATTGACATCTGAATGAGAAACTCATCAATATTCAGACATGAATAAGACAACTGGTCATATACAAAGATGTATGTATATCTTCTCAATATTTATATAACTGGCAATATTTCCTTAAATTATTGGCAGGTAAAAGGTAATTTAACAGCCACAAGTTTTCCTTATAGTGATATTGGCACACATTTTGCTTATAAAAGCCAACCATGAGTGAATTATTTCATATTTTCAGTGTTTATTATTTTTATTACTGCTATATGATAGCCAAATTTCCTTTATTGATCTCAGGGTATTGAATTTTCTGTTGTTGCTTCCTTGTGTTTACATAGTAATTTCAACAATTACATTCTATATCATTATCTGTACCTATTTCTAGATAGCTTGATGAAAAATAGTTCTCAATATAGCAAACCAGTTGGGCATCGTGGTTAAGGCAACAGGCTAGAAACTGTGAGACCATGCGTTCTAATCCTGACTTAGGCACAAAGCCAGCTGAGTGTGACGCTGGGCCAGCCACTTTCTTGCAGCTCTAGGAAGAAGGCAATGGCCAATCGCTTCTGAAACGTCTTGACATGAAAAGTGCAGGGAGTCATCAGACAATCATCAGGAGTCAAGGCAGGCACTAAAAAAAATATTTTCTCAGTATAAAATGAAGAAGTTACTGCATTGTTTAATGGTTAATGTGGAGTGAAATTGCCTTTGATCTTTAAATGATGCTAATGAAAGCAAGATGTTTAAAAGCATATGCAGAATATTTCTGACAAACTGAACAGAGTCTCAGGGAAGTTAGAAATTGCCTGATTGAATGGTTTGAATTTCCAAAATCTCTAAGTAAACCCTTGGATTTTGAAGATTAATTAGAACCAAAGTCACATAGGAGAGAAGCCACTCATCATTTAGTAATGTAAACATGGCTTCCTTTTTTTTAAGCAAATAAGATGACTTTTAGGCATGAATCTTAGACTACAATATCAATTTAGAGATCTGATTTAAAGATTTAAAATGACTTATAAAGAAAGCATTTTCTTCCGGGAAAAGGGGGAAAAAAGACAATGTCTGCCTTAAAAACTATGTATTTATTGCTTAGTTACAAGTCATAACTATTTGCTTTCCTTCTCAGTTGGAAAAAGCAGAAGTAAAATTCAAATACATAAATGTGTAGATGGAGATAGATTACAATTAACTTATATTCTCTTTTTCCAACTTCACACAATGTATTTAAGTAAGTTGTAAATTGTTGTGCTCAGGCAGCAAGAAAGGATATGATAACTTGTGTGTACATTACACATCAGGATCTATTTTCTTTCTTTCTCATAATGTTTCGTTAAGACAATTAGACTGAATAGATACATCTATTGATATGAATAGGCCCTTCCATTGCATAGGGTGATTTGGTTTTCCTTGATGCTAGGTGATGTCATCAAGATATTGGGAGACATCAATTGTCCATGAGACTTTTGCATTCTATAAGGATTGATACACACAACAGTGCCAAAGTGCTTTTGTTGGTAGAAAAATGTCCCCATAGCCTACATTTATCATGACATAGTAGTGAGGCCAGTATGTTGCTAGATGTACTCAGTTCAGTACAGGATAAATTGTGTCCTTTCCCTGCTGTCTTTTCCATATTATTTTCTATCACCACCAGTTGTTCCCCTGGGTGTACTCTGTAGACCACAATACATGGAAGACAACAAACTAAAGGAGACTAGATGAGAAAGGGATGAGAGGAGAGTTAGAGCTCCTACAAACATCTTAGAGGTAGAGTATGGCAAAGGTACCATTGCCTACAGCATCTGCCAAAATCCTAGAAGCATGTGGGATGGAGAAGAAGAGCTGCTTTTTCCTGAATAGACCAGCATTTCTTTCACTTGTGGGAGGTGATTTCAAGTCTACCTTAAGCTAGCAGAAGTCACAAGGCTTCCCTTCAAACCTACTGCAAAAGGCCCGATGGGGCACTCTCTCAGAAAATTGCTAATCTCTGAAGACTCCATCTCTATGTGTACTAGAATGTTTACATGGGAAGACCTGGGGCAAATAACAGGGAAATTAGTACTGAACATAGAAATTCAGTTATAACCTGACTTAAGTGAAATAAACAAAGAATGTTAGAAAAGCCTCTCCACATGGAGATAAGCAGACTGTGTGGAGGGGCCCTAGCTATCTTTAGTATGGAAAAATATTGAGTCCCGCCACCAGTGTTAAAGATTAAAGATTAAATTAAAATGCTCATCCAGTCGCTTTTGAACACGGACAAGAGGAACATTATCTCTGGATCTTCCTTTCAGCCAACAAAATACTCTTGGTGAACCCTGTGAATAGCAGTTATGATACACATATCATATTGTCTGGATTGACCACTGTGTTGCAGGCAAAACTACCAAGAGTAAAACATTATTTAAAACATTAAATTATTTTGCAGATATAAAATAAGGAAAAAGACAGTAAAATGGGGAAAAGAATTCTCTTGTCCTTGTTACTGTGCCTTCAATCGTGCATATTTTATTGCCTCACCATCCCTGATGTCTTGTATGCCTGACACTATTAATACTTTCTAGAAGTATCCAGAACATTTTTCCTCTATTTCCTTTGCTCTACCAAGAAAAATAAAAATCTTGTTTCTCCTTAGCTTGGGGGAAGAGGAAATTGTAAACTGTACTTATATACTACACAACAATATAAAATGAAACATATTGTGCCAATAATTCCATACCATATCTTCTGGGAATAGTCCTGTCAGCTTTAGTGGGATTATTACAAAGAGAAAGTTTTCAGCCCCTCACTTTAAATACTTCTTTGACCAAGCAGTTGGCCTGAACTTTCCAAGTGGGCTTTAAAACAAAGTAGCTACACTTCCTCTCCTAGCCACTGACAACAAAAAATAGCTAATGTCAAATTGTCAGGACAATGAATTTTGCAGAGCTAACTAAGAACATATCAAGTTTCCTGATGTGTTGACAGTTTACGGAGTAAGTTTTCCTGGAACACACTCACCAAATTCACAGCATATAAAAGTAGCTAAATTGTAGATTTTTAAAAGGTAATTGATGAAAGAAAACTAACTTTTCAGAGAGGAAAAAAAGCACAAAGCTCACAGCAATTAAGAGATAATGTATTTCTCTGACCATTTCATTTTGTTTTATACAATAGACTAAAATGTAGCTTTTAATAGCAAACCTTAAACTACAAAATCATCTGTTATGTCACAGATCTTATATCAAGATCTTTTTGTAGTACATCAGCAAGCATTTTGGATTCTTAAATATTGAACAATGCTTAACACTGGATTATTTTCTTTCCCCTAAATTATGTTGTATGTGTGGTTACTCAAATATAGACTCCTAATGAATATGGTACCCATTAAACATAGGAGAAAACATATCTGAGTCTTGGGCCACCATTTTATTTATGATTCCAAACATTCTCTAGCTAACACTTTTGTGCCAGTTGGTTGATCAAGTTGGTAGACCTTTCTGTTACAACAACAAAATACTGTTGATTCCAGAATCACAATGCTTGCTCACAACTAAGAAGTGTACCTGTTTTGAAGCTGGAGGTGACACATAGGTATTGTACTTCACAACTTTCAAGGGTCTTATTCCCCATGGCCATAAATTTCACAGAAATACATGCCATAACATTGGTATTGACCAAGGAAATATGTATGTGTATGTTTTTGTATTTGTGCACACATTTGGGTGTTCATATGTGTAAGAATGTGTATCTGTATGGATCCATATATCATATGCATGCACAAATACTCATGAACATCCTTTCTTTCCTTTTATGGTTATTTTAATTACATTTAATTAATTTAAATGAGGTTAAATTTAATTAAAAATAAGTAACATGATTTGATCCATTTTAGTTGATGTTTTCCAGAATCCTTATCACTATCAGAATTGTTTGATGTATTCTCCAAAGTACCTGAGGTAAGAACAAGAAGCAACAGGTTGAGTTCACTAAAGAGACATCTAACCTGGAACTGAGAAGAATTTCCTGACAGGAAGAACAATTAATTAATGGAACAGTTTGCCTCCTATAATTGGGGGTGCTCCATCACTGGAGATCTTCAAGAAAAGATTCAACATCCATTTATCTGGGATGCTATAAGCTCTTCTGTCTTGTGCATGGATTTGGAATAGAAGACCTGCAAGGTCCTTTCCAGTCCTATGACTCTATGATTTTATATGGAAGAAAAGGGAAGCATAGCTAATACTAGGGTACATTAACCCTATTTACTTTACCTCACCATAGCTTCCTGTCTTAACAAACCTGATCCCCCTGTAAGTTTCTGGCTACATTATCCTTTTCACTGGAAAACAATCTCATGTTCTTCAAATCATCACATACAGATGCAGTCATTTTCAAGGCATTTGTTTTTTCATCTACAGTTCCTTTCACTAAATATTTCTATTAAGTATTCTTTTCTCTTAAGTTTTCATTAACACCACTCAACTTACTTCAGTGGTACTCATGAGGTACTTGCTTAACAATGGCAATGCCATATGACAACTGTTGGCTGCTGTAAAGCCTTGTGGGTTGTTACAATAAATGAGGATCTTATGTAACCACAACTTCTGCTTCTGCATTGGCAGAAGGGAAGGTCACACATTATGATCAAGTGACCGTGGGATGCTTTAACCATTGTAATTTTGAGCTGGTTGCCAAGCATCTAATTGGGCTCATATAAGTAAGGAGGTGTTGCAATAATCAAACTTTGAGAACCAGTGATAAATACCACTTTGTTCAGTCCTGTTGCAATTTCACTGAATGAGTGTTTGTTAAACAAGAACTGCCTGTAAACAATTCTGCTCTAGAGCCAGGAAGTCTCTGTGTGTATATGTGTGTACGGTATGTGTGTCTCTGTGTGTGTGTGTCTGTGTGTGTTAAGGGGAGTGCACATATAAAAAAAAACAGTGTCACACCACTTGGAGGAAAACTTGTATGTGCATTATGATATTGTGTACCACAAGAAGGGAGCTGTTTGTTACATTTTTGATAAAATGTGTTGAATCTTACCAATGTCTCTGCTCTGTTCGTGTCCCAGTTATCCTTTGGAGAGATTTATCTGTATTCTAACACTTTTTTTCATATAGGACTTGTACTTTTCTTCCTTTGGTTATTCTATTTTACTTGTGCTTCTTTCCCCTTTTTTTCTTCTTATCTTTGCTTTAATTTTGTATTTGAAACAAATGTTTTTTCCTAAGTAGCTGCTCATAATTATCATTCATTCCCAATTTCTCATTCACATTCTTATTACATTCATGTCATCACTTATTTCAGGACATTCCCCTACATTTGAATCTCTCTCTCTCTCTCTCTCTCTCTCTCTCTCTCTCTCTCTCTCTCTCTCTCTCTCTCTCTCTCTCTCTCTCTCTCTCTCTCTTTCTCTCTCTCCCTCCTTCCCTCCTTCCCTCCTTCCCTCCCTCCCTCCCTCCCCTAACCAGCTATAGTTTCTAAATGTATACAATAAGATTTATACAAATCTCTTAACTGTAAGAAATGCTTAGCTTGCATCAAAGAATAGGAAATTACTTAGTTTAAGCATCTGTCTCATTGCCATCTAGCAGTGTTTCATATGGATCTTTTTATATGGGCTTTGGGAAGGGACAAGTTAAATTGGAGGAGAAGGGGAAAATACAGATGCAAATGTGAACCTGTGACTCTGCCCTGTCTTGGTGAAATTACAAGATGTGCAAAATTGGTAGATATCTCAATGCTGCATGCACACATACATCTCACTTATATAAGAGGGTGATAAAACAACTCTAACTTCTTCAAAGGCAGACATGGCCAATTAATGATCCTAAAAGGTTCATCTGTAGATTCACTTCTTAAGGCTTCATAAAGCTTCTATTTTATCTCTGCTCTGAGCTTTATATGTTAGGCTCTAACTGTTCCTCAGCCTATGTTCTTCTTAGATGTGAAGCTTTAATGACCCTAGCTTTATTATAGATTTGCAACACTGAACAGGGGGTCATATTGTCTAGTCATTATTTTTTAAAGGGATGTTATTGGTTTCATCCCCAGTACAGAATCATTTTTCTTGTTTTTGGTTTTGCTTTGCTTTTAACTAATTTGCTTGCAATAGTAAGAATTCTAGTAGCTCAGAAACAGAGGCATAATTTTATACTTGGTTCTCAAGAAGTGGCAAGGTAAGATTTGAAAAGTATCAGTATTAAATCATATCAGTATTAAATTTAATTTAATTAAATGAAAAGTGTTAAATGTCTAAATTTAAGAAAGCTAAGAAAGAAGGGAAACAGAAAATGTTCTTATCTTATGGCTTCTATTATTTATTTATTTATTTATTTATTTATTTATTTATTTATTTATTTATTTATTTGTTTATTTGTTTATTTGTTTATTTTAAATGATAAAAATTGACATTTCTTCCCATATTGTAAAAAAGATCAGAGGTGGATGGGTAATCTAATTTTTCTCTAACACGTCCTAATTTTGCAGATTTGGAATTGGGAAGGTAAGACTGAATGAGTCAGTCTGGATAGCTAAGATTTGCTTGGCCAAGGTGCATCTCCTCCCTGAGGGAATTGTGATTATCTGAGCACTTGTGATAATTTGCCAAGGAGAAGAAGGCACGCTTGCCTGTTTATTTTTTTTTTATTAGCATATAGGAAAAGGGAGCAGCTAAGCACTTGACAAGAATTGTATGATTCCTCTGAAACCCTCAGGAGAAACAGGAAACAAATGGGATGCAAATACCCCAATCCCCACATCTTAGATTCAACTTGCATATAAGAGTTGTTCAATACAATATCACAGAAACATCATACGTTTCCTAGGACTTCTTTGCAAGAAACTGAAACTGAATTTTAGATAAGTTCTGTTCCTTTTCAATTGCCTCATGCTTTATTAGAGATATCCCACACTTTCTTCAGGAGCAGAAGGAGGCATACATGGAGGTTGTCTGCTTCTGCAACAACAACACTGTAAGGCAGGGGTGTCAAACTCAATTTCATTGAGGGCCACATCAGCATTGTGATTGCCCTCAGGGAGCTGGGTGGGTGTGGCCAGGGTGGGTGCGGCCTACTGAGTGGGCATTGATGGAGTAGGTGTGGCCTACTGGGTGGGCGTGGCCAGCTCTACATCGTTCGCGTCCATGGTGCCTGTGGGGGCTTCGGCAGGAGTGGGACAGAAGGGGGTGGGACCAGGACCATTTCCAGATGATGATGTATTTCTTCATTCTTCACAAAGGGTGACACCTCCCCAGCATACACCCAGGGGGCGGGGCTGACACAGCAGGGGCTGGTTCCTCACTGTTTCCAGATGGCCTTGTGGAGCCAAGACTGAATGCATTTGAGTATAGATGGCCACCACAAAATTGTACATTGGCTCCCTCCTGGCCGGTCTGGGCCAGGGCCAAGGCAGCGGGGGCTGTTCCCTCACTGTTTCCGGGATGGCTTTGCGGGCCACATGAAACCACTTCGCGGACCACATCCGGTCCCCGGGCCTTGTGTTTGACATGTCTGCTGTAAGGTATGTTGGGCAGAAAAGAGCATCACCCAGGATCTTCTGTAGGGAGACTAAAACCTCTGGTATCTCTATTTTTACTCCAATATCTTCACTGCTATCTCATGTCAGTTGTTTGCTTGAGAATGTCAGACCAACCCAAACTTCCCCAGGGAACTTCTATGATTTAACCACTATCTTAGCTACTGTTCATATTGGCTCTCCCACATACAAAATACAGTTAATTAACATGTAGTTTGTTTTTATATAAACTCTAAGCCCTTTTGTCTATACTTTGAGTACAATGGCACTGTTGAATTTGTATCTCTTCTATACTTAAATAAATGAATAATAACCACCATAGTCCAGGGAAAAATATTCAAGGAGAAAAGTTACTTCAGGTTTTGAAAGAAATACATGTGCATGCTTGAAGGTAGAAATGTGTCTAATGAAAGTGGAAGTTGTTGAAATCCTTTTCAATAAATATAATAATGAGGACCCAAGTGTATATAAACATTTTTCTCATTCATGATAGCGGCAATATCATGCTTTAAATTACCCACCTCAGGCAGCATTTGCTGGTTAAATCTTCAGTAACTAGACATGAAACCAAATTAATTAAAGTATCAAGTTTATTAAATGCATCACATTAATATTTAGTGAGTTCATTAAAGTATTAAATTATATCACAGATACTTATATACATGTGACAAAACAAAGATTAAAATAAACAGTGGGAAACTCAAAGAAATGTTTGCCAGGTACAGTGTTTGCCATTTTACTGGCCAAGTATTTTTTTTCTTTATTAGCAGAAGCAGAACAATAAATTTAATCACTCTTGTGATCCCTTTGTGAATAGAAATTATATCTATCTCTGAATGTTTTTGAGGCAAAACTTGCCAAAAGTCACTCAGATGGATAGGGCCTATTTTTATTTAAACAGGGAGGGTAGAGCAGTCATTAAATTGTGGTCAATAAGAATGACAAAATTGGTGGGTTTTTTTTTCTTTATCCCAAAGACTGAAAGTTGAATGATTGGATAAATGGATGGAAAGAATTTTGTGAAATAGCTTGGGGATCAATAACTATTAATTTAACAGCAGAACATTTTCTAAAATGAAACAGTTTATGTTGTAATGTGGGATAATTACAATTTTCAATTAACTGACATTTCACACAGCTTGGGGACTATACTAGACAATAACCCTCAGCTCCTAATTCAACTCTGATGTTAACTGAGCCCTTTGTCAATAATCCAGTGGTATTATATCAGTGGCCAACCCACTGCCCTGCAAGCAATTACTTTCTTTGTCATAAAATTCTAAGAGCCAGAGAAAAGTACAGTTCAACTTAAGTTCAAAGAAGACTTGTATCGATGTATAAAATCTGCCATGTCAACTTTTCTTCTAATAATAAATTTCAGGCACTAAGAGAAGAGATGCAGAATTGCTACAGCCTCCTTCCATTAAGAACTTGTCTTTATCCAGAGCTGATCAGCTTGCTGCAGTAAAGACAGATACCGAAGGAAGAATTGCTAAGCCATAATGGGGCTGGTTTCATTTTGTGAACTGTGGCTAATATATAGTTTGCATATGATGTTATACAAAACCAGTCATTTATAGTGTATCAGGGAAGAAGCAAATCATGGATTAATGCAATATGTGCACCAACCTTTAATCAGACGGCTAAAAAATAAATCGCACTTATATTTTCTATTCACTGATTCTTGCTTTAATTCATCCTTAATTTAAATGTCTGTGGAGATTCTCAGTCATCCATGTCATGGTTGTCCCAAAGGTGCTTTTTCAGGAGGCAACTGGACTTTCTTGTTTTTCTTTGAAGACGTTTCACTTCTCATCCAAGAAGCTTCTTCAGCTCTGACTAGATAGTGGGGAATGGAAGGATTCCCTTCCTGTCTGCAAGGAGTATAAATCCTTCCTTTCCCCACCATCTAGTCGATGCTGAAGAAGCTTCTTGGATGAGAAGTGAAACGTCTTCAAAGAAAAACAAGAAAGTCCAGTTGCCTCCTGAAAACGCACCTTTTGGACATCCTTAATTTACTTATCAGATTGCTGGTGAGGCCAACTATCTTTTTTTTCTTTTTCTTTTTTATTACATAAATAGAAAAAACAAAAAATATACAAAATTGTAAAACAACAGGGGAAAGCTAAAAAAAGAAACAAAAACACAAGATATATGTGGAGAGAGAGAGAGAGGGAGGGAGAGGGAGAGAGAGAGGGAGGGAGGGAGAGGGAGAGAGAGAGGGAGGGAGGGAGAGGGAGAGAGAGAGAGGGAGGGAGGGAGAGAGAGAGAGGGAGGGAGGGAGGGAGAGAGAGAGAGAGGGAGGGAGGGAGGGAGGGAGAGAGAGAGAGGGAGGGAGAGAGAGAGAGTGCTTGATTTGCAACTACTGGAACTTTCATTGCTGTGGTTGTAAAAGAAGCCATGCAAAAAAAAAAGGAAAAAAAGTTACATATACATATGTAAACATAAATACATACATACACATACACATATATATACCGTATGACCCGCAAAAGTTTTTAGAAGATGCAACATCAAAGTAAAATATACATATAAAACATTTTTTGAAAAATAAAAAAATAAAAACAATATTACATTAAATTATTGAAATTAAATTTAAATTCTTAAAATTATTATAAAGGCATTATGGTAGCCTCTCTCTCTTTCTCCCTCCCCCCTTTTTTCCTGTTCACTGATTGCTATTTGAATATTTGTATACTTTACTTTGGACATTATTGATCATTTTCATTTAGATCTCATTATGTATTACTTGCCATCACTTTTCTTGGACAATATGAAGCAAGACACACTGCTCAAAATATATTTACTGGTATTGCTTAAAGGTACAAATTTAAAGCTTAAAGCTCAAACAAAATAACGGAAAGCAAACATGATTGGGTCGTTCCAGAGGCTTTCCCATAGATGTGATATCCTGTCTGGCACAAAGGAACAGAACCATTCATAAGGTTACAAGATAGAAGATCCATTCAAGCCTGTACATATGAATTTGGTCAACTAAATTTCAACTCTAAATTGGCACTATATAAGGATCAATGGAGTTCAAAGGGTTGGGGGGGCTGGACCTGGATCTCCTGGGGCAATGCAAAGACTCTAGACTGTTTAACTCTGCCTCCCCCCAGCTCCACCTGCTTTTCACCTACAAATCTATATGGATGAAGTTGTGTCTTAGTCCTATAGGCCCTGTACAATCTTTTACCTTGTGGTTGTATAGCTGAAGATATAATTTCCCCTGTCATGGTCTTTATTGAGCAGATCATAGGCTCAGGATTGATAGAAAAAAAGTTACAACGTGTCTATTAAGGTGACAATCTAGGTTTATATGAAACATGAGGTTATGCTACTCCTGAAAAAGCTGTGGCAGTTTCCATTGTTGCAAAACACAGTACAGATAGTCCTCGACTTATGACCATAATTGAGCCCAAAATTTCCTATTGCCAAGTGAGACATTTGTTAAGTGAATTTTGCCCCACTTTATGACCTTTCTTGCCATAGTTGTTAAGTGAATCACTGCAGTTGTTAAGTTCATAGCACGGTTGTTAAGTGAATCTGTCTTCTCCATTGACTTTGCTTGGCAGAAGATCACAAAAGGAGATCATATGACCCCGGGACACTGCAACCATTATAAAGATGAGCCAAATGCCAAGCGTCCAAATTTTGATCATGTGTCTGTGGTGATCTTGTGGTAAGTGTGAAAAACAATTGTAAGTCACTTTTTTCAGTGCCATTGTAACTTTGAACAGTCACTAAACAAACTGTTGTAAGTCGAGGACAACCTGTAATCCACTTTCTAAATGGTGTCTTCTGATGACTGTCTATTTGGTTTTGGGTACTAATTTTCATGTTTAACACATTGCAGAATCTGGAAATTTCCAATGCTGAAGTCTGTTTCACTTGATTTAATATGATACACACTCACAAAAATACTTATCAGCTGAGTATAATACATTTTCCAACAAAAAACCATTGTGTTCAAATTGATCTTGGATGATTGATGTTTGACTGCAGGATACTTTATCTGTGAAAGATACCATTCAATGTCTTAATCCTTAATTGATGGAGTTATGTGAAGAAATGTATCGATTTCACAACTCTTGGATGTTCCAATTAGCTGTACTTATGTTGTTTTCCAGAAGCCCAGGCTTAAATTATTTCTGGATTACCTTTGAGATGATATAATCTCTCCATTTATCACATTTTATGTTTGCTTTTATGAGTCACCCAGAGATGTACAAATTGAAGCAATGAATGAATGAACAAATGAATGAATTCTGCAAATCAACAGAATCTGAATACTTTCTACTTGATTTGAAAAAGAAACAAACAGAAAATGTACATTTTATTACATGCTTTATCTGATTCACACATTTACCTCTGTTTACTCTCCTGCTCGAGCAGAGGGTTGGACTAGATGACCTCCAAGGTCCCTTCCAACTCTGTTATTCTATGTCAATGTCTACAGATAGAGGTTTATGGTCCAGATTACTCAGGCACAAGGGCAGGCAACATTAGTTTCCTGCCCCCTACTTAGTTTTTCTTTAATTTCTCATTGGTTTTGAACAGATTGTTTTTTCTCAGATTTTTTTACTTCACTGCCATAATCCCATGTTACAAAGACAGATGAGTCTTTCAGTTTGAGAGGGTGGGTAGTTTAACTGAATTTAAATTTCAGTAGGTAAGCTCAGACATGTTGTTAAATCAATGACATTTTAGTGGATGCATTAAAGCCATAACCACTGCTAATGATGTTAAATTCAATTTGCAAATTTGACATCCATAGCCTGAGGAATTCCGAAGTCTGGAAGCTCAATGCTGTCAATTGTCTTTCTACTCTAAGCAAAGCTGCCACTTGCAGCAATCTTCTTTTTAGGCTGTTTGATATCTAGATTACTGAGCAATAATCACCTTGAGGATTAGGTAGGTTTTTTTTTTCTTAACTAGTGGTCTTGTAAAAGTTGTCATTGTTTGGTCCCAAAAAAATTCTTCACTTGTTTTTAAACAAACAAGTAAGATAAGAAGCAGACTTGTAGCAAGTCAGATTATTATTGTTTATTGCATTCTATATGCTTCCAATGCTGGGACACAAGTGGTAGTTTCTTGATTTCTGCTATCTACATCTAACATTCTGGCTGAAAACGGACAGGAAATAAACTGAGACATTCCCCAAACAAAACATGGGATCTACCACTGAAGATAGTAGTAGAGAAGACAACAAAAATAAGTTCCAAATGGAAGAAAAATGAAGATGTTGACTACATTTCTCATGAGATGTCAGTTAGTTCTTCTAACTGCTTTTTTCTTGAGCTTAATTTGGAATTAAGCCAAGGATGGTCCTAGAGAAGATGAGGATAGCAAGCAGCCAGGGAATCCCACTTATTTTGACAAGCAACAAAAACAAATAAACAAATATAGAATTCAGCACAGGCAAAACACATTGCAGCCAAGGAAATGAATGCACGTGTCCATGAAGTCACCAAAAATAAAAGCTGAGATGATGAGAACCTTTATGTTTGTCTTCATTTCCAGCTGAAATGAAGCTTATATATAGATGAAGGATCATATAGCTCTATGTAACCTCGTACAGCTCTATGTAACACTAACTCTATCAGTATGTTAGAATATCTGGCAGTTATTGGGTTAAATGCTGGTTTTGTTGATGGGTCAGTGGGAGGAGTTTCTAAAGGGCACTGGACACAAGCCAGATTGGAATGTCTTTGTCTGAAAGAAGCATGGGCCATCAGATGTCACCCAATGAGTTTGCGCCTATAAAGATGGTATGGAAGAGAGCATCATTCTTTTACCTATAGGAATGGACAAAAGATGTATTTTCCAGAAGTAGCAACCACAGCATGAATGCAAGTAATCTTTCTGATTGAAATATATTTTTTGTTATGAAATCATTTCTATTGAGTTATCTATCTGACTTGATTTAAAAGAAGGCGTTTTTAACTCAGAGTTAGAATAAGCCCTGAGGTTCAGAAGCCCATGCTCATAGACTTTACTTTTCCTACTTTTGTGGGGGAGGGAGGGTCCCTACTTTCTAGTTTTTAGAAATGCACTGGGATAAAGCCATCCTAATGGACATATTCACATTCATTAGGTCGAGACAATCTGTACAATTCCCTATAAAGAGGTTTCATCCAGGTTTTGCTGTAAGACATCTTTTGGTCTTCCATTCATCTGTCAGTATCACAACTGATAGGGTCTTAAGTAAATACATATGTTAGCATTAAAGGAAGCCTTTGGTATTAATGAATGTCAACCAGTTAATGTGCTAAATTGAACTCTGGCATCATGACATTAGCAAGTCAAAGGGTTAATAGCTCATATATAAAAAGGAAATCTATTGCAGTGCTAATAGATAGTATTTAAACAGATGTTTAATTAGCACAGTTAAGAGGTAATGACATCAATTAATCAAAATGCATTCACCTTAGGACAAACCCAAACAATTAAATTCTGAAGAAGATTTTAAAAAGAAGAGAGAGAACATTCTGAGATCAAAGTAATAGGACAAGGTCACATTTTCACCCCTTTCATTACTGAAATACTTTTTTTTAGTTATCTTCACTCCCCCCACCCTCTGAAATCAATATTATGAACTTTGATTTAGTTTAATTCAATATCATCTCAGATAAGACTGTGTTACGAAAGCAACAGTTCTGTATCAGAAATTAAATGTTGGTGGATAAATATTAATTTTCATTGAAAAAGATTCAGTTGGCATAATAACCTATACAAGTAGTCCTCAATTTAGGGCCACAATTGAGCCCAAAATTTACAAAGTGAGTTTTCTCTCATTTTACAACCTTCCTTGCCATAGTAGTTAAGTGAATTGCTCCAGTCGATAAGTTAGTAATCTGGTTGTTAAGTGAATCTGGCTTTCCCATTGACTTTGCTTGACAGGAGGTTGCAAAAGGGAACACAGCAACGGTCATAAAGATGAACCAGTTGTCAAGCATCTGAATTTTGATCACTTGATCATGGTGATGCTGGGTTATGTGGGTTATATTTGTATAGTGCAACATGCCTATATAATGTTGTGATATCTATGTTTTGTTGGCAACAATCATTTTCATAGCATTGGGTATTGAACTGAACTGTATTGTTTAGGGACAGCCACCCAGAGAATTCACAATTGATATTTATCCTTCTACACATATTAGAATAACATTGTGATCCTATCTTATACAGTTCTTTGCATAAATCCATTCATTACTGATGTTTATTGAGAACCATTTTAATTGTCAGGGAGTATTAGCAGTTATCAGAACTCTGTGGAGGGACAGTACAAAATGTTAAGTCAGTCAGGAGTGCTTTGGGGAACAAAAGCATGAGAACAGTTTAACATTTAAGCCAAACAAAACTTTCAGAAGAAAACTTAACTGGAGAATGGACTTTATCTTTTGATAACACCATTGTCTTTCTTACTATTCCCCTTAGCATTGGAATATTATTTATGTATTGTTCATTTAATTAATTCCATTTCTTTGAGTTATTTTGAGTTCTTTGAATTATTTCTTACTTCTTTTCTGTGCACTGCATAATATTACTTACTCCCAAAATCCAAAACCATGGCAAGTCAGTATGAACATAGATAAAGCTGTAGCAAGATAAAGTTGTAGCAAGATTCATCTAAGAGTTGTCATTACCCTATTTTAACATTTCACAGTCACTCTCTTGTAGTATTTCCTTTTATTTTATAATGTTGAAAGCTGTAGTTATGGAACGGGTGGTTAAGACATATTCTCCCCATTGTTATGATAGCTATCCATTCACTGAGGTAGAAAATTACTGTACATCATTAATTTCCATTGCACGAAGTCATTTCAAGCACATGGGCATCATACAGATAAAGTATTACGGCAAGAACAGTTACAGGCTTGCAAACCCACATTTTGTAGTATTTTCTACAGAAGTGTTTCATTATATATCTTTTCCACAAGGAAGTAATCGATTTTTAATACTTCCTTCGGGTGTGAAAAAGGCATGTTTTGGCAGACAGGAATCTGAAACAATAATATTCTGATATACTTTAGTGTGAGATTTGTCACTTTTTATGATAAATCTTTTTATCAAATACCTTGCAATTCACAAAAATATCTTTCAGGCATCTAAAGTTCTGTTATCAAATTGTCATACATCCTACAGGAGAATAAAGATAGTAGTGACCTTGTATATAAGTTGCTATATTTTTTCACACAAGCACAACAACTTCCTTGGCATTTCAAGTCAACTTCAACCAAATTTATATTTCCAGTAACCAGTCACACCAAGGACATTATCAGAAGGTACTGAGAAATGCATGTGTCTATATCGAAGGCTTTATATTGGCCAGTCCTTGTTTATAACACTTGGCTAAAGAATTGCTATTTTTAATCTTTTCCTAGGAGATAGCAGGACATGAACTTCCAGATGAGGCTTAAGTACATCTTCTACCATTCTTTAAACATAACATTGACTATGCTGCCTGAGACTTTGGGGATTATAATTAGACTTAAAAAGGGGCTATATATTCTCTACCATTCTATACACACAACCATACATGGACTTACTTGTGTAGTTCAAATGTAATAGAACATTAAGAAAATATTGGATATATTCTTGTATCTTTGGTTGAAATTTGAAATGGAAGAGAATAAGTCAAAGAGTGTATCATAAAATAGGCTAAGTACTTTGGACATAATATATTGATAGAACAATGGGAAAGTATGTGGCTGAAAGGACTGAAATTTATGTTATAATTTAAAATAGAACTTTTATTAAATGGTGTACCATTGGTACACGACTTCAGAAAAATCATCTAGAAAGTATAATTCATTTTCATTTCATTTCATTTATTAGATTTGTCTAATAAATGAAATGAAATGAAATACCAGACACTGGTATTTCAAATCTGTGTTGGAAATCTGGACAATATGTAGGGTCATTTTATCATCACTCATGGAATTGCAAAATAAGCCAGAAAATTCTGGGTTCAAATACATAAAGAATGTTAAACACCAATATTCATCTAAAATCAGAACAATCAGAAAAAATAGTTGACTTCCGGTTCCGGTACGCGGCGACGCCGGTCTCCAGTCTGGCCGGGTTTTCTGCATCGGTAGACCCCCTCAGGGGGTCAAAAGTCACCCTGGAGGTGTGACCACTGAGAAGGAGGCTTACTGGTGACTGCAGGAGAGCGGCAGCTTCTCATGTGGCTCCAGCCATTTCCTTAGGGCCGACAGAGCAACGATTGTCCTGCGAGATGGCCAATCATCCTGCTGCACCAGCCGAAATCACAAGTACAGCTAAGTGTATTAGACCCACCATGGATCTAATGGATCCAGGTGAGACCCTTTTTGCCCCTCTCTTTTCCCTATTTGGATTTTTTTACTGCCTGTAAAAACTTGGTTGGAATTATTTCCCCATTTGGAAAAAGCAGCTTCTATATGTGTGGGAAGAAAGGCACTGAGAACAAAGAACTTTTAAAGACTACACTTTATTTTCATTCATTTTGGGATACAGAAAAAAACGCTTTTTAGAATTGCATTAGTAGTTAATATTGGAAGATTATTTCTCCACTTTTTCCTTTAAAAGATAGAAAAAAGGGGGGAAATGGTGTCCGGAAAAGATTTTTTATTTACTGAGGACATCTAGTGGTGAAAAAGTAATATTGCAGCTGTGGATTAGTCTTTGGAGAGAAGGACCTGACCTTCAAACTATTCTTGGAAAAGATAAGCTGATGCAGCTGTGGGAACTGAGGGGGTGGACACTGTTTAACTACAGCTTTTATTTTAAAAAATAAAGAAAGAATTTTCTTTAATCACTTCTAAAATGGAGAAATTTTACTCTCACTTAAATTGCAAGCTTATACTGGAAAAGATTTACGAGGTTAAGGTCAACTCTACCCCAAACTCTCAAACTGACTTTCAGATCACATCTGTTTATTCTACAAACCAAAACATATTAGAAGAGGAATTAAGGGAGATTAAGGAGGAATTTGCTACAACAAAAGAAATTACCACAGAACTAAGAACCAGAAATTTTTCTTTAAATCTTAAAAGTGATTTGCAGACTACATCTGACTATCCTACAAACCAAAATACACTAAAAGATGATTTCATTGAGGATACAGAGGAACTTATTTCACCTTACAAGCATCTTATCTATATTTTTGAGGATCAGAAAAAGCAAAGACTGAGATTTGAACCTTTAAAGCAGTGAGGCTTCAAGAATAAGAGAAATAGAGGTCCAATCCAGAGGACAGGAGGCTTATTAATGCCTCAAATGGCATCACAAGCAATAAAGAGAGATCTATCGGCTGAAAGGGAAGCATTGTTGTGGAAACCTGTTGGCAGAAAAAGAAACCTAGAATAAGACTGAAAAGAGAAATTTAAAATTATATATACTGGAATTAAGGCATCTTAGAATTATGGATTGATTTAAGGATTAAGTTCTTGAGTTAGAAGTAAGAAAAATGGGTGATTATTAGAATATATATATTAAATAAAGTAAAAGTGTATGCTTTGGAATAATAGGTTTATATGTATGAAAATTATTATATAATAGAATGAAGAAAACTGAAGAGGTGTTCTAGATCGGGACTGAATTAATAATTAATTGAATGTTATTTTAATAAGATGATGTGTTTTGTTTGACAATATGGATGTTATTAGGTTTGATAATTAATTGGATGAAATCAGAACCTTGTCTAATGGACCTAAATGATTTAAGGTTGATATTATTGTGTCAGCTTAAAGAAATTGATTGATTGATGGATTAGATATGTATAGGATAGATTAATACTTTATTTTAACTGGGATATATTAGTGGAAGAAGGAATAAACAAGATTTATGATGAAATTAAAGAATTAGGATATATTTGGAAGGGATACCTGAACTGATAATGTGCTTATTTAAAGTTAAATTTGATTATGGTTTTGTAATTGCATAAAGCTCTAAAACAGGTTTAGGATTAATAGAAATTTAAGTTAGAAATAAACTATTTTAAATATATAAGCTATTTGAGGGAAATAGAGAGGGAATATTTGATGTACTGATTGAGTTATTTACATATGTTTTGGTTTTGGATTTTTGATTACCCCAGCACCATGGTGTGTCTCGAGCATTTTGTCTTAAGAATTAAAAAACAATAAAATTTGTTTAGAAAGAAAAAAGAAAAAATAGTTATGGACAATCATTTTTGTATATTATAACAGCTGCAAGGTTATTATATGCACAAAAATGGGAAGACTCTGAAATAACAATGCAGGACTGAATGGAGAAGATAATAGAATTAGCAGAAATGGCAACATTGACTGGTTTGATGATAACTATATTTTGAGCTGGAAACCCCTTATGGACTTTTTGCTGAAAAAAGATTAAAAAGTGAACTTTTGATTTATGGGTTTGATGATTAGAAAAGGTAAATTATGAAAAGCAAAAAATAATGTTGTAATCTTAGAGAGAGAAAGTCAAATGTTAATGTACTTTTAACTGCTGTTAAGAAGATCAGAAGCCCTTTCCTTTCCTTTCCTTCTTCCCTTCCCTCCTTTCCTTTCCTTTCCTTTCCTTTCCTTTCCTTTCCTTTCCTTTCCTTTCCTTTCCTTTCCTTTCCTATACTTCTCTAATCCAAATGTCATCCTGATGTCCTCACTATAGATCTGTGTGAGATGGATCAGCGAGTCAATGTCTTGTTCATTCTTTGCATATAACTTGATGTCATCCATGTAGAGGAGGTGGGTTATGGTCATTCCACTCTTGAATTTGTATCCATATCCATTCTTATTATCTGATTGATGGGTTCAAGCTTATGCATAACAGTAGTTAGGGACAGTGCATTACCTTGGCATGTGCTGCACTTGATGGCCACTTGTATGCTGTATTAAGTTGGCCTCCAGTATTGTCCCCCACAGTCTCACTGAGTTCTTGAGAAAGATTCATAATGTCCTGTTAACTTCATATAATATCAGGCATTCACAGATTCATGTTTATGGCATTGAGTCTCAGGCTTTCCAATAATCAATCCAGGTTGTGTTCAGATTTGTCTGTCTAGATCTTGAGTCTTAGGCAACTGCTCTATCCATGAGCAGCTGGTGTTTTGAGCCTCTGGTGTTAAACAATTCAAGTCCTCCAACCTTTCTTATCCATAGATTGATGCCCATGTTCACTGCTAGCACTTCACTACAAGGCTTTTGACACCAAATACAAGAGAGCCTGGATGGATGGATGGATGGATGGATGGATGGATGGATGGATGGATGGATGGATGGATGGATGGCACATGGCAGAGTATGCAAATAAAAGGCAGAGAAGCTATTTATTTTGTTCAACAAAATCTAAGAAAATATTTAAAGTTGTATTAATATTTTCTATTCAGAGATATCTAATTTTATGCAGAATATAGTTTGTGTGTACATAAATTAGATTAAATACATAACAGATGACTGCATGGTATGGTGAAAATAAGTTAAGATGGTGGCAGAGACAATATAATTAAAGTTCCACCTGGTTTTCATGTGTGTTTATGTGCTTTTATATGCTGCAGATACCACTAATACATAAGATGAAAAAAAATGAGTTCAAGCAGAGGAGTGACTAAATTAATAGACCAGAGAAATGCTGCAGACATAGTATACTTAAACTTCAGCAAGGCATTCAACAAAGTAGACCACAGCTTTTTCTTGGCAAGCTAGAGAAATCACCACCAGATGGATTTGTAACTGGCTGACAAACCATATTCAACCAGTCATCCTTAATGGTACTACATCAACATGAAGGGAAGTAAGCAATGGGGTGCCAAAGGGTTTGGTCTTAGGCCCAGTACTCTTCAATATCATCATAAATGACTTAGATGAGGGAATAGAAGGGTAACTCATCAAATTTGCAGATGACACTAAACTGGTAGAAATAGCCAACATCCCAGAAGACAAGCTCAGGATCCAAAAAGATCTTGACAGACTTGAACAATGGCCCCTATCCAACAAATGAAATTTTGAAAAAAAAAACAAAGATACATGATGCAAGATTAGGTGACAGCTGGCTTAAAATCATAACTGTGAGAGGGACCTTGGAGTCCTAGTGGACAATCACTTAAACACGAGCCAGCAAAGCCAATGCAATCCTTGGTTGTATAAACAGAGGCATAGAATCAAAATCACATGAAGTATTAATACCACTTTATAAAGCCTTAGCAAGACCACACCTGGAATACTGCATCCAGTTTTGGTCACCACATTACAAAAAAGATGTTGAGACTTTGGAAAAAAGTGCAAAGGAAAGCAACTAAGATGATTAAAGGCCTGGAAACTAAAACATATGAAGAATGGTTGCAGGATTTGGGTCTGGCTAGACTAGAGAAAAGAAGGACTGGGGTGAAATGATAGCAGTATTCCAGTATTTGAGAGGCTACCACAAAGAGGAGGGGGTCAACTTATTTACCAAAGCACCTGTAGGCAGGATAAGGAAGAATGGATGAAAATTAATCAAGGAGAGAAACAACCTGGAACTAAGGAGAAACTTCCTGACAGTGAGGACAATTAACCAGTGGATCAGCTTGCCATCAGAAGTTGTAGATGTTTCATCACTGGAGGTTTTTAAGAAGAGACAGTCTTCTTGGACAGTCACTTGCCTGAGATGGTAGGGTCTCCTGCTTGAGCAGGGGGCTGGACTAGAAGACCTCCAAGGTCCCTTCCAGCTCTATTCTAATTGAAATTAAAATTCTTATGTTCAGTTAGCACTCTAGTGATACTACTTACAACATTGCATCATTATTGATGCATCATATGGTGATGATACACCATTATCGTTTTCTCTATTCTATCTGTCACTTGGTGATATGTCAAGCTAGAGAGAAAAAAGACATCAGAGTCAAAGTTTGCTCTGTATACCTCAAAGCATTAGTTCCCATCATTACCATCAGAAAAGATCAGTTGCAAGAAAATTCCAGTTATTGGGCCTTTGCCCTGAATTGTTGCTCCCTGTCATAGGTAGAGCCTTTTGTAAAGAACTAGACAATCTGTGCTCCATGGGGTCAGAGTTTCAGAGATATTAGCTAAATAGAGAAATGGCTGGGCAAAAGGCAGTGGGAGTGGAAGCGACTTCTGACTTCCTGCCAGCTTCCCCATTGAGATTCCTAATGGGAAGCTGACCGAGATCATCAGATATCCCTCCCTCCCTTCCTTCCTTCCTTTTCTTCCTTTCCTTTTTGATAAGATCTTGTTTCTTGTTTAGGCACATAGGCATTAGTGGGAGCTTCCTTAATTACTTTGTTTGAGTTACTGTTGAGGTTTATGCCTTGATGGTTTAATATGAAAGTTTCAAAATATTTTTAAAAAGCATAGAAATTTAATTCATTATGCTATTCTATCACGAAAAAGGTTGACCTGGCATCTATTTTAAAAAACTGAAATTAATATACAGTATTTAGGATTTCAAAAACAATTGTTATCCTGCAGAGCATTAAAAGGAACATAGAAACCACATTACAGGCTGTAAATATTCTATTTAACCTGCACTGGTGAGACCCCATTTGGATTCCATCTTTTGAAAACAAGGCAAATTGGAGCATGTTTAGAAGAGTTCTACCAAGTTGACAAAGATCCAGAAACTAAACCCTGTGAAACATAGCTAAAGGATCTAGATTTAGCTTGGGGGAGAAATATGACAGCAGTATTCAAATTGTTGTCACTAGGGGGTGAGGATTTATTGACTTTTGTACTGGGGTTATATCCTTGTAATCCATCTAGAGTCACCAAGAGTGTGTTGAGTGGACATACAAATTTTCTTAATAATAAATTAATATCTGAAGGAGTGTCATACAATTTTCTACTATTTCAGAGGGCAAGAGCAGAACTAATGAGTTAAAACTGTGAAAAAGAAAATTCATGGTAGACATCAGGAGGAACTTCCCAACAGTGGAAGAAGCTGCCATGTGATATGATGAGTTCTCCTTTTTTTCAAATCTTCAAACAGAGACTAAGCAGTCAACTGTCAGAAAATGTCTAGTCGATTTGTATAAAATGGGGCCAGAGTAGCTGATTTCTAATGTTCCTTCCAATTGTATGATTCTTTTATTCCCCTTGTTCTCAACAACTCTATGTATATATGAAGTTCCTCTCTCAGAACTTTGTTCCATAGAGCTTATGAACTGGATTGTAATTCCATAATACCTTATAAGACAATAAAATAAAGTTGGTTCATTTAGAAGTTTTCCCATGTAGCACAGAGTTAAGCTTTTGCTATAAACTATAAACTCAAATAGCTTTGGTCTTTCAACACTAGGCACATGCTGATGTCCCTTCAACTCCAAGCACATATATTTTATTGATCCTACTTTTAGTCACTAAATTAAATTTTCATTTAATTTATTAAATGAAGTTTAATTAATTTTGCATTTAATGTTCTATTATATTTTAATTTGGTCTTCACAAAGCATCTTAGAACCAGTGATTTCTAGGAAGAAAAAGATAATGATTATAATCATTATTCCCATTTCAGGTATGGAAACTTGTAGAAGTGGAACTGAATTTTACTTGAATTCTGGCAATGACCAGTAAGTTTTATTATGAGTATCTAAGGGCCATAAGCTAGTGTAGCTCAGGGACTACAGAGCAAACTGTCTGGCATACAGTTCAATCCTTCAATGTCCTCCTATCTTCCACTCTCATTTCCTGAGGCAGCTGTCTCACTTGGTTAATTATAAGACTGGCCTTGCTGTAAACAGGATGGCCTCTGGGCTTGCTTTCTCCCTAGCACAATTTTTGAAAGCCTTGTCCATAGCTATCACCTTCAAAATAGGCTGCATGATGAATGAATGATCAAGTAAACATTCCCTTGACTTGAACTCGATTCCTAGGAATTACACAGAAATGTCCATGTATTTTCCTTGGCAGTGATGCAGAGTTTGCCATTGATTCCTTTGCTGTTGTTGTTTTCCCACTTCCCCAATTCATCCATTCTGGAGTCTTCTATCTAAGTACTAAGCAGTTCCAACCCTTGCTTAGCTCTAACTGAAATCAGCCAAGATCATTTTCACTTGTTTGGCCTCATGTCATTTACAATTCATATCAATGGAATAAAAAGACATGGCAGGTTCTCCATGTTGAAGAAAAAGAGGTTTAGAAATTGTTTAGCACTATCCAGAGACTCTGATTGGACAATGTCCAGTCTCATTGCTCATTCTAGCTGTATTACAGCAGAGCTTGAGAAGTGGATGATAAAAAAAAGCAGCATTTGATAAAATGTCTACCAGTATGGGAGAGGAACAGAAGTCTTCTGGGAGACATTCTCTGAATATATGTTGCAAGAATCACAAATTCAAGAGTAGATTTGGTAAACAAATATTTACAAGGCAAACATATCTGTCAAAGGATACGATTCAGAACCCAGGCTTTGCAAGAAACGGACTTAGGGGCTCTCCGATTTAGCTGGGAGTACATGTTGATTTTCACTCTGCATTATTAAAAAAGAGATGCTTGACATATCTGAGAATAGAGATTTATATGTATTTTGAGCCAAAGGAACGGAGTGAACTATATATCACTGGAATCAATCTGCAGAGTTCTTTTCTGTCAGTCTGCAGGGGCAATATTGTTAGAAAATACAGCTTTACAATTTGAATGAGGCATTATGAGAAGAGTGATGTTTGGTTCTCCCTGAAAATAATGAGTAATGCTGCCTACTTTGGGAATTTAAAAAAATCAAATGGAAAATACTGTATGCTGACACTGGTGAGCTCACATCTTCAGATAATTGACTCAGGTTTGAAAAAAGTCCATATCTCATCCTTATAACATCAATTGAACAGACTATTCATGTGAAACACCTGACAGACAACGTTGCTCAGATCTATTTCCAATTGGAATCAAATGTGAAACAGGTCCTTTAGAGTGGACTGGGGAATGGTCTTACCTGGTTATTTGGGAATAGCTTGATCTTATTAGACTTGATGAAGTGGACAGGGTCCTCAATGCTTGCAGTGCAATCACCTGTCAATTATATCCCTGTCCCTTCTGACTGGTAAAAGCCTTTAGTATGGTGACCACCATGTGGGTTCAGGCAGTGGTAAATTCTTCACTGCAAAAGGGGATGTTCCCAGGATCTTTCAGGCAAGCGCCAATCTGAATCCTCCTCAAAATCTATCTCTTGATCCCATCTGCCTGAACAAATTTCATCCAGTTTCTCACCTTCCCTTTTTAAGGAAGGTGGTAAAAAAAGTGGTGGCATGGCAGCTTCAAAGGGTTCTGGATGAAACGGATTATCAGGACCCCTTCCAGTTATTGGGCAGAAATAGCATTGGTCACACTTGTTAATGATCTCTGGCAAGAGCAGGACTGGGGTAGTGTATCCATCCTTGACCTCTCAGTGGCCTTCAATACCATCAACTTTTGCATCATTTTGGACTGGTTGTGGTATGTTGGGTTATGCAGTGCAGTCCTGTACTGGCTTCTTTCTCCAAAGACAGCCCCAATTGGTGTTGATAGGGAATGAGACATCCAATCCATAGCAACTTTTTTGTGGCATACCACAGGGTTTAGTACTTCCTTTTTAAAATCCATGTACAGTAATGCTTTGGGGTGAGATTATTTGCTGCATGGGATGACATACCATCAGTACAATAATGATACTCAAATTTACATCTCAATCCCTGGTGATCCAAGTGATGTCATCACTGCCTTTTTGCAGTGCCTGAAAGCTGTGGAGGTCTGGATGGGGGACAACTGATTTCAGACAAACCCTAGTAAAACTAAGGAGCATTAATTTCATGCAGTTTCAGAATCCAGGACAACACTTTTCACTATAGATGTGATTAATCTGCCCCAGTCAAGATCCTGTGCACAACTTTTGGGTCCTCCAACTTGGACTCTCAATTCCTGCTTGAAGAGCAGGTGGCAGTCATGGCTAGGAGACCCCTTTCACAATTTTATATTGTGCCTCAGTTGCATCCTTTCCTGGATTGTGAGTCTCTGTGCTCAGTCACTCAAGCCCTGCTCATCTCATTCTAGAGACTATTGCCAACAGCTAAAGAACTGGCAGCTGTGGTTTCACAATGTTGTTTATATGGTAATAATTTTAAAACTGGATGGGAATGTGGCGAGGGGAATAAATAACTTGAAAGAAAAGGAGGAAAACAAGATAAGAGAAAAAGCTCAGTTTAGGTATTATAAATCATGTAAGGTTGTCCAACTTATAAATTAAGTAAACAAACAGAGTTAATTTCACCAAGAAAGCAGCCCCTTACAAGCAATAGCTAATCTTCAGGCTAATCATCAAAACCTGAAACACTTCCTGACAGTTCAACAGCTTCTAGTTCAGGGGTGTCAAACAGCTGGCCTATGGGCCAAATATGTCATCCAGAAGACACACCCACCCCATTGCCGGCAATGGCAAAAACGTCCCGATACGTTGCACAATGTCACATGACGTCACGAGTTTGACATGTCTGTTCTAGTTTGATTAGTAAATGGAAGACATGCAACCTTTTATTTCTAAGAGTTATCCATTATTTTACCCATGTTAGTACAGATGCTTGATAATATAAAACCCACTTTGGCAAGCCAAAACCTCAATTTTCCTTAGCTTCTTGTAACATTTTCAATTTGATTCTAGCTTTCTTTCCTTGCCAAATAAATTTCAAAATTAGTAAATTTAAGTCTTCAAAAAATTTTCTCTAGTTTTATAGGTATCATTTGGAATAAAAACAATATTTTTGGTAATATATTCATTTTCACTGTAGCAATTCTTCCTAACATTGACAATTGCAAGTTTTCCCATTTTTCCAGGTCCAATTTTATTTCATTCAGTAATTTTATATCTTCTTTTATCGTCGAACATCTTGCTGTTAGATATATCCCCAAGTATTTAAACTTTTTGACTATTTGTAGTTCTATTTTTTCTGACATTTTTTTTGTTTATCTGTGAGATTTTTAACTACCACTTTAATTTTTTCTCTGTTTATTTTCAGTCCTGCTATCTTTCCATACTGTTCTATATTTTCCAATAATTTAGGAATCATCTCAAAAGGTTTCTCTAGGATGAATACGAAGTCATCTGCAAATGCTTGCAGTTTATAAGTTTCACCTTTTATTTCTAGTCCTTTGATTTTTGTATATTGCCTAATATTGCTATTTAAAACTTCCAAAGTGTTATGTCTGGCCCTTCTCAGCTTAGTAAAATCCACAGTAGTATGTCTTTAAGAGTTTTATTTAACACATTTCAAGAGATTCATTGCAAAGCAAGCTGCTGGCATTTTGTTGGCCGGAACGGCCAATTCTGATTTATTTACATTCCGCTTAAACAGGCTCTCCCTCCCTTCCAATTAACTCACTCTTTATCTGTAAAGTTGTCCAAGAGCTCATTAATCTTCCGTAGAATCCAAAAACACCAGAAAACTAAGTTCAAGCGAACTGGGCAAGGCATCAAGCTACTCCTTGATAGTAACGTTGCTCGTGACAAAGAATTAGTCCCTCCTTTATCTTCTAATATAGTTTCCGATACGTCACTTCCCCCATTACTTCCTTTTTCCACGTAACTGACACCTCCGCCTATCAAACCTTCGGAATCTCGGATCAAGCCATCTCTCTTCCTGTTCCAAATCTGACTCATCATTTTGAGAGTCTGAGTCAGACTGCATACAAATCTCCTCATTATCTAGCTCGGCTGCCGGGAGGGGAAAACACCCAGAGGGGCCTGGTTGTTCTTCATCATCTGACATTTCCCCAGCTGGTCTAGAGACACTCACAACACTATCCCCCCCGCAGGCCCCTCCCCCTGGGTCCGTCGTATGGGATGTGGTTTGTAGGGAAACGCAGTATGAAAATCCCAAATTAACTCAGGAGCCTCAATATCATGAGCATCTACCCAACAGCCAGCGGCTGGCCCACCCCCGGTCCAATCAACCAAATATTGGAAGCGGTCGTTGAGCCATCGGGAATCTCAGATGCCGGACACCTCCAACTGGGAAACAGGAACGTGAGCACGGCGAGCTGTCGGGCCCGGAGCAGGAGGTCGAAGCGGAGAATCAGGGTTGACAGGAACAAGCAAGGAGCGATGAAACACGGGATGTACACGAAGAGACCTAGGCAAAGTCAAACGATAGGTCACCGGATTGATGACCGTCTCCACAGGAAAAGGACCCAGGAAACGTTGATCAAGCTTGCGGTGAATTCGCCCTGGAAACAAGTACTTGGTGGAGAGCCAAACCCGATCTCCAACAGCTAACGGCGGCGTGTCGCGACGAGAGCGGTCTGCAACCCTCTTGTAGTCTTCCTTGGCCTTAGTCAAGTGGTGCTTAACCATCTCTTGGACTGACTGGAGCTCGGATAAATAGTCCTCTGCAACTGGAACTGGAGAATCAAGGAGTGTGAGTGGGAAAAATCTGGGATGATAGCCGTAGTTGGCAAAAAACGGAGTGGTCTGAGTGGAAGTGTGCTGAGAGTTGTTGAAAGCGAATTCGGCCACGGAGAGATATTTGGACCAATCGTTCTGTTGGTCGTTGATGAAACAACGCAAATACTGCTCCAGGATGCCAATCACTTTCTCTGTGCCCCCATCAGTCTCTGGGTGATGCGTAGAGGCTAGATTAACTTGGACTTGAAGCGCAGACATGAGTTCTCTCCAGAACGCTGAGGTGAACTGGGTCCCTCAGTCGGACACTATTTTGTCAGGTAAACCGTGTAGCCGAAAGATATGTTGAATGAATAGCTGAGCAGTGACCTTGGCTGTCGGTATTCTTCGGCAAGGAATGAAATGTGCCATCTTGGTCAACATGTCTACCACTACAAAGACAACGGTGTAGCCGGCAGAAACAGGTAGACAAGTCAAGAAGTCCATGGAAATAGTTCCCCAGGGTCTCTCCGGCGTGGGCAACGGCTGTAACAATCCCGGAGGGGCTCCTGTGGCATGTTTTGCCTGACGGCATCGTACACAGGAATTCACATAAGACTGAACATCATGGTGAAGTCTGGGCCACCAAAAAGTCCGAGACACTAAGTGAAGAGTCTTAAAGAAACCAAAATGACCTGCCGCAGGGTTATCATGGCATTGAGTCAGGATGAGACCACGGAGTGGGCCTGCTGGAACATATAACAGGTTGCGGAAGCGTAATAGACCCTCGGACAAGGTCCAAGGTGAGTTGGGACCCACCTTTTGCCTCCTCTGTGCCACAAAGTCATCTAGTTGTTGCACTTCCCGAATCTGTCATCGTAGATCTACCGGATCGTGCACGGCTGCGATCGATTCGATAGGCAGAATGGTTCGAAGCGGCAAGGGGTCCTTGATCTGTAGATACTCAGGTTTACGGGACAAGGCATCTGCTCTTTTGTTGTACCCTTTCGGAATGTAGGTGACTTTGAAGTTGAATCGAGCGAAGAACAAAGACCAACGGATCTGACGTTGATTCAATTTCCTGGCAGATTGCAAAAATTCCAAGTTTTTATGGTCAGTCCGAACTTCAACTTGGTAACGGGCTCCTTCCAGGTGGTGTCTCCAGGTCTCAAAAGCAGTCTTGATAGCCAATAGCTCCTTTTCCCAAATGGTATAATGGCGTTCGGAGGGAGTCAGTTTCCTGGAGTAATAAGCACACGGGAACAGGGGGCCACCATCTTGGCGTGTTTGAAGAAGCACGGCCCCTACAGCAACATCTGAGGCGTCAGCCTCCACTACAAAGGGACGACAAGGATCTGGATACTTGAGAATGGGTTCCTGAACAAAAGCCTTTTTGAGGGTCTGAAACGCCTGTTGCTCGGCATCGCCCCACTGGAATTTAATGCCTTTCCGTAACAGTCGAGTAAGGGGCGCAGTCAAGGCAGAAAATCTCGGAATGAATATCCTGTAATAGTTCGCAAATCCCAAAAGTCTTTGGACATCTTTTGCTTTACATGGTGGTTGCCAGGTTTGCAAGGCCTCAACCTTGCCAGGATCCATGGCGATGCCTTGTGGAGAAATCACATGTCCCAGAAATTCAATGGTGGTTTGATAGAATTGACATTTCTCTAACTTGGCGTAAAGGTGATGCTCTCTCAAGCGTTGCAGAACTTGCCGGAGATGCTGGAGATGAGTTGCTCGTGACGGGGACTAAAACAGGATTTCATCGAGGTAAACCACCACAAATTGATCTACTAAATCCCGGAAGATGTCATTCATAAAATGTTGAAAGACGGCCGGAGCATTGGTGAGTCCAAAGGGCATGACGGTATACTCAAAATGACCATACCTGGTCCCAAACGCGGTTTTCCACTCGTCCCCCTCTCGGATGCGAACCAGGTTGTAAGCACCCCGTAGATCTATCTTGGTGAAGATGGTCGCTGATCGGAGACGGTCCATGAGATCAGGAATCAAAGGCAGAGGGTACCGGTTGCGCACCGTGATGGCATTGAGCTTGCGATAGTCACAGCATAGGCGTAAATCTCCGGTTTTCTTCTTCACGAATAACACAGGAGCTGACAAAGACGAGGAAGAGGGACGAATGAAACCCCTGGCAAGGTTTTTGTCCACAAAGTCTTTTAATGTGGCCAACTCGGGTTCTGACATGGAGTAAAGGCGTCCCCCTGGAAGTTTGGCATTTGGTAGCAAATCAATGGCACAGTCATATGGTCTATGCGGAGGCAATTGGTCTGCCTCTTTCTCACTGAATATATCTGCAAAGTCCGCTAGGTCGGCCGGCAAGGTGATGTCAGGGTGGGATGATAGCTGGGCTGCGCAAACTTGACGTACGTGGTCTACACATTGCAAACTGGGAAATGAAACAAAGTTCTGGGACCACACCACACAAGGATCATGGGTTCTCAACCAGGCTAGGCCGAGAACTAAGGGGAAATGAAGTCCCTTGGTAATATAGAATTGGATGGCTTCTTCATGTTGTCCTATGACCAGGCGTATGGGCTGGGTCATGAACTTGATCGGTCCAGACAACAACTCACGACCATCGATTGTTTCAACCAACATAGGCGGCTTCACGGAGCACAAAGGTATGGCATGCTGATGAGCGAAAGCTTCATCCATGAAATTAGTGGTGGCTCCAGAATCCAACAAGGCGTGTGCCGGAATGCCCTGGGCATGGTTTCCCAGAAGTATATTGGTTGCTAGGATCAGATGTCTCTGAGGACCGGGGTCTTCGTCTGCGGAACTGGGACTGGGTTTGGCGCCTGCCCGATCCAACGTTTCCATTAGGCCGGGCTCTGGCCGTTTCCCGGCAAGGTGGCTTGAAACTGTTGAGTGGGAGGCTGAGCTGGAACAGGAGTACGACCTGCCGTACCACGTTTTTTCTGGGGGCAGGCCATGACGAAGTGACCCATCTCTCCACAGTACAGGCACAATCCCTCAGCTCTCCGTCTTGCCTTCTCAGCCTCGGTCAAGCGAGATCTGGCTGCACCAAGATCCATGGGCTCATCTCTGGCCATGGGTACAGGACGCCTCTCAGTGTAAGCCGGCAATGGTTGGAAAATACGTCTGGGTGCCGGGATGGGTGGAGTGATAGGTAGGGTCTGGAATCCTCTGCGTGGTGCAGGAACTGGCTTGGTACTTCCGGTGACTGGAATCATCTGTTTGACCAGGCGGGCATCCGTGGCTTGCGTTTGCGCCTCAATAGCCAAACAATGTTGATATAATGCATCTAGGGTCGCGGGTATTACAGTATGTCTCAATCCATTCAAGATCTGGGAAGACAGGCCATCTTGAAAGATTTCCATGAGAGCCTCTTCATTCCAATTAATTTCTTGAGCTAGGCGGCGAAAATCTGATATATATTCCGCTACGCAGCGCGATCCTTGACGTAGCTCTCGTATCCGCCGGGTGGCATTTTGTCTACAAAGGGGGTCAGCAAATTCTCTTTCCATCAGCTGGCAGAATCCTGCATAATTGCGCAGGACAGAATCTTGTCCGTCTATCAGAGGAGACGACCAATCAGCAGCTGGACCAGAGAGTAAACTTAAAATGAAAGCCACTTTAGTCTCATCAAGCTGGAAATCTGCTGGAGTTGAAGCAATGAATGTTTTGCATTGGTTTAAAAAAGCTGGAAATTTACTACGCTCTCCAGTAAACTTATCAGGCAATGCTAAATAACATCTGCTTTGTCTGGGAGGGGGGGCTGGAGCTGCGGCTGGAACTACTGCATTTTGCTGAATCTGCTGCTGCAAAGTGCCAATTTGTAACTGGAGACTTTGAACTAGTTGATACAGAGCAGGATTATCTGCTAAAAGTTGCTCCATGACGTCACTGGACTTGCGCAGTACTGAAAGCTCGGACTATTGTTTTTGTGTCGGTCACGAGCAATCTGTTATGTCTGGCCCTTCTCAGCTTAGTAAAATCCACAGTAGTATGTCTTTAAGAGTTTTATTTAACACATTTCAAGAGATTCATTGCAAAGCAAGCTGCTGGCATTTTGTTGGCCGGAACGGCCAATTCTGATTTATTTACATTCCGCTTAAACAGGCTCTCCCTCCCTTCCAATTAACTCACTCTTTATCTGTAAAGTTGTCCAAGAGCTCATTAATCTTCCGTAGAGTCCAAAAACACCAGAAAACTAAGTTCAAGCGAACTGGGCAAGGCATCAAGCTACTCCTTGATAGTAACGTTGCTCGTGACAAAGAATTAGTCCCTCCTTTATCTTCTAATATAGTTTCCGATACGTCACTTCCCCCATTACTTCCTTTTTCCACGTAACTGACACCTCCGCCTATCAAACCTTCGGAATCTCGGATCAAGCCATCTCTCTTCCTGTTCCAAATCTGACTCATCATTTTGAGAGTCTGAGTCAGACTGCATACAAATCTCCTCATTATCTAGCTCGGCTGCCGGGAGGGGAAAACACCCAGAGGGGCCTGGTTGTTCTTCATCATCTGACATTTCCCCAGCTGGTCTAGAGACACTCACAACACAAAGTTAGGATAAATAACAATGGAGATAGTGGACATCCTTGTCTTGTACCTTTTCTTATCTGAAAGCTCTCTGTATAGTCTCCGTTTACAATCACTTTTGCTGTTTGTTTGTGGCGTATTGTTTCAATCATATGTATAAAGTTTTGTCCAAAGTTCATTGTTTTTAGTTGTTGAGTCATAAATTGCCAGAAAACATTATCAAATGCCTTTTGAGCATTTGAAATATTAATTTAAAATTAAAAATACTAGTGCCAGTTGTTTCTCTGGATTTCCCTGCATTTCATATTCCAATATGTCCATTATAACTCTTTGGTTATTTTTGATTTGTCTCTTTGGTACCAATTTACATTTACAATTTACAAAATAATTTCTTTCCCATAGAATAAATGATTGATTTGAGTAAATTTGATCATAAAAAATAGCTTGGACAAACCACACAGCCAGTGATGATACAGCATGACCTCTTTCCAAGCATGTGGCCTATGCAGAAAAATCTTAACTTCTTTTCAAGACCTTAGAAAACTGACTTTTCTAGGGAGAAGACTCCATTTGTAACCTTAGTCAGCTTAGCAGCAGGCTATATTCTCTGATGAGATTTGTATAAATAATTTAGTGAATAAAAACAATAGGACCTGCTTACTATTTAAGTGTGCTCATGCTCCTATTTTGTGCCATCTTATATAGTAGAGCTTGATCTGGATCTGAAGCGGAAAAGCTGATTCAGAGCATGCATTTAGTGTCCTTAAAGTGTGTCTCTTTATGGACTAAAAGCTATATCTTTTCTCAGTATTTATCAGAAAAGATATTATTGTATTGTATTGTATTGTATTGTATTGTATTGTACTGTACTGTACTGTACTGTATTGTATTTGGAATGAATATTTCAATGGGAATATCTCACTTCTTTCAAAGGGGTCTCCTGAAATATGAAGAGAGGCAAAGTCTGTGGGCAGCTCCCCAATTAACAGGTGCCCATGTTGCAGCCTATGAAAATAGCTACAAAAGACTGTGGATATATTACATTTGTCTTCACTTATCACAGGGTGGACAATTTGCCAAATCTAGTGAAAAGAGTTTGCAGTGCAAACAATATCCTGTGATTCATTTGCTTATTAGACAACTTTTCTTTGTCATCTGAAAATTCTGTTCCTCGTTAAAGGATGTGGGGAATGGAGGAGGAACATCTGATCTGCACTGAAACCTCATGCATTTTCAAACAGACAAATACATTTTTAAAGGATTTGTAAAACAGCCACTTACCAAGGCTTACAAAAATTAGGAAAAGCCTGGTTGACTGTATTTGGCTTTTCAGATTTTTGCATGTCACAAAATCTGCTCAGAGGATCTCTAGGTGAAGCCTATTTTCAGCATATCGAACAAAAGTGAATGAGAAAAGTAGAAGACATGGAGTGCTATTCACAGCAGCTGGCAGCAACGTAAACCCTCTAGCTTGAATTCAGAAGCAGCGGGTAAAAATCTTTGCAGGGTGAAATGGATATTTTTACTTTGTTCTTATTAATACAAGAACAATGTCTACTTCTAGTTTAGTTCAAAGCCTATTTTACTCTTTTTACCTTTTGCATTGAATCTGGGACAATTATCTACCTACACTGATTTCAATAAAACAGAATACTTTGTGTTCCATTAAGAGATCTTAAAAGGGCAATATGTATAGGCAAGATCAGATTTCACTTATCAAGCAAAGACATTCACACTTATATTTTTAACTTACATTTTTAATCTTGGGTTCAGTTGAGCACATACAAATGCTGTAAGGGGAAAAAAAAGGTCTTGCTTGATCTCATCCCCTGAAAAAATATCTAACAGAAAACAGCAGTCATTCTAAGTTCCAATGGCCTTCACTTGGAATTGAAATGTCAGAAAAGTGGCTGTAATGTAGCATTTATCTGTTCAGGCACTTCAGTTATGAAACCTTAGTGGCATCCTAAGAATGATATGTTTTAACGTTTGTCACCAGAGAGCTTGCAGACAGCTGAGAAATTCTGATGGCATAAAAATATCCCACCAGAGCTTCTAAAAAAGACCTATGTGTGTGGTGGCGATGAGGTATCCATCAGTCAAAAAGTGAAGTGCAATGTTCAAGGTCATAGAACTGCAGCCTGTTTAAAAGGAGTGGGCATTTTGTTCTGCTTTATTTTGTTTAAAGGGTATGAAATCACATCCCTCATCCAAAGCTTTTTTTTTTTTAGCAAACTTAGTAGCCACAGGAGAGGGCAAGAAGTCATCTTCTAGAGCAGCGGTTCTCAACCTTTTTTCAGGCCGCGACCCCGACCTGCGCCACGCATGCGTGGTGCTGCCCCCTGCGCCAGCCGAGGGGAAAAGGGGGAAAAAATGGCGGACTGCATTGTTTGGCGACCTCGTGAAATGGTCGTTCGACCCCAAATGGGGTCGCGACCCACAGGTTGAGAACTGCTGTTCTAGAGCAAGAAAACTGAAAGTAGGGAGAAACAGACTGATTACCCAAGAGAAATCTTATAGTAGGGCAGAGCCTAATTCTGATAGTTTGAGCATGTTTGTGTTATACACCATCCCTATGTGAGAGAGTTATAGTTCCATTCCATCATCAGCTCCTTGGTCAGCAAAGATGACTAACAAGCAGGTGCTGGAATACATAACATGTCACTAGAAGGCAAAAATCACAAAACTGTGTCTCACTTACTTTGGCCATGTCATGCGGGGGAATTCACTGGAGAAAGCAATTATGTATAAAAGAGTTAGCAGTAAAAGGAAACCATGCCATCAAAGAACATGGTGGCTGGACACCATCAAAGCTGACATCAACCAGAGCATAGAAAAAGTCAAAGAAATAGTGCAAAATCAAAAGATATGAAGAGTCCTGATTGGATCGCCAAGAGTCAGATTCAACTGAATGGACAACATCATCACCATCTATCAACAGCAAGAGAGATACTGTAAGTGGTTAGGATTGTAGCACTAGCTTTAGAAGTGACAAAGGACAGATTTCTCTTGGCCCATTTTCAGCTGTTCTTCCATATATAGTTGGGGATAATAGAAATAATATGGTTTTTTTTTTCATAAGTGCTTCTTGTGGTTCTCATGTGACTAGTGTCAAACCAGATTATTTTAGGCTAATCTGGAACAAATTGCTTTTACCAGTTCTTACTTGATCACTATCTAAGCCATTATTTTTCAGACGTTCAGCAAGTATACAAAGCAGGAAATTGACTTTTGATGGGTTCTTTAACAGGCTAATCCAGAGCTGATTACAGATAGAAGCAGGAGACAATTACTTGATAAATCTTTAAATGCCGGCTCAGCAATGCACAAGCCAATATTACTTGCCCTAAATTTCTTTCTGTGTATAATCATGAAGGCACAGCAAAAGATTCTTATCTCTGTGCTTCTCACTTATGAAATAAGACAAAGTATTGCTGTTGCTTTAATCTTCAAAATAGAGATGCCGCTGCTGCAGTGGCTAAGTTGCTCACCTTCCACTGTGAACAAAAGACCCAAGATTTTTGTATGAAACTTGATATAAGATAAGAATGCATTATTTCACCGAATTTCAGTGTATTTTTATATGTGTTTGTGAATGTTCATCTTTTTATTGTCCCACAGCAAAGATTATTATTAAACTGAACAGCAGCACATTATAACCAATTTTTATGACAAAGAGTATAATAAAGGCAGGGGAAAACAATAACCATTTTCTTCCTCGGAGTGATAGTCAGAAGAGACATGCATTCAAAATGGGAATCAGTTAAAGAACTGAACAAAGAAAACATGACGATATTAACTCAGTTTCAAGAATAACTCAGAATCATAATTTCTTGATATTTTCCTTTAATGCTGGACTACCTATCCATGTTACATATATTATATATACTTATACATTCTTAATGTGGAGGGTTTTGATTTTTTTCCTCTTAGAATTGGACCCAATTTCAGTGTGCTTGAAGCAATAAAGTTGGTTACATATCTTGACTAAATAGATTTATTTGATACAGAGCTTCCTCATGGAATGAACTTACAGTATAATTCAGCCATATCTAATGCTCCCACCTCTGACTGTTCCCACAACAACAATTGTTTGAGATGGATGACTGGGCCAAAGTCACCCAGCTTGTGCTTTATATTTGCATTTATTTACAAAAGATAAGATATCTTTTGTGAATAATGATAATAATAATAATAACAACAACAACAATAATAATAGTTGGAAGGGACCTTGGAGGACATCTAGTCCAACCCCCTGTTCAGACAGGAAACCCTATACCATCTCAGACAAATGGCTGTCCAGTCTCTTCTTAAAAACTTCCAGTGTTGGAGCATTCACAGCTTCTGGAGGCAGATTGTTCCACTGATTAATTGTTTTAAATAACTAGTAGAATTTTATTTTTGCTTAGAGAAAAGGAGAAATTTCAAAAAGCCTGGGGGAAAATCTCCTTCCCTTTCATTTTCTTTCTTTCTTTCTTTTTTACTATAGACTGAGCTGCCTCATCTGAACTCTCCCAAAGCTTTTAAGTGTTAAGTAGCAGTCTCCATCTTTGCAGACTGACACTCCTTATTACCATGACATTTTAATTCAACCCCTCAGGCTTTTGCTTGCTGGCAATGCTTTTTCTTAAATTTTATGAAAAGTTTTCTTCTTCTTCCTTTTGTGGAAACCAGGTTAGCCTTTGTAATATTCCTCCTTGGACTAAAAGCATGGTAACTGCAAATTGATTTGGATCAGATGGTCAAAGTGCAAGAAAACAGCAGCAACCTTCAAATGAGATAACAGTCTAATCTTACATTGACTTTCCCCCCTTATAGCTTAGCAAATAAAATAAAACTAATATTTATTGTTCAAATTTTCTAAAGTTTTCATTCTCCATTATCTGGACCATTACCTCCTCACATTAGAGTTAGTAGTAAGTAACATTGTAGGTTATACAGCAGATAATCTTATTTCAGATTTGTTTTTCTTAGTTTTCCTTTAAGCATAGAAACATGGTGGCAACTAGGTTATTCTAATAAATAATTGCTGATTCCTTGGCTAAACAGCAATATCTTTGCTTGCATTATTATATTTCTTCATACCATGGTGACACAGTGGTTAGAATGCAGTATTGCAGCCTAATTCTGCTGATTGCCGACTGCCAGCAATTTGGCAGTTCGAGTCTCACCGGCTCAAGGTTGACTCATCCTTCCATCCTTACGAGGTTGGTAAAATGAAAACCTAGATTCTTGAGGGCAATATGCTGACTCTATTCACTGCTTAGAGAGGGCTGTAAAGCACCATGAAGTGATATATAAGTCTAAGTGCTATTGCTATTGCTATTGTGTAAATTCATCTGACAGGATTTTCCCTTACCTGACTGAGAGACTGAGTGACACATCCATGCTTGAGTTCAAGATTAGCATCATCACTTTTCATCCAGTGAAATATCAAAGTTTGTTTTGTTTTCCATACTTGTAGGAAAGCATAGATATATAAAAGTCTAGAGTTGGGAAATGCCTCCAGAAATCGACTAGTCTAATCCTTGCTTGGTACAAGGTCCACTCAAGGGTCTCTGACAGATGATCACCCAACATCTCCTCAAAGAACTTTTTAAGAACTTAACCATGAATTAAAATAAATTCATCTTAAAACACTAATGAACTAATTTTGTGGAAATTTGTGGAAAGATGGAAGAACTTTGCAGCACGAATGGTTGCCCTGAGTTCTGAAATCCAATACTACCCCTATCCACAAGAGATTTTATAGGAGATGACAGCACTAATTGCTTTCAAGGAGAACATTTGTTTTGTTTCTCTTTTTGCTCTTTTGAGCTGTTCACAAAATTCTAGCATAAAATGTCTTCACTTGAAGGGAAACAGGAACACTGTTTTCTATACATCAATTAAGTTAATTATACTGTGTATATCTGCACAAACATGCACACACACCATGCACACACACCATAACTCTTTGGGCAAGGAGGAGGGTCCCCTAAGATTTCAACTGTGCAATGATATGAATCTAGATTGGCTGAAAATCCTGAATTTTAAAGATAGCCAAGGAGGTGTTTTGAAAAATTAAGTAATGAAACATGAAAAGAAATCTAACCAGGTGGTTATTTCATTGTCTGCTGTAAAAATATAAAAAGCATGTTGCTGAAGCAAAAGCCTTTTCCAGCTGGGGGATTATCTGTCATATCATAATGAAAAGAGGAATCACATTACACTAGTTTCCTTCATGGCAAAGATAGCAAATTTTACATTTTTTTTTAGTTCAATAGCATAACTACAAGGATTTCCATAGTATGTCCTTGACTTTAAACAAACCCACTGATCACACAAAGCAACACAAACACAGACCCAGTTTGAGGTTCTGTTTGATGTGAAAGCAGACATAATCCCTTCTGGAGTAAGGCTGATTGTTTTTAAATAAAGATACCCCAATTGTACTCATTCATTTTATTATATTGGAATTAAATGATGAAATCTTAAAGATATTAATCTATTCAGTTAAATATATGTTGTTGGCAGGAGCTAGTTACTAAAAACATGTGTACTCCAGCTGGCTAGAGGACCTCCTCCAGTTCATATCCACACTTGCAAATATTATAAGGTAGCCTTTAAAGATTAAATTCAGACGTCTGTATTCATGTCAGAAGCACCTATAAAGCTAACTAAAGGGATTAGACTTTGGATTGATTTCCGCTAACAACACTGTTGGGGATGCCCGACTGCCAAAGTAATATAATCTTTGGGAAAGCTCCTCTCATGTCCCCCAAATTCAGAAATTCAAGTTTTGTATTTCTTTAATTGCAATGAATAGTAAACTTAATTAGTTGTTTGTTTTGTGTGTGTGTGAGTTTAACTATGAACAAAATTGTTGAGCCATGAATGCCACATCTTATTTGATTATATTTCCAACTGGCTAACACACTATATGAAAACATATGTAATTGGATCAAATCTTCTTCTTCCTCCTCCTCCTCTTTTACTGCTTTTTGTGTTGAGAGAGATGCAAAGTTCTGGGTCTTGCTCTTCTGGCAATCTCAACCATTATTAATTGATGCTTTTGATGTGTCTTTGATGTTGTCTCTCCATCTTCTTCTGGACCTGCCCCATGTTCTATGACCTTCTTCTTTTTTTGTATATGCCTTGTATGGTATGGTATCCCAAGACAGATAAGCAAATCACTTTATCTGCTCTTTTTGTATGTAGTTTAAAAAAATTGGATCTATGCCAATTCTTTCTCTTATGATCTCATTTCTGATTTTTATCTCTTCTGGTCACTTCAGCATTTATTCATTATTCCTTTATTCATAAATAAATAAATATTTATTTGTTATTTATTTGATACTGATTATTTTTGTTTTAAAGAACCACCTGACAGAAAAATTGGCAAAAGTGAATGGGTGCTATCTCATACACACAAAGTGGCTTTGGACTGATGACACTTCCTTATTTCTTATGTGTCTTGAATTTTTGGGGGAAGCAGAAATAAGCACTCTTTTTTTAAAAAAGCAAAGAACTGCTGATGGAAAAAAGATATAGAAAAGCAAAATGATTTAGGAAAAGTAAAGAAAATAGCATTGGAGAAGAGGGAATGGAAGTCCACAAGCAAAATGACACATTTAGTCAAGGAGATATGGAAATTCCCCTCAGAGTTTTGTCTAGCCAGTCGTAATATCTGATTTGAAGCTGCACAGCAAAAGAGTATAAAATGTGCCCCAGCACATGCATCAGGTGCCTTAAAAAGAAGAAAATGAAGTGAAATAGAATCTCTGCATGAACAGCCTTGGGGAAGCAAGTGAAAAGAACAGATTCTCGGAATCTACAGTTCCTCTGTTAATGTTGATAATAGACTCAGATTTCATGAATCAAGTTTAGATTATAATGAAAGCAATGCAAGCCATATTCTGGCTGTGATCAGGGCACAACAGTTAAAGATGGACTGTGCAATCAATGAAGTATCAAAGAGGCAAAGTCTAAGCATCTTTTGTGTGTAAAAACAGTTTTTGTCAAATCAGAAAATAGGTTAGCAATTGAATTATTTTCTGTGAAAGTGAGAAATAGCAAGACTGCTATCATCCTCTGATGGGCATAGTACTACCGGTAATAGTAGGTAGGTAGGTAGGTAGGTAAGGAGGGAGGGAGGGAGGGAGGGAGGAAGGAAGGAAGGAAGGAAGGAAGGAAGGAAGGAAGGAAGGAAGGAAGGAAGGAAGGAAGGAAGGAAGGAAGGAAAGGACCCATAAATACCAAATGTCTTCATGGAACAAATAGTAACTTATTGTAACAAAGAGAAGGATATATTCAATATATCCTTATATATCCAATATATGAATATATTCAAAATGCCATTTCCATACTAAATTCATATATGTATTCAAAGTGATAGCTGAAGTTGACATCCTACTCATTCAATGCCTATTGGATATACAATTCTTCCTCCCTGCAGCAGCACAGATCAACAAGAAAATAAAAACTTACAAATGAAGAAACTAATTAATCATTTAATTTTCCAAATTAAAATCATAAAAAAATAAACCAAATGGCCTTTAAATGCTTCAAAGAAATAACAAACAAAATCAATAACAGCACTCATTTTGTTCCCAATCCTTGTGCAATTTTGTACTGCAAAATGAAATTGGGAAAGGTATTCACAAATTTTAAGCAGTGAAATAGGCAGCTTAACAATCTGCAGGCTGAGGCATCAGTCTTATACCTTAACGGTCTCAAATTGCAAATTAAGTTCCCAAATATTTAACTCTGGGGTCCTAAATGATCTGTAAGTATTTAATATATGGGGGGGAGTAGAGGCTCTATCCTACCAATTTCCTGTGAGCCTCTACCGAATTCAGCGATCACTCTGGCTTTTATTGTCATCTTTATTTAGCATCAGGAACTCTTCCGTGCTATCTGTAAAGAGAAGGAAATTGAGAACAGAAGTTCAGATGAGGATTGAAACGGTGTGCCTAAGCCATTTCAGTCTTTAAAAAGACTGGAACTGCAGGAAAGTTTTGCTATTAAACCTTTCACAAGTTCAGGGAATGCAAACGGAAAAATATATACAGATTAAAAATGGTATGGGTTAATGTAAATGGATACTTTTTTTCCAGAAAAAAATAAACCAAAAAGACAATTGCTAAGCAGAGCTTCCAGGAAATGTAATCAGCTTGTTCTGATAATGTATAAATAATGAAACTATAATACACATACCAGCATAATGTAAAAAATTGTGGTAGACTTTAATTGAAAAGAAAGAGTTTGAATGTTCTTCCTTGCCTTCTAAACTGTATCACCGACCATCAGTTAGCAATGACTGATTTTCTTTGGCTCCTGGAAAGGAAATAGAAGGCATATTGATGAAAAGGGTTAGCAAAGCATGACATGGGAAGACGCTTTTGTTTGACCTGTCAATCATTTCAATACAGTCTGCTTCCAGCAGATTAGACAGTGTCCTTTGGCCAAGAAATCATCTGCTTTCTCTGCTTTGCTGGAACCCTTGTTTTTATTCATCAGATTTATCACCCAGAGACCTGCTAGGCTTCTGAGTTCAGTGCTCATGTAGGCAAGCTCAGACATCTGCCATGCAGGTAGTCCTTGACTTAGGACCACAATACATCCCAACATTTCTGTTGCTATGTAAGACAGCTGTTGAGTTTTGCCTCAGTTTATGACCTTTCTTGCCACAGTTATTAAGTGAATCACTCCAACTGTTCATAACACAGGTTTTAAGTGAATCTGGCTTCCCCATTGACTTTTCTTGTCAGGAAGTCACAAAAGGTCCATGACCCCATGACATACTGCAGCCATCATAAATATGGACCAGTTGCCAAGCATCTGAATTTTGATCCCATGGGGATACTGCACTGGTTGTAAGTGTGTGAAAAATGGTCACATTTTAAAGTCACTTTTTATTGCTGTTGTAACTTGGAACAGTCAGTAAATCTAGGACTACCTATATAATATTTTTCAATTAGTTTTATGGGGTAGGGAAAATGATATCCCTTTCACAGTTCCATATATGTAAAGTGTTTCTCCTTCTATGATCGGGGTCTTGATGAGGCAAAGGGGCTTGTGTGGGTAAATGAAATTTTGGGCTATGTTGTCAGATATGTATATGTCCAGAAGGGTCTCCCAAGGCAAACAGGCCATTATAGATACCCCAGACTAACACCGATCACATCTGCCAACCTGCATTGGACCAGCATTGGCAGATTATGGTCTATTCCTTCCATATGCCAATACAGACTCAAAAACGGCCCTCATTCCCCAGAGGCCCTAGGGCAACTACCCATGGCAGTGGGAAGACCTGCTGAAAGGCAGAGGGTGCTAAGAATCACTAGGTTAAATCACCAGCCTTTGGACTTTGGACATAGAACATCAGCAAGTACTGCAGGCCCAATTGGCAAAAGAAAGCTCAGGACCATATTTCTTGGAAACATGCAGAAGAGGCCTTCATCCTGTAATGAACAAAAAACAGGGAAGAAGAAGAAGAAGAAGAAGAAGAAGAAGAAGAAGAAGAAGAAGAAGAAGAAGAAGAAGAAGAAGAAGAAGAAGAAGAAGAAGAAGAAGAAGAAGAAGAAGAAGAAGAAGAAGAAGAAGAAGAAGAAGAAGAAGAAGAAGAAGAAGAAGAAGAAGAAGGTGAAGGTGAAGGAGGAGGAGGAGGAGGAGGAAGAGGCACTTATCCCCTGTCTATAGTTTCCCTGAAGGGGAAGTCTACCACCATTCTGGGAAGGATTATTCCCCAGCTTACTGTCTGGTATTTCTCACAAAACTCAGCTTGAATCTCCTTCCATTTTAGTCTGCTTTGTCCTATCTTCAGTTTCAGAGGAAATCAGATCAGGTGATTCTAGAACACTCTCACATTAAGATCAGTTGCAGAATGGCCTAATCTCCATCTCTGTCATCCTTTACTGGGATGCGAACATGGAAAGCAGAAGGACAATTGGGAGAAAACATTATAGAACTTGGAATTCCCAGGAATGTTTCTATCTGTGAATGGGGAGAAAAAGTATCTTGCCTTGGGTTTTCTGAGCTTAGAAAGTAGTACTTCCCAGAAATATGATTTATTCTTTTAGTCTTTCAGATGGATATTAATAAATATGTTTTTCTTGGTTAGGGAAAGAAGGAAAATTAAACAGTGTTCTTTCAAAAAAATGCTGCAAAGCAAATGTAGGTTTGAGCTTATTAATAATAATATAAAGTCTAATTATCCCTATGAATCATACTTTAGCTTTTAAAAATGTAACTGATTACCATTTAGATCTGCTATTTCCTTTCAAAACTTATCTCAAATGTTACAAATATGACTAACTTAACTTATTCAATTTGGTAAGTCTCCTTTAAACATGACAATATCTCTATCTATCCCTATATATAAGAAATATTTAGATACTGTTCCATAATTATTTATATAGGCAACATGTAAATTTCATGTCTTCTCATATCATTTTTGCATACACAAACACCAAGTTAATGCTTAAGTTAAAATTCAAGGACAAAGATTTGATTTGTTTGAGAATAGCAGTAATAGTTTAGAATATCACTGTATTTCTATAATTCATTTCACGCTTAATTATCTTTTTTCAAATATAAAGGCTGAATTATTTTTTTATTATTTTTCTTTTAAAAAAAAACAAGCCCAAAAATGGTGAAAGATAGAATATCAGTAAGGGGACAAAGAAGTTAACAAAACTTGTACTATTAATGCTTAACATATCACTGATGAAAAATTAACCATAGAAACCAAAACACATTAAGTTATTTTTAACAAGAAGGAAAAGGATATTAAGGATCATTTTGAATCTCTGGGCTGAGTGCCAAAGTGTCCACTATTTTCCTATTTAAAGATACCATTAAAAAAGAGGAAAAAGAACAACAAGTAATATATATATATATACTGCTCACAAAAATAAAGGGAACACAAACATAGGATCCTATACGTTTGTGTTCCCTTTATTTTTTTGAGCAGTATATATATAGGTAAATATTAAGTTTCTAACTTCCCTTTTGTGGTACTCTGTTGTAAAATATTCATGAACACTTACAATTTTCATGTATTTCTGAATTTAAATTCTTTTTACCCTTACAAACCATACTTTAAATGCTTAAATTTGCCTTCCTGTATAAGGTAAGTCTAAATTATGCATTGTTTTTCTTAGAAAAAGATGGGGGGAAGCAATATAAAGAATATCACTGCAATGCTGAAAGCTGACCATATATCAGGGAATTTTTTTTAAAAAAAAATCAGGCTCATGGTACAGAGTGAAAAAATATCTCAAGATAGACCAGGGGTAGGCAACCTTGGCTATTTTATGACTTGCATAGCTGGCTCAGGAATTCTGGGAATTGAAGTCCACGAGTCATAAAAGAGCCAAGGTTGCCTACCCCTGGTTTAGACTGATGGTAAAAATGTGCCCCAAAGTTCTGCGGTTGAACCCACAAATCTTTTATTGACTTGTTTTCATACAAGCTTATCTTGCATTATCTGAACAGTAGCTAATCTGCACTTCATTCTTCCAATTTCATCTTTACAATAAGGACATCCAGGGTAGGGTGCATAGTGGTGTTGCAAATAAAAAAGAGGGAGGATTGCAAGTCTATGGTCATGGCTGCCATCTTGACTTCTTTGATACCCACCCCTGGGAAAGCCCCTATTTACAACTTTATGAGTTATAAGGCAAGCTGGCTGAGGAATTCTGGGAGTTGAAGACCACAAGTCATAAAAAGGCCAAGTTTGAAGACCCCTGTTGTATGTTTATATAACAGCCATATCTAGCCTGGGACTGTTGGTTCCTGCAGCACTGTCTCAAATCTTAAATTGCTTGGCGGCAATACCAAGTGTTTTGCCATTGCCCTTTCTTGAATTCTTCTGCATAGACATTTATTAAATATATTATAAGCATATAAAGACAAGTCTCCATAAAATTGGGATAGATTCTTAGATATTTTATGGATACAGGAAGGGTGGGAAGAAGAGAGGGAGGGAAGAAAGAAGGGAGGAAGGAAGGGCATCATATACATTGTCTTCTTCAAGATTTTTTTCAAAAAGATTTCTTGGTATAAAGTCATAGGATTTCCTAGTGGTATTAATCAGGTTAAACCTAGCTTAACTTTTAGAAATCATCACAATTGGCTAGATGCTTCCATCTGCCAGAACTGAAGGGAAAAGCAGGATCACACTGACTGCCCATACATTATGAGTCCCCTCGGGTTGTTGTTGCTCCCATCATCCACATGCAATGTAGTTCCTCTGCCCTCTATATGATTAGGGACTCTACACAAACAACCTGAAGGCAGAAACCATAAGCATAATTAACAATTATTAACAAGAGAAGTGTAAGCACTCCTAGCCCACCAATATTTTCCCAAAATATTAATTCAGGGCTTCTAATATTATCAATGTAATCTATTTTATGGCTGAAAAAACTATGGGAGCTATTTGAAGGCAAGAGAAGCAATTGTTTTTAGAAGAATTGTTCCGCTTACAGGTTTTGGAAATATGCTGTGCTTTTAAAACTTGTATGGTATTTCATATCAGATATCTACAGCTTGGCATTCTTCAGTCTAGTAAAATGCTGAGATGTACTATTCACTAATGAGAAGTGTCATTGCCATAATTTATTCTGATAAAGTCCTAGCCTTTTCAGCACCTGCATTTCTCTGTCACAACTCTTGCTGCTTCAGCCACTTGACTTCTTTGACATTTTAGGAAAATAATCACTAGGATCATGGCTATAAAAATTGACTAGAAATATTGCTATCACTGGGGAAGCTTCTAAAATAAGCACTTATCTTGGAATCACACAATTGCTAATATAATATAATCTGTATAAATCATTATGGAATATTATCTGGTTATTTTCCTTTGCCTGTTTTTGCATATTCAGCAGGGATTATATTATTTATTATTATAAACCCATTTATTTATTTATTATTTTACTGTAAGCCACACTTGGAAAAGAGTTCTAATTCATGAGCCTAACTCCCACCAAGACCACCTGAATTCCTATATTAAGATTTCCTATATTAAGTCTGCCACTTCTTTTCAAAACACTAAAAGGTCAATAGCATAGTACAGGTCAGTGATGGCAAATCTTTTAGAGACTGAGTGCCCAAAAACTGCCCCCCCGCTCCACCCCCTGCCCCCCCTGCTCCGCCCCCCACTCACCGCCTCCAGGGTCAGCCGCAGGCAGCCCAGCAGCACTATGGTGGTCACACCCTCTGCCCGCGCCCTGCAGCATCAATTGTGCACAATGGGGTGTGATGACAGAGTCTTGTCTATGCTGCCTGACTGCCATGTCCTTGGCTGCGCTGCTCCGCATGGGCCACGCTCAGGGCGACTCTCCTTCAGAGGGGCTGCTGGAGAGGAGCGGATCACTGGGGGAGGCAAGGCTGGGGAAACGGTACATGTGCCCACAGAGAGGGCTCCGAGTGGCGCCTGTGGCACCCGTGCCACAGGTTCGCCACCACTGGTTCATCACCTTGAGCATCTTCAAGATGCAGGAATTTTCAGTTCCTAGATTTATTTCCTTCCTTCCTTCCTTCCTTCCTTCTTTCCTTCCTTCCTTCCTTCCTTCCTTCCTTCCTTCCTTCCTTCCTTCCTTCCTTCCTTCCTTCCTTCCTTCCTTCCTTCCAGAATGGCACAGCATAAGCTTACATTAGGCCCTGTCTTGCCAAGACTGAATCTGCATGTGTGGTAAAGAACATTGCATGAAATCCTGCTAAGAGTCTCCTCCTCTCTTTTGTACCTTGTACTTCAAAATTCTTGACCCCCAGAAGGTTGAGCAGCCCTTCTCTTCTGGCATTTCATAATGATGTTAAAGGTTTACTTGTAACCAGGATTAAATGTTTCTAATTGTCATCTAGACAATTTCTATTACTTGTATATCTTTCATTTTTTTTTATTCCATCATTTTACTCTGGTGTGTGCTGCTCATAGCTTATTCACTGGGACCAGTTCCAAAAAATGGTGAAATGAATGAATAACTACATAAGTACATAAATCTGACACAAATGCATATACCTCATGTGAAGCAGCTTCTCAATCTTTAAGGGAAAGATTTTTTTTTTTAAGGTGATTACCAAAATTAAAAAGAATTGACGATGTGAAGATGCCAAGATCAACCACTGCTATGATTCTATGAAAACAAGTTATATTTAGGGACCTAAAATGAAATGTTTTTTGCTATATCAGCAGTAAAAAACTGACTCTAATGGATCAGCACAATTCTAGTGCAAGCTCCCTCCAGCCTCCCTCCCTGTCTCCCCTACAGCCATTGGACGAGTTTTGTCTGTCAGCTGTCTGCTGTATCTGAATTACATAGTTGTGCAGGAACCAAAGCGAGATGTACCTTAAGCAACAGCCAGTAGATTTAAAGTGCTAGCAAAGCTCAGCCCGTAGAAATTTCAGGCAGAAACTCAATTTGAAGAAACTCAATTTTATTACAAAATGGATAGCTAATTCAACCCATTTAATGCCCATTAGAGATATACATCTAATGACATGGTGATTATAAATAACACGTTTAAAAGCTATATAAGCAGGGAATAGTATATATATTGAAATCCTTAGGCTGCACATTTGATTCCTTAAAAAGACAATTTGTACTCCCATCCCCCTAGTTCTTTGGTGTTGCTGGCAAACAGATAAACAAAGAAATCCATATCCACATGACTTTATCTTTTGTAGGACTGAAGCTGGTCTATGCATTCACCCTAATTTTCTGGCATAGAAAAATAATAAAGAAAAATTGTGTTCCAAGGGGCCATTCACTTTAAGATATGTCTACATTACACTTTCCAAAATTACCTTCATCTTCTGTTCCCCACCCCCCCACACCCCAGCAGCTAAAATTGTTAGCTTGCCTATGATCAACCCTGCTTTCCACAGAAGTTGAGAGCAGAGAACCAAAGATTAATTGAAGAGTTCAGAACTCAAATCTGTGGAAATGTTGAGCTGAACAGCTTTAATGGATTTACCACTCCATCGCCTTTTATCACTTTTAATCAAAACTCCTCAGTCAGAATATACCTCCATGATTAAAAGCTTATTCTTTTAACATCCATTGCCTGCTAGGCTAAATTGTCATAAAATGGTGTATGCATATGTTTAAAGGGAAATATTAGAGCTTGTACCACAACTGATGTACACTCCCTTAATTGATTGTAGTGTAATCACATTTAGACAGGAACTATATATAAAGTTTAAAAACTGCACACAGTGAAAGATTTGTTCCTTGTTAGCAGTGCACTTATTTAACTGAGGTGCTTTGGGAAGTATCCTGAAGTATGACAAGATGTATGAATGAGCATCTAGAAGTGTCTCCTAACAGGAATGGAGCAAATTTTAAAAAATGGCATTAGACCTATATGACTTCTCAAGAGCCTGGCAATTACTTTCACGCTAGGTGGAGCTTTGAATTTGTAGATGATCCTTTCTTCAGAGCAAACAGGACATTTGGTGTTAGGAAATATTTGTGAAAGCTGAAGAAGAAGGTGTTCTGGAAAGTTGGATAAATCAGCAGGAATTGGAACATGGGGAAGAGAAAATAGGGAAAGAGTTGCAGAGGTATGACAGACAGTATTGGTTGTGGGTGCCACTTGTTGGTGGCATAGTCAACAAATTGTTTGCATAGATAGTGAAGGGTACACAGATAGAGGCTACTGTCTGTCACTGTCAGGGTTACCGCAACTTAGATTGGGGCACAAGGGTGACTGCTGTCATGGATTACTGCAATGCACCCAGTTTGAGAATGCTTTTGGATACTACTCTGAAACTGCAGTTGGTGCAAAAGACAGTTGTTCACAGCTTCATGGGTATTATGTGCTTATGATACTCAAATATGTAGTGTTCACCCAGAACCAAACTTAAGGTGCGACAGATGCCAGGATTGGAAACTAGGGCAAAATAGAACTAAAATTAATGATAGTAAGATGGAGCCAATGTTCATTCAGAAAGCATCTAGCTCTGAATCTACTCCCTGTTAATTCTGGATGTTATTTCTCTCTCACCGAAGGAGGAGATCCAGAACTTGAGAATTTTCTTGGACTCATGGATACAGGTGGATTTGGAACTGAACTCTGCATCTAGAGGAGCCTTTACGTGGCTGTAGTTGCAGCACTTTCTGGTTTGGGAAGCCTTACTTACACTGAGTTGTCTCCTCAAGGTTAGACTACTAAAACTAGCTTTGAGGACTATCCAAAATCTGCATTTGGGACAGAATAAAACCACCTGCTTGTTCCTTCAGCAAAGTAATATCTATCTTGAGCCAGTACATTTCAAAGTACAATTCAAAATATTGATGTATAATTCCTAAAATGGGTTGATTTCTACTTACTCTACTTACTCCTCTGTCTCCGAGTTCAGAAATGTTGCTTTCAATTCCTACCTCCAGGTTAGATGGGTATAAATCATTGCTACTGAACTGCTTATTCCCAGAAACATCCTTGTGGTTTGTCTTCAGGAATGAGTCCATTAGAATCCACTGGAGCTGGACAGTTAATAAATCCTAATAAAGCAACAATGGCTTTATTTTGTCAGGGATCTGGAGTATAAGCACCATGCTGACTTCTGGGAGTTGAAGTCCATACAGCTAAAAGTTGTCAGAGTTGTCTTCAAACTTGGCCCTTTTATGACTTGTGGACTTCAACTCCTAGAATTCCTCAGCCAGCTATAGGAGCTTTGTCTTAATGGGTCAGAAACCATTTCTTCCAAATCCTCCAGCTTTATATATCTGATGTTCCTTGCATTGAGTCCTCTCAATAGGACTTCACTGGATGACTAGTTTGGATGGCCAGATTACATTTTGACAGGGTGCCTGAAGTTTTCTGTTGCTTCAATTATACTGACATTGAGGGTACCACTGAAAGAGGGAAAGGAGAAAATTAGGAACAGATTATCATGGAAAAATGTGATTAATATGAGTTGACAATGGTTTGATGGCACATCAATCGATCAATCAATCATTATACCAAAAGACTGGTGGATATCTTTGGATACTATATTTTTATGTATAGATTTATTTTCTTTGCAGCTATACTTCGATCATTCAATTGTAGCTTAATTTTTATTACTATAATATCACATTGGAGCATTTAGTTCACCACTACTCTTGCTCAGCTCAAATAAACAGTGCTGTCTAGCAAATATAATCATTAAAAATAACTCACATGAAGGTGTAAAAACATCGAAACAATTTCTTTTACTTTATGTCTCACATTTTTACACAAAGAATTAGAGGGAGACATGCAGTACATTGTATTTCCAATAATGTACATGGTTTATACAAGCTCACACATCTTTAATCGCAGCATATCAACCTCTTTCAGCAGTTTAAAATCAAAATCAGAATTCAAATAATTAAAAACTATTGAGATATTAAATAGATTAGTTGTTCAGAACATGTTCTGGAATTAAATTTCATAGACAAACTATATAATCACAATTTTGTATATATCTATATAACATTTTAAAAAGTTAGTTTGCTATCCCTAGGGCAGTGTTTACCAACCCTGGTAAATTTAAGATATGTGGATTTCAACTCCCATAATTCCCCAGTCATCATACTGACTTCTGGGAGTTGAAGTCCATACAGCTAAAAGTTGTCAGAGTTGAGAAACATTATTTTAATGCAGGGGTCTTCAAACTTGGCCCTTTTATGACTTGTGGACTTCAACTCCTAGAATTCCTCAGCCAGCTATAGGAGTTGAAGTTCACAAGTCATAAAAGGGCCAGCTTTGTCTTAATGGGTCAGAAACCATTTCTTCCAAATCCTCCAGCTTTATATATCTGATGCTTCCTAACATATACCCAGTGTGAGCAAGCTATCCCTGTTTGGCTGTTGCTAAGCAACAATCAGTTGGGGGAGATGACATTTAGGCTATCAAGGGAAAACCTGTGTCTTTGTTCCTGGGGATTTGATAGGCATATCCTCACAGTTTTCTTGGCATTAGTGTTGCCAAGAGCCTCACTGAATGCTAGCCTCCCTAGTGAGATGTATAGTATGTTAAGACTCAAGGGAGAGAGTAGATATGCTAAGAATGAAGATAATTTAGCTCATTGGTCCATGAAGGAATTCTCTGTCAGTAAATCTGAAAAGCATAGATGGGGAAGACAATAAAAAAACACAATCTAATATAACTACTAATAATTAAACATAAGGAGGCTCTTCAGAAACAGTAAAGGAAATTTAGTTCCTGAACAGCAGTGGGAATAAAATCCCATCACAGAACTAGAAGCCATGTCATAAACAAATCAAGCATCAATTTAAGTAATATTAAATCTGGAGACTGAGTTGTTTTGAGTATAAATATTTAAATGATGGGTAGGTAGAAACATTCAGATTAATTAAAGGGTCATGAGTTTGTTGTTTTTTTATCCCAGGACAGACCTTCTGCCTGTAATCAATCAGGCAGAATTAATCAGTTACTTATCAGAGCACACATGTTTGCCACTTATGGTTGCTTTTCAGCAAACTCACTGATAAAGAAGACTAAAATAATAAAACAAGAGACTGTGTAAATTATGACATGTAATTAATAAGAATTCTAAACCAAATTTAATGAGAAGGAAGGGAAACTATATGCCATGTTGGCTGAGGAGTTGAAGTCCACATACCTTCAAGCTACTAAGATTGAGAAACATGGATTTGGACCAACACCTGGACTATAGTCCATCTATTGCTGACCACTTTTTTTAAGGCTACAACTAAACAGATTTATTTTAGCAGCTCCTTGTCACCTATGATCAACAATGAAGAAATTGTCTTTACAAATTTTTTTTAAAAAAACAGAAACATAAACATTTACAGAGTTATTTTATCAAAAAACTGAAAAAAAAACCATGAAACTGAATGGAACCTGAACATCAATATGCTTTAGGTTGGGCTACATTTGAAAACAAACCTGAAACTCGTCTCTAGAGATTCTCAGTCATCCAGGTCATAGTTATCCCAAAGGTGCTTTTTCACAAGGCAACTGGACTTTTTCTTTAAAGACAATTCACTTCTCATCCAAGAAACTTCTTCAGCTCTGACTGGATGGTGGGCAATGTAAGGATTTATATTCCTTGCAGATAGCTGGTCATTTGCATTCTTTTAGAGCAGCGGTTCTCAACCTATTTCAGGTTGTGACCCCGACCTGCGCCGCGTATGCACAGCGTGACGGTCCGCATCGTGCATGCGCAGCGCGACGGTCCGCATCGCGCATGCGCGGTGTGATGGCCGGCATTGCGCATGCGCGGTGCACCAGCAATGGTCTGCGTCGTGCATGCATGGCGTGACGGTCCGCATCGCGCATGCGCGATGTGCGTGCAATGGCCCACATCGCGCATGCCCGATGCGAAGGCCCACATTGCGCATGTGCGATGCACGCGTGACGGTCTGCATTGCGCATGCGCGGCATGATGGTCCGCATCGCGCATGCATGATGCGCGCGTGACAGCCCGCATCGCGCATGCACGACGCGACGGCCCGCACCAGCTGGGGTGAAAAAATGGCGGACTGTGGTGTTTAGCGGCCCCCGTGAAATGGTCGTTCGACCCCAAATGGGGTCCCTACCCATAGGTTGAGAACCACTGTTTTAGAGAGTCGTTGGTGCCCCTTGAGGCTTATTTGTGTCATCAGAGTCACCCGAGTAATACAAATGGATATGGAATGCAAAAGCCCAATGGGCTACAAGGAATATAAATCCAGTTTTCTTCTGTCCTCTCAGCTTGTTGAGTGGCACCTCCACACACACACACAAAATGTAGATTGGATAGTGAAAGCTAGCATTTTGGCAGAGCAGCAAGGAAAGGATGGTTAACAAGTGATCAGTACCTAATTCTTCACCAATTAATAGACATTTTTATCAGTTTCCATGAGAGATCCTTTCTGCTGCCTTTACTGATTTAAAGGCAGTCTTTGACTTGCTCTCCAGGCAGACTTGGGGAGATATTGGCTGCTTTTTCTTTGGACTGATGTATTTTGTTGCTGATTGTGAAACTACACAAAACAGTGTCATACAGATTTACCTTGTTATATCATGGTACTTTTTACTTATAGTTCAAATTCACGAAGGATTGAAATGGGATTATATTTTGGTGATGCTGCTGACTCTGTCTTCAGCCATGGCTTCATGCTGGCTCTCCACATATAGTATTCTCTGATTGATTATGTGCCATAAAGTTGATATCAATCGTTAATGAACATAGAACTGTTCTCCAGGAGGATCTGTCACTAATTTTCAGGTCTTTCAATAATTGACCCATTGCCACTCTAATTGAGTCCTACTGCCTTGCTGCTGGTCATCCTCTTCTTTTATTTTTCTTCCATTACTCCTAGAATTCACATATCCCTGAATCCATGTAAACATTCAAACCAAAAAAAATTGTAACTTGCTTTCCTGAGAGCTGAAAACTGATGGTAGTTCAGATTATTAAAGAACATACTTTACAAAGGAAAAGAAGGACAATGTATTTGTTGGTATCTGTATCAGACTCCACAATGGCATTAGACATGGAGTTTTAAAACAATCTCAGAGAAGGGGAACCTGGCAAATGGAAATGATGGCTGCCAAGTATAATAGTTAAATAGGACTTAAGTCTTAGTAGATGTCCCTAGTCCCCAGTCCCTAGAACAGTGATGGCAAACCTTTTAGAGACTGAGTGCCCAAACTACAACCCAAAACCCACTTATGCATCGTTGAGTGCCAGGTGGGTGTGGCCCATTGGCTGGGTGTGGCCAATTGGGTGGGCATGGCTGCAGTGGTAACAGCAGACTGGGTGGGACTAAAAAGTTCAATCAATCAATTCCAACTTTGCAAGAACTTTTTTTTTCCCGCAAAAAGTTGAAATTGACTGATTGAACCCCCCCCCTTTTTTTGCACATGGTGGCGGAGGCCTAAAGCGAAAAGGTTTTATAAAACCCAGGTGAAGGCCTAGGACTGGGGTGACGGGGCGCGTGTCCACTGAGAGGGCTCTGAGTGCCGCCTCTGGCACCCGTGCCATAGGTTCACCACCACTGCCCTAGAGGGACTGCTGGTTTTAATCTAGTAAAAGGATAGCTAGTGATCCTAAAATAGAATAGGCTGTGTTTTGCATTGCTGATGGCTGATGAATGGCCTGACATCCACAAAGCATCTGAAGACATGTTCCAGTAAAAACTGCTGAAGAGGAGGAAGGTCAGAGTAGATTTATTCATTCAAAAGCCCATAGAGAGGTTGAAGATGATAACGGAGAAGAAGATCAAAGATTTTATTTGAATACTATGGAGATTAAGGGCAATTGCCAGTTGATCTGCCCAAGATTGAAAGAGAGAGAAGGGGGAAATATTTCCACTGATATCTATAAGTCCTTGCTTAACTCTAAAATTAAGAAATGTGGGTACCTTCATTACCTGTACCTTGAAGATGGAAGTAGACTATTGTGCACTGTACATGTTTATTATTGACTAGAGCTGAAAGTGAGACTTAATAGCAAATAAATAATACAATAATAATTTGTACTTATGAAACAGTGTCCTACTTGAAGAGAAAGGAAATATTGTTCACAATGGAATGTGAAACAATTGGTTGATTGCTAATCCTATTTAAATGTGAGGCTAAAGTTTTTACTTTTGCTGTGTTTGAGTGATAGTTTGAATAAATTTGAGGCTGGACTTCAGGTTTGTATTGTCACTTTCAGTCAAATCTTTCAAATCCTTAAATAGGCCTCCATGATAACAGCTCTTCTCTTTAATTTTTATGTTAACCAGTTGGCTCAAGGCTTCATAAAAGCTGAGTTTAATCTCTCCACATTAAAACTTCAGTTCTCTTTCTGGTTTTTCATAAGCTTGCTATGTAGTAATCTCCTCCCAGTTATTAGTGGGCTTGAGACGCAGCTTCCACACTCCTGACCATTATTGCAATGATGATCACTTAGTCACAGTTAGAAATGAAAGTGGTTGTCTTCTCCAAGAGACCTGTTAGTTACTGGAGTTAATGACTTTAGCAGTTCTCTATTAAGGTATTTTAATATTTAATCATATCCTTCCTGTTACCTATAGCAAGAAGCACTGTATGGTATTCATAATTTTTGACCCACTGTATCTCAGGCAATTTAAAAGAGCTGCATTGTTGGTTTGCTCAGTTAATTCATCACAGTTGTGTTTCAACTGTGTATGATTCCTCAAAAATGTTCTGCTAGAATATAGCACTTCCAAACCTTGGCAACCTGGAACCAATAGCACAGGGATGTCATGACCAGGGTCCATAAACTTTCAACGGAAGCTCTGAGTTTTGCTATCCACAATTGCAATAACCTCATTCCTGCTGCAACTGAATATGTTCATCACTGAGATCATTAGCCACCTGCTGTGTGATAAGCAGACATGTTTATATGACTTAAGCTCTCTGGAGAGAGGCCAGCCTAAATTTTTGAGACCTGTGCTATGAGTTTCTGGTTATACAGTACATAAAATTCCCTTCTATCACTGGAGTCTGGTCAAAGCCCCAAAAGGATTCCTTTGTGAATTTGTCACTTGAAGGATTGGATTAAATTGCTTAAATCTTCAGGAAAACTTTATGATCTCATGGAAGACATATATGACCTCTTCCCCCAATCATGGGATCAGCATGGGAACTGATGAATTTGGTTTGGAACCTCACTTGCATATTTTATGTCTTCTGTATTGTTTGAGCCATAGTCATTGGGTTGAGATGAATAGCTTAAATAAAATAAATAAATAAATCCATCCATCTGGATTACACAACTTTACACTGAAAAAACAGTCTGGCTGAAATAAAGGTCCATCACTTAGCAATAATATTAAGCATGACCTTAAAAAATCCATTACTGTAAGGGAGAGGATTTGTTTGGAAGATAGTTCTCTCATCCTGAATGTTTAGCAAACATTTTTTATCTGTGCCTTAGAAAACTTTTACCTTCATTCACCATAATGTTGTTACTTATATTTATTATAGACACTCCAAAAGACTCTGTATTATATACTGTCTTTGTTGTTAGAAGGAAGATTCAATAACATAAAGGAGGCACACACATTTATTTATTTATTTATTTATTTAATTGGATTTCTATGCCACCCTATTCCAGGAACTCAGGGCGGCTCACAACATGGATAGAAATCTAACATTAAAACACATTATAAAAACCCCTCAATCAAAAACCAATCATCCAAACAGACATGCAACAAACATACACTGGCTGGGGCAAGGTGTTAACTGCCCCAGGCCTGTCGGCAAAGATGTGTCTTCAGTAATTTGCGAAAGGCGGAGAGGGTGGGGGCAATATGAATCTCCGGGGGGAGTTGATTCCAGAGGGCCAGGGCCGCAACAGAGAAGGCTCTTCCCCTAGGCCCCGCCAGGTGACACTGTCTAGCTGATGGGACCTGGAGAAGGCCGACTCTGTGGGCCCTAACCAGTCGCTGGGTTTCATGAGGCAGCAGACGGTCCCATAAGTAACCTGGTCCGATGCCATGTAGGGCTTTATAAGTCATAACCAACACTTTGAATTGCATTCGGAGACCAATTGGCAGCCAATGCAGCTCGTGGAGTGATGCCGAGATGTGGGCATTTCTAGGCAAGCCCAATACTGCTCGCGCGGCTGCATTTTGCATTACCTGAAGTCTCCGAGCGTTTTTCAAAGGTAGCCCCATGTAGAGAACATTGCAGTAGTCAAGCCTTGAGGTGATAAGGGCATGAGCGACTGTGAGAAGAGACTCCCGGTCCAAATAAGGCTGCAGCTGGTGCACCAGGCGAACCTGGGCAAATGTCCTCCTCGCCACAGCCGAAAGATGATGTTCCAAATTTAGCTGTGGATCGAGGAGGACACCCAAATTGCGGACCCTCTCTGAGGGGGTCAGAAACTCCCCCCCCAGGGTAATGGACGGACAGATTGAGTTATCTTTGGGAGGCAAAACCCACAGCCACTCCGTCTTGTCGGGGTTGAGTTTGAGCTTGTTAGCACCCATCCAAACCCTAACAGCCTCCAGACACCGGCACATCACCTCCACTGCTTCACTGAAATGACATGGGGTGGAGATGTAAAGCTGAGTATCACCAGCATACTGATGATAACTCACCCTGTGTCGTCGGATGATCTCACCCAGCGGTTTCATGTAAATATTAAACAGCAGAGGGGAGAGGACCGATCCCTGAGGGACCCCACAAGGGAGGAACCTAGGGGTCGACCTCTGACCCCCTGCCAATACCGACTGTGACCGACCTGTACACTGGCAAATATAGGGCAACTCTTCCATGTGCTTCTATGTTGTCCTTTCTATTCCATTCAACTAACTTAATTATTTAATCGTGCAATTGTTACCAGTCTTGGTAACACTAATACTTTCTATGTAGCTTTCTGTGTATAATTGCATTATGTTGTTGTTTTTCTTCATTTTTTCAGTATGTCTCTTTTGGTATTGGAGCACAACACTGAACAAAATATAGATACTCCAAAAGACTCTGTATTGTGTACTGTCTTTGTTGTTAGAAGGAAGATTCAATAACACAAAGGAGGCATACACATCCCTGTACACTGGCAAATATAGGGCAACTCTTCCATGTGCTTCTATGTTGTCCTTTCTATTCCATTCAACTAACTTCACTATTTAATCATGCAATTGTTACCAGTCTTGGTAACACTAATACTTTCTATGTAGCTTTCTGTGTATAATTGCATTATGTTGTTGTTTTTCTTCATTTTTTCAGTATGTCTCTTTTGGTATCGGAGCACAACACTGAACAAAATTTGTTTTCTATCTAACTCATAGTCGCTACTTATTTTATGCCAAAGAGATTAACCTAGCCAACTGGATAGAATGAAAAAAGAATAATGACCCTAACATTCCAGGAAACAGGAAAAAAGAAGCTCTGTTTCAGATTTAGCCCTTTGGTCCATCTAGTTCAGCAAATTTACTGGTAGCCATCCTTCAGATTTTAAAAAGAGATTTGCCTTAGCTCCGTTATAAGATGCTAGGGGTTTAATCTGGTTTATTTGTTTGTTTGTAGTGTCTGGTCCCTACTAGCAAACCTGGGCTCTTTTCTGCTAGAAAGGCCTATGGTATTAAAATTCTGCCAGGAAATAAAACTTCATAGCTATTCATTTGGAAAGAAGGCTGGGGAATAACTTCAGCATACACCTCTACCAGCACAAACCCAAATGTAAACAAAGGCCTAGGGGAAAAGCACACATCTTGCTTGTGACAGTGCAAGGATGTTCCTAAAACCATTTGTTAAGGACAAGAATACACACTTGACATCCTCACCTTGCTCCTGGCACACCGAGAGGACTGCTTTGACTGTGTTTTCTTGATCCACTTCAAAAGTGGCATTTTCTGACTTCTGCTAGCAGAAGCAATGCTAAAGCTCTGCAGAGCTTCATTTCATTATAGCTTAGGGGTGTCAAACTCAATTTCATTGAGGGCTGCATCAGCATTGCGGTTGCCCTCGGGGGACCGGGTGGGTGTGGTCAGGGTGGGTGCGATCTTCTGGGTGGGTGTGGATGGAGTGGGTGTGGGCTACTGGGTGGGCATGGCTAACTCTACATTGTTCGCATCAAGGGTGCCTGTGGGGGCCTGGGCAGGAGTGGAACAGAGGGTCTCTGGCAGAAGGGGGTGGGACCGAGGGAAGCACCAAGGCATGGTCCATTTTTCATTCCTCACAAAAGGTGACATCTCCCCAGCATGCACCCAGAGGGTGGGGCCGACGCAGCAGGGGCTGGTTCCTCACTGTTTCTAGATGGCCTTGTGGCGCTAAGACTGAATGCGTTTCAGCATAGATGGCCACCACAAAATTGTACATTGGCTCCCGGCTGGCCTGGGCCAGAGCCAAGGCAGCAGGGGCCGTTCCCTTACTGTTTCCAGGATGGCTTCGCGGGCCACATGAAACCACTTTGGGGGCCGCATCTGGCCCCGGGCCTTGTGTTTGACATATCTGTTGTAGCTGATACTGCTTTTCCCACTGGCCAGTTATATTATTGTAGCACTTTCCTTCTCCAATCACTGGTGGCTGCCATGTTTCTTGGGTTGCTAGTTTGTATGCCTTCCTTCAGGGAGATTTTTTTCATATAAAACATGTTCGTATTTTGTTCCAAAAGGCATTCTTTGGGCTTTACAGGGTGTCTTTATATATCTGAAAACACTAGAATTTTTGAAGAAGGAAGATGGACAAAAAGGGACCCATCTTCTTGGCATATATGGCCCCAGGGTTTGGTGGTTGAAAATAGAATATTACGTCGTGCCAGCCTTCAAAAGATTTCTAGCCAGGGTAAATTGAGAGAATGGTAGATATACCTACTCACATAAAGTAATGGGTAGAGAAAGAATTAAACTAGAAATGACCAGCAGAGAAGCAGTGATCCTAGCGATATGTGACCAGGAACATAAATCAAACCAACACATTACTGTTTTACTGCTGCTTAGAGTTAGGGTTGGAGTTAGGAATGGAGAGAGGGAGGAGAATCTAGCAGAGATTGGTAAATGCTGCTTGATTTTAAAAAATCTGCAACTGCCAAAAGTTGTGGGAATATTTGGTATTAATAGCTGGGTCTAGGAAGCATCATCCATTGGAACCTTCCATACTCCCATTGATTTATCTAGAGAATATTGTGGGAAATTTGAAATAGATAGCTTTCTATACTTAGCCGCTGCCTCCAGATATCTCTCTGATGGCAATTGGAAGACAAATACAAATTCTAGCATTTGGAGCCCCTCAGGATTGGTACATGCCAAGAACCAATGGAACCCCTAAGAAAAGTTTAGGGTTTTTGTTAATGCAAAACACAGTTTTATAGGTAGGTACTGCTGTGCTCTTATATTATCCAGTCATAACTTTAAAATGGTTAAAATATTGCTGCTGGCAATGACTTGCATTTTTTTAAATTCAAGTTTTATGCTTTATTCTACTCCAGTGCAACTTCACTGTATTTATATTAGATGAATTTCATATTCATACTGGCATAAACAAAGAGTTGGCTGTATCTCTAACATATCACTGCAAAATACCATTACATTTAGTAGATATCGTAGGTAGAATCGAAAAGTGTTTGCTTTTAAATGCGTTTTCTCAGACGAGTGGAAACATTGGTTCAATTTAACAAAGAAATAAAGAAAGAATTTTTCATGAATGTGCTTAATATTTATATAATTATTCCACTAAAACCTATGTATAAGCAACAAATATATGATGCTCTCACATAATAAATAAATGAAAATATCGCACTCTAGGGAGAGATTTCAGGAAATATGCTCTTCTGAATTCAATGTATCAACATTTCCTAGCAGACAAGTTAACGTCACCATGTTGTGCTTTGTGCTACATAAAGAATATAACTTTTACAAGAAGAACCTATTTCTATTGGTTCTATTTATCAACATGTTCCATTTTTTTAAAGGGTGTCCTGAACAATCAAGATAGTAAAACTAGTGATCGGGAAGAGATAGGATTACAGACATTTCAGAAACTCTTGAACATTTATTTCTTTTCTCAAAAGAACAATTGACATTATTTTATGATTGTAACTCACCTAGAGTTGTTAAGAGCATAGTGGCAAACGAGTTCAAATAATAGTAATAACTTATACCTGGCACATAATATATCAGATATAATGGTGGGTTGAAAAGAACAATGTAGGGATAATAGATAGTAGAGGATAGTAGATAGAAGACAAAATATTGGACAACATCATTAAGTATCAAGGTCTAAAAACTGAAGTCGCAAGATTGTGGTATAAACCAGCAGTGATGATTCCAGGGATATAAGTGTCATACCAAAAGGTCTTGGACAGCACTTAGAAAATCTGTGCATTGACAAAATTTTCATCTGTCAATTAAAAAACTCCACAGTGCTTGAATCTGTACACATTACAACATCCTGGGTTCCTAAGAAGGACTTGATGTATATTAAAGCCAAAACCAGCTGAAAAACCAGCAGCTCTGACTTCACATAGTTGTGGGTATAATCTATACTCCCATATTATGATAAATTACCATAAAAATATTGTGCAAATTATGATTAGAAATAGGATTGCAAACTATGACTTGGCCTAATGCTGTTTGGAAAAATGCATTCTTTTGAAACACATTTGACATTTCCTCTTAAGGGAAACATTAAACTCAACCCAGAGATTTGATAAATAAAGTAATTAAACCTTGGAACTAGGGACTTGCAAGAACTTTGATAAGACCCAAGTCATATTTCTATTTAATATTTTAGGCAGTTCCATTTTTATTTAAAGATAAGATTCTTTTGAAATGAGCAAAAATAATAAAAAATATGGTCAGGAAGAATAGTGGAGAGTTAAAACATAAACCGTTTTGCACATTCTCTGTGTACTTATAGAAAATACACGAGGCAAGGATGGAAAATTAAACATAAAGATGCATATTTTGCCTCTCTTTGAAATTAATTGAGAAAGCAGGCAGTTCTCAGATGCTGTTTGGCCACAAAAACTTGCTTCACTCTGGGCACTAGATGATTGCTCCTTCCTTCCTTCCTTCCTTCCTTCCTTCCTTCCTTCCTTCCTTCCTTCCTTCCTTCCTTCCTTTCTTCCTTCCTACTTTCCTTCCTTCCTTCCTCCCTCCCTCCCTTCCATTTCCTAACAAGATTTATTTTTAATATTTAGGAAAAATGGACAAAGATGCCTTTGAACTTTTGGTGCATACACTAATTAATATATTGTTGAAGTTTTCTTGGAAGCAATACAAAAAAGATTGAGATGTCATCTTTTGGGGTTATTTTTATAGCACCTAACAATTTATAATCTTAGAATTTCCTAGTAATCTCTATGAAAATACGAACCATGAGAATTCTTATTTTGCTCAGCCAAGGTAGGCCAGATGCTGCTAGCTGCAATGGCATATCTGAGAAAATTCTTTTTAATCATGCTCTGTGTAATTCCACATGGGAATTTCAAATGGATTGGCAGAATTTAATCTTATTTTAATAGCAAGAGGACACCATCCTCTTGGTCTCTTGGACTGCAGACAGCAAATTAATGTATGTGGGTAGGTTCCTGAGAAATTGTTCTTGCTACCACCTATTTGATCCCCTGAGGCACCTCCGCAAATAATCCACAATACTTTCTCACAGAACACTCTGAATTGCATGTAATTGTCAATTCTGTTTAACCTTAAAGATGAATTTTATTTAAACATTTATGGGCAACTGAATGATCAAGAAGAGCCAACCAACTGCAAGACTAAGAAACTGCCCCAAAATTGTAAGGAAAGATATTTGAATCTGAAACATAGACCATTTCTCAGAAGTGGTTAAGAAAATGATAATAAAGATGATAGATATGTCCATGTGATTGACACCCAATCCTGTTTTTGCATTCATCATATGGAAAGCATGCAAAAATGGAGTTGGGCTTTGGTTGCACATCTGTGGCTGCCATCTTGACTCCTTCGTGGAGTCCCTTGCATATAATATAGCTAGACTGAACACCAATTTCAGAATTTTTTGTTCTTATGTTAAGGAATTACTTTCAGTTTTTTTAAATGTAACTGTAAACAGACTGCCTAGGGATCTAAAACATAGAGGAAAATGTTTATCTAAAAGAAAACAAACCTCAAATAAATAACAATCATTTTTAGGTGATACTTAACACTGTAGGCACTATCCATCTAAAGTTAAGAACAATCACATGATATCAGCAGGAGGAAAGAGTAAATGCTTAATTGTTCTCCATTAAAACTGCTGGGACATTATAGTTTTAATAGATGATTTTCCCCACCATGCAGATTTAACAGTTTGGATTTATTCATTCAATCCAGCCTTGGCCTCCTAAGAGAGCTGATCTTTCCTAGCTCAATTATGTAGCACAGACCAAGGCTGAAGCAAATATTTTGTTTGTATATGATAGAATGATTATTCCTCAGTATTTCTCATAAGAAAAGAAAATGTTTACAAGACATAAGAATCAACTGAAGTTCTACATTTGTATTTGATGGCAAAACAGACTTCTGTCTCCTGGGTGCTCTCTAGAAATTTGTACAGGAAAGCTTTATACCATTATATATTTGTTAGCAAACTTGGGCACTTTACGGCCTGTGGGTCACATCTGGCCATTTGATCACCCCTATTTGGCCTGTGATGGGAGGTTTGGGGGGGAGGCAGTGGCGGGGGTGGCAATGGAGGGATGGAGGTGGCCCTCCATAATTCTGTAGTCCCAGTTTGTCATGTGGCCTGTCACACCCTTCCATCGTCGTCCAAAGTAACACAGTCAAGGAACGCTGGTACGAAGTGCTAGCAGGGTTTATTCCTCAGCAAACAAAAAGTCAGCACTAGGAGTGGTTTGCTCCCAGTGCTTTACATAACTGTGCCACGCCCCAAAGCCCCACCCCCAGCAGCAAACCAGCATCCGCCCAAAAGTCATAACCCCCCCCGGTCCGCTCCCGTCCTTCCTTTGGCCCAGCCACGCCCTTCTGGCCTTCCGTCCGTCCGCCCAGACCAGAACCTCCTGCCGGCTCCATGATGGTCACGCCCTCAGCTGTTCTCTCCAGACCTCCGCAGGCTTGACATGGCCATTTAGGAAAATTAATTTCCCACCCTGCTTTAAGAGCTATAAGCTTCCATAGGGAGCTTTTTTGGTCTTATTTTTGTTCCTTTCTTTTCCTGCGGAAGAAACTAACCCAGCTACCTCTTTGAAAATAAATCTGTTCCTATTTTCTTAGAAACACTGTAATCACTATTGGGGAAAAAATTCTCATGTGAAAATGCTTTTCAATCGAAGAGAGAGCACTAATAGCTCCATTGAGTTATAAAAATAGCTGTAGTAATGGCAAATGTTAATCATACAAACCCAGGTTCATTTGGAAAAGTTAGAGAATCCTTTGGATCCTTCAGCTTTGTGCATTTGTGATAAAACACCAGAGTCCCACTTTTCAACCCAGCAGTTTCTTCCAAGAGATGTTCATTTCCTCGAGGCAGGGTTTAAACTACCCACAAGGCTTACTGTGCTAAAATTTGCTCTGAAGTGCTGAGAGATTACTTTTAACCACATCTCTATAGAGATTCCTCTCACTGTGAGAAAAAAGAAGTGAGAGGGCGGGTTACCCTCCCACCCCAGATAAAGCTCATTGAAAGCTGGTAATTTTGTAATGCCAATTTATTTTTCATATTGATAGCCATTGGATAGTTAATTGCACCCAAAGAGTCCAAGAAAATGTAATGGAAAGTGTGCCAGCACTCCTGATGTGAAGTATTCACTAAACATATTCTTTATGTATCTATTTATTTAACATATGGCGATGGCACAATTAGCCAGGAGACTACAGTGTTAATAAAAAGTAGTTATTTATCTGCTGAAGAGTGTTAATCCATTTAGTTCACACTCATGTACTTATCCAGGTATATCACAGGGGGGCAAACTAGGAAGGCACCAGAAAGGCATACTGTGGAATCCTGTGGCATCATCTGGGGCCTTCTTTCACCACCAATATCACCTCACCGTTGGGTATCACATCTGGGTAGGTCCAGAACCAACAGACCATCACTGTTGAAATGCCACTGTGTTCCCACGGAAGTGGTATCTATTTATCTATTCACATGTAATGTGCTATCAAATTGCTAGGTGAGCAGAAACTGAGGCAAGTGACAGGAGCTCACTCTGCCATACCATGCTTGGACTTAAACCACTGGAATAAAGACCATCTCCAGTGTCTTTAAACTACAGAGCCACTGCACCTTTTTCCTATATCTATAACTCCGTTTTACAGTACTCAGATGTGATTACAACTTAACCTAGTGTTTCTCAATCTTGGACAATCTTCTTCATACTGACTGGGGAATTCTGGGAATTGAAGTCCACATGTCTTAAAGTTACTGAGATTGTGAGATATTCATCTAAGCTTAAAAGAAACACGATCATCATATGAATTGTTCTTTTTTTTAAAAAAACAAATCAGCATATATTTACTAACCAAATCCTCAGGAGATCCTGAATTTGTAACATTGAAAAAGCACCACTATTTTATGTATATTGCTCTTTCAAAATCCACAAGGAGAAGTACTCATAGGATATGGTCCAAAAAGTCAAGATGGCAAACATCAAAACCAGGCAGAGCTTTGTTTGCATTGTCACTGCTGCCAACATAACTTTTTCTTAATCACATCTTTAGATATCTTCTTACCATGAATTTCTCCCAATGTTTTTTTTTCCCCAGTTTACCAAATGCTTTCTCTGTGAGAGCAATAGTATGCCAGTGGCTAAAGCTGACAATTTGCATGAATACATTTATATCTCCAGTTTTTGTTTGTTATTTAGAAAGACAAGCTGAAAACTTTGTAGAGTGATAGAAATAAACTCTTGGCTTTCTGTTCAGCTAACTCTACTCTACTCAAGTACAGTATCATGTACAAACTCTGGTTTGCCTTTCCAAATATTAGATTTGGAGAAAACCTTTGAACTATGAAACTGACGCTTGAACTATGACTATAGTCGAAATCTGCCTCAAATTTAACTACGCTATTTTCTTAGTTGAAAAGATATGAACTTGTGTGGGAAGACTTATTCAAGTCATAAATGAGATGGTACAATCACCATAGTGAAACAAAGAAAATTCATTCTATAGCACATCATTTCTAAGCAACCTAATGAGATTTTTTTTAAAAGGGAACTGACTACATATTTGGTATTTCATTTAAGACACCAGATGAGGAATTTATTTATATATTTATTTGCACTGGCACATTTGTTTGGTAAACCTTTCTATTCTAGCTGAACATTTTCTCCATTATGCTTTTATACATCACAGTAGTTACCGGTAATATTCAAGAGCTTGGTGGCGATGTTGATGATTAGGGGAAGAAGATGATGACCTTTCCCAGCTCTAAAGGATTTTATTAAAAGAAAAAGAAAAAAAAGAATCGGTTTTGCTTTCAAAGACTTTTTGCCTTGTGCCTCATCATGTCATGACAACAAAGAGATATTTTGGGGTGTGTGGAAATAAATGAGTCATGGGCTGTGGAGAAGAGGGTTTGTGGGCTAAAAAGAATGCGAAGTACATCTGCGTTGTGAATGGTGGTAATGGGAAATTACTTTAAACATTTCCATATGAAATTGACCCCATCAGCTGTTCAGAAAAGGAAGTAGGTAGCTGATGAGCTTTTAAAAACATGCTGATGCCTGCAACTCCAGCTGTATCTTTACCCACCAAGTCCTTTCTGAGCTGTGGCACAGGGGGAAAGGGTCTAATGTGGAGAAAAGTGGTGTGTATTTGGTCTGGAATTCGTAAAGTAGTGTACAGAGTGGGGCTGATTCACTTTTCATTTGTTCCAAATGGAAGCTGTAAGTTCAAACAAGGAAATGAAAGGACACATTTTACATACACAGCAGAGGGGAAGAATTTATCTATCTTTAGTGGCATGTGGGGTAGGGCCAAAATGATGAAAATTGTAGCCACAATCAATCAAACCCTGCCTTTGTTAGGTGTAAAATAATGTTAAAAAATTAAATGGTGGCTCCAATCTGATCAAGAAAGTCAAGACAACAGTAGCTGTGGGCCATGTAGTTGCTACATCAGATCAGTCACCAGCAAATAATCTACAAGTTAGTAAATGTAATATGTATGAAACAGAGACACACAAGTTCTGAGAATTATAATGAACCAACATGGACCTTTTAACCTTCCCACTCATCCCAAAATGCAATTCTGGCAGGCTTTAAAAAAAACTGGATTTGGATAGGAGGAAAGGAGATAGATGGGTTCTCTAATGGTAACAAAGGCCACTGAGACATGCACTGGAAATTCAGAATGAGAAGAGTGATTGTGGAGCGCAGATTATTGAATTTTAATTTTAAAATGAGCGTAGACATCTGTGAAATTTAAATCCCACAACCAACAATTTAGGTGACACCATGTTAAAAAGGGAAGAAAGATTTGACATGCAAATTCCAGATCTTACACTGCACCAGAGCAACTAACCTTGGGAACAACTTCACACACACTCATGCCTACTCTACCCCCCAGCCACATGTATCCCTGCATTCTTCTGCCTGATGCCTCCCATATGGATCTATTCCCCTTTCTAATTAAATAGGCAGGACTTCTTCCTTCATTTTCCTCCACCTCTGATAAAAACCTAGGCAAGGTCTGTTATTAACCTCCCACTATACTTTTATCATTCATATTTTCTCCTTTGAGATAAGCGACTGCATTGTGTGACTTGAGCTTTGCAAACAGGATGATATTATGCATGCACACTTGCTCATACATTTACCCACGCACACATGCACACTCTCACACAGAGAGACAGAACGATGGTATTGTAAATGTCAGCCTATTACTGATTCATTAAAGTCAGGTCATGATATTTCTGAATTTGATGTTATTAACCTTCTGTAGAGTTAACTGTCATAGATTAGACATTTATTCATTTCCAGATTTCTGTTTATTCTTCAGTATAGGCTTATATACTCATAAAAACGAGGTTACATTAGATAAACTTTGCACTTAGTATTAACAAAGGTAGGGCAGTCACATCAAAAGTAACTCTTATGTGGAAAAAGAATTTGAAACTCTGCTTTTAAAAGTTGGTGATTACAACTGAAAAAAAGAATGGCAGTCTTAATTGATGGCAAGTCTCTGTCACCCAAAAGAGCATGTGTTATATAATTATTCAATTTTTAAAAACTCTTTAATGATTTTTTATATCATAACATAAATAATATCAGAAGACTTGCATTAAATGTATTTTTCTAAAGACTGTGATACAAACTTTAAAGTAGAAAAATGATTGTACCTTAAAGATATCAAAGATCAAAGAACATATTTGTAATTTATTGTTACACACTCAATTGGTGCAATTAAGTGATTCATTTATTAATTCTTCCTGCCCAAATCATTGTAGAATATCAACTTTCTGGTTTCCCCCCAAAAAATGCTGAGTTCTGGTTTTCTGATTATTATATTTTGATTTTCTTGAACAGAACAGCCAAATGCTTTTATAGCTAACCAGATACAGTATAGCTGTCTTAATATGTTGCAACATGTATATTTATGAGAATAATGACATTAAATGGGACCAATAAGCTATCAATTCTGATCCAACTTTTAATGGCAATGATTTTCATCATTTTCAAAAATGGCAAACGGGTTGCAGATATAAGATACAGTAATTTGCATTGGAAAGGCAAAAGAAGTAAAAAATAATTTGCCAGAAATTTATTTAGTTTTTTGTCTTTTTCTTTTATATGCTACCCACCTCACTATCCAAAATGGCTCAGAGCAATATATCTATGGATAAGGGCTGCTTATCCAGCCAGTGAACTGAATAATAAAAAAAAATCCAGTTTTCCAGCTTATCTCAATGCAATACAGACCTGCTGTCTTAGTCAGGATTTCATATTTGTTTTTAGTTGCTTCAATATTGTTAAGAAGAGTTTGGAAGTAAGCCAGAGGCTGTCACCTTGAATGTGTGTGCCTGAATGTGATAAGCACAATTAGGGCTGACTAGGTTTATTCAGAACAACTCGTCATTATTCTTTCTGTTTATGCTTCTACATTTTGTTACTAATGTTAATAAGTTTTTTTTCCCAACCAACATGTATGCTTGAGAGATAGTGAGAAATTACATGGTGCAGATCTTAGCACACCCAGCCCTGATATTGCATAGGTAAAATCACCTGTTCTTGCAATTGTCACTGCCACCAGGGAAGTCCATTAGAAAATGGATAGAGAAGCTATGAATTTTCAAATATTGCTAAATTATAGTTTCTGGCATCTTTATTAGGTAATGTTGCCAGAAAGTGAAATTCAGCCAGAGTTTCTCAATCCAAATCTAGTCCTTCCAACATGGCTAATGCCATCAACCTCTTCTCAGTTAAGCCCCAGGCCAGCTAGGATAGGATAGGATAGGATAGGATAGGATAGGATAGGATAGGATAGGATAGGATAGGATAGGATAGGATAGGATAATGGAATGGAATGGGATGGGATGGGATGGGATGGGATGGGATGGGATGGGATGGGATGGGATGGGATGGGATGGGATGGGATAGGATGGGATGGGATGGGATGGGATGGGATGGAAATAGGTAAAGCCATTGTTTGTACACTATAGAAAAAGAGACATGTTAGCTTATGGTAGCAAAAAAATTAAAAGTCTAGTACCACCTTTTCCAATTATCAAATTTTAGTGAAAGCCATATGCTTGTGCCTTTTACTAAAATTTGTTGGTTGGTAAAGGTGCTACCTGACTCCTTCCAATTGATATGGATGACAGATATAATAAAAGTCTTTGCCAGGGATACATAACTTGCATGTCAACACCATTATTTTTTAGATTTTGGATTTAGCTTCTAGAGCTCTTCCCAAATTGCCAATTTTGGAAATTGCAGTTTTTTAATGTGATAGATGAACAAAAGAAAGTATTATATGTGTGGAGAACAACTGATTGAATAAAATCAAAGCACCTTTGTCCCAGTCACAGTTGTGTTTTGGAATTCAATTCTTGCTCTCTCCCCAAATTTTGTAATCCAGGGCTGTTATAAATTAATCCTATAATGTATTCAAAAGCACAATCCTTTCCCTAATTATACTGAAACGAGCCCCATTTCATTCGGTGAGGTTCACTTGAAACTTATGTGGTTAACACACTTTAAGTACTCATTATATGAATGTTCATATGTTATATGAATGCTAAGTATTTATCAATTACAATAGCTAGAACAAGAGTTTTTCAAGTTGATGAATTCCATTTATCAATGTACATATTTTGCAGTCTCCTCTCTGCTCAGTGAATATATTATGAAATATACATTATGTTCCATGTTTTTCATTTGTACACTCTACAGAGGACCCAAGAATCTCAGCAATTAACCAATCAACTAAACAAAAGGAAATAAAATATGACTTAAAGCAAACCTGGTTATAAAACAGATAAGCATTCATGTATCAAGATAAGAAAATATCATAACAGATTAGTATAAGTTTAACTTGTTATGTAAAAGAAAAAAGAAGAGAGCTTATGAAACTTGTTGAGAATTTCTATGGAGGTTCTCATTCATCCAGGTCATGGCTGTGCCAAAGGTGCATTTATTTTAAAGGTAACTGGACTTTTTGAGGGTTTTTTTTTTAAGATGTTCCACTTCTCATCCAAAAAGCTTGTTCAGTTCTAACTAACTGCTGGGGAATGGAAGGGATTTATGCTCAGGCTGATTGCAAACAGTATAAATCTCTTTCATTCCTCAACAGTTAGTTAGCACTGAAGAAGCTTTTTGGATGAGAAGTAAAACATCTTAAACAAAAATCAGAAAGCCCAGTTTCTTCTAAAATAAAAGCATCTTTGGGATAACTGTTTGAAAAGGACTTTATTTTGCACAATATTCCAATCATGGAAGCAAAAAAAAAAAAAAAACCTTCCAGGGTGACTTCCGGTTTGCCATTGTGGCCGCCGCAGATGCTGGAAGGTGAGCTCCGTCTTCTGCATTCAGTTTCGCTCTGCTGGGGACCCTGGAAAGGGTCGAAAGTCGCCCTGTAGGGGTGACAAGCAAGGAGGGGACCCCCACTTGATCACAGGAGGGCAGTAGCCCTTCCGCTTGATCCGGGGCAGCTTTCCAAACCGGCGGGGGAAAGACCGGCTATAGTAATATCACCCATTACTAGGCTGCAGACACTGAAGTCACTTACCACCAAGCACTTCAAAAGCAACACAGATGAAACTGGGTGAGATCTGATCTTCTCTTTACCATAAGTACTTTATTTTCCTATAAAAGCTGCCTGAAGTATCTTTCCCCCTGTGAGGAGAGAAGGAAGGGAATTTCTATTCCACCCTCTAAGAATAGTGGTGACTGACTACCCAGGGGAATTAAAGCACTAAAAGAACAACTTTAATCTAATCGGATTTATATGTTCCTGAAACTTGGGGACCAAAAGTTTTCCTATTTTTATTGGAGACTTTTGCTTTTATCTACAAAAAAGAAATTAAATTGAAAAAGGGATTATAAAAATTTTGGACTTAAAAAACCTTAAACGGCATCAGTGACATCTTGTGGTGAACAGCTGGGTGGCATAACTGGCCTACTTGAACTGTGAATGTAAACCTTTATTTCAGAGTTATATGTGGGGAATTGCCTTCCTATATTTGAGGAATTTTGGTTACTATATGAGATGATGAAATACCTTGGACTATAAAACCTTGCTTAGCAAACTATTTCTACTATAAAGACTACTTATAAACATGTGAAAGAGATGGATGAAGACCAGGAAAAGATCCTTTCCATGTTGAAAGGAATACAGCTTCTGATAAAATAAGATCTAACATAAAAGATCAAGATGCCAGCTTAGATGCACAAACCCAAACTGACTACAACCAAAGAACTAACAACGCAGAAGATAACAGAAGAAGTGGAACAATCAAATATTAAGACAGAGGACTCAATTGACCAACAAATACAGTTAATGGAAAATCCAAAAAAGGGAGTGACAACACTGAAAATGGAAAAGACTTTCTATATAAATCAGAAGAAATTTGAGAAAAAAGAACAGATTGAATAGAAGATAAACATATTAGGGCAATCATGGGGAATTGGAATAATAGGGGGACAACTTAATGAATACAAATGGGCTAGTCCTTCCAAAAAATGGCAGTTAAATGGTCTCCTTTATTTTAAATAACATATATAATAATAGAGGGAGATTTATTTGGTGATCTAAAAGCACTATGGAAGTCTAGTTGGCAAAGAAAGAAAGCCAGAATAAGGCTGGAGAAAACTGGGGTTTTGATTTATTAGAGGGGATTTCATATTATTAATGAGAGGGTTATTAAGGGAGAAGTTGAGACAAGGAGAATTCTGGTCATTAGATTTAAAATATGTGGAAATTAGTTGAAAATAAGGATTTTATCTGTTTAATATTTAAAAATTAGATCTAAAATAAAAAATATTATGAATATGTTTGATTTATTGATTAACCCAGGTAATATATATAATGATTTTGATTTATTAAAGGGGATATTGTATGATTAAGTAGATGATTTAATATGGTGGGAGATAGATAACTTTTAGGAAATAGAACAAGATTATATTCAAATAGGTAAAATGTGTATTTTGGATATTAGATTCTATGAATTGAGATAAGGGAAATCTTGGTTACCTAAAGCCTGAAAATTATGAATATCAAAGGTTGAATTGGAATATTGATGAGAAACTAAAAATTGGGAAAATAATTAATAACAGGATATAAACAGATTGTTTATGAAGATTGAATGTAAAAAATAAGATACATATAAGCTAAAATTTATTGATAAATGTAATAATGATGTTTTTACTGAGCTGATATAATAAGAACTGTATTAGCTTAAACGTGAGACAGTAAATGTTAAGGGAAAAAGAGAGGAAATATTTGAAGTTGTGACGAGATTTGTACTAAAGATTTTGTTATTGAACTATTGATTAACCCAGCCACCATGTTGCTTTTTAAGTACTTAAATGTAAAATTGGAAAATTAATAAAATATTATAAAAAACAAAACAAAACTTCCAGGTCACAAATGATGAATCCAGATATTGAGCGACTTCATACAGGAGACAGGAAGTTGCTCAAAAGATTTCTCTCTCTCTCTCTCTCTCTCTCTCTCTCTCTCTCTCTCTCTCTCTCTCTCTCTCTCTCTCTCTCTCTCTCTCTCTCTCTCTCTCTCTCTCTGTTAAGCATTACATTTCTCACATGCTCTTTTCATTATCACCTAAATGCCAAACACCGATAGGTCCAAGCAATAGTTCATGTGGAGTCAGATGTATTTTTTTAAAAAATCCACTAACCTTTTGTTCTGGCTAACCCTTCCCTGCAATTTGAAGGTCATATTTTCCAACTAAGCCCTGTGCTCTTCTTTTCATGTTTATATTTGTACTACACATTGATTCTGTAAAAACCAACCCAGAAATCTCTAGAGAGCACACATCTTGTGAGTTACGCAGTCTTTGCAGCTTGTGTTAACTGTGAAGCCAGAAACAAAAATGGCTTGTCTCCTGGGAGAGTGCTGTGGAGGTTGATTGTGGTACTGGTGATATACCGAAAAGCAAAGCTGTCATGTCCTATGTGCCACTCCTGAAAACAAAGAGAATGGTTGCAAGAAGAAAGGTTTGAGAGGAGAAGAGGTGGTGTGGGAAAAATCCATTAAAATACATCTACACCCACAAATGAAAGAATGACTTGTCATTTGGTGTAATGGAAGAGAGTTATTCACCTACCAGGAATGGTGTATTACAACTAAATTACAAGTAATACCTTAAATTACAAGTAAAGGTCCAGCAGAAAACTTGTCAAAAGTGAAACACAAACTATTTTTGTTTGTTTTAACCTTAGAGGTACTATTGAATAGGATTAGAGCATCAGAGGAATTAAGGGGGGTACAAATTAGACAACATGATTATAGATTATGTGCCTTTGCAGACGATTTACTTGTGACGCTAACTCAGCCAATATAATCGGTTCAGAGTTTGATGGAAATTATTCAAAATTATGGAAAAGTTTCAGGTTTTAAACTAAATTTATCCAAGACAAAGATGTTGGTTAAAAATCTTGATAACAAATTAAAACAAGATTTGGAAAGAATAACGGGATGCGAGATAGTTAAAAAAGTTAAATATTTAGGAATTTATATAGAAGCTTCAAATGGTAAATTATATAAGAATAATTATGAACTTTTATGGTGTAAAGTACAAAAAGAATTGGAGAATTGGAAAAAACTACAATTATCCATGTTGGGCAGAATAGCCGCTATTAAAATGAATGTATTGCCGAAATTTTTATTTTTATTTCAAATGTTACCAATACTTAAAAAGGATGGAAATCTCGATGAATGGCAGAAAGGTATAAACAAATTCATTTGGGATGGCAAGAAACCAAGGGTTAAATTTAAAATTATTCAAGACACAAGAGAGAGAGGTGGTTTGAAAGTGCCTAATTTTAAATTATATTATTATGCAGCAGTTCTAGTGGTTATAAGTGATTGGATTAACTTAACAAATGAAAGAATATTAAATATAGAAGGATATGGGTTAGTATATGGGCTCCACGCGTATTTAGTTTATGACAAAAAATTGGATAGGAGTTTTAAAGAACATATAATAAGAAACTCTGTCTTGCGAGTCTGGAAAAAGTATTATTATAAGTTAAATGGTAAAATTCCTTTATGGACAGTTCCCAGACACGCAATACAGAGTATAGGTATACAACAAATTCAAGACGTGGTGCCCTATGATAAACTTTTAAATAAAGAAGGGAATAGCATAGAACTGAAATCATTAGATAAATTAAGGGAGGAAGGTATAGCTCATAATTGGTTTTATCATGCACAACTTCAAGCCAGATGGCAAAAAGATGTCAAGATGGGTTTTTCTTTAAAGGATGATGAAAAATTAATTATACAAATTAGAGATCAAAGAAAGATGCATATTAAAAGAATATATGATGCTTTAATTCTGGAGGGGGGTTCCGAGCAGTTCTTTGTATTGTTTATTTTTATTATGTAATTTGTTTGTTTTCAGTTGAGTTAATAGGTTACTATGTTATAATTGTTAAAAGTTTTTCATAAAAAATTTTAATAAAAAAAAAAAAAGAAAAGTGAAACACAAACTATTTTTGATAATTACATTGTGAGCATCTCCTCCACATTACACTGTTCAGCTGAAATCTATCAGAAATTCTTGTGTGCCATAGAAAATATTATACATACAGTACATAGAGCGGTAGCTTCTGATTTGTGATTGCACCCAAACTAGGATATGGTTTTCATGGAGTTTATTGTTTTATTATTGGATATGAAGAATCAAGTTCAGCTAAGCCCACAAAACTATGGCTGTGGCAACTGGGCTTGGGAATAAGGCTTTAGATATGTCTACATCAGGGTTCTCCAAACTTGGCAACTTTAAGACTTATGAATTCTGGGAGTTGAAGTCCACAGATCTTAAAGTTGCCAAGTTAGGAGACCCTGGCCTACATAAATATATGCTACCAAAACCTACAGTTATGCTTGATAGGATAAAAAGTTTTGGCAGAGACTTCAAAATCAAATTATTTAGACTATTATACTTTGCTGGAAGCAGATAATATAATATGATAAGATAATAATATAATGACATGATAGCAGTATTCCAATACCTCAGGGGTTGCCACAAAGAAGAGGTGGTCAAGCTATTCTCCAAATCAAGGAAAGAAACAACTAGAACTAAGGAGAAACTTCCTGACAGAACAATTAACCAGTGGAATAACCTGCCTCCAGAAGCTGTGAATGCTTCAACACTGGAAGTTTTTAAGAAGAGACTGGACAGCCATTTGTCTGAAATGGTACAGGGTTTCCTGTCTGAGCAGGGGGTTGGACTAGATCAGGGGTACACATCTTCCCTCCCTGACTAATGACAAAGCGGGAGAGAGCCTGTGGCTTAGAGGTTAAAAAGCATCTGCCTAGCATGCAGACTGCCCAGGTTCGAATCCCGGAAGGGTGAGTTCTGACTGAAGAGAGTTAAGGAACTCGAAATAGCTATATCAGAAATCCCTTATTTCTTTGTTAACAATTCTAAAAACATATATATATATATATTTGTGCCTGCAGATGGCTCTGGGTTGAGCTGAAACAGGCAAAGGAAAGTAAGATTTCTTCCTCCCATATTTGGGTTTACAGGGTGCAATCTAAAAAAGAAATACTTGATTCACATCTTCCCTCCCTGACTACTGACAAAGCGGGAGAGAGCCTGTGGCTTAGAGGTTAAAAAGCATCTGCCTAGCATGCAGACTGCCCAGGTTCAAATCCCGGAAGGGTCTCTCTCTGTCTGTCTCTCTCTCCCTCCCTCTCTCTCCCTCTCTTTCTTTTTGCCCTTGGTCTGCCAGTCCTCTTCCTCCACTCTCTTTCTCTCTCTCTCTTTCCTCTCTCGCTCTCTCTCTTTCCTTCCCTCTCTCTCTTGATGGAAGCTGGACACCCCCTCCCCACTCCAATGAAGGAATAATCTAGAAAAAACCCCAAGCGAACTGACCTGAGTCAACAGCAGCCTAAGGCTAAAACAGCAAACACTTGACACACACAATGAGGAACCAGCTAGCAGCAATCAGGATTAATAAACACACAACTATAAAAATAATTAACACCTTTTAGGCAAGATTAGAGAAGAAATCTGACCAACAATAGTCACTGACCAACAAATCAGGAAGGACAGATTCAAACACACCAATCAGAAGTGACAAATTTGAAAACCACAAAAAGGTATAAAAACCCCTGTTTAAAGATCCTTCTGCCTAGCTAGCCGGGGACTCGAGCTGAATTGTCACTCAACTTTGATCCTCGAAATTAAACTTCTTTCTGGTAGCTGGCTTCACGATCTATTTCTTCCACGCCGCGCCGTCAAGGGGAATCTTTCCCAACACTCTCTTTCTCTCTCTTTCTCCCCCTCCCCTCTCCCTCTCTCCGATCTTCTGCTCACCTGGCAAGCTGGCTTCAAGTGTTCTCCAACAAGCTCAGAGGTAAGCAACCTGGGCTCTTTTATGACTCGTGGACTTCAATTCCCAGAATTCCTGAGTAAGCATAGCTGGGCTAGCTAGCTCTCTCCTGCCCTTCCTGCTTCCTGCAGAGACGCAGCAAAGGGAGAAGCCATGCCCCAAAAGATTTTCAGCTTGTCGGAGAACACAGTGAGTCCCCTCTCTTTTACACACACACACACACACACACACACACACACACACACACACACACACACATAAACACAAACACAGAGACAGAGACAGAGAGAGACAGAGAAGCAGGGAAGCGCAAGTGCCTCTCTCTGCAAATGGCAGAGGAGGCTGGGAGCCACAGGGGAAGGCTCAAAGAACCGCATGTGGCTCCAGAGCCGCAGGTTGCCGACCTGTGGACTAGATGATCTCCAAGGTCCCTTCCAACTTTATTAGGACTAGATGATCTCCAAGGTCCCTTCCAACGTTATTATTATTATTGTTGTTGTTGTAAAGTTGGAAGGGACCTTGGAGGTTATCTAATCCTAATAAAGTTGGAAGGGACCTTGGAGATCATCTAGTCCAATCCCCTGCTCAGACAGGAAACCCTACACCATTCCTGCCTGGGCAGGGGGTTGGACTAGATGACCTCCAAGATCCCTTCCAACTTTATCATCATTATTATTATTATAACCCCCTGCTCAGGCAGGAAACCCTATACCATTTTGGACAAATGGCTGTCCAGTCTCTTCTTAAAAACTTCCAGTGTTGGAGCATTCACCGCTTCTGGAGGCAGGGTGTTCCTCTGGTTAATTGTTCTAACTGTCAGGAAGTTTCTCCTTAGTTCTAGGTTGCTTCTCTCCTTGCTTAGTTTCCACCCATTGCTTCTTGTCCTGCCTTCAGGCGCCTTGGGAAATAGCTTGACTCCCTCTTCTTTGTGGCAGCCCCTGAGATATTGGAACACTGCTATCATGTCCCCCCTCATCCTTCTCTTCATTAGACTAGACATACCCAATTCCAGCAACCGTTCCTTATATGTTTTAGCCTCCAATCCCCTGATCATCTTTGTTGCTCTTCTCTGTACTCTTTCTAGAGTCTCAACATCTTTTTTACATCATGGTGACCCAAACTGGATGCAGTATTTCAAGTGTAGCTTTACCAAGACAGTGGTATCATACATCATATGATCTTGATTCTACCCCTCTGTTAATGCAGCCTAGCACTGTGTTGGCTTTTTTGGCAGCTGCAGCACACTGCTGGCTCATATCTAAGTGATTGTCCACTAGGACTCCAAGATCCCTCTCACAGTTGGTACTGTTGAACAAAGTACCACCTATACCATACCTGTGCATTTGGTTTTTCTTGCCTAAATGTAGAACCTTACTTTTTCACCATTGAATTTCATTTCGTTAGATAGCGCCCAGTGTTCAAGTCTGTCCAGATCCTTCTGTATCTTAAGCCTATCTTAATACATTAAATTCCTATTAAATATTATGTATACAGTTAAATAATATGTATTGAATAAAATTCTCCCCATATACATTTTAAAGCTCTTTTGGTAGTATTAGGAGGTAACAAGTTGTTGACATTTAAATTTTTAGCTCTTAGAAGTCTTTACCTCCCAAGGGAAAGCCCATAATACATTACTTTTTAAATATTGGTATGAGCCTCAGGGCAACATATCCAGCCAAGGATGAAATGATTTCATTTCTATACTGTTTTCATTCTTCTGCACATTCAGGGCCAAAGTCTGGAATCAGCTGCACTGATTTCACTGTGAATTATTCATCCCAATGAAATTGGTGTAGGCAATCCCCATTATAAGTTATGATATTACTAGCATTAATGGGGATAGCATCAAGATCACATGAGTACCACTTTATAAGGCCTTGGTAAGACCACATTTGGCATACTGCATCCAGGTTTGATCACCACAATATAAAAAAGATATTGAGAGATTCTGCAATACTTATATTTAGGTTTGCAGTTTGAGACAGTCCAATTTTCTAGGGCAACTTTAGGACTGAGGGACATGACTCCTAAGGGGTCAGGGAACCAGGTTTGGGTACTAAAAGTATTCTCAATAACCTTTTAATTGGAAAGTTGCATAGTAAAAGGGAGGAAGAATGCAATGAAAAGCAGAAAAAAGAAGGGAGAAAGTCTTTTCTTGGCTAAAACCATAACTCTAGGATATTAAAACTTCTGCTGTTTTGGGGGTGACCATCTGAGGAAAGTGACAATAGATTGGTGCTCTCACTGCTTTTTGTTCATTTGCTTTTTCTGTGCACTGAACACAAGGAGAGGATTTTCATGGATTTAAGAGGGTACTGCTGATCAGAAGATCAGAAATGAGGAGGTGATAAGCCGCCTGGGAAAGCCAAGGGAAATCATCAAAACAATTAAAAAACAAAAATTAGAATATTTCAAACATGTAATGCAACACCCAGAAAAGTATGTCATACCCCATTTAATCCTCTAGGGAAAGATTGAAGGCAAACAAGGTCCAGGCAGAAGAAGAACATCGTGGCTTCAATAACTAAGGGATTGGTTTGGACAAAACTCAGCAGCACTTTTTTGTGCGGCTGCTGATAAAAACAGGATTGCCAACATGATCGCCAACGTCCAATAATGGATATGGCACAAGAAGAAAACTGCTGTGAAGTTTTAGGAAACTAATCAGACAACCTGTGCTCCATTAGGTCATTGTTTCAGAGATATTTTCTTACCTAAACAGAAAAACAGAGTAGCAAAAAAACTCAGAGGCTTCCAATTTCCTGCCAGCTTCCCTATTAAGTTTCCTTCTGAAATGCTGGCTAGAGCATTGGAATTTTTCCTTCCTATCTTCAGATGCTTTCCTTCCTTCCTTCCTTCCTTCCTTCCTTCCTTCCTTCCTTCCTTCCTTCCTTCCTTCCTTCCTTCCTTCCTTCCTTCCTTCCTTCCTTCCTTCCTTCCTCGTTCCCCTTCCCCCTTCTCTTCTCTGGCTGAAGGATTCTGAGAGTTTAAATCCACACATCTTCAAGTTGCCAAGGTTGTAATCGTCAAGGCCTTACATTATATTTAAAAAAAAAATCTACATGATCTTTGCAGTCCCTGACCAGTATGCAAAGAAAGTTAAGGAAAGTAGACCACTTAAAAGATGATTGTCTCAGTTCAATAATTTCAGGGGGAAAATATATTTGATTTGTTGGTAAAAATGTTGAGGTCTTTCAATTTTTCTGAGGACTCTGACATTTTTTGAACAAGATTTGCTTACCTACATTTTGATAATGGAGGTGAGAGTGGGGTGCTATTATGATGGCTTGGATATTATTCATAACCTTGCCTTTCAGAGTTTGACAATTCAGTTTCAGAACGAATTCTGGTTCATAAGAATTATATTTTAAAAACCAGTTACAAAAAAGCATAGAAGAAAGGAGGAATTCTTGAAATAACAACCTTGCCACTTCTCTTCATAAAGTATGTTTAATAACCTAGTGTAGCAGAATTGTAAAGAATTCCAAGATTCAAACTGTACAAACTTTAAATCTGAAATCTATTTGCAAAACTACAATAACTGATTATCTAAAGTTTCTAAACAAAACACTATAAGGGAGAATGTGTCTAGAACATTTTTAAAGAATAGGTAATACCATCCTATGATATGCCAATACAATTGATTCATTGGTAGAGTGCTCAGATTATGTCCAAGGGAACACTTGCCTCTCTCAAACGTTTTTCAATGAGTTCCCATAAAATCAGTTAATAATAATAAATAAAATTTATTAAAATGGTAGAAAGGCTTTATATATACTTATCATCTTTGGAATCATACAACTGTTGGTATAAACTCACACACGCACACACATACACACACACACATGGTTGTCCTACTGCCTGTCACTTTATGCAGGTGAGAATGAGGAATCCTAAAATAAATCCATCATTTATCTGAAATACAGCTCTCTTTCTCAGCTTTTGCTACATTGAGACCAAAGTTCTTTGCTTCTTCTCTCCTAGATAGTCTATATCATGAATGACATTTCCATTCTAAAACCCCAAATATCACATATTCTTCCATTGTTTACAAACAGTGCCTGGGCTCATCAGGTTGTTGCAATGTAAAATACCTATGCACACTTTCAATTGCCTAATAGCCTTTCTAACTGTTATTAGTTTGCATTTGGTTTCAGCCATGCATTTTTCTTTCTTTCTTTTTATTCAGTAATTGATGATGGATAACTGATGATGGATAATTGATGATGGATAACTGATGGATAACTGATTCAAGTCATACACTATGAGTGATGATGACGATGACGATGATGATGACGACGATGATGATGATGATGATGATGATATTTATACTAAAGTGACTATAGTCAAAGTAACCCCTTAGGGTCTTCTCAAAAGAATCAGAGTTGCTGCTTCAATTAAAAGGAAATATCTCTTCAATGGATTTCTACTGAGAGAACAAAATACAGAGTTCCGCACATGCTGGCTTCAAAAAGATACATTAGCATAATGGTTGAGATAGAAAATTGAACAAGTGTCCAGCAGAACATTTGGCCAATCAGAAATTGGCCAAATGAAATATGTCTGAACAAGGAGTGGAACAAAAGAAGAACATATTCAAATTCCACCACAATCTATGCTATGTTAATTTTGTTGGCATCAATGGGTAGCCTTCATATAATGATGCATATAAGAGATCATTTAAGAGATCAATGACCTGATGTGACCTCCCCATCACAAGACCCATCACAGGACCCCCACCTGTCGTGACCTCCCCATCACAAAATCTACTGACCACACGAAGCCCTTATAAGCAGAACACTGACATTGACATACCCTATATTTCGCTGAAGATGTTACCTAGCCTGGTAACAAAAAGTTTGGAAACCAACCCACAAGCTTAGAGAACGAACCTCCACCCTGTAGCCGAGCTACAGATATTTGCCACTATCACAGATCAGTTAAGGCTCATGAGACTTCTTTCCCAAACATCTTGTCTCTATAGCATAGTATCTTATTATATCACAAAAGCAACATGGTTATAGTACTTTGCTATGCAAGTTTAGCCCATCAACTTTAGGCTATCATTTCCAGGAAAAGATTTATGACTTCCTTATGGTCTAAGCTTTTTACCTCTGAGGAGGAGGCATCATTCTGGGTCTGTTCCTTGTTGCAAAAGAAGCATGAACAGAAGAAAACCTCACAAGCAGCCACAGAAGAATATTAAGTGAAACAGACAATTTTAGTTTGGCACTGATTAAAAACAGCACACAATGGCATTTTTCTCTTGTAAGAGTTGGTAAAAATAGCCAGCCATTAAGACTAAAAAACAGAAATAGGCTAAATTAATGTGCCTGCGAAAGGTTAGAGCAGGAAGAGCATCTGATGACTTGGTACATTAGACAGATGCAAACGAAGCAAGAAAAAGACCAGGCTCAGCTCTGCAAAGTTCATAGTCTCTTAAGTCATATCTGAGGCAAGATGGTTCAGGCAAATAAAATCCTCTGTTCATAGATCCTAGATCATTTCCCCCCCAAATGAAACGCTATGTGTTTTAAACCTCAAATCATATAACCAAGATTTTGTTTGAAAGAACAAGACAAGTATGCTTAATCTTACACCCTACAAAGGACAAGGTCAACGTCAGCTTTCCAAACCTCTAAGCAAACAACAATAAGGAACTCACCTCTAGCCACCAGAGTACTCTCTGTAACTGAAACCTACACTGGAGGATGAAGACAATAATGGAACAAGCTGATTTCTGGAAGGAGGAAGCCATTGTTAATTAACAATTAGTAGAAAAATGTCCAATCCTGTGTGAGAAATACTTTATGTTGCCATTCCTCAACCAAAGCAGCATATGATTTGATTCTAAGATTCAGACTCTGCAAATAACTCCCTGCTCTTCCTATTGAAGGACACTTGTTATTGGTGATTAAATTATATGAAAACAATGTTATGGAGGTTCATGCACTTGTCACCTATAATCTGTGTTAACAATGGGGTGAAACTGAGTTGTGTTCTGCACTCCTTTTTCAAGTCAATGGGTCAAGTACTGAGCAGACCTGGCTTCACCTGGCTGTAACTGCACAGTTTTTATTAATAATTACAGGTATTTGTATTTTATTGTTCTTCTTTCTGGCTGTAATAAAGATTTTGATTTGATTTGATATAGTTATTAAAGTTTGGTATAATTATTCAAGTTTTACCAATCTCTTATTTAGATTGCGGGAACTCGTCTTATTGGGTCTTCCCTTGAAAACAATTTGGAAGTTGCAGCTACGGTACTGCAGAATGTGGTAGAGAGGCTATCTGGAATGCTCCATTACTGGATGTTTAAAAAAAAAACTGGACAACATTTGACTGGGGTGGCATAAGGCTCCTGCTGTGTGCAGAGGGATTGACTAGAAGACATCCAAGGTCCCTTACAGTCCTATGATTCTATTTGGAGCTGACTAGGACATAGTTGCAGCAGTGCTCATGACAACCATGACTAGACCAAATCCATTGTTATCCATGCTTATCAATTCTGATTAGTGCTAACATTGATGGAAAATATAACATTTGTACAAGATAAAGGAAAGGGAGATATATTTATAAAGAAAATGGAGAAGACAAGAGAAAAAAGCTACTCTAGGTGCTTCTAATGTTCTCATGAATTAGAGAAGGAAGTACCATTTGGGGCCAAAAACCAATGTGAATCTGTGATTTGTTGAAATTTGATTTTGCAATTTGAATTTGATTTTTTATGTCTTCCTGGATATAATCCTTGCTAGATGCTTTGGCATGCTATATCTGCAAAGGGCAATAGTTTTCCCTTCAAAGCAATCATTCTCTCCTAGGCATAATCTTTGGGCTCATAGAAATCAAACTCTTTTAAAGATCCCTTTCCAACTGTTAGATGACAATACACTTTTAACCATTTTGATTATCTTTTATTTATAGCAGATTAATTTCATATCCCAAAGGTGCTTTTTCACAAAGCAACTGGACTTCCCGTTTTTTCTTTGAAGACATTTCACTTCTCATCCAAGAAGCCTCTTCAGCTCTGACTGGATGGTGGGGAATGGAAGGATTTATACTCCTTGCAGACAGCTGATTATTTGCATTATTTGAGAGAGTCATTGAGGCCACCTGGAGGTTTATCTGTGTCATCAGGGTCACCTGAGTAGTGCAAATGTGTGTGGAGCCTTCTTGGAACTGCTGAAAGGACTGTGTTGTAGACTGGAGATAGATGATGTCATATCCCTTCCCCTTATGTTGAGAGAGGGCTGTGGACTTTGCTGTCCTTGAAAGAGTGGACTTTGTCTTTTAATTGCAGATGGACTGCAAGAAAGTCCAGTTGCCTCATGAAAAAGCACTACCAATATGACCTGGATGACTGAGAATATCCATAGACAGATTAGGTTCATAGTTTTTGCTAATTTTCTCATTCTACTAGGGGCTTGTGTTTTAATGAGAGCCATTTTAGGGAAATGGTTAAGATATGTGACTTGAAACCAGGAGACTGTGAATTCTAGTCCTGCCCTAGGCATAAAGTCAGCTTTAGGACCTTGGGCCAGTCATTCTCTCTCAGCCTTAGGAAGAAGGCAGTGACAAACCACTTCCAAACTTTTGTCAAGCAAAAAAAACATGAACTTGCACAGGCAGTTGCCATAAGTCAACTGACTCAAGAGTATAAACATCCACCAATAAAAATAATAATAATAAAGTCCTGATTAGGCTGGCCTAGAAGAATTGCATGCTTTGAAAACCTTAGAAGAATAAGGGACAGAAAAGTAATCCCTCACAGCTATTTTCTAAGAACACAGTATTTTGAAGGCACTAATTATGCACAGGAATTAGTGTTAAGCCATCTTGAACAACAGTTGGCTTAGAGCTATTTCACACCTTCCTCAGAAAGAGACTTCAGCTGCAAACCACAGCCACAAATACACACAAACTTGCTATTCTCTGTCCTAATTCACTTGGTAAAAGGGATAATTTCTTTGGTTCTGCCTTCAGGACATAAGCAGCTGTAAAAGAAATTCCAAACAGAAACACCAAAATGATGCTTAGCAATCCACACATTAATGATGGAGATTTTTCTTGTTGTTTTAAATACAGGGAAGAATTTGAAAACAATGACAGGGGCAGGAAAAAAGAGAGCAACAAAATAAAGCTAGTAAAAAAGGAAACAAGGATTGACTATTTTGTCATTCTTTTCACAGTTCAATTAATGCTTGTTAATCATAGAAATTAAGGTTCTATTAATTTGTTCCCTGGCAAGCAACGTGTAAAATATGAAACAGCTGTTCCCTTTGAAAAAGTACTTTACATAGTAAATATCCTACAGGCAGTCCACAGGGCAATGGTGTAAAAAGCCTAGAAGAACCTGAATGTGTTCTTTACCTTAAGAGAGAGAATGAGAAAATCTTGCATCCCTTTATAAAAACTATAATGTTCATGTGCTAAGAAAAACTATATATTTGAAACCTTTATGTGCTGCATTTATTAGATTTGAATTTAATACTCCCTAACTCATTTATCTCTCCTCTATGTTGGCACACAAGTTAGGCAGTCCTCTCCCTCTGTCTCTTAGTCCATCCTTGTTGGTCAATATTCCTAATTTAAGTTCCTAATGTACACAGACACAAAGTCACAGACACACCCAACCAGGAGCAGCCTCTTTGCACAATATGTTTTTGTTTGTGTCCTCTCCATTCAATACCTAAGGTCATGATCTCTGTCTGAAAGAGGAAATGCCTGGGTTTGTGAAGTATGGAGCATTTTCATGTAATGCTATACCAAAATCTGCTTTCTCACTTCCACAAAAGATTTCTTCCTTTTTTCTACTTGCTACTTAAAGTGGTTTATAATTTCTTTGGAAGTTGGAAAAGAAATGTTGCCTCTCCATCTCTTTTTTCCTGATCTGAAAAAGTCCTGTTTCATCATACCTTAATTGAAGATGGAGACAACTTACTGTGGGTGAGATCATTGATTCATGACCAAGGACACTTGGCCAAAGAATTATGGAATTGGAAGGTCCCTTGGAGGACACCTAGTCCAACCTCCTTCTCAGTGCAGGATAACATTTCTGACAAATAATCATCAAGCTTCTGATGGAAAACCTCCAGTGCAGGAAAACCCATCACTGAATAGGGCAGCCTGTTCTATGGTGAGAAGGTTCTTCTGGACAGCTAGCTTGAACCATAAGACCAACCTGTTTCTGGTTCTGCTCTCTGGGGCAAAAGAGAATAAACCCATTTCTTCTTTTTTATGACAATCCTTCCCATCTTTGATGTCTACTATCATATCATATCTCAGTTGTCTTTTTTGTAGACTAAAAAGTTATCTAGATCTTTTAAGGGCTTGGTTTCTAAAACTTTATCTATCTTGGTAACCTGCTCTGAACTCACTCCAACTTGTGACAATATTTTTTTAACAGTGGCACCCCAATTTTTTTGTATTAGTATGAATTGGATATGACCAGAACAGAATAGAGTGGACAAATTACTTCTTGTAATCTGGATTCTATGATAATGCATCCCAAGATGTCATTTTCCATTTTAGCCACATCATATTTCTATGTCATGTTTATCTTGTGGTCAACTACTGTAAGTCTTTAGAGTCCTTTCACATTTGCTACTGGCAAGCCAGGTCTTCCTTTGTACTTATCTTTGTATTTCTCTTACTCAGATGCAGAATATATTCCATTTCCCCTTTCTTAATTCCATTCTGTTCATTTCAGTTCAAGACTCAACCCTGTATATAGCTTCTTTTTCACCTTAGCCACCTAGATTGTTTCAGATTCCTCAAGTCCCCCATTGATAAAATGTTGAAATCACAAGACACATAACATAACCCCTTCCCATACTGTTTGATACTTCTCTCCAAGCTGAAATGGAATGATTAATGAACACTTTTTGAATGTGGTCATTCAGCCAACTGGTACATCTAATAGTAATATCATCTAGCTCATATTTTTTCCATGTTATTGAGGAATATGTCATGATTCGCTATGTCAAAGGCTTTGTCTAGTATGACTATGGCATTCTCCTGATTTATTAAGCTAGTATTTTATTTTTTAAAAGAAGAACAGGTTTTCCAAAGCTTAACTGAGCATCTTCCTTGTTACATCAAATTGTAGGGGCAGCTGCTCTTAAGGACCAATGCCAATGCAACAATAAATATGGGACTGGATATAAAAATATGATAATAAAAGTATCTAGTTTCATAGGAAAATTATAGTTCTCACTGTCTCAGGCATACAAATTCACATAGATCCTTTCCCATTTCTTACTATTGTAGACATTATTGTCTCTGTTGTTGTTGTTATCATTCTTTTCTGGTCTTTTTTAGTGATTCTGGTCCTTCTGTTCATTAGACTATCCATGCCCAGTTCCTGCAACCATTCTTCATATGTTTTAGCCTCCAGGCTCCTAATCAACTTTGTTGGTCTTCTCTGCACTCCTTCTACAGTCTCAACATCTTTTTGTATAGTGTGGTGACCACAACCAGATGCAGTATTTCAGGTATGACCTTACTAAGGCTTTATAGAGCAGTACTAGTACCTCATGAGATCATAATAGATCTGTGTTTGGCATCACTCACAAGCCTCAGCTTATCTTGGCCTTAAATCTTTCTGACAGTTCATTGTGGCTTTATTTTTGTTCTTTAGTTCTTCTGTAAAAAGACCAATAGTATTAGTTTGTTTCTGGAGACAACAGATATTTATTTGTTATTAAAACCCCCTCTTTCCATTTACTGCACATGTTGTGTCCTGAGCCTGCAAAAGATGAAAGCAGGCTCAGAATTGTTGCAAATGGTCCTGGGCAATCCAAAAGCTGCCCGGGACCAGACAGGGTGGTGCCAGCTTCGTATGCATGCGCAAGGTGCAAAAATGGTCAATTCCTATTGGTTCACACTGCCCGGGTTTCAGGCACTATAAAAGGCCTGCGTGCCTTTTGCTGTTTGCTTGGTTGTAGGAGAAGACTAATAAAGAGCTTGTTGTTTTCACCATGTATCTTCGTCAATTGCCAACAAATGGAAAAACGCAACACTGGCAATGAAGGTGGGATCCCTGCAAGCAAGAAAAAGAACTAGGACTCACCCAGAAGTCCTGACGATTGGGAAGACGGTGTCCTACATTCGCGACAGCCTCCAGTACAGCGTTGCTGGAGGTGAGCTCAGCAAAGGGACCCTTTCCCAACTATTAGCTTGCAGAGGAGGCAATTAGCGAAGGCCGTAAAGCTTATGATGTTGAAGATTGGCTGCTTGACTGATTTTGATGTCTCCCACCCAGAGAGATGGAATTCATACGTAGCAAGGGTGGATAACTACTTTGGAGTAAATCAAATCAGAGAAGACGGCCTGAAGGCAGCAACTCTTCTGTGTGCCTCTGGACAGGAAGCTTTTGACATCACAGAAAATCTGGTGGCCCCTGTACTTCTAGAGTCAGTAACTCAGCAGATTACCTCTTAAACAGATAGAGGCAGATCCTGCTCCTGCTATTAATATTCTTTCCATTCAGGAGTTGCCTGAATCTCCCCTAAATGCCAGGGATGTGGCTGCAGAAACTGCCACTGATCACACACTCACACGCGTGCTGACCTGGGTGTTGTCAGGATGGCCTGACATGTGCCCAGATACTGAGTTTCAAAGCTTCTGGCGAAGGAAGCATGAACTTTCCACTTTCAAGGGGTGCCTGTTATGGGGTAGTAGGGTAGTGATCCCAGCCTCATTGAGGTCTAGAATCTTGCTCTCTCTGCATGAGGGACATCCAGGTATAATAAGGATGAAAGCACTTGCACACAACCATCTTTGGTGGCCTGGGCTCGATAAGGCCATTGAGGCTCAGGTATACGGGTGCCACGTGTGCCAACAGTCACAGCCTGAAATGCCTCAGGCCCCAGTACATAGGTAGGAGGAAACTCAAACCCCATGGCCACGGGTACATATAGATTATGCTGGGCCCTTTTAGGGGCAATTCTTCCTTCTCCTCATTGACAGCCATTCCAAGTGGCTAGAGGTTGTTCCTGTTTCCTCCACTACTACTGCCAGGACCATCAAGGTGTTGAGAGGAATTTTTGCCTCCGCCGGGGTCGCCACCTCATCACCAAACTGGACAGGTTGCACTCAGACCAAGTGACTTCTCAGGTGTCACAACCACAGGCATCTAGGAGGCTTCAGGTGGGCGACCCAGTCTGGGCAAGGAACTATGGGCCTGGACATCTCTGGGTCACAGCAGTGGTATGCAAGGTCTCTGGGCTATTGTCTTATGAAGTAGCCTTGGATGATGGCCATGTTCTTTGCAGACACATAGACCAACTGCATTGGCGGCTGGTCAGCCGTATTTCTGCTCCTGGATCTGCTCTGGGGGGGGAGGAAGACCATAATATGGGTTCTGGGTCACAGGTCCCTAGGCCTAATAGGGCCTCACAAGCTGATGAGGCTGTTTGGGGGGTCATCACAAGCTTCTGCAAGTGCAACGAGCAGGAATTCCCAGGAAGGGGGGGTCACCCCACACATCCGTTATTGCTCCCAGATAGGGAGTCACACCGGGGGTATCCACATTATTCAAACATAGCAGATAGTGCTCCAGACAGGGAGACACACCAGGTCTATCCTCACAAATCAAACACAGCCATAGACAGGAAATTCTCTCAGGGGCACTCTCATAATTTAGCTATTGCTCCGGAAAGGAAGTCAGTAGCAAAGGGGTTTGCCATGGAGGTGGCTCCTGACTCTGGTACCTCTGGCACTTGCACGGGGGCTACAGAGTATTGGGGCACTTCCGCCACTCAGGCCTCTCCAACTGCTGGCCTCGGGCTTGAGGGACAGTGTTCCCAAGAGGAGTCCATTGTGGACTCGGGGACTTCCACCCCTCCAAGGTACCCTGTCTTGGACTCAGAGGGTCCAGCCAGTCAGCAGCTGGGTGGGTCACCTGGGTATTTGGGGCATCAAAGACCTGGCCTGCCTAGCCTGGTAGGCGAGCAGGTAGGCCAGGCAACCTCACCAGCCCTTAGAAGGTCGCAGCAGGCCAAGTGCCCACCAAAACATCTAGGAGATTATGTGAGGTTTCTGTCAACACATGAGGAACCTTGCTATGAGGTCGCTGAATGAGGGGGGTAACACTTAGTAAGAGTCTCATATACTATTATGATTTTGGATACATTTTATTTAAGTTAATAATTATTTTGTAATTTTGTTTGCCTCCATGCAGACTCGAGCATTTCGACTCTCCCTGCATTTGAACAAGGCACCTGTGCGTAAGCTAGATGTGTTTTATCTAGGGGGGATGGGTGTTGTGTCCTGAGCCTACAAGAGATGAAAGCAGGCTCAGAATTGTTGTAAATCCAAAAGCTGCCCGGGACCAGACAGGGTGGCACCAGCTTTGTGCGCATGCACAAGGTGCGAAAATGGTCAATTCCTATTGGTTCACACTGTCCGGGTTTCAGACATTATAAAAGGCCTGCATGCCTTTTGCTATTTGCTTGGTTGTAGGAGAAGAGTAATAAAGAGTTTGTTGTTTTCACCATGTGTCTTCATCAATTGCCAACGAATGGAAAACACAACAACACATATCCTTCTTTCTTTTCATTATTTAGAACTTTGCACCTATTTTGGATTCTCCCATATTTTTCTTCCTTTGGTGGGAAGTGTTTGCAATTGTATCTTCAGTATTTCATTTGTAGGATTCCCCTTTCTTTCTTTTCTCTTTTAAGAAATCGTGAATCTGAGTCCACTTTTCCTGAGAATTCACCAAATTGTGCCTTTCTAAAGTACAGTATATAGGTATAACACTTCTCAATTCCTCCTTTGGTTAACAAAAAATTAATAACATGTATTAGTAACCTCCTTCTTCAATTAATTCTTCGCTGTTGGTGAGGTTTAGGTTTATACCATGTAAGGTAGTTGCAGGAACACAATGCAATCCCATGAGAATTTCCCTGATTTGTACAATTTGGGAAGGGGTAATTTTGCAAAAAAGAAATGAAAGTAAAGTCAGGTTTATATACTGCTTTACCCTAAGGACAACTGGCTGCCTCTTCTCATTGCATTAACAGGTCAGTGGAACTGGCTGTTTTTCCTCAAAACTCTTATTGCTATTGGAATTCAATTATACCATTTCATTAGCTCCTGTGCTATTTTTATTTTTCTAATGAGATTATGTCTACAAGCTATTGCTTTATTATCTGCATCTGCAGGGTTTTATTATGTCCTTATGTTTCCATTTTGATATGTTGATAGTTTGTCTTCTTATATTAACTGTGGTTAGCCACTTGGGCCATTTAGTGAAGATAAAGCAGCATATAAATTGCATGCGTGGGACAGCCATTATTTATTTGGCTTTAGAAAGACAAGAAAAGTAGAATAATTATCTAAATTTTAGCAGATATTTCACCGGATAAAAGCATCATGGTTTAGTTGGCTGAATCTAATTGCCATAACGTAATGAAATTAGATCACCAGGAATAACAAGTCAGACACTAAAACAAAAAGAAATATAATTAGGATTCCCATGAGGACTCATGTGCCCAGATGTGTCTATCAAGTGCCTTACCCACCTCCCTCCCTCCCTCCTTCTCTCTTTCTGAGTGCATGGGGGGGCTGTCTTCTGCTCTGGATAATTTCCAGCTCCCTAAAAACAAAACAGAACAAAACTTTATTTGATCAGATCCAGGATAAAAATGATTCACTTACATAAAAAACGTTATGAGGGAATTAAGATGTGTCTTCTTTTTTCTTTATTAACATCACTGTAAACAAAAAACAAATGTAAGTAAGATGGAAAATTTTCAAGAGTATATTTCCTGGATTCCCTGAAATCTTTCTTTTAAAATGTGAAAAGAACAATGTTCATTTTAAGAAGGGGAAGATAATAATAATAATAATAATAATAATAATAATAATAATAATAATAATAATATAGTAATATAATAATATAATAATAATAAAGTAATATAATAATAATAATAATAATAATAATAATAATAATAATAATAATAATAATAATAAATAGTAATAATAATAATAGGACTCGATAGGTAGACAAAAATGCCAAATCCAGTCTGAACATCTGGCTGACTGTGCAATGATCCACAATAACAATAACAATAACAATCCCCCAGCGAGACACTACTTCGACCTGGTTGTAGGGCTTGTATACTCTGAGGAAGACAAGAGCTATGCCAGAGGTTCAACCATACTGGACTCATCAGAGGAGTTAGAGGAGTCAGACAAAGGCTATAATGGTGATAATAAGCACTTTGAATTGCACCCAGAAGCATACTAGAAGCTAATGTAGGTTGAGCAACAGCAGTGTCACAAGAAAAACCTGGACATTCTGTACCAGCTGAAGCTACTGTGTTCTTTAAGGGGAGTCCCGTGTAGAGCATTTTGTTGGGAGCTGACTAAGATATGTATGGCAGTAAACAGAGACTTCCAACCCAAGAATTGGCATAACTGGCACAGAACAAAAATTTGTGCAAAGGACCCTGGCTATGCTGCCACTTGCTTTTTGAATACAAGCCATGAATCTAGAAGGACCCTTAGACTGTGCTTCATCTCTGCCTGGGGGAGTGCTACCTTCTCAGGAGTTAGAGTTTAAAAAAATACAAGATTCATGGAGCTCCCAAAGCCCCTCTATCCTTCCTATCAACATCAATTGAGGCCAACCTTGGAGGAAGGAGAACCACTCTAAAGCAGTATCTCCCACTTTTTTCCCCCAAAGCCAGTCCAGAAAAGATAACATAGTCCCAATTCCACTTCCACCCCAATTCACGGATGGCTTCCTTTTATTTCCCACCCAAGTTATAATCGTATTGTAAATGGGTAAGTTCCTATTATCAGTGTAGACATTTTGTGGCATGTTTTTAAATTTCAACTGTACCCATCATCCCTAAAAGATTGAGACCTCTAATATATAATAAGATTTTCAAAAATAAATGGGAAATAATGAGAAAAATGATTCAGAGAACAGTCAGCTCCTAAAACAAACGATTGAAGGAGTTACTGATAGTTCCCTACATGGACAACCTTGAGGTATCGGAAACAATTTTTCATATCTGCACATCCCTAGTAAGTAACATAGCCTAGAAATCTACCTGCCTACCTACCTACCTGTCTGTCTGTCTGTCTGCCTGCCTGCCTGCCTGCCTGCCTGCCTGCCTGCCTGCCTGCCTGCCTATCTATCTATCTATCTATCTATCTATCTATCTATCTATCTATCTATCTATCTATCTATCTATCTATCTATCTGTTCTGTCTAGCCCCTCTCAGCTCCCAGGAATACACTTAACGAGGTCGTTAAGACTTGGTCAATTAGCACAGTTCACAGGAAGGCAGTTCAAGGCAAACTGCTTTATTCAACAATGTAAACAGACACACTAGGAAACTCAGTTACAACTCACTGCGAACTCCCCCAGGTCACTCCTTGGGTAAACGTTGCTCGTGACTAAGGCTGAGGCTTCCGTTTCCCTGCTAATATAGCCTCCCACACGTCACGTCCGTCTTCCACCCAACTGACCCCTTCGCCTATCAGCCCGTCGGTATCTTGGATCAATCCAATTAGCTTCCTGTTCCACATCTGAGTCATCCTCCTCTGACTCAGCATGCATACCAAGCTCCTCATTATCTGGCTCAGCTGCCGGGAGGGGAAAACACCCAGAAGGGCCTGCCGGTGCTGTGTCATCATCTGAGAAGTAACCAGAGACACTCACAACACTATCTATCTATCTATCTATCTATCTATCTATCTATCTATCTATCTATCTATCTATCTATCTATCTATCTATCTATCTATCATCTATTTCTAGCCATTTAAAGTTTCCATTATTTATTTGTTAAATTATTTTGAGGTAATTCCATATAAGATAATTAAGTATTGCAAATGAAACTAGCTTCCTCAGAGCAGATTTAAAACTGAATGTCGCAATTGATGTCATAATTTACATGTGCCTTGAATTTAATGGAACAGAATGTTTACCATCAATAACTAACTGCAATGTAGATGACAGATAATGGATGATGGATGGATGGATGGATGGATGGATAGGTAGGTAGGTAGGTAGATGGATAGCTAGAAAGAAAAAAAGAAAGGAAGGAAGGAAGGAAGGAAGGAAGGAAGATAGATAGAAATAGATAAATGAGAATTCTACAGTACTTACTAGTATTGTGCAAATTTTGCTGTATTTAAACTGTTTAGATGTTTTTAAAAATCTATTGTCTCTCTTTAATGATTCAGCGATGTCATGCCAAAATGCTGATATTATCCAGATCTATTTTATGACATTTAGATGATATTACATGGCAATTTGTGCCTTGGACGCCTGTTGGTCTCTTTTTGTAACAAATTTTCAATAAAAACATTACTGTAAATCACCAGAATTCTAAAAAAACAACAACAAGCAGGATTACTTCCCTGGAAAAAAGATACAATGTTAGCAGTACATTTTGTCAGAATATTACAGTTGTGTAACTGAAATATTCTTTGAACTAGCATGCTTTAAAAAAGAAGAGGAAAAGAGGGAATAGAGGTCAGCAAATACTTAGAATTGAATAGGATGAAGTGAGCAAAGACATTGTTTGAACAACAAATGAAAGTGAACATTTATGCATGATAAGATTTAAAATTTTGAACAAAAAGCTTAGTTTATTAACTTTTATGCCTGGTCAATTGACCTTTAAAAGTTCCTCTGATATGACATAGTTATAACACAGAAAGAATTTGCATTGTCAAGGCTGTTTTTCTGTATAAAATAGGGGAGCTTCTAAGATAGGGGTTGGATTGGGATACAGGTATTAGATAAAATGATCTTTAAAGTGCATGTTTACAATGGCAATATACTTTACTCAAATGTGCTCATTTTATGTTTGACAAATGTAGTGGTCAATACTGTTGACATTATTAGAGCTCAGAATATGCACCTACAGAGAGACAAAGATTAGAATTATTTGCTAAGTTTAATTTATTGTTAGGCTCTCTGGCAGGACCTCACTAGAAGCTGCTTGACAAAAGCTGGGCTTGGCTTGACTTTCAGTAAGTGCTCAGACATACCATTTATCAGTTCTGATGTCAAGCTTCAATCCATAGGAATGGTCAATAAATGAACAATATATGATAGACTGGAAACAGTGGATAGAATATATACAAGAGAAACACCAATCAAATAAAATGTATCTGGCGTATAGTTGAGGCTTGACGTGAGGAGTGAAGAATGTTTACAAAATTGAATCGATTGTATTGGGTTGGATAGCAGGTAGCTTGAACTTTCCCCTGGTTTACGTATACAAAGACTAATACTTACTGTTGTATTTTATGATTTATGTCGACTGCTTTTTAGTATGCTATTATGATTAATGTTGATTGCTTTAATAAATTTTTTTTTAAAAAAATAAAACTTCAGTAAGAAATTTTAACGCAAGACCTGAGGGATAAGGAGGTGAGTTTGTTAAATTAGAGCCTTTCAGAATATTTTGAATCTCTTTTTCCTAGGCTTTTTTCAGCCTGGATTGATACCTATTTATAGAGGGATGCTACAAACCCATCTCCCACTTGTTGGTTGTTTATGTGTAGAATTCCTCCTGTTTCTTTCAAACTTCCTCAGAATCTTCTAGGATAGACGTGTCAAATTCGCAATGTCACATGATGTCGTGCGATGTATCGGAGCTTTTTCTCCATTGCCGGCAATGGGGTGGGTGCGGTTTCCTGGTGACTCATCCGGTCCGAAGGCCAGCAGTTTGACACCCCTGTTCTAGGATAAAGCAATATTAAAAGCTGACTTTCAAAGTTCCACTTACATTTCAGGACAGTGGCTCTTTTCCCCTGTATATTGTAATGAGTGATTATTTATCATATAATTCAGAGTATCATATAATTCAGGGTATTATGTACCAGGCTGCAGCATGCCAGCAACTGGGCTGCACAAACAAACAAAGCCCCATCAGTGGGATGCAATCAGCACACAAAACCACACACTCTCCCGTCTGTGGAAAAACCTGTCTCCACAGAACCGGTCCCTGGTGCCAAAAGGTTGGGGACCTCTGATATAATTGATACCTCTGCTCTAGGACATCTGGCTCTAGACTTGATTCTCACATCTATTGCCATCTTATCACTTATAGAAGTATCTTCACAGTGTCATCAGTGACAACGCAGAGATGCTATCATCTAAAATGTTTAGATATAGTAGCTGTTTGTTACACAAAAATCATAGAAAAGAAGGAAGAAAGATCCCAGTGAAGATTATCTTTAAAATTTGTCACTTGAGTTAATCAGTCAAAACACATCTTCCATTCTACCAGTTCTGTTTTTATTCATTTAGTACAATACTGTCAATATTCACAGGTTCATCTTCCTAATGCTAAACAGTTATCAGATTTGATACTGGTATTTTCTGCCTCCCAGTATTTGCCCAAACAGATAGGCTATACAGTATTACTTCTCCAGAGTAAAGTATTTTCTAGTACTTCTTGATTTCCATTAGGATCACAAGACTATAAATTACACATCCTTTCTTCCTGAACAATAATTCAGACTGAATTATGCCTATCATTCTAACTGAGCTATTTAGAACTCTGATTTACAGGAATTGGAAGAGTCTTCAGTGAAGACTTTTCATGTTCCTTACTCTCCTTTCCCTACAGATAATTTTCATTTATTTCAGGCGTCCTAAACTCTAACTTTGTAGAAAAGATCTGTTGTTTGGCACAATTTTTCTTGGCATTGTATCAAGAAATTTATATGTTATCAACTGAGATGCAAGCACAATCAGCTTACTTATTAAATCCACTAAATTAGGTATTCCTAGGAATATCATCACTTTGAAGATTGTCGTAGAACTGCTCAGTTTAATCTGTCAGGATGGAGAGGATCACAGGTCAAGATGGCAAATGATGTTCAATGGCAAAGAGAAGAAAGGGTGATGACCCTCTTTAAATAATATATCTTGGCCTTTCTATATAGCTGGTTTTGTGGTAGACATTTCTGGGGAATGCTCATCTAAGTAAAGCCCAGAGCAAATCATTCTTTTTTTTAAATTTTTATATTGCTGCAATGCCAGATGGTGTGATGTGATGCTTGCCATCTCCCTTTATAAGATACTAATGCAGGAGCTCATTGATTGCCTTTTGAAGTACCACTGTACTTCAATATATTTTATTGTAACTGTTCTTCTGCATGCTTAAAACACAGTGGGGAAAAAACATTATGCTCTAATTATGAAGCTACACACAGAAGCTTTGTATGCTCCCTCAATATTTTTTATTTAATATATGTTCACAGAGATCCCAAGGAGAAACCAACCCAGAACTCAAGAGAAATTTCCTAACAGTGTGAACAATTAACCAGTGGAACAGCTTGCCTTCAGAAGTTGTACGTGCTCCAACAACTGGAGATTTTTAAGAAGAGATTGGACAGCCATTTATCCAGAATGGTATAGGGTCTCCTGCTTATGCAGGGGATTGAACTAAAACACCTCCAAGGTCCCTTCCAACTCTTTTATTCTGATATGTTCCTTCAGACTGCTTTTTAAAGACTTCCTTTGAAGTTCCGGTGACATGTTAGGGCTATTCAAGGTACTTAATATGAACTTTATATCTCAACCTATGATTACATTTAACTTAAACAAGAATATCTCCCTATCCACAGTGTTACTGCTCTTTGTATTCAGCTTTTTTTCCCCCAGAAATATGATCTATGCTCTCATCTGTACATTCCAACTTTCTCTAGTTTTTTTTCCCTCTGACCTTTGGGTAACTTCTGCAGGACATAGAGTCTCCTCAAAATAATCAGAATACTTCATAATTTTGGGCTGACTTGCAATTTATTATTAAGCCATATGAAGAATATGGCTTAATAAAGGACTCTGTCTCTCAAGGTAAAGGACTCTATCTCTCAAGGTATCTGCTACTGTAGTGGCTGATATTTCCCATCTAGTCATGACTACGCATTCTTTGTAGAATATACATCTGAATTAGAATATAAAGAAACAGTTGCATTACTATGTTGTTATGGTGCTATGGAGATTTGAGTCTTGAGGGTCAATTGACATTATTTCTTATGCTTATTTCTGAATAATTTTTCTCTTTATGAATAGATTTGTATTCTAATTTTCCTTCTGAAAATACTGTTCATGATTTTTGCTGTGTAGATTTGGTTTTAGGATGTTATTATGATGTAGAACAATGTTTCTCAACCTTGGCAACTATAGGATGGTGGACCTCAACCATCAGAATTTCCTAAATGGCTGTGGAATTATAAGAGTTAAAGGCCAACACATCTTAGAGTTGATAAGGTTGAAAACACTGCTTTATTTAGAGGCTGTCAATCATACTTTGGATGTGATAATTTGCTGGGAATATAATTTGTGTTGCACATTTGATTAAAAGATACTAAATTGTCTATTTATCTCTTCATTGTCATCATGGAAGCATCTATACCGCACACAGTTCTGGTCACCACCTTAAAAAAAGTATGCTGAGGTCTTAGAAAGAGTGCAGAGAAAAGCAACAAAGACGATAAGAGGCTAAATCCTATGAAGAACAGGTAACAGAATTAGGTATGTTTGGCTTAATGAAGAATAGACAGAGGGGAGACATGATAGCAGTCTTCAATATTTGAAAGGCTGCCACAGGGTAGAATGCATCAATTTATTCTTCATAGCACCTCAGAGTAGGATAAGAAGCAATGGGTGGAAGCTGATCAGAGGAAGATCTGACTTGGAAATAAGGAGCAATTCCTTACAGTGAGAACAATTAATCAGTGGAAGAGCTTGCTTCCCCAAATTGTGGGAGCTCCATCATTGGATGTTTTCAAGCAATGATTGCACCATGATTTGCTGAGTTGGTATGAGGACTTCTGCCTTGGGCAGGGGGTTGGACTAAAAGATCTCCAAGACCCTTTCCAACCCTATGATTCTAGGTTTACTTCCACAGGCATCAACATATCTTTGGAGGGTTAAAAAAAAGAGAACATTATATTGCCTACAGTGCTGCACAAATAATTGCTCCATTCTTCTGTGAAAATTTATTATTTTTCAGAATACACAACCTTCTCTATATTTATGAGAAGTAGGAAATTGGCAACCATCCACTGAAAACTTGTATATAATGTCTTTTTGAGCAGAAAATTTATTAGCATCTGATTAGATTAATGAACACAGTCTCATTATACCAAGAATTTCTTATTTTTCAGTCAGAAAAGGTTTAACCAGAATGCAAAGGCTACTGTACTATGCTTTCTGATTCAAATAAATTGTTGGATAATTACTTCTTGTTTTTCTGTTCAACTGGGTCTGATTCTTGGAAACTATCTGAACCGGTTCCTGCAGTTTTCTTATCAAGGTTTTCAGAAGTGATTTGCCATTTGCCATTGAGAAAGTGACTGGCCCGAATCACCTAGCTGGCTTTGTACCTAGGAAGGACTAGAAATCACAGTCTCCTGTTTTCTAGCGTGGTGCCTTAACCACTACACCAAACTGACTGTCTTGAAAAAGAATAGGGTGGAGCTGTTTCTGGATCATCTCCATTCAGCAAGCTTCCATTCTGATGTCACATGACTTCCATCAAATAAGGCAATACAGTTCTGTCTTGCAATATCTGGCAAAGTACAGTATTCCCACAAGGTAATGGAGTGGACAGCTTCATCAGTGTTGTGTATGACATAGGGCTATGATTCATAGAATGAATTCTGTTCAAAATATAATTTTTGCCTTCCCCTTCTTATATCTTTGGGATGCAAGTCAAGACCATATCCCCATATTTATTTCTGCTACCTTCCATTATGACTTTGTTGTTGCAGGTGCTAATTGACTTCTGTGAAAACCAGTGGACAACTTGGTGATGGAAGCAGGAAAAAAAGCTCTCTAAAATGTTCTCTTGCCCTAAATATCCCTAAAAATAGGCAAGATTTGATGAAGGGCTTGGAATACAGAAGAGTTCAGGGCTTTGCCACATCTTTCTATCTCATAGTCAAGAGTGAATCAAAAAGTGCACCATGGAAACAAATGGCCAATGATTAGAGGACAGATTAACTCTCTCCTTCAAGGATAATAAATGCAAATTTGGGAATTTCAGAAGTATATATGCGACTGTTTTAGTTTCAGTGTCTTAATGTATATGTAGACACACTAGTTAGGGAATATTATTGAATCTCCCCATCAATACCATTGAGGGCAGAGCATCCAAGTGTCCAGAGTGCTCTCTTGTGTGAGGACAAAGTTCTGTGGTAAAAATATTTGGGATTGGTGAACGGCAGATACATGAACTTCCTGTAGCACAAATGTGAAGCATTTAGGCAGTCCTTTTGTACATGAAGATCTAAGTATAGAAGATGACCAGGCAGAGCCTAAGGTCAAATGCATCATCACTTTGGGGTCTCTATGTCCACAAAAGAGACCTAGGTCCAGCCCCCCCCCCGAAGTCTGTTGACTTATCTGGTGCCAATTTGCCTTGATCATTGGTAGATCAGATTCTTGTGTATAGGTATCATGGAATGAACTGCAGTGCTTTTGAACTCTGTCTTGGCTCCTGGTTTCTTGTATTTGACACCAAGATTGTTCGGTATCAAACTATTGCTTTAGAAGCTCTTTGCACATGCAGAACAAAGTCTGGAGATTAGCATTTCCAGGGCATAGATGATTAAAAATAAATGCTTAGATATTTAAAAACTTTCACCCACTCAATTTGGTTGTCAATTTTCCAAATATGAGGGTGATTAGCATGCTGCTTGGTAAATATAACCATCTGAGTTTTTGCATGGTTGATTTCCAGCATTTGGTCTGACAGTATGATGCCAGCATGGGGAAATTTTATCACAGTCCCTCATGGGATACAGAGAGGATCTGAGCATCATCGGCATATGGTAATATGGAGAATGGATTATAAGACAGAAATGGAGGATGAAATTCATCTCTGGTAACAGCCTTTACAATTTTGTTAATATAGAAATTAAACCATAGGGGAACAACATTCCTTCATTTCTGTTGTAGCCAAAACTTGGCTGACCTTAAACAATCAAATCAATCTGAAGATGCAGCATAATTTTATTTTCATGCAATCAATAAACAGTATATATACTGAGTTCCCAGCAGAGCACTGAAATGAGGAAAAGCAGAACCAGAGCTTATATACCTTTGGCCTACTACATTGCAAAGACAAATAAAGAAAAAGGCAGACATAGTAGAATTCACATGTGATGTTGAAGTCTTTTAGAATAATGTTTCTCAAATTAGGTAACTTTAAAATGTGTGGACCTCAACCCCCAGAATTGGCTGGGGAATTCTGGGAGTTCAAATACACACATTTTAATGTTGCCAAGTTTTAGAAACACTGTTTTAGATTATGATGATGATGATGATGGTGATGGTGATGATGATGATTTATCCCTTTCTACAAAGATAGTATGCTAGCCATACAGTCTTTGAGATATAATCAGTGAATAGAAACAATTAGATTTGCTGGGTGTAAGGAACTATATATATCTATAATAATTATATTAATTTATTGTCATTATTTCATGTGGAGTAAATAAATACAATATAAGCCATTACTGTGCAAATGCTATGTTGTGTGTGTGTGTGTGTGTGTGTGTGTGCGAGAGAGAGAGAGAGAGAGAGAGAGAGAGAGAGAGAGAGAGAGAGAGAGAGAGAACAGAAACAGGAAATGCATCACATTAACAATAGAGATGAATCATAGAGTACCAATGTGACACAGGAAACAAATACAATAGAGATGAATGATAGAGGTGCATATAAGGTAAACATAATACCCGTAGCATCCTTCCCCTTTTCATGTTAACCAAACAACATTGTGAAATTTTGGGTGAGAATTAGCAACAACACTTCCTATAGGTTGAGTCGGTTGGGTGGTTGTGAACAACTGACACTACGGGTGAAGACTGGCCCTCTTTGTACTTAGAGTTTCTCCGACCTCACTGAGATTGCTGAGCTCTTCTCGCCACTTACTGGGACATTCTGTCTTTGACTGCTGTCAAGCACACCGGCTCACTCAGGACTGCCATTATTTATTATTTATTTATAATAATTAATTTAATTTAACCATCTTGCAATGGTTAACAAACAAGTAAATATCAATGATACACTAGCACTTCTAAAGCATTGTGTTACTTCAGAATAGGCTAGGTACAATCCTCCCCTTTCTCCATCAATATTCAGTCTGATTTGATAGTAAGGAAGCATTCACATATGGTTTCCAGAGTCACCTCCTAAAGAAGTACAGATGAGTTGAATTTGGCATCAAGTCCTTGTCAATTTTCCGAGCCGCAATTTTACAGCATAGTTGTTACTTTCAAGGCACAGGAAGAGAAAGGCAAAGAAATCAATGTAAGTTCAGATAACCAACACTTAGAAGATAATTCTTAAAATATAATCAGTGTTAAGTTATAATAGGCAAACCAATCCTCCCTAAATTTTATACCCTAACCTGGAAATTCACTGACTGGGATATTGATACGTGAATTTAAAGAAATTCATAGATTGAAAACTACATAGTCACCCCTGCTCCCCTAAAATTATGTTGTCCTTGATGCATAAAGAGAGGTGTTTAGGGATGTATCCATCCTACACAGAAATGTCAACAAGTGAAGCAAAAACATTAAAGCTTTATTAGTTGCAATCTAATGTCTGTGGCGGATGGATTAAGGATGAAAATGGGTTCTGCCAAAGATTCCATTAGAGTGACTTGTTTTTTCCTTTGAATCAGTTCTAACTCCTGGCAGCTATGTGGATGAGTCCATGCAGTTATCTAGGCAAAATTGCAGTCCCAGGAAGCTAGCATCAAAAAATGTCTGGCTATCAATGAACATTAGGCTATGCTTTTATTTATTTTTTTAATACAGAATCTGAAAAATAAAAGAATATTTGAAGAAAGTTGCTGAAAGTTGTGTACTAATTACAGTACATATATTTTTTGAAAAAGCTTACATCAGACAAGTTTACATTTATAGAACCCTGCACTGCAAAATTTACATATCAAAGAATGCAAGCAGGATAACTTGCTTTAAAAGACTAATAGGCAATTTATATTAAAAGCTACATAAATCAAAAGATGTAGCCAAGGTTCTGAATGTTAACATACACAGCTCGGGCAGTTTCTTTTTGTTGGTTTGGTTGGGGTTTTTTTGAGTGAAAAAAAGGAAAAAAGCTAACAGAACAAAATAATGTCATCTTAAAAATCAATGTTACTTATTTTTTTAATTGCAAATCTTTTTAGTCTAGACCAGTTTCCCCCCCCCCCAGGGCTGGCTGTTTTTTTTCTCCCTCTTTAATAAAACAACATTTGCGGTCAGATGTGCACATTTTAGGCCAAGCTTCTAGATTTTCAGTCTTGCAAACCTTCTGTATGGCAACCCATAAGGCTGGTTTCATTCATCTGTTATAGCTCAATGAAATCTAGCAATTTGTACCTGGAAAGGTTTCAAATTATGAAATACCATTATCAAAACAAAATACATATATTTGATAAAAGTGATTTCCTACTCCCTCTACAATAGAACTATATTTATGGGCTTTTAGATCATTAAAACCAATAGATTTGAACTTATCAACTTAAAAATGATGGAGGAAACTTGCAATTACAATTAATATTAAAAGGTCAGACACAATCTGCCTCTTTGGAATGTTTTTCTTCCTACATCCTAGATATTTTTGCCACTGGAATAAACAAAAGGAGAAAGAATTATTACATTGGGGTGTCATTTTGCTTTCTATTCATTTATTTTAGCATCTTTTAAAACGGTCAATATTGGAGAGGAAATTATTTAATGGTAGCCATTTCTAAGGACAAATCTGCACCCAGGAAGACTTAGAAAACTAAATTGTATATAGTAATAACAGCAGTATAATAAAATTAACAAAGCCAACATTAAAGCCAATTATTCAAAAATAATCATCCTCTGAGAATCTGAAAATTGAGTCCTGGTAACTGGACTTATTTTGATTAATCTGAGACATTTTGCTGCTCATCTAAGTAGCTTCCTCAATTTGACAAGTTTGTGGGGCAGAGAGTCACTAGAATGTACCAACTGCTCCCACACCAAAATCAGGGTTTCTTCCCTTTGGTGTGGGAGGAGTTTGTACATTCCAAGCACTCTCTGCCCAACCACTTGTCTGTTCCCTTATAGACAAAATCTAATATTCTTCACACATACACACACACACACACACACAAAAAACACCTTCTTTTAATTTTCTTCCCCTACTTCCTGCAAACTCTAATGATTTACTCTGGGCTGTCCTTGAATGAATTCATTGTTCTGCATGAATTACAGTTGAAACTAGAGTTGATTTTAACATTCTCAAAAGATGTCAGTGAAAATTCTCAGTCATCCAGGTGGAGATGTCTGAAAATTAAGTCACAGCAAGTGGGCTTACTTTCTTGTTGATTTGAAAGGTTAGTTTCTTTGTACTGTCTTTCTATTGTCTACATTAAGGTTGATACTATCAGTGTCTACTGAAATTCTAAAGAGTATTTTTACACTCTCAATACATTCTGTAAGTATTTTTTATTAAATCTAAAACTGAAATATCTGTTTAGAAAGGTTCTGTTCTATGAAATGATAAGTATTTTTGCTCTGAGCTCCTGTTGCCATATTTCTAACCATCTAATGCTTGAGCTAGTCAACTTTTGCAATACTTTCTTGTTGCTCAATTGAAAATAGCACCAATGAGTTATCTTTGCTCCAGTGCCCACTGGATGGCATGCCACTGATTCACATCTGCCAGCTCAAGCAGAAAAAAATTCTTACTTTCTCTCTTGACTTATTGGAAGGGACAAGGGGTATGTATGTATCTACTGACCTAGATTGTTGAAAATAGTCTAACCTTAAAATTTATAGTCTGCTAGAAAAATTAGAAAACTCTGTCTTTGATCTTGTAATGTTGAAGATATAAAGCTGACAGAATGTTGTTAACTCAGAAGTATCCTTTTCTTCATCTTTTTCGGCTCTGCAAATGCATCAACCAGTATTCCAGGTATGGATGAACCAGCAATTTCTATAAAGACCTAACAACACTGGCAGTTTTACTTTCATCCTAATGCAAAATTTCTATATTTCCAGTCAACTTATCATCCAATGTTGTCTTCTCTGGTTAGCCCTTGCCAGTGTACTGTATATAAATAAAATTGGGATTCCTGCCCTGTGAAAGTTCATCACAATTATACATGAGTTTCCTGTTATGTTTCAGTTGTGATATCAGAAAGTAGCACACTGGTAGTTGTCAGCTCTTTTTCTATAAACATTATTAGGAGGAAAAGCTTTCCTGCTAGAGGGACAATTAAGTCCTTGAGTCCAATGAGGCCTAGAAGCAGAGTATCCTGTGCAAGAAAGTGTCCTTTTCAAAGGGAATAAGCCTAGTAGACTTACAGCAGTTTCCTTGTTTGAACAAAAAGAATAAAGATGACATCTTGAGATTTGGCAAAGTGTGTGGAAGGAAAAAGTTTATACTGCAGTCACATTTGTGTTGCTGGAAACAGATGAGAAATTCTACATTCTCAGAGACTTCAAGAATACAGCTCTCTCCATTTCCATGGAGAGAGAGAGAGAGAGAGAGAGAGAGAGAGAGAGAGAGAGAGAGAGAGAGAGAGAGAGAGAGAGAGAGAGAGAGAGAGAGAGAGAGAGAGAGAGAGAGAGAGAGAGAGAGAGAGAGAGAGAGAGAGAGAGAGAGAGAGAGAGAGAGAGAGAGAGAGAGATGTCTACATTCCCATTCTTAGTTGTAACATTTTTAGTTAGAGTTGAGAAGAACTTTATACTGTAGATCAACAGATCTGGCTTAAATTTTTCAATATAACAATATTGTGTGTGTATATGTCTTGATGTGCTCCAATTCTTTACAAGATGAGCTGGGCTCATGCTTGAGAGGCTGAAGCAGTTAATGCTCCACCAGGCTTCCAATGATAAGTTTACGCAGCAAAAGAAGCAGGCTTCTTTATATCATCTTAATCCCCTTTCCTTCTCTGGGGTCAGTGTTACTCAACCTTAGCAAATTTAAGATATGTGGATTTCAGCTCCCAGAATTCCCCAGCCAGCATGCAAGCAGGCTGGGTAATTCTAGGAGTTGAAGTTCATACATCTTAAAAGTTACTGACAAACACTGTTCTAGATCATTATGGTTATAAGGCATTGTGGGATACTTTAAATGGCATACATGCTGAAAGTTTCACATGAATGTCAATGATCATTCCAGGTTGGAGCACAATCATTTAAATTTTAATAAAACATTTACAAATTATTAATTTTATGTGGCCCATGGAAAAGAAGAGTTTCGAAAATACTGTTGCACTAGGACAAAAGACCACAAAAATACAATTTGTTCAATTCAAAAATTTTGTTCAGTTGAAAAGTTATCGCAGGATAGGCCAAATTAATATTGCTCCTCCTGAGACACTGAAACTTTCACCTACATACAAGTGTCATTGTTTCATTTTCATTAGAAATGGTTAGAATGAATTATTTCTCAAATGGGAATGCTTCTCATATGATGTGGGCAATAGTTTTGAAGACTAATCAGTGACTATCCAATATTCTTTTACTTGATTAGCCATCCTTCCTTATTTTCTCTCATTTACTGCTGTGTTAATAAATGCAAAAGAACTATGCTCAGCCAGTCAGAATTAATTTTAAAAAGTCAAATGAAAATCTATGGAAGTAGTATTTCTGATTACCAGACTGCCAAATCTATGTTCCCGTGAGCTGAAGGCCAGGAGGGTGTGGAAGGTACCTGGAATAGACTGATTTGAATTTTTTAATTCAGTTTGGAAAATTGATAGCTACTAAATAAAAAAAATGAATTCTGGAAGCCATACAGGAAGTGCTATCTTTTCTCTCCATTAATTAATATCTGATTTTAGAGAAAAAGTTCATGCTGAAAAATTTATGATCTCGAGGCAAAATCCTTCATTGTGGATAGAAACTCTACATGCACCTTTACGTACTTGTACATTGTAAGAGGAAAGCTATGTACGGTACAAAAAGGATATAGATTCTGGTAGCACATTTTCCAACTACCAAATTGTATTAAAAGGGCAGAAACCTTTGTGCGCTGCAGCTTCATGGCTACCATCATATGTCCTTAGCAGAGAAGAGACAATGTAAATCTTATTAATAAATACATTTTAGCCCTAAGATGTTATTCTCTCTGACAGTAAGGATCATTATTGTCTGTGTCCTTATGTTTCTCTCCATCCATATTATGGTGATGGCTGCATAGAGCAGGGGTGTCAAACTGCCGGCCGGTGGGCCGGATGCATCATAGTGGAACCACGCCCACCCCATTGCCGGCAATGGCAAAAAAGTTGCAATACATCACATGACATTGTGAGTTTGACACCCCTGGTATAGAGTGTCAAAGGATTTGCAAATGTGGGTGAGCCACCTGGGACAGATCATGGAAATGTGGAGTCTGAAAAGCTAATCCTGTGTTGGAAGTTTAGCAGTTGATGGAAAAGAAAAAATAAGAAGAATTACCAACTATTGCTATCCTCCTCCTCCTCCTCCTCTTTGATTATAGTAACATTAAACAGTAGTAAATATTAAACAGTAGTAAAAGTGCCAAAATACTGTAAACTAAACTGAGCTGTAATTATGGAAGAATCTGCTACAATCTGGCTTACAGTATAGAGCAGAGCCATTTTGATCCAGTGGTTAAGGCACCAGACTAGAAAGTAAGAGACTATGAATTCAAGTCCCACCTTAGCTTTGGAACAGTCATTTTCTCTCAGCCCAACCCACCATAAAAGGTTGTTATTGTGGGAGAATAGGAGAAGGAAGGTGTCTTGGATATGTTTACAATCTTGAGTTATTTGGAAAAGTAATAAACGTGAGATATAAATAATCAAACAAATGAATGCATTTGAAGTGCAAGAAAAGTAAACTCATATAAAAGTAATCTGTTCTTCCAGGGCACTGATGAAGTAGAAGAAAGCATTTCAGACACCTACAGATGCTTCAGTATAATAACACATCTTGAACTGCTTCAGTATCCCTAATTCCACATGCTTCTCATGTGTGACCTGAGAACATCTTCCTTGAAGCAAAATATTGTCCACGAAAATTTCTTAACCTTGGAAATAGGAAAAGAGATAATTGTCTCCCTTTGTTACCAAGGTCCTGCTTCCCTGTACCAAGCTGTTCACTTATATTGAAATATTATATTTTATCTTACAGGAATGTGTGTTTGAACTGGGATTATATAAATCTTTCTGATAACCAATCTGGCATTAATTTCTGTTTTCTAGGACATTGATCCTGCTTGATGGAATGGCATTAGCTAATATTAGTGGGATAGAATATAATATAAATATAATATAAACCTGAGAAGGGAGCACTGGAACTTCAACATCAGCCTCCATGCCCTGACCTTAGCCTGCTCTTGTCAGTTGCAAGTAATTGACAATAAGGGTAGTTACATTTAATAATATAAAACAAGGTTTAAACCAAGAAAATTAGATGGCTGCCACACAATTATTTATTACTGCCATTTATTTTCTAAAGATCTATGGCATGTGAAATTTTCTGAAGTTCCTCTTATTATTTTTTATTTGTTCATTTTTCTATTTGGACCAGGAGTCACTCCTCACAGTCACCCATGCCCGTGTCACCTCGAGATTCGACTACTGTAATGCTCTCTACATGGGGCAACCTTTGAAGAATGTCCGGAGACTGCAGGTAGTCCAGAATGCGGCCGCGTGAGCCGTCTTGGGTCTCCCAAGACATGCTCATATCACTCCAGCTTTCCGTGAGCTGCACTGGCTACCAATCGGTCTCCGAACACAATTCAAAGTGTTGGTTATGACCTATAAAGCCCTTTATGGCAATGGACCAGGTTACTTGCGGGACGTCTTCTGCCTCATGAATCCCAACGACCGGTTAGGGCACATAGGGTTGGCCTCCTACGAGTCCCGTCTGTTAGGCAATGTCATCTGGCGGGGCCTAGGGCAAAGGCCTTCTCCGTCGCTTCCCCAGCCCTCTGGAACCAGTTTCCCACAGAGATTCGCACTGCTTCCTCCCTCCTAGTTTTCCGGAAATTACTGAAGACTTATTTATACCGACAGGCTTGGGGGGTATGAACTGTACTCTGCCCCTGGGCCTAGGAATGTGCCTCCATCAGTGACTGTGTGTTGATTGTGATTGTGTGTTGTATGAATGTGTTTTCGGATTGAATGAATGTGTTTTGGATTGGATGGTTGATTGTTATTGGTAAATTAAATTTTATTGTATTATTGTTGTAAACCGCCCTGGGTCTCAGGAGAAGGGCGGCATAGAAATTTAAATAAAGTTAAAGTTCTCATTTTGTTGTAGGACATTACTCATGTTTTTTAAGAACCAAATCTTTCACTAAAATCATTAGCTGGAATGACAGACCTCATATTCAGACAGTTTTAAAAGGAACTAGCCAAGTCTTAATGGCCCAGTATTAAATTCAGCTGGACAAACAAAACATAATAAGAATAACAATGGTGATGCTCCCTTATCTTAAGTAACAGTTGCTCTAGAAAAGTGATGTGATGAGACCCCCTTCTAATTCGCATTAAAAGATTCTAGGCATTCAGCCTGACTCAGAAGAACAATGTTGGTTAGTAGGTTGGTTGTTATATTGGACATTTATTGAGGAAAAAAATGGACATATATTTTAGCTCTTAGTATTTGAAATGATTTTTCAAGCTTCAGCACACATCAGCTCCCTTTAATGCTGAAAGCCTTTAATTGGGATAGATACTTCGGTAGAAAAATTTGCTCTCCCATTATTGATATTCCGACAAAATGGCTAAATGGGTTGCACTTAGTGTACATTGGGAATCTTAGAGATATGCCAGGGCAGCCTGCTTGGCGACACATATCCTTTGATAGAGTTATTAAAAGGCGACCGGCTGAGCTGCTCTCCCTCCTCCCCTCTCTCCTGCCACACACTCTTCCCTTTTGCCTTGCTTTCTTGTTTAGGCACCACATTATCTCCTGGGGCTAACAAATTAATTAATAGAGAGCTTGTTCAAAGGATATGCTTTTAGTGAAATGTCTTCCTCTTATTGTATTTCATTGTGGACAATCAATTTAGTCCTTCCTAGCCGTCAATAAGGCTGTCCAGTCACCTTCTTTACTTGTCTCTTCTGTCAGTAGTGAGTACTGTTGCCGCCAAGAGGTAAACTATCTGAAAGCTTAAAAGCACATAGAGTGAAACAGAGTGAAGGCAAAGGAAAGAGCTGGGCAGGAAGAGAGAAACAGGGGACCAGCAGGAAGAAACATCTGTAGTAAAAGATTTAAGTTCCACTGCAGTGAGATTTTTTTTTTTAAAAAAAAAAAGATCTCTCAGTGAAAAAGCCTTCCAGTTTTCATCAAATGTAGCACAGTAGCACAAAAGCAAAATTCTCAGCTAGGATCAAATGGACATATTTGCTTTAATAAAAAAAAACACTTTGGATTTTTTTTTTTAAGCAAACCTTAAGAAAACAACATCTTCGTGTGGGTTTTAAATTTTACCTGGTGGGCACAATTTACTGTACAGTACCTGAAATGGAGCACTAAGACAAGTTATTTGTTATACCCTTATATTTCTGGCCACTTCATTACAGGGAAGAAAGTATTGACTATATATGAAAATAAATTGAATGCAGTTGAATACGGTAGGGTGGAAAACAAGAAGACACAATAGTGAGAAAGAAAAAGTGATGAATAAATGGGAACCAGATTTCTTTAAAAAAAATAAGTAATCAGTCTGAAAGATGGAATACATGATTCAACTTTATTTATTTATTTATTTATTTATTCATTCATTCATTCCATTCCATTCCATTCATTCATTCATTCATTCATTCATTTAGCTGCCCATGGTTGAAAGTTCTAGTTGGATGGACATGTTGTCATCTTCCAAAAAGAACAATGAAAAATGCTGTGAACAAAAGGCTGTGTATTAGGGAATGAATGGAGATGTTGAAAGCAAGGATAATTTGCAAGAACGAAGTAGTATAGAGAAGCATAGAATCACACTTGTGAAATCTAGATTTATAGCTGTATTCTCTTCTCTCTTTTTTATCTTCTTCACTTCATTTCCTTCACTTACAAAAGGGCAGAGATTCTGTTGTGAAGTCACAATACATGTTTCATTTTGCCATCATCCAGGTTAGGATCAGCCTTGGTTCTTCTCTTATCAATTGCCAAGTGTGCAGAGTCAATTAGGGAGTTTTTAGAGGTCTGGTTGCTTTCCAGAATTTTCCAATACTGTATATTCATTATTTATTTTTACTGATTAGTCAATTGATCTTATCAAAATATAAAACTATAGCAGAATGTGAAATAAATGCAAATATACAAAGATATAAAAAGCATTGCATTCAATTAAATTGATCACTTGTGTATATTACCCCAGTTAGTCTTAAAAATGAGTTTTCAGATGAATGACCTTAACTGGGTGATCTTACTAGTAGCAAACACGTTTACATCCTGGAAGAAATTAGACAATCTGTTTTAATATCCCAGTAGGCTGCTCTGTCAAGTAGTGACTCTAATTATTGTATTCTTACTAAATCATATACCTAATTGGAATTCATGCAGAACATACATAATATCCTTTAAACCTGAGGATCCATAAACACTCTTTTTCTTATAATATAGCACTTTATAAAATTTCCTACATTTTGCCATAGAACCCTAACTCAAATTTCACTCTATGCCTCTTTGCCATTAAATTCCTGTTCCTTTTAAAAGGTCTCTCTGAAATTAGTACCTCACACTGATGTTGATTTACTACATAACCCTCAGAGTTTAGCCCATGAAATATTATACCAGAATAAACTTGTGCGTCAAGATATTGCAAGTTCCTTCCTTCCTTCCTTCCTTCCTTCCTTCTTTCCTCCCTCCCTCCCTCCCTCCCTCCTTTCTTTCTTTCTTTCTTTCTTTCTTTCTTTCTTTCTTTCTTTCTTGTGGACTAAGACTTCATATCCTAATGGACTGACCTATTTTAATTATCCTTATCAGCTGGAGACAGTGGATATTTTATTTCCTAGTTTGGTGAATTATCTGAACTCTGACTTCTTAAACAAATAATTATATCAAAATTTAGACTAATACATATTAATTGTACTTGAAATTGCACAGTTTGAAAAAGAGAAGGAAATAAATATATAAAACCTAACACCAGCTGGAAATAGATGGTTGGCAGTCTGTCCTGGTTAGGAAACAAACTTTAAGCTGCAATTCTTCATGTTGAGTTTAACTGGAAATTGTGATTTAAAGAAGCAGAAATCTGAGAGTTAAAATGTATGAGTGAAAACAGATGAAAACTTGATTAAGAAACTTTATAGATTTCTGCTCAAATGGAAGATGGAAGAAGAACAAGTAAAAGAGATAATGATAGTATGGGCAAAAAACTTTGGATACTCTATAGACTTAGAAGCTTGGCAAAAGCTATGAGATAGAAATATCAAATTGACTAAAGCAGCTTCATATAAAGAAAATTTTTATAAAATGTTCTACAGATGGCACATGACACCAGTAAGGTTAGCAAAAATGTTTAAAGATGTTTCGAATAATTGTTGGAAGTGTAAACAAAAGCCAGGCATTTACTATCATATCTGGTGGGTGTGCCCTAGTGCAAAGAAATACTGGTTTAAGATTTATATATGGCTGGAAAAGATAACTAAAATACATATAGAATTTAGGTCAGAATTGCTAGGAATATTAGGAGCTAATTATGGGAAAGAGAACGAATACTTAATATTACATATTTTGACAGCTGCAAGAATAGCATTTGCCCAATACTGGAAAAATGAAGATATACCATCTGACAAGATTATAACTAGGAACATTTTAGAATGTGCAAAAAATGGATAAATTAACGTTAGAGATTAAAGAGAAAGAAAACTCAGTCTATTATAAAACATGGGAAAAATTTTATCAGTGGTTAGCAAAATGAGAAATGAAACTGAAATTTATTAAGATGATTGATTTTTTTCTTTTGATTAATTGATATGTTTTATATTTTTTGTTATTCTTGTTGATTACAGTTACTGATTATTATATTAGCCCTGATGAATACTTGTATCCGGACAATAGTTTGCTTGCTAAAGCATGAAATGTTATTGGGGGCAACCCCATTGTTGTATTCATTCCCACCCTAAACCCTTCCCTGAACCCTACCCCGAATCCCAATACCCATAATGATCCTTGTCCCTCCCTACCCTGTAAAAACTTAATAAAATATTATATATAAAAAGTATGAGAAGAAAAAATGCGTGGTATGACAATATCATAGATTATCAAAGATCTGGGTTATATGTAAATATCAGAACTATCAGTGCATCAAGAAAATTTAATGGATGTGTTCTGAAATAGTTTTGGAATATGATCTTACATGCCTGAAGATGAGGAACTGTTTTTTGTTAATCTTTTTGGAAGGAATCCTATTTTACTTGTTTAACAGAACAGCTTCAGAGACTAGACAGGTAGTCTCAACAAACAATGTATCTTTTCCTATTTTTTTTCCCTAAATGTTTGATATTGGGGTACATTTTTAGGAGAGAATGATGGATTTTTACCAGATAATCTCAAAGGACAGTCTACCTGTCAAAATTCTTCAAAAAGACAAATACTTAGTATTGAAGTAAGTGGTGATAAATCTGGACTAATTATTTTCCTGTATTTATCCTATATTTTTTAAAAAGCTATTTATTGTTTGACTGTTTGCAGGCTGCATTTTTCTATTTCTATGACATCAAAATGAAGAAATATCACAGCCCTGGTCTTTACAGTTCAATTATTAAATGCAATAATCCAATCTGTTATCCAAATTAAGCAATTAGTAAGGGAGTACAATTTAAAATTTGTTGTTTCCAGTTCACTTTAGTCTTTTAATCTTGTTGGATCTTACCTGGATCTTTTTTATACCATATAGAATTAGTTTATTATTTTTGTCTGTCATTGAATATTTGGTTTTCAATCCTTAATGGAATAATATAAAAAAGTCTGAATAAAATATTCTTTTTTTACTGCTGCATTTCTTCCTAAGCAGGACATTTTTCAGCTTACTATATATTTCCTGCTTGAGCAGGGGGTTGGACTGGAAGACCTCCAAGGTCCCTTCCAACTTTGTTATTCTCTCTCCCTTCATCATCATAATCATCATTGGATATATAATTGTAAATACATTATCTCTATATAATTTTAAGTTCTAGATTGGATAATTTAATTCCTGAAATTTTATTTTCTTGTTGCATATTCTTTGCAAATCATTCTAATGCAGCGGTTCTCAACCTTTTCCGGGGCTCGACCCCGGCCCGCATTGCGCATGCGTGATGCAACGGGGTGCATCGCGCATGCGCGGCACGACGGGGTGCATCGCACATGCGTGGCATGACGGCCCACATCGCAATAGGGAAAAAAATGGCCGACCAAAAAAAATGGCCGTTCGACCCCAAATGGGGTCGCGACCCACAGGTTGAGAACCGCTGTTCTAATGCTTACACAAAGGAGAGATATGGTGATCTGGTTATAATCCCTTATAATACGGCAAGCTATATTAAGTGAACTAGGTTGGATCTTTTCCATTCTCCTCTTTATAAACCAGAGAGATCAAATTTTTCACAAAAGAAGTGTTGAATACTGTTGAATCTCATTCATTATCTCTATTAATGTTAACACAATGTTCAGAATTTCCTAGAAAGGTTTATACTATATAACACATAAAGTCCTTCTGGGTCCTGGACATTTATTTAGTTTCAATTTTTTATTGCTACTTTTGTTTGCTGTTCATTAATTGCACTATTAAAACTTCCTTTTCTTGTTCTGTAAATTTAAGCTATAGTGTTATGTACTCTGTTCAGAATTTAATATTTATTATACACAAAGGAACTAAAGTGATGTTAATTTCTCCATTATCAAAACATATCTGCTACCATCTCAAATGGCAAATATAATTGTCCTTTCATAATTGATAAGTCAACATGTTATTTCTTTTATGGTTTTATTACTTTTTCACAATATTTTTGTTTTGCAAAATTAATCTTATTTCCTATAATTTACTTCCATGAAACGTTGCAAACAAGGTTTTCATATTTTGTTCTGCATTTGAAAAAGGATATTAGTTCTAATTGCTACAGTTCATTCTCCAATCTGTTGGAGGAAGAGGTTATTTCTATTTCATGACAAAGAAATACAAAATCCAGTAATAAATGATTTGCATAAATCCAATTCTGTGAATAAAGAGGCATCAAGAGTTAGACTGATTTGGACAAAGCTGGATTATAGTCTGCATGGTGAAAAGAGTAATTTCCAATTTATAAGTTGGGTTATGGATGAAGTAGAAAACTCAGATGACTTATACAAATAGATGAATAATAAGCACATTGCTTTCATAGAGTTATTCATATCATTTGAACTAAAAAATAATGCCATAGTCTAGAAATTTACCAGAAGTTTCTTTGGATGATTCATATTTATCTAACTGAGGGTAAAAAAAAATGCCATTCATATATTGGGAAATTAAATCATCTCATTCTGCAGTTTCAAGAAATGTTGTTGTCATCTATTGCAGTGTTTCTCAACCTTGACAATTTTAAGGCATGTGGACTTCAACTCCCAGAATTCCACAGCGAGCATTGCTGGCTGTGGAATTCTGGGAGTTGAAGTCCACATGCCTTAAAATTGTCAAGGTTGAGAAACACTGATCTATTGCAATTGCTGTTTTTTCTTATTCAGCCTGGAATAATAGTATTATAGATCTTCATTTTGAAATTGTTTTCTAAAGTCTAAGGTAGGTTTTTGATATATCTGTCTAACCATTCTTTTCTGCCTACCTAAGGCTACAGAGTTTTGATTGAGTCACATTAAACAGGTTAATGTGGTCATTTTTAATGAGTATCCCAAAGGCATATAAACATGTGCGTTTTCTCTTTTAAATTTTGAAAAAAAAATCTTTCTCTTTTGAAGGGATTGTTAAGTCCATTAATATTAGTGGAATATTTGATATGAACCATGATCCCTATTAGATTAATTTATAATGAAAAAATAGTTGCTTGATCCACTGTTTGAGCCTGTGTTGATAAAGGATAATATTTATGAGGGGATCCTTGGTACTCTGAGAGCTCACTGATGGTGTTACTTATGTCTGCAAGAAAACAACCAAGCTCAGAGAGCACCAAGGAACAGTTCCTATGTCTGTCCTACTTTGTTACAGTTAACTACTTTCTAGTATCGTCCTTTGTCAAATATCTAAGAGGCTGCCACAAAGTAGAGGGGGTCAACCTATTTTGCAAAGCATCAGAAGGCAAGATAAGGGGTAATGGATGGAAACTAATCAAGGAGAGAAGCAACCTAGAACTAAGAAGAATTTTCCTCACAATTAGAACAATTAGTCAGTGGAACAATTTGTCTCCAGAAGTTGTGAAAGCTCCATCACTGGAAGTTTTTAAGAAGAGACTGGACAACCATTTGTCTGAAATGGTATAGGGTTTCCTGCCTGGGTAGCGGGTTGGACTAGAAGATCTCCAAGGTCCGTTCCAACTCTATTATTATTATTATTATTATTATTATTATTATTATTATTATTATTATTATTATTATTATTATTATTATTATTATTATTACTATTATTTGTGTTTATTCATTTGAAAAACTCTTCAAATTTTTATCCAATCTCATTTTTTTCTCCTTTTTATGTATACTATCAGAACAAAACATATTCTTATTGCTATCTCAGATCAAACTATTTAGATGTACAGATGTCCAAAAGTTTTCACCTTGTGTTTTACAGCTCTCTAGATTATGTGGTGAGGTCCTTCAACATCTATGTGACTTCCCAGTTACATTGTCCACTTCTGGATTTTGTGCTTGTTATGGAAGAAAAAAATGAAGCTTTCATTTGGGTTTTGCTAGTTAGATAGGTTTGTTGTTATAGAAATGGCTAATACATACTAAGTATGTAAAAGTAAAAAGTTGAGACTCTAATGTTACTATTTTATTTGATTGCACTAAAAACAGTCAAAAGTAAATGCTTTTTTCCCTTTTTTTCTCCTTTACCCTACATTTCTTTCCCTTCCCTTTTCCCTCCCTCATTTTGCCACTATTTTCATTTTCTTTACACCCTAATAAGCTTAATAACATTCACAACAATGTCTACCTCTTGTCCACTTGACTGAAGTAGTTCCGTTCTATCTCCACATAACAATATGAAATCCACAAACCATTTTTATGTCATGCCTCAAAGTCAGAATTGTAAAAAAAAAACAAAAAACCTAAAATTGTAAAAGAAAAAAAAATCATGAGATTCCTTTCTGCATGCAATTTCACTGTTTCCATATATCAACCCCCACTCCACTTCCAAGAAGTTGTGATAATAGCTCAGTTGGTAGTCTTCTGCTGCACCCAGAAATATTTAATCATGCAGCTGCTTTTTTCCTCAGTGAGTACTGCAGTGGCACCTTCTGGTATGCAGAGGAAATCATTACCTGCACTTTCCATGCTTCGTGAGCTGGTGCCCTGTGAGTAAAACAAAAGGAAGAAATTATGGAAGGAGCCTACTTTTTGAAAGAGATACAAAAGAGTAAGAGATAAATCCAAAGACAGGTGGAAAGGTGGATCAGCATATTTTCACAATAGTAGACATGGGGCTCTTTACATAGAAGGATTCCCAGGGTTTTTTGGTTGAAAGGAAGAGAAGAGACCAAAACTTATGGCACTCTACTGGCAAAGGAAACATCACTGGAATAGAGCAGCATTTTTCATTAAATCAGGTCAGTGTGCAAAAATCCCTTAACTTCTACTTTCAGTCAACATGCAAATAATCCTCTTTTAAAATAAAAAGAATACCATCAGTTCCCACAATCCTGTAATAATAAAAAAGTAAGAATAATGAGGATGCCCTTCAGGTGCTTCATTATGAGAGCTAATTGCCTGTGAAGTAATCCAATGAGGTTCAGGGGGAAAGGAGGTGTTTTACTAATTTAATGCCATGTGCTATTCAGGGTATCAGTTTATAGGAAGGCTAAGCTACAGTTTATAAGCAGTGATTTATGAGTTAGCCTGGTTGGGTTTGAAATGACTTACCTCTGAATACATATAATACAATCGGCACCCATAATCACATACAGTACATTATACCAACTCTTTTCTTGTAAAAAAAAAAGAGAGAAAAAATAACTACCAGATTGGAGAATACCTTAATTGTCAGGCAAATCAACTGGCAAGATCAGCTTGCATTCAGTGAAATGTGCATTTCCATCTCAAGCTGATCACTTAAGCAACCTATACAGGGCTCTTCTATCAATGGATGCAAGATATCATAACTACTGTATCGTACTTCTGTCTTTTAATTAATTTCCAAGCTGTGCAAAACACTAGAAATGTGCTACATTGGCAAGACCAAAACCATTTGCTCTCTGAAGTATGAAAGTAGCCATGCAAGCCATCCTTTGCTGTGACTGAAATTTTTTTGGTGTTTTTTTTTTGCTCACATTAATAAAAATATTCAACTAAAATATAGCTGTGGCAACCATTGAATGCATACAGGACTTCACTTCTTCCCTTCAAATCCCTTGACATACAAGCATTCATTTAGTGACCATTCAAAGTTACAACAACATTGAAAAAAAAGTGACTTAGGGCCATTTTTCACACTTACAACCGTTGCAGCATCCCCACAAACACTTGATCAAAATTCAGATGCTGGGCAACTGACTCATGTTTATGACAGTCGCAACATCCTGGAGTCATGTGATCACCTTTTGCGACTTTCTGACAAGTAAAGTCAATGGAGATGAGTTTCACTTAACATTCTTAACAACTGCAGTGATTCAACTTAATAACTGGCAAGAAAGGTCAAAAAATTGGGCAAATCTCACTTAACAAATGTCCTGCTTAGCAACAGAAATTTTGGGCTCAGTTGTGTTCATAAGTCAAGGAGTACCAGTACTGTAGTTGCTTTCCAAGATTATGTTAGCTCATTGGTGAAACTGTGGCTCCATTTCGGTCTCTCATTACCTTACAAAATAGGCAAGGAAACCTATATTTGACAAATCCTGTGTTTAGCACAGTACAGAAGTAAAAAAAAAAAAAAAAAAGCCTGAGATCACAATAGGCCTGACTCAAGTATAGGCCTGAAGTTGGATATGTTTTACTCTAACCCTAGCCCTAACCCTTCAGTAGAGTTTGTGATTAATTTCTATAAAGGAAAGACCATAGATATATCAATGCAATCTCTGAAAAATTAATCTTGCATCAAATGCCTGTGGAGATCATCCAGTGTTTAACTACCAAATACTTTTTAAATCCCAAACCCACCAGAAGGTGCATGATCCTTATTACTGTCTAGATCTGGGGATTTTGCTGAACAGATTTTTCACCGTTGTGTTTGTCTTAAAGGGCCAACTCCTTTTGCTAGTAATATTTTTCTCAGTGAGGACTTCTGATCAGTCTATTAGATATGAAAAGAACATCTGGTATCCTCTTGATGCTGTATGCGTGTTCATGCTTTAAAAAATAATAAATATAGCTTTTAATTTTTTTTCTTACTAGCTCCCTGCAAGTAATTAATTTTATGAAACAAAACGTATGGAGAACATTTGATCTGGGCACAGTGTCACAATCCAACCAGCGTCAGGTATATTTCTTCATGCCTTTTTTTCTTTTCTTTCTTTCCTCTGGAAAAGACACACTTAATTTTGTCACCTCGTTGTGCTTTAACTGGTTCCAGAAATCATACAGTGCTTCCACACATCAAACGTCAAGTATTTTTTTTTCTTCAAAACTGGTATCTAAGGCAAGTGGTAGCCTGTATATTCATTCACATTACAAATGCATCTCTATTTAACTGAGTTATATAAGTGGGGGCCAAGCAATCTGGATCTTATTGCTAAGCAACATGGGTTTTATTGGAATTAATTTTACCTTCTCTTATTCTATTCACATCTTATCATAAACTTGTTACTTTCAAACTGCAAGATAAGAACTTTCTCAGGCTGAATAACAAAGGATTGTTCGAATGTAGTATGAACTATTTCAATTGCAACTGTATCTTTTTATAACAGACTCTATGAGACTGTGACATCTTTTCCCATGATAACTTTTTTTCCTTATTTTTAATACAACACTCATTCAAATAGTTAAGTTTAATTTATGGGATGTTGAACAAACTGTCCATCATCCTGATGTAATTCCGTAGGATGCTTTCTTTTCTCCAATCAAATTTTTCTTTGTATTTTTCTTTGTTATACTAAGTAGAAAACGGAACTCCAATTTCTTCCTCTTTGAAGAGATACACTTTTAAATGAAGCACTTCAAAAAAAATCACATAAAAATGATTTTCTGACTTTTGCTTATTGGAGAGAGAATGCTTGGGCAGGATCTAGGGCAAATTTTGGCATTCTTCAAAGTCAGAGGTGATTTCTATTACTCAGATTCAATGCATATGTTGTTGATGAGTTTCAGGGTATTTTATTTGGCCTAATCAAGGCAAAATTCATGGTATTTTTGGTTTGCATCCAAAATTTTGGTTGGAAATCTTTGGATTTCAGAAATCAGTCTTTTTCAGTTCTGTCTGGAAAAGAGCCTAGATTTCCTGCATATGTACTGATCTACAGCCAGTTTGAAACCATACTGTCATATCCTGTTGCTCTGAATCCATTAATCTTAATTTCCTAAATAAGCCCTTGAATCCAAAGACAATTTGGAGTAATTCAATAATTACATACATAAAATGGGATTCAGAAAATCATTTTCAAATGACATTTTCAATTAGATCACTGTTAATTGCTGTGACAGGGACAACCAACATTAGTCAGATTATACATATGACCTTGGCTCAATGCAAAAATCTAAAATAATCAACCCACACAAGTAGTTTCTACTTCATATATCCAACAAAGTGAAACTTACCACCTCTCTGAGTTATTGGTTCTACTGTCTGACTGTTCTTCCCATTTAATCAGAATTTTAAAACTTCCCCAATTGGACTATCCTCTTCATTTATCTCCCCCAAATGAACCTAGCCTGTTGCCTAAAATGTTGATTTTTTTTTAACAAACTGGGAAAGGTTAAGTTTTTCAGGAACCATCATTTATTTACAAAAGCAGTAAAGACAAACAGGAAAATTCCAGTTTTGACAGAATGATGTAGATCAGAGGAGGTCAAAAAATATAACTAGGTAATTAAATGACAACTTGGTAAGGATACTAGCTAGCTCTATCTATCTAAAGATAGTAAAAAATGGAATTGTCCTGGATACACTGTAACAAAGATTTAGGCATGTTGGTAATAAGAGCTGGAATCTTAGGATGCAATTTAGTTAGGGTTTAGTTTTTAGTTAAATTTAGTTAAATTCTTCCTTAAATAATTGAAATTACAATAAACTGGAATTGGGAAAAGAAGTGAGCAGATCAGGATATTAAATTTCTGATCTAATAATTCTTTTTCTCAGGACTCTGAATTCATTGTTTGTTTTCCAGAATAGTGCCTTAATTCTTGTTTTTCTTACTTGCACATTACTTCCTTACTTTGCTTTGCACCTCTGATATTCACTGAATTCTCTGTTGCTTGAATTGTTTCTTGAATGTGGAATCAAGGGAGTTGAAGTCCACTCATCTTAAAGTTGCCAAGATTGAAAAACACTTCTCTAGACAAAGTTGTGATACAATTTGCATACAACTATAATAGGGGATGCATGCACTTAAAAGCATAATTGTCTGGGCCTATATTAGCAAGTCCTCTTTGAAAAATTGTCTTTAGAAGTTTTCAAGTAGAAATGGGCTAAACTAGATCATTGCAGTATTTGGATTCTAATTACTTTTGTTGTTAAAGAACAGAAGGGGTAAAGAAAAGGATTCTGAAGCAAACAGCTTATTCAATGGTACAGTGAATATTTGTATATGAACTAAGCTTTATTTTCCCAACTCATGTTCTAGAACCAGCAAGATTTAGAATCCTCTTTTGAGACATTTCTGTATGAATAATCTGTCTTTTAAGAATTTCAACAGCTGTTTGCAAACAGCTGTAAAAAGTATAGGTATCGGTAATGGAAGATTTTCCAAATTGCTCCATTGCTTATTCAAGTTGCCTGCATGGTCATACCTTGGACCATATAAATGAAGATATGATGATTTGAACACAATCAGAGAGTTCTGAAAACTGGAAAAATAATAAAATTAGAATTCAGAAAGTGTATATTGAGGCTGAAATCCTGGATATGCATTAAACATGAAACTTACTAAACACAGATTTTATTTCTTTTTTTAAGTTTTATTAATTTTTAAGAATTACAATCTTTAGAGCTTAATAAACAACATGTCTGGGTTCACATATTTATCATTAACTTCTTCAATATAAATATATTCAGTACTGCACAATCCAGTATTTTTTCCCAGATTTTCCTTTCTTCCCCATATTTATTCCATTTTCCCCTCATTACACAATTACAATTCTTGGTACTATTAATGTATACAAAGATAGATATAAACATCTTCATCATATTTTACTAATATTATACAAATAACAATAATATCAATTCATAAATCAATGTCCTGTTTTTCATGCTCTTGTTAAAGTTTGATTTCCCATCAATATTTAAAGTATCTTTGTCAGTTATGATTTTCTCAATATTAATTACATTTATATAGCTAAAAATTTTATTCATATCAATCCTCCTCTTGGTTTCATATTTCCCATATCAAAAAAGAAAAAAATGCTATTTTAATTCTAAATCATATCTTTCATTATATCTAATGGTCATCCATTCTTTTAAACATATTCAAACATATGATGCCCGCTCTAATAGATCAAATCTTCTATTTTTAAAAAATCTAACTCTCGCTTTCTTTCTGCCAAGTAGCTTTCTAGGCCAAGCCAATTAAATCACCCAGGAATTTTCTTTCTATTTTTATGAAAGTTGCTTGGCATGAGGAAGACAATTTAGGTAGAGTATTTGGGGGCGGATTCTTCCCATTTATGTTCCTTAAGCAACTCCCACCTTCCTTCTCCCTCAATTTCTCCCATCTTTTGTCTCCCAAATTGTAACATTTCCCCTAACAACTCCATGCTCCATTCCCCAAAATCTTCTTCTTGTCATCAGGTGTAACTTGCAGATTTAAATGTTCATTGTTATGGGTAAGTCTTGCAGTATTGTATTTATATACAGTAGTTTATATTTCCCTTCTTCAATCTCTTCCATCTCTAGGTCCATTTCCTCTGCTTCATCTTCCAATCTCCGATTTATTTGTTCATACTTTGTAGTCGTTGTCTGAGAACTTTCTAGTTGTAGATTTAATTTAGAGAATTGCTCATTTATATTATCTAAATTATTTTTAATCTCATTATGGTTTCTTTTTATGTCCTCTTTGTATGCAACAATTGTTTGATGAATTAGTTGTAGCATAGAGTATATTTCCTTCTGAAAGATGTTTTTTTAGGCCTCATTCCTGGAGATCCTCTAGTATCACCAGTCTCAGTAAGAGTAGAATAAAGTTTTCTCTAGCTTTCTGGTCTTTATATGTAGCCTTTATAATAGGTTACAGAATACAGGTCCAGTCCCAAAAGCAATATTTTATAGTGATCCTTTGTCTCAGGCATCCAAAAATTGTCAGTCAAGAAAGGATATAATCCACAATGTTCAAAGTGTTCAACCTCCCTGAAAACAACTCAAAAGTCTCTCCCAGCTAGACATAATTAAAGATCAATTTTTTCTTTCTCTCCCACTAGCTGTTGAGATTAAAAGTCCAAGCTCAGTAGGTGTTTATAGTCCAAAAAGATCAGGGTGATAAGTGTGCCAAAATATTTTCCTTTATTGCCAGCTGTTCTCCCTTAAGGAATCACCAAAGAGCCAGGAAACTAGTTATAGTGCTGTACTCAAATCCACCACTGGATGTTATTCAAAATCCATTTTCCACTCTTAAGACAAAGGATTGATTTCTTATATTTCACCTCAATGTTTTTTTTCCCAAAGAGAAAATCTTAACAATTATTTAAGTTCTCAAATTTCAAAACCATAGCTTTATGTTACTTCCACTTCAATACTGTATATTTCTGTCCCCCATAGAAATTAAAACACCACTTCTGTTCACATTCGGAGGTTTTTAGCTTCTTGGAAACCTTTCCCAGGAAATTCAGTTGTAAAATAGTAATATTCTCACCCATTTCCAAACATGCTGTTTACGATGTATTAATTGGTGCTTTTCTTTGGTTGTCAGCAGCTAACGGCTGGCCATAGGAATGTAGCCAAACTTTCCCCTGCTGGTTTGGAGGGTTTTTCTTGGATTGAACAGAAAGACTAGACACCCCTTCTTCATCACATCTTCAGGGTGACTTTAGACCCTTTTTAGGGCCCCCAGCAGGGCGAAATCGGGCACGGAAGGCAGAGCCCTGTCTTCCTGCATCTGTCTCACTGCGATGCAAAACCAGATTTTATTTCTGATAAGTACTGATAGGATTGTACCATGAAGGGGAGTAATGAATAAATGTAATTTTAGCTCAGAGAATGCTCTTCATTTATTCCTTCAACTTAGAACCCACAACGACTCAAAATATAAGCCTTTTGCAGCAACTGGGAAAAATGTCTCTTTTTGCATATAATGTCTGTAACTTTAAGCCATTAAATTTAGACCCTATTTATAAAGTCACAAAATAATCTTTAGAAGTGCATATGTGCCAAATTGTTTAGGATGGAGATATGCTTTGGCATTTCTTGCAGAAATCAGAACACGGGATCTATATTTTTGTGGGGTTTTTTTCCATCTTAAAATTGAAACAGGTACTTTATACCTGGGGAAAGGGAGTAGGGAGGCACATTTTAATCTTACCAAATAAAACTGGTCAATTAAAAATGACTACTCAACTTCCTGTGAGAAAGGATAGCTTTCTGTACTCCAACACTATTAAGGGTTTTTTTCCTTGACTTTAAAGACTATAACTCTTTGACTTATAGGGGAAGTGACTGAATAGATCTGATTGAACAGAATACTAAGATTTGGAATGAGTAAATGCATTTTCGTTTGGTGCGTATGTCAGAAAAAAAGAGAGTAAAGGAAAGAAGACATCATGATTTTCAGTAATTAAATCAGTGGTATTACATATCTTCAGCTAGTCTCCTTGGGATGAAGTTATTTATTTATTTATTACAAATGCTTTTATAGTGCATTATGTAATCATATTTAGTGATACAGCATATCATTTTTCTTTTCTTAAAAAAGATGTCTCACCATTATTCTTGCTGTTTTCAACAACCCAAAGTTGTAACTCTGATATCTTTTTCCATGAAATCTTTTACTAAAAATTAGTTCCCATTGATTTTTTTTTAATTCTCTTATTTTTCTTCAATCTTAACTTTCAGACATTAAAGCATTAAACCCATACATTTTGGGACATGGAAGCAGAATCATATATACAACATTCATATTCTGGTCTGTGTAAACCTTACTAAGTGTCTATCAATCAATGGTAAGACCATCTTCATGTAATCTTACATTTGCTTTATCAAAGTTGGCACTTGATGTCCTCTGCTTAGCAACTGCTCTATTAGAACCTCAGATTGCAACTGAAAATCTATTTCTAAGAAATAACTGTTTTACTCGTAAGAAATTCCCTAATGGTAAAATTGCCCCTAGCTTGCCTAGGAGGAAAATAACCATATCTGACCATACAACCATAATTAATTCCAATTAGCTAGTTTTCTCTACAACCAGTTTTTAAATTATTTAATTAATAATTAAAGTTCAAACAATTAAGCTGATTCTTATGGTACTATGTAGGGCTGTTATCAGAAGTATTATTTAGTTCCCATTGTGTCTGCCCTTTTCTGTGCCAAACAGAGTTGGCAAACTCCAAGCCAGCTACCTTCTTTGTTGTACCAACCACTCTCTGTAACAGCATCTCCACAAAAATTTAAACTGCCCCTATCCTGTCTTCCTTTAAATGAGTCTTGAACCCCTGGCCTTTTCCCCAGCTCTTTGGGTAGCACAGTTGTCAGGCCTCTAGACTGAACATTATTTCATTATATAGCAATAGCAATAGCACTTAGACGTATACACCACTTCACAGTGCTTTACAGCCCTTTCTAAGCGGTTTACAGAGTCAGCATATTACCCTCAACAATCTGAGTCCTCATTTTACTGACCTGGGAAGGATGCAAGGCTGAGTCAACCTTGAGCTGATCAGGATAGAACTCCTGGCAGTGAGCAGAATTAGCCTACAATATTGCATTCTAACCATTGTGCCACCACGGCTTATGTGGAAAAGAAGGTTTATATTGTTCCCTCTGGGCAAGTATTGTTTTTCTGGATACTGTGATGTTTATCTCTTTCTTAATTTGTTAGCCATCCAGAGTGTGTTCTAGAGTCAGGTGGTCTCAGAAGGGAACTTTATAAATAAATATCAAATTGTATATTAGCATCTGCCTATTCAACCATATGTTTAATCATTTTATGGTTTCATGATCATACTCTCATATTCTTATCACTATATTTTTGCCATCTATTAAATATACAGGATACAGAATAAGATAGTGGGACGGAATCTTGGAAGTCTTCTTGTCTACTCCTTCTTGAGCAGGAGACTCTATACCAGGGGTGTCAAACTGCTGGCCCACGGGCCGGTTTATCATACCGGAGCCATGCCCATCCCATTCCCGGCAATGGCGAAAAAGCTCCGATATGTCACGTGACGCCACATGACATTGCGAGTTTGACATGCCTGCTCTATACCATTCCAGACAATTGGCTGTCTAACTTCTTGAAAACCTCCAGTGATAGAGCACCCACAATCTCTAGAAGTAAGATGTTCCATTAATCCATTGATTACATATTCTCTGATGGTGGAAAATGTATGCTCCCTAACTGTTTCTGTAGTCATACCTGCAGATTTGATTTTTTTTAATAATATTCATTGTCAAAACAAATATGATTCTTGAACAATACTATTTCTTCTAAGCATGACAAAACTATTTTCTGGCGTATGCAAAATATCATTTTCTAGTATACAACTGACATATACTACTAGGCTGCCTCTGTTGCTAGTACAGAGATATTCAGTTTTGTGAATGAAATCTGCAGGATCTTTAATAGTCAAAGAAACAGAAAAAGAGATTTCAGGAAAGAATCAACATATTTTAAAAAAAGCTACAGGACAACTAGATTAGGGGTAACCATTTTCAACAATTTAGCAATAGAAAAAAGATACTCTCATTGGGTTTTCAGTGAAAATTGTGTTCTATTGATATAATATGTTCTATAAAGCACCTTTTCAAGATTTCTGCAATCTATTTTTTGATTGTTGCATTGGATTTTTTTGGACTTATCCTATCAGATGTATTCAGCAAAGACCTCATTCCTATCATCATATTGATGGAGAATAAGTACAATATTTTCCAATCTTATTAGCATAATGGTTTCTTGTGCTAAATTTTGATGCTAATTTTTTGTTAAGATCTTATCCTGAATTGATCATCTTAGTTTATCATTGAGTTTTTAAGGATGCAGTAGTCAGTAAAAAGATGACTGGATCCATAAATACTGGAGACCAGGGGAAAAAAGATATGTGACCCAAAAGATATATTAAAATCTCTGTATATGGAAACTGGATTTTTACAATAATTCCACATTTTAATTTTGTAATGTAAAAAATTCTATAGAAATTTGAAGTTAAATATGTCACATAATTGGGTTTAAAAGAACTTTTGTAAAGGATATTCAACTCCTGAAAAACCAAAACTGTACTAGAAAAATTGTCTACTAAAATATCTTCCCAGATATCACATGCTGTTATGTTTAAATATTGTAGAGATAAAATAAATAGTATTATAAATTATCATTCATTTTGAAATGTTTCTCCTTTACTGTAAATTCAGACAATACAGTATATTGCGTTGTTCTTATCACATTTTAGAGATGGATGTTTTTACATGGATAATATTTTAGAAGCTGTTTATATTATGTTGTTTGGTAGTGCCTGTGATAAATGAATTCTCCAAAATAAACTATTTCTCAGTGAGACTGGAGAGACTCTGTTCCTTTTATTTATTTTATAGAGCTAAAAATTCAGCTCATGAGAGTAGAAGAGTTTAATCCAAGTTTCATTGTATTTTAGACAGCTGGAGACTTTTCCAGTGCATTTTTCCTAGGCTGCATCAACAGAGGGACAGTATCAATAACAGACAAAGTGTTAGTATTGCTTTATACTGACCTGGTTAGACCGCATTTGGAATACTGTGTCTAGTTTTGGTCACCACGTTCCAAAAAAGATGTTAAGACTTTACAAAGAGTGCAGAACAACAACAAAGATATGTAGGAGCCTGGAGGCTAAAGCATATGATGAATAGTTTCAAGAACTAGGTGCAATATGTCCAGTCTGATGAAAAGAAGGACTAGGGGTTACATGACAGTAGTCTTCAAATATTTGAGGGGCAGAGAAGAAAGAGTCAACTTATTCTCCAAAGCACCTGAAGGCAGGATAAGGAGTAATGGATGGAAACTTATCAAAGAGAGATCCATTCTAGAATTAAGGAGAAATTTCCTGTCAGTGAGAACAATTAATCTGTGAATTGCTTCCATAAGTTGTGGAGATTTTAAGAAGAGATTGGACAACATTTATCCAGAATGGTATAAGGTCCTGTCCTGCATGAGCAGGGTTAGGGTCAGGATTAGAGTTAGGTCCCTTCCAATTCTTTCCTTCCTTCCTTCCTTCCTTCCTTCCTTCCTTCCTTCCTTCCTTCCTTCCTTCCTTCCTTCCTTCCTTCCTTTCTTCCTCCCTCACTTTAAAGACTTTCTAAATTATAATTTTTTGAATTTAGAAAAAAAATATTTCTGGAAAGAGGCAGTCCTGAAAAAAAGTATGTAAGGAGAGATTTTATTTCAGTACAGAAATCAAACTGAATCTTTCATCTAGAAAGACTTTCTTTGGTTCAGTTTACAGAACGCTAAATCATATTACCTTTATTTAATTTTGCTTTGCAGTTAAATGGTTTGCAAAAGACAGTTTAGAAATCATGAAATAAAAGTCCACTTAAAAGTTTAATGCTATAGTTTTTAGATTGTTCCAATTAGGAACTTTGGCATAGCTTATAAGAAGCAAATGCAAAAGCAGGGTTAAAAAAAGATTTAATCATATCCAGCCCAGTGAGCCTGTATCTCAGGAGCCAGTGTAATCTCTCATTTTGCTCCCAAATGCCCTCTGAAGAGAATTATTGTGTTTCTCTATAGCAGCCAGACTTGGCACAGGCAAGGCTGCTAAAGCTTTTTCCACAGATGTAAAAGGCCTTTGGTACTAGTCTGTGGTTATATTTCTATCAGCCTTTACTTAGAAGTAATGAACTCACCATAAACACTTTTTATTAAACATGAAAAACCAAAATGGCACTGTGGAGTCAGCATTTGTGTGAAGAACATAAAAAGATTGTTCTGGAAAGCTGGGATTCTCTGTAGCATTTGATGTTAAAAAATATTATTTTAATTTATTTGTTTTTTAAAAAAAAAAAAAATCAAAAGACCAGAAATGGCTTGAATTCCCCAAGTTGAATTTAAAAAACAAAACAAAAAAACCCTAATTGTTTAAGAACTTATATGAAGAGTTTTATACTTCATGTCAAATATGCAAGGCCTTTTGCTTCCTCACTCAATTACTATTCACATCAATACCACAAAGCAATCATGTTGTCGATACTTGCTCTACAGTATGAATGAGTTAACTACAGTATTAATAAAATTAACAAAAACCATAATAAGGTCTAACAACAACAACAACAACAACAACACCTCGGTTCTAATTTACATGAAAGCCACTGAAGTAAAGACAAGGATAGAGACAGCCCGAACAGCATTCTTCAAAATGAAAAAGGTCTTCTCCAGTCATGACATAAGCCTAAGATTGAAAATCAGGCTTGTCAGATGTTATATATTTTTTCTATCCTGTTCTATGGAGTAGAGAGTTGGTCTCTGACAGAAGGCCATCCGAAGAGACTAGAAGCATCTGAAATGTGGATTTACAGATGGCTGTTACATATAAACTGGGTTGACAAGATTAGAAATAAGGAGGTGATAAACCGCCTGGGAAAACCAAGGGAAATCATCAAAACAATTAAAAAATGAAAGTTAGAATATTTCAGACATGTGATGCGACAGAAAAATACAGCATACTCCATTTAATCCTCAAGGGAAAGATTGAAGGCAAATGAGGTACAGGCAGAAGAAGAACATCATGGCTTCAAAATCTAAGGGACTGGTTTGGACAAAACTCAGCAGCATTTTCTCATGCGGCTGCTGATAAAAACAGGATCGCCAACATGATCGCAAATGTCCCATAACAGATATGGCACAAGAAGAAGAAGAATAACAACAATAATAATAAAGTTTGAAGATACCTTGGAGGTCATCTAATCCAACCCCCAGCTCAGGCAGGAAACCCTATACCATTTCAGACATGTGCATGTGCAAACGGGGCCGTGGGCACCAGCACAAGTGGGGAAAATGTGTGCCCACGTGTGCACACACTGGCCAGCCACTTCCATGGCCCACTGGCCAAGAGCCCACAGACAAGGACTGCGGCTCTTAGGTTGGGGACCCCTGCTTTAAATGATATTACATTGTTGACTGATATTTTGGAAATATAATTTGAGAATCTTGAATTGGTAATGATTTCTTTGTTGGATATCAAAAAATCACCTGATCAATAAGAATAAAACATATATGCCACACCATTCCCAATGTCTCTGGGTGGTTTACAAATTGTTTAAAACATTAAAAACAAGAAAAAACAATAAGACAAAAAGAAAGGTAAAGGTGGCAGGATGACAAAACCAGGTGGGAATAATGGAAAACAACCCACACAACTTTGTCATAAGCTTACCTTATCTCTGTTTCAAATCCTACACCAATTTAATTATCCTAATGCATCTAATGAAGTGATCACACTTCATATGCTTTTTAATAAAAATTTGTTAGCTTGAAAGTGGAAGCAGGATTGTATTATTAGACTCCTACTGATTTGGCTATATTAATTTTTGTTACTTTAAACAGAATAAGTTTTAACTCGATAGAATACTGATGAGTCTTGGAGCATTCCGAGCCCCAAGAGGCTTTATATATGATAACTGAATCCTTGAATCACAACTGGAAACCAACCAGTAACCAGATATAATCCAGGCATAGAACTTCACAACAAAAATAACAAGGTCCACCCTTAAGAAATTATGCCATCACATTTGCATCAGCTGCGGTTTCTGAGTCATAATTTGGGTTTCCCCACTAAAAGGTTGATTTGATCTAGAATTCATATTATTGTTATTATTTAGAGAAATAAGATATAGATGTGTTAATGTGAAACTCACTTACGTACCAAAGACTCAAAATGTATTGGATTATAAAGAACTCTGAATTTACTGAGCTTGGAATGTAGGGTAGCTAAAAGTTATTTTTATGTGGTTCAAAAGCTACTACTATAGTCCTGGATGTAAAAAAAAATGTGTTGATTTTTAGCTTATAAATTGGCTATCAACCTAATGAAAATACTGATCAAATCATACTATAACATGTTAGCGTTGTTTAATTCATTTAAAAATTGAGTGACTTTTCTATATTGATCGTTACATGGCTTTTTTTGTTTTGTTTTGCCAGTTTTCAGTGTTGTACTTTTTGGTTTGTTTGGATGTATTGTCTTATAATTATTATACATACACATGCTGTATACATATATACATATATTATACATACATATATACATAGTTATTCCTTGCAATATACATATGTATTACATACACACATTGTAGGCTATTTCACTGAAGCAGTTCTGTGGTATTTTGATTTTGACAAATATTAAGGAAACTGATACAGTTTTCATGAACTTCAGAGTAACAATCTTCATTCCTATTGTAAATGTATTATGTTCATTTATCAAATGTATATAGTAAATCAGTAGAAGTTTGGTTTAAATTTACTGATAATAAAGATACTAGTTATACTGATTGTAAATATCAGTTATAAATATACTGATATTAATTATTTTCTTATTTATTAAACTATTACAAGATTCTACTTCACATATATTGATACCTCAAAAACTATTTGATAAAAGTTAGTTGCTTTCACTTTACTATGGGAGATGCAATCCTGGAGTTAGAATATTAACTAACTTCTTCTGTAGAATTCATGCTCCCAGCTTTTCAGTGGAGAGTTAAAATAATATTCTCTCTTTGAGAAAAACTGTTATTAGTCTGTCAATAATTAATTGTAGTTGGCTTGTGTTTTTGTTTCTCTTATTTAAAATGTGAGATATTTATTTATTTATTTGCACACTGCTTTGTGGCTAAAATGTTGCTGGCATAGCTTCTTTCCGATTTAGAAGCTATAATTCTCAGTTACTAGAAGTTCAGAGAAATCAGAAGCTGCTAAAAAGGAAGAAATATTTATCTATATATGTTTGCAACCACTATTTTCTCAGCCAAGCCCTGCTGTGCTGCCATATCATAGTGAGAAGGGAGACAGGGTTCCTGGGAGGGATGAGTGAAGAAGGTCAGGCCTGGAGGCCCAGAGTATATAATCACTGCAGGGTCTTCCAAGGCATGGAGATCACCCCAGCTGCCCAACTAAAGCAGGCAGGCACTTATATTGGGCAGCAGAACAATCAATTGGATTGAGATGGATTGACAAGATAAAGTGATTGATGATATAGTGCTAAGTGACTATCAATAAGTTTGTAAGTAAGTGCTGAAAATCTTTTGGAATACTAATGGCGTTTCCGACATGTCAGGTTGCTTAGCTGCTAGTGTTGCAATGCAGGAAAAAAAAGTCTGAAGTTATAGAAAGTGAATAACCATGGGAAACTGGAACATAAGAAGCATGAACATGAAAAAGCTCAACACAATGAATGATTAAATAAATTGATTCACATTGACATGTTAGGCATCAATGAACAGAGGTGGATTGGAATTGGATATTTTCAGATACAAAACCACACTGTTTATTATCTAGGATTTGAACAACAAAGAAGGAATGGCACTGCTTTCATAGTTAGAAAATGTATACCAAGATCAGTACTTGGCTACAAACATCTGGGTTTATGCTCCAACTACTGATGAATAAGAGGAGGACACTGATGAGTTTTATGATCAAATACAAACTGAAATTGATACACAACATGCAAGAAGCTGTGCTACTTGTGGTTGGAGTTATAAATATTATGGAGGAAATATTGGAGTTGCAAAATGTTGGAGCTGCAAATATTATAAAGGAAAATGTACATAAAATGTTTGGCTTGGGAAATGAAGCATCTAATACAGGGATCTTCAAACTTGGCCCTTTTATGACTTGTGAACTTCAACTCCTGGAATTTCTTTGCCAGGCACGCTGACTGAGGAATTCTGGGAGTTGAAGGCCACAAGTCATAAAAAGGCCAAGTTTGACAACCCCTGATCTAATAACTTACCAATTTCTTCCAATCCATACAATTACAATAGTCTTCCAACAACCAAAACAATACTTTATACAGTATATGGACATCACCAGATGGGAACAAACAGAAATAAAATTGACTATGTTATTGTTAGAAGGAATGGAAGAGCTCACATACTGAATGTTGAATAGAACATGAACTGTAATGTAATGTTATGAATTTTGAGAAAATTATGACTGATACAATAAGAGTGGTTTCAATATTGAGGGAAAATAAAGCTTAAATAAGAATCTTGAAAACAGGACATATAATGAGTTAATAAGATGACTTCTATAAATACAATTGAAACATAAGCTGATTAGAAAAGATGATATATGTTGATGTTATTGTTATATGTATAAATACTAGAAAAATGTTTATACCCAACTCTATATGTATTGGAAGTATTAAGAATTATGGTTCTTTAATATAGACAAAAGGAGAATATTGCTGGAAGAAGAGAGGATCAAGGAAATATATTATCAACTAACATATTGATCAACTATAGAAATTAATTATTATTGATTGTTTTTAAATATATGAATCCAGACAACAAATTGTTCACTAAGCACTAAAGATTGTTATTGTAAAAAATTAATAAAATTATATTTAAAAAAAAAGAACATGAACTGCTCATGTGCAAGTTTTAATTAAGGTAACAACCAGAAGAAAACCAATCAGTTTTCACGATATGTTCTTTAACAGATACCCACCATTTTCAAGGAGAACATCTTAAATAGTTTTAAAATCCTGAACTTGATTGATTGGGAATCAAAGGAGCTGATTAAAAATCTCTTATAAGGGAATATAAAAAGAGACAGCCAAAGATCAAGAAACAAAAGAAAGCAAATTGGATGTTGGAACAAATCATAGAAATTGCCACGAAGATAAGACAAGCAAAATACAAGAAAGAAAGAAAAATCAGGAAGGAATTTAATGAAGCATTTTAGAGAGCTGTCAAAAAGAAAAAAAGAAAGAAAAGAAACACAAGAACAGTTATTACAACTGCATCTGTAAAGATACCAAAGATGGAAATAGACATGGAAAAACAAGAAAAGTCTTCCAAAGGATCCCAGAACTCAGAAAGTTGTTTGGCTTAGTATGTTAAAGGTTCCCAGTCAACAGATTCTAACTAACTTAAAGAAAACCAAAGTAAAATGGAATGTATATTCTGAAACTTTATATGGTAGACAGTCCAATATCTGAGATACTTTAGATTTCTTACTTACAAAAGCCTATGTTACTAGAAGATGAACTTAGATCAGTATTCCAGCCATGACCAAATCAGAAGGGTACAGGAAGTGAAGGAATACAAAAATATGATAAGCAAGAGAAAAAGAATCAATAAACATGTTAATAGTATGTCACCAACAAGTACAGCACAGTGGGCACCAGATTGGAAGACACCAATGTATGCAACAATATTAAAGAAAGGAGACTTAACAGACTGTGCAAATTAGCATACAGTATCCTAACTTCCACATGCTAGCAGAATAATGCCTAAGATCATCTAACAGAGATTAGAATGGAAAAGGAAATTCTAGATGTCCAAGCTGGCTTTAGTAAAGGTCAAGAAGTCCATTACTGCTGATGTATGTACATTGAGAAAGCCAAAGAATTCCGAAATGAAGTAATATGTGCTTTATTGATTATAGACAGGTCTTCAGTTGTTTTGACTATTTCAAGCTATAGAAAGTACTCATGCAAAACATATGCATGAAAATGGTGAAAAAGTCTGTTTCCAGTTGGCAAATTGAAATTGGAGATTCTTCGTATTTCTTTGTTTTCAGTGGTTTGTATATTTTTGACAGATAAACAACTTTTCTTCCATTATTCCTGCAGATACTGGCCATGGTTTTTCAGCCAACAGCTTTGGGTCCTATAGCCCAGGGGTTCCCAACCCATGGGTCGTGGCCCAATACCAGGCTGTGGCCTCTTGGCCACCAGGCCATGGGAATGGCTGGCAAATGCATGCACGTATGCACGCATCCCCACTCATGCTAGCACCATTGCATGGATGCATACAGCCCTATTTGCACATGCATGAGAGTACTAGCATCACTGCTGGTGTCATGCGGGTGGTAGCAGCCTGTTTGCGCATGCACATGTGCATGGGTGCTAGCAGCCTGTTTGCACATGCATGTGGGTGCCAGCATGACACCAACAGTGCTGCAGGTGTGTACCACCCTCTTGTGCATGCACATGCATGCACTAGCACCACCTTGCATGCACCTGTTTGCACATGCACCTGCAGGGCTGTGCACACACTCATTTTCCTGCTTCCCCTTTTCCCTCCAGGCCACCAAGTGGAAAGGTTGAGGAGGTCTGCTATAGGCTATTTACCAGTGGATTTCCAGGAACTCCAAGACATAGTATGGCCCTTGTTGTAGTACCAATAGTAATAGGCATCTTGGGTGTAATCCCAAAACAACTGGAGCACAACTTGAACACCATTGGCATTGACAAATTTGCCATTAGTCAATTGCAAAAGGCGGCCTTACTAGGAACTGCTTCCATCCTGCGACGATATCTGTAATAACATCAAACCTCCACATCTGCCTATCCCAGGTCCTACTAAGGACTCGATAGGTAGACAAAATGCCAAATTCAATCTGAACATCTGTCTGACTGTGCGATGATCCATAATAATAGTAATAATAGTAATAATAATGTATATTATTATTGGGTGCAATCCCCAAAAAACTAGAGCACCACTTGAACACCATTGGCATTGACAAATTCGCCATTAGTCAATTGCAAAAGGCAGCCTTACTAGGAACTGCTTCGATCCTGTGATGATATCTGTAATACCATCAAACATCCACATCTGCCTATCCCAAGTCCTTGGGAAGGACTCGATAGGTAGACTAAAATGCCAAATCCAGTCTGAACATCTGGCTGACTATGCGATGATCAATATTAATAATAATAATAATAATAATAATAATAATAATAATAATAGTAATAATAGTAATAATAGTAATTGTCATAGAGAGATTTATTATCACCCAGATGTTGGAATTCTCAATATCCTTTCTCAGAGCCTGTACTATCTGGGCTGCTGGAAATTTTTAATTTAGGAACATATGGATGATAACAGATTCCCCATCCTTGCATTCTTTTTTCCTACAACTTTTATTTATTTATATATTTTTGTAACAATATCTTCAGTTTGTGCTGTTTGCTTGAAAAGCTGAAGATTTCTCTCTGTCTCTCTATCTTTCTATATCATCATCATCATCATCACCACCACTATCATCATTATCATCAACATCATCATCCTAACCATAGTCTACCCACTGCAGGATGAAAGCCTCTTCCACATGTTTCCAACCAATACGGTCCTGAGCTTTCTTTTGCCAATTGGACCCACCATACTTGCTGATGTTTTCAATCCACCTTGTTTTAGATCTCTTTTGTGAATGTTTTTTATCAGGTGAGATCCCTTCTGTGACTGCCTTGGTCCACCTGCCATCAGTTCTTCTTGCTATGTGACCAGCCCATTTCCATTTAAATGCTTTTACTCTCTTGTTGATATCGTATACTTTTGTTTGTTCTCTAATCCATCTGTGGGTCTTTCTGTCTTGTCTTGTAATGCCGGGCATGTATCTTTCCAACATTCTTTGTGCCACTCGTAGCTTTTGTATCGATTGTGATACATATACACATACACATACACATACACATACACATACACATACACATACACATACACATACACATACACATACACATACACATACACATACACATACATGTGTGTGTTTGTGTGTGTGTGCACGCACAATACAACAGAATTAGGGAAATTGTGAGGTCATGACATTAGGCAGTACTATCCTATAGTTGTCAACATATCCTGTAAACTGTCAGAATACTGATTTTTTTTCTGTGCACTTGACCCTGGAGAGGAAATTGCTTATCTGACAAGAGCATCGTGAATACACTTCTAGAGTGCTAAGTCACAATGAAGCAAATTGAACACAATCTGCCTGATGTGTTGCGAGAGAAAAGTTACAGTCATGGCTAAAAACTAGATTGAAAATTTCAACACTGCATAGCAGATCAAGGGATTTACATAGTTTTTCCTTGTGTAGATAATGGAATATATAAATGTAATCCATTAACTGAATTGCAGGGTTTTAATCTCCCATAGCAATCCATTTATAGGCTAATTGATCTTTGCTGCAAAACAAAAACACATTGGCTTGTGGGATAAAAAGAACGGGTTGATTTGTTTAAGGCAGTCGATGAAATGCAGCCCTCTAGTGCTGATTCTAGAGATGGATTTCCTGAAATAGAACCCAGTTGCTAGAATGTGCAATGAAAATCCTTGCAGTACAAGTTTTCTTATGATCTAAATGAGGGAACAGAAGATCCTATGGCTCATGACTCAAATGAGCCCAATGTCGTTGTCTAGCAGTACTTCAAGGTCGTGTCTCTAAATCTGGTGGCATTTTTTTTACCATACACCTTTATTGCCAATTTTAATAAAATTAAATCCTAAAACAAAGTGGCTTCATACCTTCGAGAGCCAGTTTGGTCTAGTGATGAAGGGACCATGTTAGAAAGCAGGAAACTGAGTTCACATCTTAACATAGCTGGGATAGTAGCTCCGGTTCTAACAAGGCCATAATTGTTTTTAGGGGATTGAGTTTTAAGATTAAGCATTGGTTTTAAATGATTGGACTAAATTATTTTTAGGTAATTGGGTTTTTAAATGATTGGGCCAAATTATTTAATTTATTTTTAATAATTTTACCTTTTGTATGTTAATGTTTTTAATTGGGCTGTACACCGCCCCGAGTCCTTCGGGAGGGGGGCGGTATAAAAATCGTAAAATAAAATAAAAAAATAAAAAATAAAAATAGCTATGAAAACCAGCTGAGTGACTTTGGATCAGTGACTTTCTTTCAGTCCAACTCACCTCACGGGCTTTTGTTATGGGGAAAAATAGGAGGAGGGAGGGTTACTGAATATGTTCGCTGCCTTGAGTTATTTGTAAAAATAATAAAGGTGAGATATAAATTAAAACAACTCTTTTTTGTTCATTTTGTTCAATTCTTCTTAACTTTACAGAAGACTTGAAAATTTTGGACCTCAGACTCTTCTGTACAGCCATCATACATCCCATATTGATTTCAGCTGAATAGTTATAAACTAGTTTTCATGGGTTTGTGGGTCACAAAACAGCCTGCCAGCATTCTGCAGAACTCCAGAATGCCAGGAGGTGAAAAGTATGAGTTTCTTGGGGGAAATTTCAGGATGGTTAAATTTAGAAACAGAAAAAAGAAGACTGCAAACAGGTAAAGTTTCCATAATTAACCACAAAATTTAATGCCCATTAACTTGGATGATTTTAAAAGGAAATCGGAAAAATTCTTGGTCCAGTAAGAGCAAACTGATCTTGAACTCTCAAAGTTGACTAGAAGAAAGCTGACTCTTGTTTCAATTATATATTTGTTTTAAGAATTCTCTAGATTAAAATGTTAATTAATTAACATATTAAATTTAATTAATATAATTAAAATATGTTTGTTTTCTTAATTCAAATACTATATGTTAATTACATTTCTACCGAACTAGATTACTGTTCATAACCTTTAGTGATGAAGCCTTTATCTTGCAGTGCACTGTATAATAAATACATAAGTAAATAAATAAATAATAACTCCCCAATCAGGGACTATTTGATGTGGTTGTGGGGCTCGTGTACTCTGAAGAACATGGTAGCATGCCAGAGGTTCAATACGCAAAGAAAGAAATAATGATCTTTAGTTAGAACAGCTTATAACCTTTATCCTGATACCTTTAACACGATCAAACAATAACATCTGCTTATCTCAGATTCTTGGGAAGAACTCAATAAGTGGATAAAAATGCCAAATACATCTAAACATCTGGATGATTGTGACACAGACCATAAACAGTACTTACTAAGATGATTACTGATACAATGGTGGCCAAGATTGGTTTTTCTTTAATTGTGAGGTAGTTCTTATGCTTTGCATGAGAAGCATGAGACCTCAAGAACACAATCAGAAAGAGATTAATCAAGGTTATAGATTTTAACTACTGATAGAAAGATAGGCAAATGACAAAATCGATTGAAGTTTCTACTTAAACAATTCAAGAACACCTCTTGGAGGTACTTTAAATATTTGGGTATTCAGTGCTTTTTTGGAAAAAAAAAAGTGCCAGAACTCACACTTGTCATACAACACACCTTGCCTACCCTACAAGGTCCCATCCAAAAAAGGTGTCAGAACTCCGTTCTGGGCATTCTGTGACAAAAAAAGCCCTGTGGGTATTTAAAGAATACTGAAATAGTTATATTCATAGAAGCTATAGCTGGCTTTTAACAAGCCCTATGTTATAATAGTTGGTGCAATTACAGGTTGTAACTATTTTTTCCCAATAAAGATAATGGACTTTTCCATTTTTGAATTGGCCTGCAGTGTTTAATTTAATTTTGCATGTTCACTGAAATGTATCTGCCTTCATTTAAGTAGCATAGATGCCATAAAATGTTCTCTCCAATACATATAAAAGATGATTAGAGAGCAGGAGACTAAAACATATGCTGAACGGTTGCAAGAGCTGGATATGTCTACTCTAAATCAGCCAATTTTACTGTACACATGTTATACTTTGATAGTAAAGGGTTTATTATTATTATTATTAATGAAGAGAAGGACTAGGGGTGATATGATAGCAGTCTTCCAATATTTGAGGGGCTACTACAAAGAAAAATAGGTCAACCTATTCTCCAAAGAACCTGAGGCAATACAGGAAGTAGTGGATGGAAACTTATCAAAGAGCACTAAGGATGCATGATTGGACTGGATATGAAGAAAGAGGAAGCACATCAATTGGTGAGAAGACAAGGGAAAGATCCTGTAGTAGCTGGTTACATGACAGAAAAATAACTCCCCATCATAACAACACATGAGAGTCTGGTTATATAAAAATAGGTTAATTTTTGAAAAATGCCATTGGCATATTTAATATTCATAAAGTATAATCCATAGTGAGTTTACACGGGTGATTAATTTTCTGATTGAAAAAAGTGAAACATCTCTTCTTAGCATACCAAAGGTTTAAATCAAAATTTACTCTGATTCTTACAAATAATTTCTAAGAGATGTTCTGCTCTATTTTTCTGGTAAATGATTAATGAAAAGGTATGAACCTATCTACTTGCAATCCATTTAACGCATTCCATATTTATATTATCGAAGTTCCTTCCTTGTTTTCTAAAAGGACACAATTCCAGGGAAATATCCTTCTACCATTTAAAGATAACATTTTGTAGTAATCAATTAAAAATTGGAATATCTTAAACAGTTTCACTTCAGCTGCCAAAAACGAAATTTGAAATAAAATGAGTACTTGGCTTAAGCAATCTTGTGGCCTGCTATGCTGCCTTAACAATGTTTTCAAGACAATTTTCTCAGACAGTGGGATATTACGAAGCAGCACTGAGTTTTCATACTGGCACCAACATTTTTATAAGGTTTTTTTTAGGTGGGTGGAATCCTGGAAACTCTCCTTGTGGCAGGATATAGTAAATGCTCTGATTGGAACCCTGCTATAAATTGGGTTCTCGGTTAAGGGTTTCACCTCGGTAGGGAAAGAGGATCGAGGCTTTGGGCGACCTTAAGGGAATCATAATTACTCCCACTTACTGGAATTCTAAGAATAATCTATATATGTCTATTCAGAGATTAGTGGAATTTTCAGGTAATCCTCATTTAATTATTACAATTGGGACTTGTAATTCTTTGCTAATGGAATTACATAAAGAGTTATTATTCAAACCACTCAATTATCAAAGGCTTCATACCTCTGATGCCATATTCAAAATTATGTTCTAAGTTGGGCCACAAATCTTAATTGGTTGAGCTTTCTTGTGTAGTTTGGCGTCTCACTTCCCTCACAATCACTGTCTGTTGCAAACTTACTTTCCTAAGCAAGAAACTGAAGTTTCCTCAGGGACATAATGAAAGCAGTCTGAACAGAAACAGATATTTTAATATTTAAGATCTAGCATTCCCTTTTAACCCTTCTTGTATAATTCTTAGAGAGTCACATTAATGTCTCAATGTTATACAGTCCAGCCGGATTAATCTAACAATAACATGAACGTTATTGAGGCTTTATAGGACATTAGAATATGAACTCTGAAAACCAGTTCTATTAGTCTTTAATGATGTCAAAATTTATTTTCCGACTGCATTGCAAAAATAAACCTGCCAAGGAGATTCCTTTATGTGACAGAAATTATGATACAGCAGCATTAAAGACATCATTTTAGAGGGCCATTACCCGCAAATAATCTGAATCTCTGAACTGAACCATATTTGGTCTAAGTGAAGTAACATAATAGCATGATTTGTGACAGATTCGTGTTATAACAAGAGAAAGCTAAAGCTACAGCACTTGTACAAATTGTTCTTGTCTTTATTGTTAGTAATACATGTTGTAACATCGCCTGTTATAATAAAACTACAGTATGTATCATATTTTAGTTGGAGCCTAAATCAATTACTTGGCTTCACTGAACAATGCCAGTTAAAGATACAATGGTTCAGAGGTATAAAGCATGTACCTAGCATTAATGATTTTGTGTAAATCTGATGGCTTCAACCATCCCTTAGCTGCAAACGAAGTGAGCAGTCATTGTGTTCTCAGATGCTTAGGATCATACCATCCACTACTGAAATTCACATATTTCAGATCTTTCAGCAAGATAGTATAAAAATTACTATCACAATATATATATATGACTTCACTGGCTTCCATCTTTAGAGTGAAATCCATCAAAAGCATTTACACACATCTCTAGGACAGTAGAGTTCTCAGCAACATAAATATTGAATATAATATAAATTATTGAAATGATTTTAGAAAAATAAATACAAAATTATTCTGAACAGCTGTTCAGTTTTTAATATGTAAAAATTCATTTGCAACCCTGTATTTTAGCAATATATATATATATATAGGTCTTTGGTTCTCTGGGTTTTCTCCCACGTAGAATTTGAAGTGTCTTGGCGACAATTTGACGAAGTCCCATTCATCATCTTCAGGCTGGTGCTTTCGGCTTCGTGCTTCTAGGAGCAATATGTGATTGTAGCTGTCTACTCCAAGACTCCACATACAAACCCCTAAACACAGATCCCACCACCTACCTGGAAAAAACCACTAGATCCAAAATAAAAGCCTCCCCCATTAGTGAAGAGATCCAGCAAAGAATCATTCCCAGAGAGAAATCATCCAGATGCCCTAAGCTCTATGGTCTCCCCAAGATACACAAAGAAGGAACCCCACTTAGACCCATAGTCAGCTCCATAGGCTCACCTCTACAAAACCTAGCCAAATTTCTCGCCAAACAACTACAGCCCTATGCAGAATCCAACACCTCATATGTAAAAAAATCATTCCAGTTCATAGAGATCATAAAGAAACAAAACTTATAGCCCAGTGACCTACTTGTTAGCTTCAATGTCATATCCCTCTTCACCCAAGTGCCAATCAAAGAAGCCTTAACAGCTATCCAAAACAAATATAACCCCCCCAAACACATCCTAGATCTGACCAACCACTGTCTATCCAACACATACTTCATCTATAATGGAACACTTTGAAACCCAAGCCCTAGAAAAATCTGATCACAAACCCAAACTCTGGCTCAGATACGTAGATGACACCTTCGTAATCTGGCCACATGGGAAAGAAAAACTGGACAACTTCCTCACACACCTCAACAGCCTACACCCTAAAATACAGTTCACCATGGAAACAGAAGCTAATAACCAACTTCCCTTCCTGGATGTCTTAGTCTACAAGAAATCCAATGGCTCCCTAGGACACACCATCTACCAGAAGAAAACACACACAAACCGCTATCTGCATGCACTCTCACACCACCACCCAGCACAGATCAACTCCGTAGCCAAGACACTCATCGCCGGAACCAAATGCCTAGCTGACGAACAACACCTAAAAACCGAACTACACACTCTCACTAATGTACTAACATCCAACGGATTCCAAAGAAATAAGATTTCCAACTTAATCCAAAAAGAAACTCCCACTAAAATCCAAGACAGAGAACAAGAAAACGGCAAAGCCCTCCTCCCATACATAAAAGGCACCACAGACAGGATCAGCAAGATCCTGCACAAACATAACGTCAAGACAGCATTCTGCACAAACAGAAAAATATCCACCATCCTAAGAAACCCTAAAGACAAAATTGAGTTAGAAAATCAAGGAGTATATGAAATCCCATGTACTGCTTGCCCCACCACATACATCGGACAAACCAACAGAAGAATAAGTGCACGCATTGAAGAACACAAAAACTCAGTCAAAAAAGAGGAACTAACGTCTTAAAGCCACAGGACATGAAATTGATTTCAAAAAGACCAGAACTATTGCCAAAACTGAACACTTTAATAACAGAATAATCAGAGTAGCCATCGAGATAGAAAAACGCCCTCACAGCATGAACAAACGAGATGATATCTCCCGCCTACCAGCCATTTGGAAACCCGCCCTTATTGACAAACGAGTCCATAACACAAAGAATGACACCAGACCTACACTCACAAAAACCACACAGGATGTCACCACCACACATCCAGGCAAAAAGCAAACCCAAACCCACACCAATGAGGAGGCACGACCACAAACCAGAAGCCAGACCACAGCTGCATCATTAGCCACCTTAAACCCCTCCAATCTATACATGAAGCAAACTGACACCCACCATGAAGATGAGACACGACCACGAACGTGAAGCCAAACAGCTATGCAGCTCACCATCTCTAATCCCCCTGTAACTCAGACTAACCTGAGCACAACAAAGCCCCCACCCAAACAGAACACTCCCCCAGCCAATCAGAGCACAGCCAACCCCCCATCCAATCAGAGCACAACCAAGCCCCTAACAAATCAGAACACACCTCCACCCAATTAGAACACAGCCGAGCTCCCAGCTAATCAGTTCAAACCCCCACTGGCAGTTAAAAGGAAGAAACAGCTACAATCACACATTGCTCCTAGAAGCACGAAGCCGAAAGCACCAGCCTGAAGATGACAAATAACGATGTGTGTGTGTGTGTGTGTGTGTGTGTGTGTGTGTAGGTCTTTGGTTCTTCGGGTTTTCTCCCACGTATAATTTGAAGTGTCTTGGCAACGTTTCGGTGAAGTCCCATTCGTCATCTTCAGGCTGGTGCTTTCGGCTTCGTGCTTCTAGGAGCAATGTGTGGTCGTAGCTGTTTCTTCCTTTTACCTGCCAGTGGGGGTATGAACTGATTGGGTGGGAGCTTGGCTGTGTTCTGATTGGGTAGAAGTGTGTTCTGATTGTTTAGGGGCTTGACTGTGCTCTGATTGGCTAGGGGAGTGTTCTGTTTGGGTGGGGGCTTTGTTGTGCTCAGGTTAGTCTGAGTTGCAGGGGGATTTGAGATGGTGAGCTTCCTTGCCATTATTTGGCTACCCCCACTGGCAGTTAAAAGGAAGAAACAGCTATGTCCACACATTGCTCCTAGAAGCACGAAGCTGAAAACACCAGCCTGAAGATGACGAATGGGACTTCGTTGAAACGTCGCCAAGACACTTCCAATTTTACGTGGGAGAAAACCTGAATAACCAAAGACCTACATACAAACACTCGCGAAAACCTCAGAAAACAAATATATATATTCTTCAGTCAGAACTCACCCTTCCGGGATTCGAACCTGGGCAGTCTGCATGCTAAGCAGATGCTTTAACCTATTGAGCCACAAGTTCTCTCCCGCTTTGTCAGTAGTCAGGGAGTAAGGATATGTGTCAAGTGTTTATTTTTTAGATTGCACCCTGTAAACCCAAATATGGGAGGAAGGAATCATTCTTTCCTTTTGCTTGTTTCAGCTCAACCCAGAGCCATCTTACAAGCACAAATATATATATATATGCTGTTTAAAATTGTTGACAAAGAAATAAGGGATTTCTGATATAGCCATTTCGAGTTTCTTAACTCTCTTCAGTCAGAACTCACCCTTCCGGGATTCGAACCTGGGCAGTCTGCATGCTAAGCAGATGCTTTAACCTATTGAGCCAATTTAACCTATTGTCACCATTGGAAACAATGCAACCTGTCTTTGATACATGTTTGTCTTCGTCAGACAACAAAACATAGCTTTTTCTTTTCTTCTAGAAAAAAGTGACTGTAAATAATGTGACATTCCTTGTCCTTCTTCAAAGAATTGATAACACTTACCTAATATGATTTCAGTGTGATACTATTTAAATACATGTTAAAAAGTACTGAATTATTTTAACTCTAAGTTGAAGTCTCATTTGACTAATTTCATTTAATCCATGCTACAACTGAAAGTCATTAGTCATTTTTTGGGGGAAAAATTGATTAGAGGAATTGTGGGAGATATCAGAACTTTATCAGAACCCAATCAGGGCAGGTACAATATTTTGAAGACCAAACAGTTGCCCACTGCCGTTTCTTCCTCTATGTTTTATCACATAGAGGGGAAGAAATGGTGAACTGAAGATGGATCACTAATAATAGAGCAGATGATGGCAACTACATGAAGAGCCCTTGATAGAAGAGTAATTTGTTGTATTTTGAAATTACTGAAATTGTTTATACTTGCTGTGATGAAAGGGGAAGTTTTTTCTTTATGTATTTATTTCTGTTTTGTTTACTATATTTTTGTCCCTTTTCTATTTTCTCTTTTCCTCCATCTTCTATTTTTTTTCATGTTAGTCTTTCTTTTTAGTTTGTATTATTTAGTATTGTTATATGCATAATTTGTAATAAAATTACTCTTATTAAATATAATGTTCTACCATATAGTGGTGATGGAAATGGATTGGAACATTCTATCCAGTGGGAATAATAATAATGCTGTTCCCAGATCATGGAATATCAGCCCCAGCCAGGGTAGTCAAAACCTATGGGACATCTAGTCTAATAACAGCAAGAGAGAACAACATATTGCTACTTCTATTTTAGACAATATCTGATATAAATAGGTATGGATAATGTTCTTTAGTACGTGTCCCAGTTGTGATGCCACAAAGTGAGCAGGTTTTGGTACGATGTTTAATTTTAGTTAATATTACTTGGCTCATTACAAAGTACAGGCATCTAGCCTCACTGTGATCAAGCACCGTGATCATAAATTGGATTCTTGAGTTATATTTCAAAAGCAAGAATTCATGAACAAGGTTCATCTCAATGAAAAAAAATGTTGACATGCCTAATTCACAAAACCTGTGCAGTTCTCCCCCGCCTCAATTTTTAATGTGTCTAATAAACGTAAAAGTCCATGATTTCTGTTTATTAATAAATAAGGCAAATATGTGCAGGTTTCTAATTAGTAGATACTCAGAAACATTTGCTTACTTAGATTTTTCTCCTCTCTTGCTTTTCATTCATTTCTTTTTTATACTACCACAATGTTTCCAGACTGTTTCCAAAACAGCCATAACAGTATACTTGTATCCCATCTTAATAAACATCAGTGACAAGAAAATGAACGTTCAGAATTGACACAGAAGATCTGGAACCAGAGCTGGTATTTAAAACAGTGATGCTACAGGTCTACTTCATATTAAAATATTCAAATGATTTAACCCTCCCCACAATTCAAATCTTTGTTTCATTCAAATCTTTTACAGCTACTTTATCAATGTCAAACCATATTATCAATATGGTTGCAAATTATATTGTGGTATTGTAGAGAAACAGAACAAGACCCATCAGCTTAAACTTGTGCCCTACATCATATCACCATGTGGCAGTCTGTCAGCTTGTCAAATGTTGAATGCTGAAAAGCAATCAAATACTAAGCAGCCAGTTAAATAATCCTCTAGTAATTAAATACATGGACAATTTAATTTTGAGTATAAATTCATTGGGGATTATGCTACTGTATAAAGAAACAATCATCAAACCTAGTTGGCTCTTGTCAACCTCTAGAGACATCTAGGTTTTAGAATATTGGGACAAGAAGGCAGAGCAAGTAACGGAAAACTGTTTCAAAATTAGGAGCTCCTTAACATTTTCTCTATAGTGATTCCCTGCTTGTAGAGCTGTTTTTTTAATAAAAAAAAACCTTAATTAAACTCTCTTGGACCTGGCTTCCATTATATTGCTAGATTCCAATGCCTCTTCTTGGAGATAATTATATAAGAAAATACAGGAAAATCCCATTTGGCAAGAGATTGCCCTGGTATTAGTTGAATCCATAGAACATATCTTCCTAAGGCAGGGGTTCTCAACCTTGGGAACTTTAAGACTTGTGGACTTCAAGTCCCAGAATTCCTCAGCCAGCTTTGCTGGCTGAGGAATTCTGGAAGTTGAAGTCCACAAGTCTGAAAGTTGCCAAGTTTGAGAACCCCTGTACTAAGGGATATATTTTATAAAGGTACATGACTCTATTTTGTCGCCCTTGTTTAAGGTCTCCCAGTATGATCCAGATGTATCACAAATCCTTTTTTCCCTTTCTAATTCAGATCCAGAATTCAAATCTTACAATGGGCTGTAAGATTAGAGAAGAAATATTTATGACTGCTCTGATATAGAAGCTTCTTTAATTCCTTTTAACAGTTATATGGTTTGTAATTTAATGTTGGGGGTTATTTTAAATCACTTGGTATCAGCTTACATATGTATGTGCATATATGATGTGTTTCTATCATAAAATAGTTCCATTTCAGTTTTCATAAAAAAGGGGCTATCAATAATTCCTCAAAGTGGTATTGTTGGATGGATACTGAGAGAATCATACAACTGGGGAAGCCATCAAGTCTAACCTTCTATTCTGTGCAGGAATCGAGATTGAAACATATATAGGCAGAAGGTTTTGTCATCTCTGCATGGACACATCCATCAAAACTCAGTAATTTGTTGCATTCTTAAGCTTCTGAAGCTTAAAAAAAAATCAGAGCCTATTTCCTTATTCTTGTAATTCCCTATATGATACTCTGTATTGTAGAAAGAGAAAAAGGAGGTTCCAAACAGTGTCCCAGAATTCTCCAGCCAGCATAATATTATTTAAGAAGATATAAAAGGGAAGTTCATAACTTGGATGGGATTTTTAGTGCTTTGCAAAATTTCAGTAGTAAAACTATGAAACCTTCAACTTTCTCACTTGCAGTGCAACAACACAGTGGCACTTCTACCAAACTTGATTTTTCATTCCTCTTGAATATGTGGAATGAAAAGCAATTTGCTTGGAGAAATTTTATCTGGGAAGTTCTGTACTCCATAATGATAATTTCAGAACTTGGGGCTACAAAGATGAGAAATTATATGCACTATAAATACTCAAAGCTGATTTCTAGAAAAAAAACAAATCATGTATCCTGTACAATGTTCTCTGTACGACCATTCATGGTAGACATATTTTATTTACATATTTATTATGACATTTTTACACCAACTTTGTTCTGAGATATATTTTCAATTTAATCATGTGTGTGTGTGTGTTTACACTGCATTGCACTGTCCGGGGGCTCCTGTGTTGTTCCTGGGATCTGTTGGAGCTACTTTCCCAGCTTACGAGTCACAACCCTGAGTGCGCCTACAACTACTGGGATCTCTTTGGCCTTGATTTTCCACATTTCTCCACTTTCTCCTACATGTCCATCTGGAACTGGAAGTCCCACAGAATATCTCCCCACCCCCACTGGTGGACCAAAGATGCAATGATGCAATGTTATCCACAATGGAGGGATGATTGGCGAAGATGATAGACCTTGTTCAGATGGCTAAATGGACTTCTTTGATCAGAAAAAAAGATAGTATCTACATTTATCACTGACTAAAAATGCATTACAGACTTTTTGCATGAAGCACAAATTAAATTACTCACTTGAGTAAGAGATTAATTCATACTTGTCTTGATATTGTAACTGCTGTAAATTTTGCTAAAACCTACACTTGCAAAAAAATGTTTCAGATCAAATATAACTGCTGTAAAGAAAATGGAAAGCTACTTTTTTCTTTTCTATTTTTCTTTTGCTTTTTCCTTTCTTGCACATTAAGCTTACTCTTTGATTCTTTTTTCTTTTCATTTTCTTACTTCATATTATTTTAATCATATATATATATATACATATACATATATATGTATATATATACATATACATATACATACATACATACATACACTCGATATATATATATATATATATATATATATATATATATATATATATATATATATATATATATATATATATATATATATATATATATATATATATATATATATATGAGGTTTTCGCGGGTGTTTGTATGTAGGTCTTTGGTTCTTCGGGTTTTCTCCCACGTAGAATTTGAAGTGTCTTGGCGACGTTTCGACGAAGTCTCATTCGTCATTTTCAGGCTGGTGCTTTCGGCTTCTGCTTCTAGGAGCAATGTGAGATTTTAGCTGTTTCTTCCTTTTAACTGCCAGTGGGGGTTTGAACTGATTGGCTGGGAGCTCAGCTGTGTTCTGATTGGGTGGAGGTGTGCTCTGATTGGTTAGGGGCTTGGCCGTGCTCTGATTGGATGGGGGGTTGGCTGTGCTCTGATTGGCTGGGGGAGTGCTCTGTTTGGGTCGGGGCTTTGTTGTGCTCAGGTTAGTCAGTGTTACAAGGGGATTAGAGATGGTAAACTGTATAGCTGTTTGGCTTTGCGTTCGTGGTCGTGCCTCATCTTCATGGTGGGTGTCAGTTTGCTTCGTGTATGGATTGGAGGGGTTTAAGGTGGCTAATGATGCAGCTGTGGTCTGGCTTCTGGTTTGTGGTCGTGCCTCCTCATCAGTGTGGGTTTGGGTCTGCTTTTTGCCTGGATGTGTGGTGGTGACATCCTGTGTGGTTTTTGTGAGTGTAGGTCTGGTGTCATTCCCCGTGCTATGGACTCGTCTGTCAATAAGGGCGGGTTTCCAAATGGCTGGTAGGCGGGAGGCATCATCTCGTTTGTTCATGCTGTGTGGGCGTTTTTCTATCTCGATGGCTTCTCTGATTATTCTGTTATTAAAGTGTTCAGTTTTGGCGATAGTTCTGGTCTTTTTGAAATCAATTTTATGTCCTGTGGCTTTGAGGTGTTGGACCAGGGAAGAAGTTGGTTCCTCTTTTTTGACTGAGTTTTTGTGTTCTTCAATGCGTGCACTTATTCTTCTGTTGGTTTGTCCAATGTATGTGGTGGAGCAGGCAGTACATGGGATTTCATATACTCCTTGATTTTCTAATTCAATTTTGTCTTTAGGGTTTCTTAGGATGGTGGATATTTTTCTGTTTGTGCAGAATGCTGTTTTGATATTATGTTTGTGAAGGATCTTGCTGATCCTGTCTGTGGTGCCTTTTATGTATGGGAGGAGGGCTTTGCCATTTTCTTGTTCTCTGTCTTGGATTTTAGTGGGAGTTTCTTTTTGGATTAAGTTGGAAATCTTATTTCTTTGGAATCCGTTGGATGTTAGTACATTAGTGAGAGTGTGTAGTTCGGTTTTTAGGTGTTGTTCGTCAGCTAGGCATTTGGTTCTTGAGATGAGTATCTTGGCTACGGAGTTGATCTGTGCTGGGTGGTGGTGTGAGAGTGCGTGCAGATAGCGGTTTGTGTGTGTTTTCTTCTGGTAGATGGTGTGTCCTAGGGACCCATTGGATTTCTTGTAGACTAAGACATCCAGGAAGGGAAGTTGGTTATTAGCTTCTGTTTCCATGGTGAATTGTATTTTGGGGTGTAGGCTGTTGAGGTGTGTGAGGAAGTTGTCCAGTTTTTCTTTCCCATGTGGCCAGATTACGAAGGTGTCATCTACGTATCTGAGCCAGAGTTTGGGTTTGTGATCAGATTTTTCTAGGGCTTGGGTTTCAAAGTGTTCCATGTAGAGGTTTGCAATGATAGGTGAGAGGGGTGATCCCATGGGTGCTCCTTCTATTTGTTTGTATTTTTGTCTGTTATAGACGAAGTATGTGTTGGATAGACAGTGGTTGGTCAGATCTAGGATGTGTTTGGGGGGTTTATATTTGTTTTGGATAGCTGTTAAGGCTTCTTTGATTGGCACTTGGGTGAAGAGGGATATGACATCGAAGCTAACGAGTAGGTCGCTGGGCTGTAAGTTTTGTTTCTTTATGATCTCTATGAACTGGAATGAGTTTTTTACGTGTGAGGTGATGGATTCTGCATAGGGCTGTAGTTGTTTGGCGAGAAATTTGGCTAGGTTTTGTAGAGGTGAGCCTATGGAGCTGACTATGGGTCTAAGTGGGGTTCCTTCTTTGTGTATCTTGGGGAGACCATAGAGCTTGGGGCATCTGGATGATTTCTCTCTGGGAATGATATACATATACATATACATACATACATACATACATACATGCATACATACATACATACATACATACATACATACATACATTCCTATGATGCACCATTTTGATATTTGAGCAAATCTAGTAGCCACCTACTTGTTTTGACCTTTGTTATATTCTGTGGAATTTTACTGACTGAATGCTTTGATCTCTTGCCATGTTTATTTCTTCACTTCTCCTACCGAGGGAGCCTAATATTGAACTAATCACATGAAAGCATTGTTTAAAAGGTCAGCATTTTATTGCTTTCTTAATTCACAGAATAGTCAGTGAATTTTCTGACACACTAGCCTTAAAGATAACAGAGCCTATTAAAGCTGGATAAATGAAATCTATTTTCAGCATAAAATATGGGCAACAATACACATCTTGGAAAATGTTGGTTGTTTTTCTAACAACCTGGGACTCCTACAGATGAAACAGAAGAACAACTAAAATAAAAGAGATGGTATTATTGCATCTTACCAAAAACAGCCTAAAACTAATTCTGTACAAACACCTGTTTTCTGATTATCCCAAACTGCTCTTCTCCTGGGAAAAATGTTTCTGTTTTTCTGCTTCATCCCCTAAGTGCCCTCACACTTCTTTTAATGGTGTATTTGATCTTCCTTTTGGTTGCAAGGAGATCAAAGTTATTGCTTTTCTCTTACATACTTTTCAATTCCTTGGCAGTTCCTCCAATCTGAGGAGAGGTAGTCTATGTAGAGAAACATTTTGCCCTGTTCTGTTCTCCTCTTAACTCTGGCAATGTAACCATTCATACAGTAAGGAAAGAGTAAGAAATCAATATGTCCTGATTGAGATTTTCAGCCAATAGCAATCCCCTTCAGTCAAACTGAATGAGGCACAATTACTAACCCAAAAATATTCTGTTGTTACTGTTACACCTAATAACTTTTATACAGATCTCTATGATTTATGGAGCATGAAATACCTGCTTTACCTACAATATTTTACTTCCCACAGAGATTTAAATCCTTATATAAGATTTGATCTAAACTTCTCTCATCATGAATTGATGGTCTGTAAGGATGTACAGGATAATTGCCAAGCTAAAAACAATCCACTGCTATGTTCTTTAGGCTGTTGTGTTGTTGACAAATATTCTTTTTAAAACCAAGAGAAGCAGCAAATAAGTTTATTATATTCCTAAAGGTTGGAAGATTCAGGGAATCATATGTTATACAGTAAAATCATGGAAGCTGAACCTAAAAGAAAATGCCTATTGGTTTAGGTCTACTTTCTAGAAAAAATAGAAAAGCTGAGCGAAGAGAATTAACTCTTTATTTCCCAATTCATTTCCCTTTATTGGTCTCTTGCTTTAATTCTGTGGCCAGCTGTAAAATTGTTCATTAAATTGCCCATTCTAGCAGGGAGAAAAAGAGAGACCGAAAAAAAATGGAATATGTTTCAAATAAACTGCATTTTCTCCATTTTATACAGTCTCAAAATTGACATTGCAGCTAAAATAGTGACAAATGATCAAACTTGGAAACAGTTTCCCAAGCTATCATCTGCAGCTTTTGGATGGGCTTTCAATACCAATTTATTTTTGGGTATAGTTGAACTAAGCTCTGAACTTATAGAATCACAGGGCCAGAAGAATCTAATCCAAGCCCTGCCCAAGGCAGACCTTACACCATCCTGGACAGATGTATCAATTGTAAAAGAAGCCCTGGTGGCCTAGTGTTTAAAGTGCAGTATTGCAGGCAAACACTGCCCACAGCCTGTAGTTCAATCTTGATGGGGCTCGAGGTTGACTCAGCCTTCCATCCTTCCAAGGTCAATAAAATGAGGATCCAGATTGTTGGGGGCAATAGGTGACATTAGAGAGTGCTGTAAAGTACTATGGGGCGGTATATAAGCCTAAATGCAATTGCTATTGCTAATGCTAAATGTATTTAAATTCAAAATGTGAATTAAAATAATTCAAAGAGCAAGTAGTAGTTGAGAACAAAGGAAGAGGAGAAGGAGAGCACTTGGGATTTGTGAGGGGGAAGCTCCCTCAGGGATAGAAGGTCTAAAATTGAGAGCTCTCTATCTCATTGAAGTCATTGAAGATGAGCTGGAAGGCAAATAAACAAACAAACAAACAAACAAATCTCGTATTTCAAGTGCTTATATCTGTTAGAAAGTCTATCTGGAAGAGCAAGTTAGCCATTTGACTTTTAGATAACCCAACTTTGAGTTGTTTGGCTTGAGTGATATCTGAGGAACAGAATGTTCATGCTGCCTCTTCTTCTTCTTCCACATGGCATAAATGATAATATTCAGATCTCCGGCAAAATAATAACAGTGCAGTCTCCAGCAACAGAAGAATAAAAAGAAAATTGGATTAAAACAAAGTAAAAATGGAATAAAAGCAAAAGAGACAGTTAAATTAAAGTTAAGTTAAATTTAAAGGGGCTTTAGAGGAATTTCTTATCAACAGATGATACCCCGACAGCATTTTTCTTGGCTTCAACAAGTCTGAACATGTCTGCTGGAAACAGAATAAGTCACAGTGAAATATTATATATGTCACATTTGGAATATTTTTTTTAACCACAGCCAATGCCAATTTGAGGCACAAAACAAAGGTAGTATACTCAGCAATGAGATGCAACTAAGAGATGGAAAAGTTGAACTTGGGGATTTGGGTGCACGATTCCAACTTCTGGCTATGCATTACAGTAATTCACTTGACTTCTAGTAAGTGATACCTTTCTCAATAAATGGAGTTAAGGATTGTACTTACTTAGGGGTTCAGGCTGAAGCAGGTCTGACTCATATCTTTGCATATTAACAGCATTAGAATATCAGATGTGGCTCTTTCACTGGGGCCACAGGGCTCTACATATAATTTTTCCTCTTCTTTTCCCTGACCTTCCAGAACACATTCTATCTTTAAGTCCTATAAGGATAGGTTTTGAGTGCTCTTGCCAAACAAAACATCTAATTATTGATATATTTTTACACTTACAGCAGAGGTAGAGAAAGGCAAAGAAAGCACACATGCACACATACAAAACAGCCGACTTTAAAAACAAAACAAATAGACACCCTTTTCTTGTATTCCCCTTCATTTCTTGATAATCTCTGCTGTAAATTCTTTTTATAGTAGGATCATTCTTACTACCAATAATAGTCATAGCACTTGCCCTGCATCTACAGTAGATGGTCCCTAGTTTACAATCCAGCATAAATCTTCATTTTTTAATTACCATTTTTCTTTCTCCTGGCTGCCTTTTATTCTGCCTGACTTTTTTCCCCTTTCATTTTCTTGGAGTTTTGGGAACAGAGCTTTGCTATAAGACCACAATCCCAAAATATTGATGTAAGAGAAGAGAAATGGATAATTTCAACCACTTTAAGCTTTGTCCCTTTCTGTTGCCTGCTCTAACTCTAGTCATCATTATTCCTGCATCAATTCACCCTTCAACAATAGCCACAACTACAAACATTGTGCACAGTATAGTTGCCAGGAAAAAAATAAGTTCTATGACACTTTTTATTCAATGCCTTTGTCTAGCAGTGAGGATGGGCAGGAAGCTGGGAAGAGAAATTAGGAAAGTACGAAATAAGCAATTGATGATCTCATATCAGACATTTTGATTCATGGGCAAATAGGAGGAAGGACATAATGAAGAAATGGTAAACTGATGCTTCCAAAAGTAACTTGCTGTAGAGTCTTGTTAGAATTAATGTACCTTAAATTGAAATGAATGTTAATGTGAAATGAGATGCATCAGTAAAGAGTGCATTTATATTCAGGTATTCCTGGAAAAATATTTTGGATCTTAATTCTTTGCAACTGTAATGGTAGTTCAGAATCTGACTCCATAAAAGTGACCCATAAATTTAGAATATTGCTCTCTATGTTACTTGAATTGATTTTTAAAATATGTTGGCAAAAAAAAGGAGAGTTTCAAAGAATAAAGTTCACAGTCTGCACTGCTAAATTTGAACCACTGTCAGCCTTCCTATTATACACCACTGCGAAAATGAATTAATTTCCATCTATTTGACATTATAATTAAACTGTACGTTTATAGTTTTGTAAATGGAACAGAAGCATGCTGAGAAAGATTTAGGTCTTTTTGTATTCCATTGAGGAGTTAAAACCTATTTATTTTCTATGTTATGTCAGAGACTTACAGTGCAGTAAAATATGAAAATATAAAAATGAACCACCTATGAGCCACCATACATACTGTATCTACATAAATCTGTTTTAAAATTTTACTTAAGATCTGATTGCACTAAAATGTTTGTCAACATAAGATTCATCCCTTGTACATGGTCATCATTATGCCTTGCTACATGTACGCCTGAAAGAGGTGAAGCTTCCACTTGAAAACATATTGCTATTTTAGTCATTTTGATGAAAGAACTGGATCTTCCAGATGCCTTTGAGATGCAGATGTACATTTAATGGGCGCTCACTAAACTGTGAGATCCAAATATTCCATATACAATTTAGTGAGTACCCATCAAACTGGGTTTATTTATTTATTTAGGAAGTTTATTTGCCACCCCTCTCCTATCCAACGACTCTGGATGGCTTACAGCTTATAGTACATTGATCCAGGTATACTAGGGCAAGAAGAATAGAAAATCATTAGTGAATTCATATAAGCATTTCTTATAATATTTATTCACAAAACATGTGCAAGGGGAGAGAAAATCAACTATTAGCACTGCCCCATACCAGATAATTATCAATTCTCTGCCTTTTGTCAGATTAAGCTCATCTCAGTTTCTAATTGGGTAATGTAGTTATTAGATTGTGGAATGCTGTAAAAGTAACATGTCTTGAAATAGGCAAATACAGTAAATAAATAAAATGCCAAATATCTCATGACATTTAAATTAGCAAGCTAGTTAAGCAGACGCTGAATGACGGCACGACAAGATGCTGGCTTGAAAAGAGTATTGCATCACAGTGGGTCTATAATAAGGTCTTGAGTTGGGTGCTACAACCTTTTCATTAATTATTTTGATGGTGAGGTTGGACAGAATCAAATGCAATATTCCCTATTAAGAAATCAAACACACAGGTATACAATAATGATACCTGGTTTGGCAATAGTACTTGTGAAAAGGATCTTGAAATTCTTATTTGCTGATGAGCTCAATAACTCAGCAACAAGAAATGCAAAAGCAATTATAAGTTGCAGGAAGAGAAAAATTGTTTCTACATACCTCCATTCTTTTCTGTGTTGGGCAAAACCCTTGTCTTGCATGACTGTGTAGTTTTAAATCTGATATTTTAAGGAAGAGGGTTGGAACTGGTACAGAGAAGGACCACGGAGATCAGAAACTAAATCCTATCAAAAGACTGGTGATGCTTAGCATTTAAATGCAAAGAAAGGCAAGGGTTACTTTCTTTTATCCTAGAGAATAGGACCCACATAGGAAGATCCAAAAATTAGTAAAATCTTCCTAAAACTACATGAAACAGTATAATAATGTAATCAGGGGAGTGTTAGGCTTCTCTTGATAAACTGTCTTCAAGCAAGACTGGTAGCGATCTGTATCAAAGATACTGTATATTCATCTGGTTTTCTTCATGAAAAGCAAGTTCAGTTGTTTTCTAAATGGTCCTTTCAAATCTATGAGACAATGAATGCTCCTAATCATCCCTGTTACCCAGTACAGTATTCACTTCTACCTAATTTCTGTTCATGTTTTTTTGTTTCTGTCAAACTGTCAAAATACCATAGCACTGGATTGCAGCTACCTCCTATTTTTAATTTCCAAGAATGTCTTTGGGCTCCAAATCATTAACAATAAATGTTTATATCCAGATAGGTTTTGGCTAGAAGATCTTTCCTAAATTTCTATGTTTGTGAGCTTCAATTCTGACTAGTATTTGATTCATATAAATTTCATGCCTTAGAAGATTTCTTGCTGGTTTCCTATCTATGGACCAACTGAGTCAGATTCCCTTTTTTCTCAGACAAACTTGCCATGAACTGTGACTTTCTTGATAAGTATAATCAACAAAGAAGCTTGATGGCAAAAGGACACTTTAAGGAAAAGAAAAATAGATTAGCTGAGGATTGTGGGAGGCTTGTATAATAAGAGAAAGTGTGTGCTTGGGGGCATGTCAAAAGCTAATTAAAGAGCTTAATAGAGAATGGAGAAAGCTACTCAGTTTAAATTATAACAGAGATGTTAACTAGAGATAATATATTGATATTGGTCACCAATCAATCAAGTAGCATTTCCATAATTAATAATAAAAGTTAAGCTAAAGCAAAATAACATCCCTTCTTGCACATCAGCAAGTTAAAAATGGAAAGAGCAAGTAATTGTGCTGCTAAAACCAGACATAATTATTTGAAGACTATCAAACAATATCAAATGGTTAAAACTCATGTGTTCCATCACATAGAACAACATTTTCTTCTCATCCCACACAAAAACTTCCACCATTGCTATAGAGCTACTAAATAGTCCTTGGGGAAATGTGCAATTTTACAGGATAACATTGGGTAGACGGGCAGTTTGGGCAGTCCCTGTTGACTTCCACAAAGTTTCTCTTGACTTCCAGAAAGTTCATGTTGACTTCCACAAAGTGGATAACTCTACTGCAGTTCTGCTTCCTCTACCACATACCAGATTGACAGCTCTGGTTGAAACTTATCTACTTCATCTTAGCTGCCCATTGCGAGATCTTATAATAGACATTCAAATTATAACTTTTGCATACCTTTGAATATTTTGAGCAGTGATTTTTCTACTGCTTTAATTATCTACTCTGCAGCAACATATTCACCACACTATTGCATTGTAAAAGAAGCAGAAAAGTTTTTGCCCTTGTTGGTTTTAATAGCTTGCAATTATTATAAACTATTCCCATTGCATTTTATTCAAAGAGTTCATTTATCTAACAGGCAGTTTCTAGTAATGCCTCCTGTTCAGAAAAATCCAGGTATACAATTTTCTTTTGTGCCAATGATTAAGAGGTTTTTCAAGTTCCTTTCCATGTGATTTTTTTATATTCTTGCTGTTTTTTTCCCTCCTACCCAAAGGCATTCAAATTGCTTGCTATTTTGTATAGTTTGTTAGTTCTACCTAAATTAGTAATACCATGTGCCCAATTTGGGGTCCAGATTAATAATTCATCTTTGTGTTGTTTTAAAATTTTCCTAAAGGTCCATTAGTTTAATTGAACTGAAAATATGTTGTCACAATATGAAAACTGAAATGGCAAAATATAAAATATTGGCAGCAGTGACATTCACTGTAGGAATTAAATAATGCCTTTTTAAAGTTAAATTATGCCTCTTTAGCAAGTGCATAATAAAATTTAAGTAGATGGGGTTTGTTTTCCTAAGATTACAATCCTATAGATACAGGGATTGCACTATAGATGTAGGGATTATAACTCTATAGATTATAAAACCTAAAAATTGTCTGTAACCTTGTTATTGTTCTTATAATTTTATAATAGTGATTTTTCCCCCTTCAGGTACTTTATCTAACAAAATTAGAGTTCAACCAACATTTCTGTAACTTTTTTTTCAGTTGCGTTAAAAAGGCCAAACTGGCTGAATTTGCTCCAAGTTTCAAATTGGTTGCCACGCTGCCAATCTAAACACACAATTTCCTTAAGGTGTATGTGTAGAAGAAACATTTATTGCCATATCTGTTTGCAAGCCCCAAGGCTTAGGAGGCACTGGAAAAAAATTTCTCCTGAATAATTAAGAAACTTTATTCTCAATTTTTTTTCTATTCCCAAAGAGAATTGAGAATTTTGAAAGGGTGTTTATGTTAATCTCTATAGGAGCAGAAGTTGAAAATATTCTTTTGATACTGTCCTCCTTAGGGCAGTGTGGTGGCTTAGTAGTTAAAGACACTGGACTTGTCTGCTGGAAAGCTGGCAGCCAAGGTTCCAGACCCGAGCGGCACATGATGGGGTGAGCTCCCATTACTTTCCCCAGCTCCTGCCAACTTAGAAGTTCAAAAGCATGCAAATGCGAGTGTTTAAATAGGTACCACTGTTTAACAGTGCTCTGTGATGTCATGCTGGCCACATGACCACAGATATGTCTTTGGACAGTGCTGGCTCAGTGTCCTTGAAACGGAAATAGCACCCCTCCTATAGTCAGCAACAACTAGCGGAGTAAAATCTGCAGGGATTCCTTTACCTTTTTTTTTTTTTTTTTTTTATATAAAAATTCTTTTATTGAAACAATTAACATTGAACATAAAAACATGTTATGTAGCAATCATCATGATCCCTGGTATACAATACTAAGTATTAGTCTTTGAAAACGTCTGAGTTAGTAAGCCTTTTCCCCCACTCCTCGCGTCCTCTTTAAAGGCAATATTCCTGCACAGCAGGAAAGAAGCAGGTTGTAGCCCTTATTCCTTCTAAGTATCCTATAGCAGTCAATAACTTCCCCTGCTAATCCTGCTGTAGTGCCTATTCATGAAGGAGTCCCTGGAAAAGATGAACAAAGAATGTCAGGAGTGTATGCCAAGAGAAAAGAGTCACAAGAGGATCACTCAAGGTATAAAGCTCATTCCAGCTGATCAACTAGAACAAGCAGGAACATATATTGGACAGCAGCAATACAGAAAAGAGCTGAAGGTAAATGATCGCTTAAGTGTTTAGGAGAAGGCAATGATAAGCCACTCCTGTATTTTAGCAAGAAAAGTACATTGATGGGCAGGTGAAACTGATTGATGACATAGTGCTGAATGGTGGAGCCAACAGGCTGGATGGCACTCAATATGCTACTAACAAAAAATGAAGATCTTTTGAAATATGAATGGTGCTTAGCACATAGCTAGATTAAAGCCTTTGGGACAGTTATTTGCTGATATTACCATGCAGGAAAGGGGAAACCTAAAGTTAAGACAAAATTACATTGAGAACATGGAAGCAAGAAGCATGAACATGGGAAAACTCAGCACAATGAAAGATGGAATGAATCAACTATAGATTGACATCTTGAGCATCAGCTCATTGAAATGGACTAGAACTGGACTTTTTTTGTCAGAAGCCCATATTGCTTCCTATTCAGGGCACAAACAACAAATATGATATCAATCATATTTCTCAGAGAACCCTTTATTACAATGGTGATTAAAGGCCCTAAGTATTGATATAGAAGAGGAGGTTGATAGGGTTAATGGTCAAGTCAATTTGAAATCAACAGAACTTCCAAGCAAGATGTGTCAGTTGTGGTTGCAGGCTAGAATTCCAAAATTGGAAATAATGTGGAGGAAAATCTTTGTCAGTATAGAATTAAACCAAGAAAAGTCCCCCCCCCATTTTTGCCAATCCAATTACTTGTCCAATAGCAATGAGAAATTGAAAGAATATTCGGATGAGTAAAAATCTATTCAGTGGTATTGCTGCATTAGCTTCAAAGAAATTTCAAAGACATCCAAGTAACAGCGAATCAAAAACTTCTGAGTTAAGGAACTGTGACTCGGTTAGTTATTGGTAAATGTCATTGTAATAAAGTTATTTTTGTCTATAATTCCAGTCAACCTTATGGGTCATCTCTGGAATTTCTTTTCTGTGTAAATACTAAATGAAATATTGGTACCACTTTATAAAGCCTTAGTAAGACTACACCTGGAATACTGCATTCAGTTTTGATCACCACATTACAAAAAAGATGTTGAGACTTTGGAAAAAATGCAAAGAAAAGTAACTAAGATGATTAAAGGTCTGGAGACTAAAACATATGAAGAATGGTTGCATGCTTTGGGTTTGGCTAATCTAGAGAAAAGAAGGACTAGGGTGACATGATAGCAGTATTCCAGTATTTGAGAGGCTGCCACAAGGAGGAAGGGGTCAACTTATTTATCAGAGCACTTGTAGGCAGGACAAGGAACAATGGGTGAAAACTAATCAAGGACTGAAACAACCTGGAAATAAGGAGAAACTTCCTACAGTGAGGACAATTAACCAATGGAACAGCTTGCCATCAGAAGTTGTAGGTGCTTCATCACTGGAAGTTTTTAAGTAGAGACTGGACAGTTGTAGGGATTGAGGTCATGTAAAGTTCGTGTGCAGCAAACTGCCTCAGTTCAAATTCATGATCTCACCCCGTTCATATCACCATGATGATGTAGGGAAATACCCCAGGCTGGTATATGATTTCACCTGGTTCACATGATCTCATCTCATTCACACCAACAGGATGTAGCAGAAAACTGCCCCTTGTTGGTGCCCCTGGCTGAGATATTCTTAAGGATTGACAAGGAGAATCTACCAATAATAATGCCGTTGCTATGCTGTTGCTATGTTATCTTTTGCTGCTTGGAAAACTGTATAAAGCAATAAACACTGCGAAGGCAGTAAGATTATTTCTGCACCCTGCAATGACTGGTCTCTGATTCCGTCAGATAGTCACTTGTCTGAAATGATATAGGATCTCCTGCTTGAGCAGGGGATTAGACCAGAAGACCTCCAAGATCTCTCCCAGCTTTATTCTAGTTGATAGTACTCAGTGAATTTTTTTAATGGGCTCATTACATCAGATTTGGCTTTCAGTATGAGCAATCCAGTAAACCACCCTATATTCTATTCAGAAATACTTAATTACTTTTTTGTTGGTTTCAAAGTGCTGTGTTTGATTTTACTAGTGCTATGTGATTTTTTTTCCAGTATTTTTTTCATATGTGACTACTTAAAGTAAAAGTAAAGTAAAAGAAAAGTTCTATGTCTTCTTCTTTCTTATTTTTAATACAGCTTAATTACCCATGAAACTTCATGTTGTTTTATCCAGGGATAAAGAGGATGATAAGATAAAGGCCTTCTCATGGGAGATAGGTGATGGCAGAATTTAACTACCAGGAGTTGTGCTAAACTAGGAATATGGGCCATGGTAGGAAAACCCTGGGAGTTGCTGTTTTTAAACCTCCCAAATTTCATCCCGGGGCTCACTGCAACAGGGCATTCTCAAATATCCTTTTACAGTACTTAGTTTCACAATTTATGTACTCTAAAACATTAATATTTTGATGCCGCCATACACTAACTAACTAAATAATAATTCTGATGCCTTTTAAATATAAGCTTATCTAAGGTATGGCTTACCACACATGGAATAAATTGGAAAGGATCAGCGTTAGAAGGGGCCTTGGAGGTCTTCTAGTGTCCCTTCCAGTGATTATTTACTGAAATACTCCAGGAAAGAAGACCCCCCTCACCTATGTAGTTTCCCTGGTTGAACTGGGTTTTATTTTTCATAGCTTTCAAGGGGAATCTGCCACCCATTCACTGGTTATGTCTTTTCAATGACAAAATCCATCTGGCAAATCACACCATTTAGTTTTGTCAACGTCTGCAGTAGGTTTCTTATACATTCTTATCAAATGTACGTATTCATTGTATCTTCAGTACAAGCCTTTTCAGAAATCATCCTTATGTGATGTGCTCATCAAATTAGCATTTTTGTGTGTACAATCCTGTCCTTACATTTGATGAAAACAGAAAACATGATCAACTTCCTCTTTGATCATGAAGGAGTCCTAGTGATTTTGGATCAACCAGCATCTCTCCGTTTATGGGAGCTGAGAAGATAAAATACAAAAAAGAGACTGCTTTCTCTGAGTTGTTTTGAAGAAAGGCAGAATATGAATGTAATTAAATATATACCTAGTACAAGTGAAATCAGTGAACTGCAAGTAAATATGTTCAAAGGCTGAAATATAATACCACAGGAATGTGATTAATAAAAACGAGAGGAATATTAATTATTTTATAGTATCAAATTGAATCTTTCACAAAAAGTAATTTATATCATCCCAAGTCTGGAAAGCGTCCATCAATTCTCCGTGTACTTGCTCCAGAGTGTAATCAGAACCTTATTAAATTACCGGTAGATGACACTTAATAATGGAAAGAAAGAAACAAAGGGGAATAAAGCATCTTGCAATATATATTATTCAGTGGCTGATTTTTTTTTTTAACGCAACAGCAGTCCTGAAAAAAAAGCTCTTACATTTTTTGCTCTGTTCAAATATTTTATAAAATATTTTGACCTGCCATTCCTCTTTTTGTTATGAAATGGATTTCTGAATGGACACTAAAGGAGACAGTGGTTGCTGATCAAACATTTGAATCCTGTCGGTATTCTCTAAACTTTTATAGAAATCAAATTATATCTTGGAAGCTAATTGGTGTGTTCTCTTACTGTCACCCTGCCCCTTTTGTTTCAGATTTTTCCACCTATCTTCAGGGCCAAGAAATCACAGCTATATCAGTTACCAGGAATGTGGGTGTCCTGGTGGATAATAGATTGTCCCTGCAGCTGTGTGGTCTGTCATTTTCATCTGTGTAACATCTGGCATACTTGCCAGTCCTTGAGATGCAAAAGCAGCAAAGTTTCTAATTCAGACTTTGTTTGTTTCATGTGTTAATTCCTGCAACAGATTCCTAGACAGGTCATTCTTTTACCATCCTTCTCCCATTGACCTGGGTTTAAAATACTGCAATGTGGGTTGTTTTGAATCTTCCTCATTCCCCCCCCCCATCTTTATCCACTGCAGAGCTCTGCATTAGCTACAACTAGGCCAAGTGTTACTATAAAAATATAATTTTAATGTTTCAGGAACTCTTGTGCAATCCTCTTACCTACTTAGTTCATCTTTACACAACCTACTTGTTCAACTTATTTGGCAGTGATGCTTTTTCTTGCTACTCTGACAGCAAAGTGAAGATTGTAGATTTTGAAGGAACTATTCCCATGCCTTTGGATTCAGCTGCCACTTTAAATATGGGCTTTAATCTTTTAAGCAAGATTTTAAGGACCCTGGAAAATACAAAGGTCCTTTGATTGGAGAATTGAGGCTCCTGGCCTGGCCCTGGTGCTGGGTTTTATGTTGTACATTGCTAAATTTTAATTGGTACAATTAATTACATATATTGCCAATAGTTTTTAATCTACTCTAGTTTATCTTTTAATTGTAAAGTGATTACTTGTTTGGTGTTATGCCACTGACTTAGAAACATGGCTTTCCTCTGTCTACTTTGCATTTTGTATACTCTCATTTAATTGATATTCCTTTAATTTTGTTCTATACTTAACTTTTAAGCATGACATAGATTATTATTACAGTTTTTACATGGTTTCTTCTAAAATACTTAGCAAATGCTGGTAATTTAGGATCTATCTGAACTTTAACTCAAAACCAATATATTGCACAAAACCCAGTATGATATATGTTTCTAAGCAAAGCTGCATTTTGTGATCTAGATCAGGGGTGTCAAACTGGCAGCACTTGGGCCAGATGTGTCACACACGGGCCACACCCACACCGGCTCTGCAAGGCAAAAAGCATTGCAATACGTCATGATACATCATGTGGCATGATCGTGTTTGACACCTGCGATCTACATCTTTTGTGGTTAAATAATTATAATTTTCTCCACTATTTTGACAATTCTATCATTACAGCTTCCAACTCTCCAGTATCTGTGGAGAAAATTTATACCAGTTAGTTTTGTTATACCTGATAATTCCTGTTCTTTTTGAGCTACTCTAGTGTCATATGACATTGTGACATCAATAAGTATGTCTGTTGGACTAAGATGGTTATAACAAATAAAGAGAAGGAGAAAATCAAATGAATAAGTTTCTGCATAAAATCCAATGTACCATTTTTGCCACATGATCATATATTGTCTTAGAATTGGGCAATTTTGCTACAGCCACAATGATTTCCAGGTTCCTGAATTTTCATTTTTATAGCATATATAGCTGGTACTTTTTTTTTGCTATGAATAGTAAGCCTTATGTTTCCATCTCGATGAATCCAATCTGAGGCTATTGCCCAGTTTTGCTACTATTCATCTTGCCTTCAATTTCTTTTGGGTACTGAGCCTATAGAGGTTTATCTTTCAAATTTTTCATTCACTGTCATAACAGTTCCATTTGTATGCCACATTTCATTCTGCCACACTCAAAATGTTTTCCATGCAGACATTTATTAACATCTTTTTTGCTTGCTTTTATGTAATCACTCAGATCTGTGCTTTTATCTTCCACTGCTGGTTTCGGTGGCAACAAACCATGACCATCAATTTTCCTTGGTAAATACAATCTATGTCACTTTCGCATGCTGTATATTACAAATGTGTAGTCATATGTTTTCAGATCTTGTGACCTAAAGCATCTGATTCAGCTTGTATCCAGGCCAACAATATCCACTGCACAATGTAATACAGGGATACTCCAAATATTGTTGGGTTTGATTAGATTACACCATTCAGCTTTGATATTATTTTTTTTAAACTCATCTTACATATTTGATACTTTTTCTCTTCTTGTAAAATATTGCTTGCTTCTGAACTTATAACTTCCCTCCACGGTCAATGCTTTGAATGTAGTGCTAATACTTTGTTCTGTTTATTCAATTTTTTTTCTTACCAGTATTGCACACTTATCCACTCCAAAGCCATTCTGATTTCATCATTAAATATTTGGCTGTTTCTAAAAGTAATCATATTTGAGTCAATAATGTTACAAGGTAGTCTCAAAGTATTCATGTAGAACACATGTCTATGGAGATTCTCAATCATCCAGGTCTTGTCCCACTGGTACTTTTTCAAAAGGCAACTGGACTTCCTTTGTTTTTCCTTGAACATTTTACTTCTCATCCAAATGAAACTGAAGAAGCTTCTTGGCTGAAGAAGCAAAACATCTTCAAGGAAAAACAAAGAAAGTCCAGTTGCCTTTTGAAAAAATGCCTTTGGGACATGTAGAGCAAATGTGAACCTCTGCATCGATAAGTCAAAATTATTGTCAGTGAATCAGGCTACATTAAGAAACAGTTGAGACAGAAAAAAGTCTCCTTAAAGAATCCATCTTCTCATTTCTTTGAGTTCTTCAATATATGCCATCAAAGTTGTTTCACATTTTTAGCAGATATTTTTTTTAAAAAAACAATATAATAAACATTATATTTTCTTATTTTTTTAATCTAGTTATAGGATAGCAAATCAAATGTTTTAATAATCAACCATATAAGTGTTTATTTTGTGCCTTCTAGAATATTTTTAAATATTGTAAAAAAATCAAAAGTTGGTATTTAGTACCTGTAGAACTTTTAAATTTCCCATTTTGCTCTACAGGGTGCACTGAATTTGGGATTAGGTGTATAGAGAAGTTACTGTTAATAGCTTGAGTTTTGTAGGCAGACAAGGGGTTGTATAAAAACATAGACGTTGTTTTTGTTGTTTTACATCATCATATGTGCATGGTCTGTAGTGCGCCTCTACACTTTCTATAATATTTAATTGAAATGATTCATAAGATAAAAATATAAATTTGATAACGTTTGAGTCAAAAATTTTAAAGCTCATCCTTTCCTAGTGCACACGAATTCGTCATCTTCTTAGTTTTTTCTTTTACAATTTCCACTGTTAATACAATCATTTCATTGTGTTTTATTTGGTTCTTCCAAATATTTTTCAAATATTCCAGTATTACTTTCTTATTTTATTGGGATTAATTTGGTTTGTGTTTCCAGTTATGATTTGGAGAAAAAAAGTGTTTATTTGTCTGAAATTTCCTATTTTGTTGGAATTGTTTAATCCTACTTTCATATCATTGGATCCTACAAACTTTTTAATTGTTTTAATTCTTCAAATTCTATAATTATATTGTTATTCAAATTGCATTGCTTCTTGAAACTTGTTCTTATTTGTTTTTTTCAGTTTTTGTTACTTTACATTTTGTAAGTTGCTAAAACCTAATTAATGCTATTTTTCTGATGTAATTTTCTACTCTGGCATCTGATTTTTCAGTATGAGATGATTTTTCCATTTCTAAATCATTTATTGTTATAATTTGTAAGACTGTACATGACTGATTAGTCTTTGTTTCTTTTTTGTCATATAGTTAGTTCTTGTTTAGTGACTGCAATTAGACTGGCAATTTGGTCATTAAGTGAAGTAGTTGCTGAGTGAAGAATCACAAGTGTAAGAAAGCTATGACCCCAAACAACCAGATATGCCCAAATGGCAGGGAAGGTTGTCAAAACCTGACTCATGAGGAAGTCAAGTAAAGGGAAAATGTTATAGTCCTTTTTTGCCAATCCCTAATCCTTTGGAATCTTCATCCTAACATTGGGATAATTAGCAAGAAGGAAGAATGTTTAGATGAAGAGGAAGGGATTACAAGAGAGTAAGCAAGCACACAATGGGGAATATACATGAAAAGCAATGCAATAGGGCTAGCTGATTGCATAGTGTTCTCAATGCTGCCAGTCACAAGACACCTAGGAAGCAAACAAAAGCTTTTAGTATGAAACTGATTAGTTTCTTGTCAATTTCAGGCAGCCACTGCTAGTCCATGAAACATTCTAATCAATTAATTAAAGTCACAGAGCTGAGCTTGTTAACCTGTGGTCAGCACATTTAGAGGTGCACTGCACTGGAAAGAAAAGCAACTCAAAAAGAGATAACTTGTTAAGCAATCTTTCCACTCTGAGAGAAGGTGAGAGAAAAAAAAATCAGCCAGTCATAGGACAACGCATAATAACTGACTGTAATAGTGAACACATGACTGAGAGAGAGATGCTTTAAATGTCATAAACACAGACATTGATCGCAAAGTTACTTTTTCATCACTATTGTAACGATTGTTTTAGGCAGACACTAAATGAGCATAATCTATGATTGATTGGAAACCATATCTTTATCATTCAAAATTTTATTTAAATATTTTTTTGAGTAGATTTCAAAACAGGTAATTATCTTATAGTTTCTCTCATACATTCTAGAACTTTTTCCAATCCTAAATTGTTATTAATAATAAGATAATTATAGTCATGGCTCATGATTTTAAGTTAGCTGTTCAGAATTTTTATTGGCTTTGTCCAAACAAATGGTTCTATTGATTTGTTTGAACAGTCTCGAGTCCTTTTGTACTCACAAGAGATTTAAGTCCAGCCCCTTGAATTCCATTGACTCTTATCCACCACCAATTTGCTTTGATTGTTAGTAATTCAGTTTCTTATAGGAAGTTTGAACTTGCAATAAACCTATATATTCATTGAACTTCCCGGACTCCTGATTTCATGCACTTGACAGAAATATATCTCACCCATAAGTCATTGTTTAATGATATTTAATTCAGGTAATGTATCCCAAATTTTTACATTTGTTTATTATTATTTCTAATATATGACAAAGACCAGCAACTGGCCGTTTCATGAGATTACAGTCCTATTTAGTCTTGAACTTTTTTAATAATTTCAGAATGCTTAAGAAAATCTTATACTTTTATGCCTTCAATTCTTTTTAACAATGGTCTATCGAGAAGTGGTCAGATGAAGCTGGTACCTGTAGGATATGGGATGGGTGTTCTGAATAAATGTATGCTTAAAGGTCTGAAAAATGCTTTTTCAGTGGGACATTTTTATCTTAATTCAATACAGTTCTCTTTTTTCTCCCCTATGGTTGCAGAAAAAATTATTCTGACTTTTCAATACACACCGTGCATACTTCTTCATATTGGAATGACATCTTAAAGATTGTCTTTTGTTGAAGAAAAGACACATCTATATATGTGTCACCCATCCCAAACAATTTGATGCAATGTCTGCAAATGTGAAAGAGAAAGAGATGCCAAAATCAATAAATAGTTCCAATTATAAAGGGATCTCAACAAGCTGCCACAATTGGCTGACCTGTTTGCTCAAAACTGTCCAGATTCAGACCCAGAAGAAGACAATAAGAAACTACTGTTGTACTGCTGCCAAGAACATTGCTTAGATGTTTCTAGGAAGCCACCAAGAGTCAAACTTGACTTACCTTATATTTAAGCTCTTCTTCAACTTATCTTTAAGCACTTAAAGAAACAGAAGTAAATTATCTCCTGATGTTTTAGGCCAGGCATGCTGGCTGAGGAATTCTGGGAGTTGAAGTCCACAAGTCATAAAAGAGCCAAGTTTGAAGAGTCCTGTTTTAGACTATGGTGGTCCCCATGTCCCTATTGCCATTGGCTTTCCAGGTAAGGTCTAATAAAGAGGACAGTAAGTTGCCTACCCCTAATTTAGGCATTTTTAATTAGCTAATTTGTAAATAGGGGGAAATTGTGTTGTCCATGGAACATTAATCACTCTACAGCTAGAGTGAACATTAATCACTCTACATCAAGATAATACACTGAGACTCTCCCATTCTCCTATTCCATTTAAAAATAAAAGATGACAACGATGTCTTGAAATATATATATATATATATATATATATATATAATGCTTGAAAGCAATAGGGTTTAATTCCATCATCTTTCTGTAGAATAAATGTAATTGCTTCTGAGGGCATTTATATGTGTTGATCATTACGAAACTGCAAAGCATTCCCAACTCTCTTTAGTGAGGCAGCCAAACAAACCACTGCATAACCTGCTAATGGTGGCATTTACAGTGTAATTAAGATGAAGTGTTTTGAAAATGAATATCTTATAGTTTTATGCCTAATAACTGCTGATTACTGCAAAACACTTAAGAAGCTGCAATAGCTAAACAGAATAATTAAAATCACCAAATGAGCCTCAAGTCTTTTTGGCAAGCTGATGAAAGAATCCTTCAAAGTTATCTACTGCCTGGTTGTTTCCTGGTGCTAGGAGGTCTCCTCTTCAGTTATTGATGTCTTGAAAGAAATGCATGGCCAGTGGCTTAGTACTTGAGGCACTTTTTATTACCAGACAAAATCCCCTGGGTCTTTCCTTTCAGCTGATAGAAAAGTTTCCTCTTTTTTTTTTTCAGTCACTCTTAAAAAAAAACTAAGTTTCTTTGGAACTGCATATTTATTTTCTCTGTATTTGTTTTATAATCTTTTCTTCAAGCATCATTAGAATACATCAGAAATACTAACTTTCTATCCACTGAGTTTAATGGGGAAAGATCCCTTCCTGTTTTTCTTTCCTGGCATGTCAAAAAAAATGGAACTAATCAGGAACTAATCAGGAACACCCTGCCTCCAGAAGCGGTAAATGCTCCAACACTGGAAGTTTTTAAGAAGAGACTGGACAGCCATTTTTCCGAAATGGTATAGGGTTTCCTGCCTGAGCATGGGGTTGGACTAGATGACCTCCAAGGTCCCTTCCAACTTTACGCTTATTATTATTATTGTTATTGTTGTTGTTGTTGTTGTTGTTATTGTTACTGTTACTGTTATTGTTGTTGTTGTTATTACCATTGATATCTTTCCCTTTCTCTCTTTTTGTCTGTACTACAGGTAATCTATTTGGTCTAACACAGTGATGGCGAACCTTTTAGAGACCGAGTGCCCAAACTTCAATCCAAAACCCACTTATGTATTGCTGGGTGGCGGGTGGGCATGGCCCACCAGGCGGGTGTGGCTACAGTGGTCATGGCAGATGGGTGGGCATGGTCAGGGTGGGCATGGCTAGCTCGATGTTGGTCCTGGGGAGGGATGCCTGTGGGGGCTCAGCAGGGTTGGGGGAGATCCAGGGGTCTCTGGCGGGTGGGATGGTGGGCAGGAGGCTGGTTCTGCAGGGTGAGGCGAGGCAGGGGCCGGGACGGCTGCTGCCTGACACCATTGGCCCCCTCACACAAAGGCCAGCAAGTGCATGGGTGCTGGGATGCATCCAGCCACATGGGACCTCAGCAAGTTAACGGGCAGCTGGTTGAAGAGGACGCTTGCCATCTCCGGGGCATGGCAAGCATGCCCACAGAAAGGGCTCTGAGTGCCACCTCTGGCACGCGTGCCATAGGTTCGCCACCACTGGTCTAACATAACCTTCAGTGTTTCCTCAATATTTGATGATTTTGTAAGCTTTACATTAAAAGCTCCCCTTTGCTAATGGGTAGCTACGGCCAGAACGCCCAGAACGGAGTTCCGGCACCTTTTTGGGATGGAACATTGTAGGGTAGGCAAGGCGGGTTTATGACGTGTGTAAGTTCTGGCATCTTTTTTTTTTTTTTAGAAAAAAAGCACTGGCTATGGCCATCTTTGAAGATAATAAATACAATTATAAATACAGTACATTTGGACAATCATATTCAACTTTGTGCTATGGATATTTGCTACCTTTTAGCTCAGAATTAAGAAATTCTCATAGCATGAACCTAAGTCCTATAAGGTAACAACCAGCCCTTAAGTCAGATCTTCCCAGGAAGCTCTCCAGCCCATCTGAGAATTGAAAATATCAGAATACCTACAAACAATAGAAAAAAAATGGTATTGAAATATATACGTCCAGCATTGAAATAGACTAGATTATGTTCTTGTTTATTTGAACCTGTGCAGTAGACATTCACAGGAAGACTGCATCTCTGATTGTAATTGGAAGAATGCTATTATTGTTCCCTTTGTAAAAATGGGAAAGTGGCAAGATGAATGCAAAAATCACAAGGAGGTTACTTTGTGCCTGTGCTTGATAGTATTCTGATTAAAGAGGGTGTAAGAATGAAAGTGTTCAATCATTTGGTAAGTGTCAGCAGGAGATGAGCAGATCAGATTTTTGTTCTTCCAAAGGTCATGAGGGAAGAAAGTTTTTTGTAAGTTATTTAGAAGAAGGATGCAGTAGCATAAGTAGACTATGGAATTATGCAGTGTTTTGTTGCTGAATACATCATGCTAAGTTTTTCAAATGATTCAAAATTGAGTACAGATAGTTCTTGCTTAATAACCTTTTGTTCGGCAGCTGTTTGAAGTTATGGTTACACTGAATGCATGGTACTTTTGCCATGTACTAAAGTTGTGGTTGTGGAGTGCTCCTCATAGTCACATGATCAGAATCTGGGTGCTTGGCATGTCACAACATGGAACAAAGCCATCAGGACAAGATTCAGCACTCCATCTACATTTAAAAGACAAAAGTCACTCTTTTGAAGACAGCAACGTCCACATTTTGGACAGAAAGGAACGCTGGTTTGAAAGAGCGGTGAAAGAGGCCATCTATGTCAAAACTGAACAGTCCTTTCTCAGTAAGGGGGAGGGATACAACATCATCTATCTCCAGTCTACAATACAGTCCTTTCAACAGTTCCAGGAAGGCTCCATACTCATTTGCACTAGTCAGGTGACCCTGAAGCCACAGATAAGCATCCAGGTGGCATCAATGACTCTCTAAAAGAATGCAAATGACCCGCTGTCTTCCATTCCCGACCATCCAGTTGAAGCTGAAGAAGCTTCTTGGAAGAGAAGCAAAATGTCTTCAAAGTAAAACAAGAAAGTCCAGTTGCCTCATGAGAAAAAGCTCCTTTGGGACAGCCATACTTATGACTACAGGACACTTCATTTCCCCTCCACTTATCCACTCTTCCATCTCATCCTGGTGCTAAGATTAAAGTAGAGGCACAGGGACTTCAGCAGTCTTAGCTGGCCAACATGAAGGAGTGCCACCCCAAACCGTGTGCTGTAACCCCCCCCAACTGACCTTCATTGTCTTCTTCCTTCCACTGAGGCATGGTCAGTCTAGTCCTTTGCAAGGCAGCTGCTGGCTGCACCTGGTCTTCTTCCCAAGAATGAGCATGCTACCGTATATGGGGCTTTCTTGAGATGCTTTGAAAGACTTCTTTTTCTTCTAATTTAAACCTGGCACCACTCTTTCCACTACTGTGGCAGAGGAATGCTGCTCTACAAGTTAGTCAATAAGTCATAATGGAGGGGGAGAGATAGGTGGGTGATTCAACAGGAGACAGGTCTTATTTTACTGAGGTTCAGGGCTGGAAGAGACCAAACCAGGAATGTCTTGGATCAGGATGTGTCCTTGCCAATAATTGTTGCAATTTGGTTAATAGAAATAATGGGAACTGTCAGGAGTACCATCACTAAGTGACATTGTACTTTATGCATTGCTTAGCAATGGAAATTCTGGTCCCATCTACCATCATAATCTGAGGACTACCTATAGTATATAAGATAAAGCTATATCATGTCCCTTGACTCTTATTTGTAGATACATCTTTAGGGAATGCTTGTTGTGATATTAGAAAAGTGAATGAATATATATTGTGTTGTTAGCTGAAAACCAAATGATTTGCAATGAATGTTAGATACCCTGTATGATGCAACAGAATGTAGGAAACCGAACATCTGTGCGTAAAGATATAGTTATGTTTAATAGGGAAAATATAATGAATGAATGGAACGGTGAAAAACTGCACAAAATAAATGAAGGTGTTTATCTTAGTAAAAGTAGAGTGGTGGATGACAAATGCTGGTATAAAAGAAGGAGGTGGTAGGTAATCTATAGCAAAGAATAAATGTTTGTTAAAAGAAGTAAAAACAGCTGTGTAGAACTGACTTAATTCTGCCCATTTTGTTATATGCAAATGAGAACTTAATAAATCAGGAGAAAGTAAGATGAATAGTAAAACAGGAAGAGATAGGCACAGGGATGGATGGATTTTGAAGGAACATGGATTGAATGTAAAACTGAGCTCAATATGAAATAATTACATCCCGGTAGTTTGATCATTGCAGTATGAGAGAAAGCTCTGGGAGATATCCCCTGAAATAATGTAGTGATTTTGATTATGTCATTTTGAATTAAAAGTTTAACTGTAAGGAAACCTATATTCTATCATTGGGATGGCAAAATAGCTGACTGTAGTTTGTAAATAATTATGTAAATTGTGCCTTGATTTCAAGAGAGAAGCATAGTATTTGGTTATGAGTAAAATCCTACGCAAATGTTTGAGACGTTGAGACTCATCCTGGGTTTATGCTGATCTATGTCTATTATCAAGATTTGATTTGATCAACCTTGTCTGGGTGAACCACACCCATTGGTCTCCCTTGCCAATGTAAGGTAATCACCCTAAAAATAAACTTATGTAAGTGTCACTGTAGTTTTCAAACCTCCATGACTGGTGGGAATCTTCTCACCCCAATTAATTCTAATTTCTTTTTTCTGTTTTTTCTTGAGCACACAATGGAGGGTGAAAGAGCCATTTAGAGCACATTCTATTCAATTAACCACTGTGATTTGTTGACTGATATATTGTTTAAAGAGTTCCCTCTCCTTGGCTTGTTACAATTATACAGGGAGATCGACTGGTGATTGAACTCCAAAACAAAAATATAAAGCAGCAATCCCAAGTGCTATAATTCCTGTAAATTTACTTCAGTATAATATTATTTATTTATTTATTTATTTATTTATTTTGATTAGATTTTTATGCCGCTCCTCTCCAAAGGACTCGGAGCGGCTAACAACATGAACAAAAACATCAAAGCATTTTTAAAAAACCAAAAACCAAATCTACAAAGCATTTAAAAGACCCCCCAAACACATTCATCATACACACACAATCACAGTCATCCCCAGGCCTGCCGGCATAGATAAGTTTTTAGATTCTTCCGGAAGGCCGGGAGAGTGGGGGAAACGCGGGCTTCAGGGGGCAGTTGGTTCCAGAGGGTGGGCGCCACAGCAGAGAAGGCCCTCCCCCTAGGACCCACCAGACGGCATTGTTTCGCTGATGGGACCCGGAGGAGGCCGACCCCTGTGTGCTCTCACCGGTCGAAGGGAAGTATGTGGCAGAAGATGGTCCCGTAAGTATCCTGGTCCAATGCCATGAAGGGCTTTATAGGTAATAACCAACACTTTGAATTGCGCTCGGAGACCGATACGCAGCCAATGCAGCATGCGGAGAGTTTAATAGCTAAAAAAATTATTCAGTTAATGCATGTTCACAAGATGTCTGCCAGTTATAACTGACAAGGAAGCACAGAGGTGTACACTTTTTTAGGTGAGTCTCAAATTCCTTGTGGTGTATAGAAACCAGCCATCCTGGAGCAGAAAGCAGAACCTTTCACTTGAAGAGCTTTTCAGAGAACGAAGTAGGTTCTTCACCTCAGGCCCAAGTGTCACAAAGCTGAATTGGGACAGTAATTCTTCGTCCTGCTTGTTTAGGCAAATATGATGTTTTGCCCTTCTTCATGTCATGTTATTCTCCCAGTCAACTATCAGGTTTGCTAAGAAACACTATATTGCTGTTGCTTTGTTGCACCTGTTCAATAATTATGGAGACAGAGGAGAACCTGAACAATGCCAACCTGCTTTCTTTAGATCAAGTCATGATCATATGGAGAAAATCTTCAAAAAAGAGAAAAAGGAGATATGTGAAAAAACAGAAATAATTAAATGAAGCAGGTATATGAACACTGCAAGTTTAGCTTGCAAAGATACATGGGTTTTAGAGAAGGATAGAGAATGGATAGTGTTGATTAGCCTGAAGGGGAACACCATGATGGGAATGTAGATATGTATGTGTGTAATCCAACAGGATGTCTATCTGACAACAGATAACAGTAATCAAGGTATTTGGGTCCAGATGGACATAATTGGCAGCCCAGCTACGAAAAAGTAACCGAATGACATCTAGCTGTAGATGTCATATTTGTAAGTTTACACTAACACTAAGACGCCATTTTGGTTCCTAAAAGTAATGCAAGATCCTTATAATTATTTCAATTTCACTGTACCATTGGGAGAGAGAAAGAATGAAAATGTTTCTCAAATTAATAATGTAGGTATGTTTTCATACATGCAGTTCCATTGAACTGCAGCTTAATATTAATTCCTTATTGCAGTATGATTCAAGAGTTCCTAGTACTCACTATTCAAATCAGTTGTGCCCCTTTTATATCTCCTTTCCCATTTCTTTCCTTGGTCCCATTTTGATGCTTTCAGAAGCATTAAAATCTCATGAAATCTAGCATTAGCTCTGATTTCATTCAATATATAATTTAATCTAGGGTTCTCTGAGCTTTGAGTTAGAACATGGAGCATTTATAAATTCATAACCTCACTGTTACAGACTATATTTTTCTGTTTAAGGTAGTCAATCATCTACGAGCAAATTTAGGCAATATTTGTGTATATAAATAAGAAGAGAGAAAAGAGCACAGCAGTGCTAGACATATGGCCCAACTGAGACCATAATTTTGAAAATAGATGTGAATTTAATCATACCATTTTAATTCATCTTGTTGAGATAAATAAGCAGTTATACTTTAAGAACCTAATGCCAGGCCACCTATATTTCATCTTAACATTACAAATAACTTTTATGATGAAATGATTAAGTAGCAAATTTAGTTTTCTCTGATTGTTCCTTGGGAGCTTTTACATTTTGCAAGCCAGTAAAGAGTAATCTTGGCACTCTGGTCTCCAGCTCCTCGATCTAATATCAAGCATCTAATACATTGAAATGATTCATCAAACAATGCCCCAAGTTCCCTTGAACGCAAAGCAGGCTATTTATTTCTCTCCCAGAAATGTCATAGGCTTGAAAGAATAAGTTCTGGTGCTTGTTCAATTTGTACAGAAAAGTGCCTTGTGCATTAGAGAGAATGCCTGTGAATTTTAAGTTGTTTAGGTTGCCTGTGTATCTAAGATTAAACTGATTGCAATGTTACTTGGAAGGGCAAGTCAGTCAATCATTCTAAGTATAAATTCACTATTCTCCTCCATAAAGGCCCTTCCCTTTTCAATTAGAGAAGGTTCCCTGCCATTTTGTTTGAGTATTAAGTAAAGGATAAAACAAGACTGTAAATCCAACCCCAATCCATTTCAAGAAGAAAGGGCTGCTGCTTTGCATTTCCTGGAGGAAATACTTCTTTTCTGCTCTCCCCTTTGTGCCATGCAATCATTCTTAGCATTATCACATCCACTATACGTTTACCCTTTAGGCAGTTTAAAAAAAAACAACCAAATCACAGCCATGCAAGTGCACCAAGCAGAATTACAATGACTTCTTTCTGACTGCTTCCAATACATTTTTATTAGCATGCTTGGGCTAATCTTCCCTCCTTTTGCGCTTACTGTCAGAAGGCAAGGAAAGTTAGGAGAAGAACTGAATGTAATCCAAACCATTTCCCCTATTCTTCAGGGGAAGCTCTCATCCTAACATCCTTACTGATCCCAAAGATGCTTTTTCATGAGGCAACTGGACTTTCTTGTTTTTCTTTTAAGATGTTTCACTTCTCATCCAAGAAGCTTCTTCAGCTCCGACTGGATGGTGAGGAATGGAAGGATTATACTCCTTGCAGACAGCTGGTCATTTGCATTCTTATAGGGAGTCATTGAGGCCACTTGGAGGCTTATCTGTGTCGTCAGGGTCACCTGAGTAGTGAAAATGGGTGTGGAGGATTTTGTTGTAGACTAGAGATAAATGAAGTTGTATCCCTCCCCCTCTGTTGAGAGAGTTGTTCAACAGAGAGGCTGTTCCTCTCTGTCCAAAAATGTGGACTTTGCTGCCTTCGAAAGAGTGGCCTTGTCTTTTAAATGCAAATGGACTGCTGACTCTTGTCCTGATGGGTTTGTCTTCTATGTTGTGCCATGTGTTTATGAAGTTATTTGTTTTGTTTCCCCAGTGCACAGATCTGTACATGGTTCACTGCAGGCTCTCATTAAAAATATTATCCTCCACATGTTTCTTATTTTGGAAGTGATAGACCTCAGCTACTTTCAAATGGGGACCATAATGAGAAAAAGTGATCTTCAAAATGATGAGCTTTGTCTTCCTTATGCTCAAGGAAAGAAATCAAAGGCTCTCATTTTGAACTTGAAGGCAAGTCATCATTTGTATTCCAAGTTGCTCCATGACTTTTAAAATGGCTTTATTTTGTTCTTGGTGTGTGTTACTGTATGTTACTGTCAATGCAGCATTTCGGATATCCTTTCTGGGCTGTCAAACATCAATGCATGGGTCTAGAACCAGGATGGACCAGGAATGGAAGGATTTATAGTCTTGTATTCTTTTGAATATAAGAATATAAAGTATATAAATTTATAAAAAATATAAAGAAGGATTTATATTCTCATATTCTTTTGAATATGAGAATATAAAGAATATAAATTTATAAAGAATATAAATCCTTCCATTCCCCACCAGTCAGTTAGAACTGAAGAAGCTTCTTGGATGAGAAGCAAACTATTTTCAAAGAAAACCACCAAGAAGTCCAGTTGCCTTCTGGAAAAAAAGTACTTTTGGGACAACCATGATATGGATGATTGAGCAAAAATTGTTTGTTTCTTTAATTATTTGTTTCTTTACTTATCAGGTAAGTGCAGATGGGCTTGTAAATCTTTTGATCTCGCTTTAAGAAAGTAGAATTTTGCTGACAGCAAATAAAGGTATTTAACTTTCTTGTTCCCTGGTAGTATGTGCAGCAAACTGAAGTCTCTCCCCTTAGGTAAAACACTTGTGAAAGAGAATCTGGATAAATCATGATTTTATGTTCATGCTATTTCAATTCAGTAGCTGGTCGTGAAAAGTTTAAAATATGTCCTCAAGTAATGCACTTCAAAAAAAATTTAAGAATTATAGGAGCAAATCTCCATGAGATATTTTTCTGCTTGCTCTTACTCTATAAGCATCCAGGATCTCAATTCTAAAATCCACTAGCAATAAGATGATTTTCTGAGTTCATTTTTAAATGTAATTTAAACAGGGTTCTGCTGTTCAGGATCCAAAGGCAGATTTATTGCTTTTAAAAGTATTCCTAGTGAGCCCAAAGATGCTTTTTTTCATGAGGAAACTGGACTTTCTTGTTTTTCTTTGAAGACATTTTGCTTCTCATCCAAGAAGCTTCTTCAGCTCTGATTGGATGGTGGGGAATGGAAAGATTTATACTCCTAGCAGACAGCTGGTCATTTGCATTCTTTTAGTGGGTCGTTAATGCTATCTGGAGGCATATCTGTTTCCTCAGGGTCACTTGAATGGTACAAATGTGTGTGGAGCCTTCTTGGAACTGTTGAAAGGACTGTGTTATAGACTGGAGATAGATGATGTCGTATCCCTCTCCCTCTGTTGAGAGAGAGAGCTGTTCAGTTTTGACATAGATTGCCTCTTTGACCCCTCTTTCAAACCAGTGGTCCTCTCTGTCCAAAATGTGAACTTTGCTGTCTTCAAAAGAGTAGCCTTTGTCTTTTAAATGCACATGGACTGCTGAATCTGGTCCTTTGCAAGGAGTATAAATCTTTCCATTCCCCACTATCCAGTCAGAGCTGAAGAAGCTTCTTGGATGAGAAGTGAAACGTCTTCAAAGAAAAACAAGAAAGTCCAGTTGCCTTGTGAAAAAAAGCATTTTTCGGATAACTATGACCTGGATGACTGAGAATCTCCATAGATATTCCTGGTGAGTTTCCCATGAATTTAAATAGTTTAGTTTGTAGATTTGTTCGGAGGCTCATCCTTTTCTTCTAACGTCTCAATTCCAGTCTCATGAGAAATAACAATTCTTTTTAATGTTTCCATATCTTCATTTTGCAAGGAGTACAGTGCAGCTGAAACAATATTATATCCAAGTTTATTTAAAGCAAATGAATGAGTTTGCGTATAAATCACTTAACATTCAACTATTTACATGAACACAGGATCATAGCAAGTAAAGACAGCCAACTCATTAGCTGTCTCTTTAACTCAAGTACAGACATTACTCCATTATGAACTTTCAAGTTATAACTTTCACTGATATGAACAAACCTGTTCACAACCCCAGTTTAAAAAGTTCCAGAAGTCAGAGAATGTGCACCATAAGCTGCTTCCTCCTGCCTTCCATTTGCATACTGTTTGCTGATCCTCATGTATAATAACCTAAAGCACACATTCTTGTAGAGGGGAGTTCCCTGAGAGCACAAGTCCAAAAGCTTGGAAGACTAAACCCAACAAATGAATTTGGAAAGAAAAACATAGAGTCAAATTTTAAAAGCCCACCAATTTCAAAAGACAGAAGTGGACTTGCTCTCCTAACCTTTAAACTGTATTACCATGTAAGTTGTTTATCATGGACAATCAAATGGATAGAATCCCTGAATAACTAAATGTCAATATTTGAAGGTGCCAGTTTATTCAATGGATTTTATAGATACTTGTAGTATCACGACACAAAAGAAGATAAAAACTTTAAAGGATATGTTATAAGAGCATGATAAGAATATGGAAAACCAGAAAAACAAGTCCAGCAATCTTATCTTTATTTTAAAACTTAAATGCGTTTTATTCTAGAAACAATTATTGTTAAGAAAAGGTTAATTACATACAAGATATCATGCAACCAGAGTTTAGAAACAGACAGAAGACCAAGCAAGAATTATTTGGTGAAATCCAAAAATTTACAATGGGTGATTGCTTTTAATTAGTTGGCTGTTGTTTTTCTGGGCCTTTTAGTCTGTACTGCCTGTTTATGCCTCTGTAAGCGTAAGCTGCCCAGAGTCTAATAGAATGGGCAGCTACAATAAATTTAATAAATTATTTTTTAAAAAATTAATTTACAATTACTTTAAATAATGATAAATATCTATGGAGAGTCTCAGTCACCCAGGTCATGGGTGGTGATATCAATATAAGTATTAATGTTCAGTTAGGAGATGATTTACAATTATTTCTCAATATGATACAATCAATTTACTTCTGTATACTGTATTCAATTATTGTGTAATCGATGAAAGAAAGGGGTTGCGATGGCTCAGTGATTAAACACACTGAGGCTAAAGATGGAAAGCTGACAGCTCGTGTTCGAGATCAGAGCGTGCCATGCAATGGGGCGAGTTCTGGTTACTTGCCCTAACTCCTGCCCACCTAATTGGTTGAAAGCATGCACACGCAAGTAGATAAATAGGTACCCCTTTAGTGGGAAAGTAACAGTGTTCCATGTGCCTCACCATATAGTCATGCTGGCCACGTGACCTTGGAAATGTCTTCAGACAATGCTGACTCCCTTGGCTAAGAAACAGAGATAAGCACTGACCCCTAGAGCTAGAGACAACTGGACAAGGGAAACCTTTTCCTTTGCCTTTTAATCAATGAAATGATGAATTTGATTTACATTTGATGACCAATGCAAATTCTGTTTACTTAGTGATATTTTAGATTTCATCCAGTGTTTCTTCTCATTTTCTTTTTTCTTTTTGTAGTTATTCTATTACATTTCATTTTTTAAATGTTTTAAAACAAAATTACGTATATTAAAAATGAAAACCTCATCTCTCTTTTACACAATATAAAGTATGGAAAAATACGAATATAATCAAACTTTTGGGGAGGATCTTTTCTTTTTCTTTTTAACCAACATACGAATGTTCACAAGATGTATGAAGAAAAGTAAGCAAAAATATTTTGCGCATATATTTGTGTTGGTGTCAATAATCAGGTATTCTGGGACATCTACTTATTCTTTCAGTGAATGCCTTTTAGTGACTACAGGTAGTCCTCAGCTTACAACCATTCATTTAGTGACCATTCAAAATTACAACAGAAGTGAAAAAAGTGACTTATGACTGTTTTCCACACTTATGACCATTGCAGCATTTCTGTAGTTACACAATCCAAATTTGGATGCTTGACAACTGGCATGTATTCATGAACAGTTGCACTGTCCCAGGGACACGTGGTCACCATTTGTAAACTTTCCAGCCTGGCTTCTGACAAACAAAGTTAACAGGGGATGCCAGATTTGTTTAACTACCACCTTATTGACTTAACAACTCCAGGAATTTGCAGACCCCCAACAATGTGACAGTGTAAATTAACTTCTTTGTGTGCTTTGGATTATTTCTTACTTGGCACAAATAGTACTGATCATTACTGGAAATAATATTTTTCTTAGTGGGGGTGAAGGTTTGTTCTCCAAGCTTGTGGGTTGGTTTCTGAATGTTTCGTTAGCAGGCTGGGTAACCCTTCAGCGGAATTTAAGGGATGTCAATCTTAATGTTTATCAGTTTATAAGGGTCTCAGTTGTGGGTGTGTTGAGTGATGGGTCTTATGATGGGTTTTATATGAGCCATCAGTGGATCGGTGCTGTCTCTGATTGGCTGTGTGGCTGATTTGGATTCTGAGGGGTTCATAGGCTGGTTGTAGGTCAATTTTCTTTTGTATTCACTGTAGCTGGGGTGCTTCAAATAAATAGAAAATAATCACCATCTTATAGTGTTGGGGCAAGGAATCCTTGGCAGCCTACAAGATTTTCCCTAATTTGTTTTCCCCATATGATAATAAAGAGATTCTTTTGAAATCCAGGTCATACTGCATGCCTCAAAGAAATGTTATGCTAGAGTGAAATTCCATCTGGAATTACATGCACACTCATGGAGAGTTAATTGGATTTTTTTTTTTACAGAACTTAAAACTAGCAACCATGAATTTGGTTTTGTGACTGATGACACTGGGAGAAATTATGAATGATATGAGAATAAATGAAGTCAGATCCTACCTTAATTTGAAAAAAAAAATGGAATATTTCTGTGAAGAGATAAGAATTCACCTGCAGACTGTAGCTACCGTACTACATCTGAGCCTTGCAAGGAGCTACATATAAAAAATGTACATCATTAAAAAGAAATGAGAAAGAGCTGCTGCTAGAGTTCTTTAATCCAAAGAATTACAGGCCGTGTCTTCTAGCAGTGAAAGTAACTGTCCTGGGGTGTCTTTTAAAGAGAACTGCTAGATATAACCAAGTCAGAGAAATTGTATGCTCCCACTGTGGAACACACCATTAACCTTTACTGTAAGGGACAAATAAGAGTAAAAAATACACCAGAATATCTACAGTTAAGCCATTGGGTACAAATAAAAAAACAGCAAAAGACACCAGGCTCATCAACTAGGTAGGAACAGTTCATTTACTGGGTAATTAGCACATTCGACCCTGACTCACCATGTAAGTCAGGAGGCATTTAATGACATAGCCTTAAAGTGAGTTGAAATGTAATTTAAGAGCCGAAGCAAATGTTCTCTTGCTGAAAAGATTTTATTAGGTATTGACAAGAATACATTGCCGAAAGTCATATAACCGAGCCATAGAACACATTTCTTCTCTTCCAATATCGGAAGAGTGTCATTTGGATCTGGTTTGCTGGAGTGAGATGATAAATACCATACCTTTAAAACAAGGACAATTGTTTGATTTATAGTCAAATATCTTATAAATTTGAGGGTCCTCTCTCTACCCTTCCCTTCCCTTCATTATACACACATAAATGCAAAAATCTTTTCATACACACAGTAGATGCAGAAAATGCCATTTGTGTACGTAACAGATTGAAAATTACTTCATATTGGGTTCCAGAGAGAGCTGTGGGATGTTGCTGTATGTCTCATGCATGGTCCAACTGAAGCCTTGGCTGCCACTCGGAATGAGACAGTGACTTTGGATTGCATTCCAACCATACAGCCTATCCTGTTTTGTGGATCCCATTGCTCCCAGTGCTTCACAGAGAAACTGAGGGACATGAAACAGGACAAGAAGTATCTAGATTGCTGATGGAAGTTGACAAGGGATGAATTAAATCGAACACAGGTGAGATGCTCATTAAGGCATCTTGATGCCTTCTTAGTAGGAAGAACAAGGAAGTAACAATATTTCTCTACTTTTATTGCATCTGCAGATAGCTTCCAATGGCATTGTTTGAGGTGACATAAGCTCTCCTGGAGAAGAAAGACTTACAGTGCAACTATAAGACCAGGCAAAACATCTGCTGAACAAAATTGGTAAGGCCACGCTTGGAATACTGCATCCACTTTGGTCACCACAATGTAAAAAAGATGTTGAGACTCTAGAAAGAGTACAGAGAAGAGCAACAAAGATGATTAGGGGACTGGAGGCTAAAACATATAAGGAACAGTTGCTGGAATTGGGTATGTCTATTTTAATTAAAAGAAGGACGAGGGGTGACATGATAGCAGTGTTCCAATATCTCAGGGGCTGCCACACAGAAGAGGGAGTCAAGCTATTCTCCAAATCACCTTAAGGCAGAACAAGAAGCAATGGATGGAAACTAATCAAAGAGAGAAGCAACCTAGAACTAAGGAGAAATTTCCTGACAGTTAGAATGATTAATCAGTGGAACAACCTGCCTCTAGAAGCTGTGAATGCTCCAATACTGGAAGTGTTTAAGAAGAGACTGGACAGCCATTTGTCTGAAATGGTATAGGGTTTCCTGCCTGAGCAGGGGGTTGGACTAGATGACCTCCAAGGTCCCTTCCAATTTTATTATTATTAAATCACTGAAATTCATTCCAACTTGGGTACCAGTTTTTTGTTTTTTTTTTAAAGAATATTTTTATTAATTTTTTTTCAAATTTTTTACAGAAAGAAAAACAACTCAACTGGTAACAATCATTTAAAACATTTGCCATATAATCAAAATAAGTGCTCGGTACCCCCACCACCACATCCTCCTAAATCTATACTGTCCCCCTCATCTTACCATCTATCTACCTACTTTTCCCTTTCTCTACTTCTCCACTTCCCCTCCGCCCACCTCTATCCCCTTTCTTCTCCCTCTTGCCCTCTTCCTACTTGCCTCACCTTCACTCCTCCTTCCTTTTCCATCCAATGTGGTGCCCAGCGGCCTTCCAAGCAACCTCTTGATACCTATAAATAAATACTTACTCCCATCTAAACCCCAATTACCGTTGAGAAAACATAATATAACATAATATTAACACCCTCCCACCTCCCCCCCCTGGCTTCCCAGAGTGAATACAGGGTAAAAACGCAAGAAACCCCACTAAACTACTATTATATAACTGTTTAACTATATACCAAATATAATTCCTTCAATTGATATTTCTTTTGTATATAGTCTATCCATTTTTTCCAATCCATCAGAAATTCTTCACTTGAATGATTCTTCAAATATGCAGATATCTTAGCCATTTCCGCCAATTTAACCACTTTTAATGTCCATTCTTCAACAGACGGTAATTCAGATGTCTTCCAATATTGTCCCACCAATAGTCTTGCTGCAGTAATCAAGTTCAAAATCAGCTTAGTCTCTATGGTGGTACAGTCTTTCGTAATGCCCAACAAAAACAACTGTGGTGAAAATTCTATACGCTTTTTCAATATATTTTGAAGAATCCACCAAATTTTTATCCAATAAGCCTTAATTTTTTTACAAGTCCACCAAACATGAAAATAAGTAGCATCTGTTGATTCACATCTCCAACATTTGGGTTGCATATCTGGATACATAAATGACAATTTTTTTGGGTCTAAATGCCATCTATAAAACATTTTATAAAAATTTTCTCTTAAATGCTGTGCTTGCGTAAATTTTACATTTTTCACCCATATCCTTTTCCACGTTTCCATTGTAACTGGATGTCCAAAATTACATTCCCACTTGATCATACAATCTTTAACTAATTCAGTTCCAGAATCAATTTCAAGTAATACATCATATAATCTTTTAATATGCATAATTCTTTGATCTCTGACTTGTTTAATTAATTTTTCATCCTTTAACAAAAAACCCAGCTTTACATCTTTTTGCCATCTTGCCTGAAGTTGTATATGTGAATACCAATTGTGGTCTAAGCCTTCTTCCCTTAATCTATTTAGTGACTTCAACTCTAAATTATTCCCTTCTTTAGTTAAAAGCCTCTCATAGGGCACAACATCTTGAGTTTGTTGTCTATTTACACTCTCTATTGCGTGCCTGGGAACTGTCCAAAAAAGGAATTTTCCCACTTAACTTATAATAATACTTTTTCCAGACCCGCAACAGTGAATTTCTCAATAAATGCTCTCTAAAACCCCTATCCAACTTTTTGTCATAAACTAGATATGCATGAAACCCATACAATAATCCGTACCCTTCTATATTCAATATTCTTTCGTTAGTCAAGTTAACCCAGTCACTTATTGCTACTAGAGCTGCTGCATAATAATATAGTTTAAAATTAGGCATTTTCAGACCACCTCTCTCTCTTATGTCTTGAATAATTTTTAATTTAACCCTTGGTTTCTTGCCATTCCAAATGAATCTGTTAATACCTTTCTGCCACTCCTCTAAATTCCCATCTTTTTTAAGTATTGGTAACATTTGAAATAAAAATAAAAATTTCGGCAATACATTCATTTTGACTGCAGCTATCCTACCCAACATAGATAATTGTAATTTTTTCCAGTTATCCATTTCTATTTGTACCTTATTCCACAATAATTCATAATTATTCTTATATAATTTCCCATTTGAAGCTTCTATATGAATTCCTAAGTATTTAACTTTCTTAACTATCTCACAACCCGTTATTCTTTCCAACTCTTGTTTTGATTTGTCATCTAAGTTTTTAACCAACATCTTTGTCTTGGATATATTTAATTTAAAACCAGATACTCTTCCATAATTTTGAATAATCTCCATCAATGTCTGTGCCGATTGTGTTGGATGTGTCAACGTCACAAGTAGATCATCCGCAAAGGCACATAATCTATAATCATGTTGTCTAATCTGGACTCCTTTTAATTCATCTGAAGCTCTGATCCTATTCAGTAAAACCTCTAAAGTTAAAACAAACAATAAAGGAGATAAAGGACAACACTGCCTTGTACCTTTCTCTATATTAAATGAATCTGTTAGTTGTCCATTCACAATAATCTGCCCTTTTTGCTTCTGATAAACTGCTAATATAGCATTGATAAACTGATCCCCCATTCCCATCTTAACTATTAATCTTTTCAAAAATAACCAGTTCAGTCTATCAAAGGCTTTTTCTGCATCCAGAAACATAAGAGCTGCCAGCACTTGAATATGTTTATACAAATATTCCAAAATATTAACAAGTTGTCTAACATTAGTTTTCATCTGTCTCCCTTGTAAAAACCCAGTTTGATCAGAGTGGATTATTTCAGTTAAGACTGTCATCAATCTATTAGCCAAAATTTTTGCAAAAATCTTATAGTCCGTATTTAACAATGAAATAGGTCTAAAATTTTCCACAACATTGTCTTTTCCCTCTTTGGGGATCAAAGAAATATAAGCCGCTTTCCATGAAGGTGGTACCCGGCCACCCTCTTGTATATTTACAAATAGCTCTCTCAACGGTTCCACCATTTCCTCTTGAAGATGCTTATAATAAATTGCTGTTAGACCATCAGTTCCAGGAGATTTTCCCGTTTTCAGTTGCTTAATCGCAGCAATAATTTCATCTGGTATAATCAATGCATTTAATCTATCTCTTTGTTCCAAGGTAATTTTCAAAATATTTTGATTTTGTAAAAAGGCATCTATCTCTTTCTCTTGATCTTTCTCTTCAGAATACAATTTGGTGTAGAACTCTAGGAAAGCTTTTTTAATAATTTCTTGCTGAAATACTTCTTGGCCCTTGTATTTTATTTTCTCAATTATACGAGATTTTTGTTTTTTCCTTAATGTATATGCCAACCATCTGCCAGGTTTATTAGAGTTAAAAAATGTATTGTGTTTAGCATATTGTAAATTCCTGGCTACTTGGTGGGCTTCCGGTGGCACCGCCGGCGTCGCTAGAGTCTCCTCTGTGAGGCTCCACTCCCTGGGTTTGTAAAGCCGCAAAAAACCAGCGAACACCAGCTGGTTTTTGCGGTGAAAAATCCCCTCTTTGGGCGAAGAAGAGGTGAAGAGCATCAAGAGCAAGGTTGAGCCCCTGTAAGATCCCTGGAAAAAATTTTCAGGGACAAAGAGGGTGTGCTCCCTAGGCACTTGAAACGCTCCTGCCCAGAGATGCTTCTGTCGGCTGACAGAAAAAGACGTCGCGACCGCCTCTGCTTTTAAGAAGGAATAATAGAAGTTTTCTACAGACGGAGTGAATACAGGAGTCTTCTGTTTATTGGGTACCAGTTTTGATACAAGACTGACTGAATTCAGTCTTGCCTACTTTTCTGGGAACAATTTGATCCTTTTGAACCTAAGAAAATGGACAGGATTTTTATGACTATAAGCTCCACCCTCTGCACCTTAGACTCATATCCCTACTGGGGGTGGGGGGTTGGTTTGGTTTAATCCTAATGGTGGTTAATTCTTCCTTGGAGTAGGGGATGGTTCTTCCATCCCTTAAGGAAGCATTGCTTCACCCCCTCCTCAAACAAACACTACTGGATCCTATCATACTGATAGGAGATCAACTCATTCAGTGTTCAAGCTCCCTTTTTAAAGAAGGTTGTGGAAAAGATAGTATTGTAGTAACTTCAGCAGGCCCTGAAAGAAACCATCTGAATCCCTTTCAGTCAGGATTCATGTCTGGATTTGGGACAGAGGCAGCATTGGTCACATTTTGGATAATCTCTGCCAGGAGCATGTCAGGGATAATAAATCTGTCTTTGGTCTTCTTAACCTCTTGGTGGTCTTCAATACCATTGACAGTGGTATTCTTCTGGATCACTTCCATGAGATGGAAGTAGGTAGCATACATACTGGTTCAATCCCTTTCTTTGGAGCTGGTACAGGTCAGTGTTGATTAGGAGTGAAAGGGAAGTCCCACATTCACCTTACTATATGAGATTCCACAAGGTTTTGTACTCCTAGTGGTGTCTACACTTACATGAAGCTGCTGAGTGAGATTATTTGTTGCCTTAGGTGAGGTATACTTCCTATCTAATCAGCATGCTACCATATATAGCTGGCTATCATCAGCATATTGAGGAGACCTCTTATACATCTCTGCCCATGGCAAATTAAGTGATGTCTTTGATGACTTCTCCCAGTGCCTGGAAGCTTTGGTAAATGGGTGGAAAACAGTAGGCTTTAACTGAACCTTGGCAAGATAGAGTACATCTATTTTGAAAGCTTCAGGATCTGTGAATTTACCATCTTTGGTGCTGGTTGGAAATCTTCCTCGCCTCTTGATTCCAGCTAGAGGAGCAGGTGACAGTCATGGTGGGGACAGCCTTTGCACAGCTTTGTGTTGTGCACCAGATGTATCTTTCCTGGACCATGAGGTTTATTGTGCATATCCTGGTCACCTCCAGAATGGATTACTGTAATGTGCTCTATATGAGACTGCCTTTGAAGAGCTTCAGCTGGTGAAGAATGCTAGAGAAATACTTGAATTGTACCAAGCAGTCTTTACAAAAAAACAACAACAACAGAAAAAGCTGTTCTGATTGGTGGAATGGCATTCTAAAAGGCAGAACAGAAACAAATAACAGTTTCCAAAGTATAAATAGGAGATAAAATATAAGATTAAAATTGGATAATTTTTCATCATGACAGAGGTATAGTGTGCTTGAATTTATTTATTTTTTTTGTATGTCTTAAAAAACAAAATTAAAAGTAGCAAGCATTTTACAGATGGATCTCCCTAAATTTTTTGCCCATTTCAGTTGAGATTTTTAATGTGAATTTCTGGTGCATGTTTGCCCTAACTCAGGGGTGTCAAGCTGGTAGCCTGCGGACTGGATGTGTCACGTGCAGGCCACACCCACTCCAGCTTCACAAAGGCAAAAATGTTGCTATATGCCACAATAAATCACATGACATGATTGAGTTTGACACCCATGCCCTAACTGATTAGCTCACTCAAATCTACTTTTATCACCACACTGCTGTGAGGACATGTTTGGAGAACATTTAGAACCTAGCTTATGGAATCACAAAATGCCAAATAAAGAATATTGTGACACTATTGATATTCCACAAAATGATAAGAGAACATTCTGAACCTACAGTGCAAATATAAAATATTAATCTAACTGGGATTTTTAGAGAAAGTCAACACAGCATGGTGACCAGTTTTAATTTTCATATAGCATGACATTATCCACACAGTACTGAATGTAAACTAAAAAGTATAAAACAGGAATTTATTTGCTAACTAGAATTCTATAGCAGTGGGTTTTTTCTTGCTCTTACTTTTCTCAGCTTTCTCGGTTTTTTTAATATGGCTTCAACAACTACTTCTATAACTGCTATATTGAAATTTGCACTATGATTTGCAAATAACAGCATCTGTATATATAAACCAATTTAATACCTTTGCTGGATCATATGCTGAGCTATAATCAAATGTTTTTGAGATTGCATTGCGTGACTGTTATGGACACCTTGTAGAAAACTGAATAACACTCATTAATGAAAGTTAAAATGCATTGGTAACTTAGAAGTGGACGTTATTTTCTATTATATACTATTTGGAGAATTTAGAAATAATCTAGAAATAAGGTTTGTTCAAAAAATTTAAGCTGAAATATACAAATTATTGAGATGATTATTATGTTTTTATTCAAAGATACACCACTGAGCAAAAAAAAGCTTTGGTAAGTTTGCTCATCCCTTTGCAGATTAAGAAAATTCTAAATAACTCATATTGTTATTGATTATCTCTAAAACAGGATTACATTTAAGTTTTCTTGTAGCTGTCCATGTTTACATCTTGAAAACTCAACCCAGTCAACATTTTTAAACAGCAAATAAATCATGTTACATTGCTATCAAGAGCGTAAACAGATTTCACATCCAATTTTATGAGAAAGTTTACTATGATCAAGCTAGTAACATGATTTGGATTGATGTCTCATGTTGGTAGCTCTGGAAGAAAGAGGGGGAGTCCCTCTCCCCTGCCCATTAGAAGCTGGTAAAAAAATGGATAATAACTATTTGTGCACACGGTTATAAAAAGGGGAACTGCCAGAAGGTAGTAATATAACTAAGACATGCTTTGAGGACAGAGCAGCTAACTACAATAGCTAGTACCTAGATGGTGCATAGATCTGTAACAGTAGTGGCCTAGTTCTAGGAAGACTGTGAAGATCTGTTTCGACAAGGGTTGCTTTGTTGATATACTGGGCTTCAAATCCCATAAAGTCTAGCCATACCATAGCAGTTTATGAGATCCAAAACCATCTTAGGAAAAGCTGGAACTCAAGCAACAGCGATTTGTTAAAGCTTAGAACAATATGCGACCCACATTTCTTTCTGTTTCAAAATCCAATTGAAGACAAGTGCCAGAGCTTTGGAAAGGAAGACTGTTTCTTAGATTTCTATATTTGCACTTGGTTTATCTGTGAGAAAGAATGCAAAGAATGGAGAAATTCTAAGACTAGGAGGTGAAGGAGAAACATAAAACTAGAATTGGATCAGCTAACAAAATTGCAGGAAATCTAGCAAATAGGTTTAGTCTGTTTATATGCCGAGTTCTACACTGCCAGTTCAAGGTGATCCATCATCTTAATTGGCCACTAATCTGCTTGCAATAAAGCTTAGTCCTTAGCCATGTCATTTGATTACTGGGAAGACAGCAGCAAATAAATTCCAGTGCTGGTGAGCTTGGCAACAATACAATCAGAATCCAGGAGGGTCTTTTGTGGTAATTGGGGAGAAAAATCTATGGCAGCCCATAATGCATTCTTGTGTTGGGACAAACTCTGTGAAGGATGGCATGGAGAAACAACCAACATACTGTATATATCTAGGTTTGATTACATTTACCTGGAATAATTTAAATTATGATTTAGTTTGCATTCAATTTCATATGGATTTCTTCCTAAGGTGAAACAAATGTTTAAGAACAAATGATTGCCTAGTCCCAGTATCTGTCCATATACTACACACACTCTTGTTGTCATGACCTTTTACTGGGTGAAATGATGCATTCTAAGGCAACAGTTTTTGAACCATGGTGCCTCAAGAGGGTTAACATACAGAATGTGTTCAAAATTTAGAACCAAGGAAATGAAATTTTGGAAAATTTGTTTATTTATTATATTTCTATGCCACCCAATTCATTGATACAATGACTCTGGCTAACTTACAATAAGTTGCAGCTACTTCAGTGCTGCTGGCTATGCTATTTTGCCCGGTCTGCTGCAATCACATGATCTTCATTTTCAATTTTCTATGACAATTTCCCAGCCAATCTTGCAATCCCTTGCTCCCTCTCCCACCCAGCAGCAGCCACTTACCTACTTGCTGGAAAGAATGGGAAGGGAAGGGAAGGGAAAGGAAAGGAAGGGAATATTTCTAATGTTCCCTGCCAGTTTCCCATGAAACTCAGTGGGGAAATTGGCAGGAAGTTGGAAGCCAATCCTGTTTCCATTGCTTTTTCATCCACCCCTGGTCACTCTGTTTCTCTGTTTAAATAAGTACATATCTCTGAAACAAGGACTCAATGGTTGTCCAGTTATACAAATAATCATTAACTTAGATCACTTTCCAAAGATGGAAATATTAGTTTTTTGGAGCAAAACTATGAGGGATAAGAAGGTAAACATGTGTGCACATGTGGGAGGGGGAGATAAGACTTTAAAGACTAATAAATTTCTTTTTTATGTTTATTTTTACTTACTATGATTATGTAACAAAATAAGCTTTATTTTAGAGATGACTTTAAATAACTTTTATTTTCTTAAAAGTTCTGTTCCCCTAGGTAGGCTTTGCCAAGAAAAGGAGGAGGGGCAGCTGGGATTTCATGAACAAACAGGTATCTTTAAACATTCAGTTAAGTGGTATGTACAGCTGCTGCATTATTAATCATAAGTTCTAACTGTAGCTTTTCTCACACATTATATACTGTGACTGAGTTAATGAAGGGAAGTGTATGTTTTATGAAGTGCCTTGAAATTTTTAATGGGAGGCAATGGATACCTGATTTAAATGAATGTATATATAAAGTTGATGAAATAAAGTATAGAAGTTTCTGAATGAAAGTAATATAAAACATGTTTTAGGTAGGTAAAAAATTAATTTTAAGGTTTCAGTTTCAAAGCCACCTACTCCACTGTGTCTCTGGGCAGTTTACATTTAAAAAGGAATTACAAATAGTCCCTAACTTACGGCAGGATACTTAGGGACTGTTCAAAATTACCTGGCTCAAAGGAGTGATTGTGAGAGGGATATTGGAGTCCTGGTGGATAATCACTTCAATATCAGCCAGCAGTGTGTGGCAACAGCCAAAAAAGCCAACACAATACTAGATTACATTAACAGAGGGATAGAATCAAGATTTAGTATTAGCATTAGTATTAGTACCACTTTATAAAACCTTGGTAAGACCATACTTAGAATACTGATATCCAGTTCTGGTCACTGTATTATAAAAAAAGAAATGTTGAGACTCTGGAAACAGTGCACAAAAGAGTAACAAAGATGATTAGGGGCCTGGAAGCTAGAAGAAGAAGAATGGTTGCAGGAAGTGGGCATATCTAGTCTAGTGAAAAGAAGGATTAGGAATGACATGATATCAGTGTTCCGATATTTGAGGGGCTGCCATGAACAAGAGAGGGTCAACCTATTTTCTAAAGCACCAGAAGGCAAGACAAGAAGCAATGGATGGAAACTAATCAAGGAGAGAAGCAACCTAGAACTAAGGAGAGATTTCCTAACAGTGAGAACAATTAACCAGTGGAATGGTTTGCCTTCAGAGGTTCTGGGTGCGCCATTACTGAAGTCTTTAAAAAGATACTGAACAGCCATTTGTCTGGAATGGTATAGGGCAGGGGTAGGCAACCTTGGCTCTTTTATGACTCGTGGACTTCAACTCCCAGAATTCCTGAGCCAGCCATGCTGGCTCAGGAATCCTGGAAGTTGAAGTCCATGAGTCATAAAAGAGCCAAGATTGCCTACCCCTGGTACAGGGTCTCCTGCTTGAGCAGTGGTTTGGACTAGAAGACCTTGAAGATACTTCCAACTCTGTTATTCTTTTATGATGGACCTGCCCAGAACTACATAAGACTAAGATTCAAAGCTGCTTCCCTTATGGTCATGTGATCACATTTTGGGGCTTAGCAACCAGTTTACATTTGCAATATCCTTGGGTAATATGACTGTGATTTATTATGTTTTTGCTGAAAGCTAGCATTTATTTCCAGTTTCTAGAAGAAAATGCCCATAGTCTAAAATGAGTTTACTTAATGGCTGCAGTGTTCACTTAACAAAAAAGGTCCTAAAATAAAGCACAATCATGTGATGACCGACTTAATGACCAGGATGACTTTGGACCATAATTCCAGGCTCAGATGAGGTCATAAATTGGGGACTACCTATAAAAGAAAACAGCATATAAACAAAAAAGAATACAAATAACTGTAAGATTGATCCCATAACACAAAAGAGCCAAATGGATTCCAACCACAGCCTGCCTCAAGACTGAGAGAATCATTCTTCCCACAAAGAAGCAGACCCCACTGCATGTCATCTCCCAAGTTATTTGAACCATTTAGGAGGAACCTGGATCTAGCTGAGCTGGAGTATCTTCTCCGTTTCCTCAAGGGTCACAGAGTCAAATTCACTCCAGATAACCCTATATAAGTGTACCTTGTCATTTCATCTGGACCTGTCCAGCTGGAGTCCAACTCTTCCCAGATCCATGCAACTTTATCTGTCAAATATCTTGTTATTCTCATACCAGACCCACAGATAGCGCTATGACTTTCCCCTCCTCAGTAGGGACCAGATGACTTTAAAAGGACCTGCCAGGTATCTATCAACAGATGTAATAAGGGCAGAGTAATAATGGTGTTTCACTCTATTTGTTGCCATGATGTGATTCATAATATAAATTCTTACTTATATTTGGCCAGTTTTACTCTTTGTCTTTCTCCAATGACATTCTAAGCATTTCTTGTTATGTTTCATCTGTTGGGGCCTCTCAGAAAATGAGAAGGCATTGAATTAGCACAAGAGGAAAAGCTGTATAAGGGAAATATTACCTCTGTCGTTTATCATTCTATGGTGCAACCAAGACTTCCACCATATTGCTTACCAGATCCTCATGGAAAACCCCAGCTTCTCTAAAACCCAACTGGATCATAGGGAAAGCAGATCTAACAGGCTTTGTCTTCCTGCCAGGTGCATTGACATCCGAAGACCAAGGAGACAAATATAGTAGAAAGATATAACATTAAATATGCAAAATACAAGCAAATGTGTTCAATTTGTCTTGTGTTTTGAATAACAAAGAGATGATTGGAACATCAGGGATACTCTTAAGTTCTTTGTGTTCATTTTTTAAATTACATGCAGATATCTCTCCAAATATGTATGGTTTATGAACCTAATCTCTCCTTAATCCAGCAGTAGCCTGCCTAAGAGAACTCAAAGAAAGAAATTACAGTGGTAGTAGGAAAATTCTCCTTACAAGGAATTCATTTAAACTAGAGACTAAGATGCATTACATCTGGAACACAAATTGGTTTATTGACAGTCTTGAAAGAAAAAGAGGCTTAAAGAGGAGAGGGGTCACAGTCCCCTTTTATGGATTCATGCAAATTAGAGTACATATTTGATTGACTATAGCAGCCAAATATTTCATTGGACATAATACATCATATGCCTAATGGGGTTGTAAGTATGAAGTAATGGGAAAGGACTATAAAGACAATGGTGTTTTGAAAGAACATAGCTATATTTCATGAACATAGTTTCCTTCTAAGGGAGTTACTTTCTCTTGCTTTCCCAGAGCTGTGGCTTTTGCAAGCTTATCAGCATTCCTTGGTCTTCCAAATGTTTTATGACTATGTAGTTTCTATGGGAAAATGATTTTGCAAAGAGTATAATTGATAGCATCTAGCTAAGCCAGTATTTTGTTTTTCCTGGGAAAATGTATTGAGGTTATGAGTTTTTAACCTGATCCCTGAAATTCCTTTACAGTTTTATAATACCATCACACTGCTGTGTGATCAATCATTCTTATCAGCTGGGAAGGCAATACAGAAGGCAAAGTCGCCAGCCCACAGTGAAACTTGGCCAAAGCTCCATGTCTGGTTTTTTTCTTCATGTCTTCTGAATGTCAGTTAAACATTTAACATTTCATGTATTTGAAAATTCTCTGGTATCAGTTGTGCCATCACTTTTAGCAAGGACCTATGGGGTGGAATCAAAAATCAATACCTTGCATATATGATTGCTATTAATATAGAGTTGTGGTGGTGTAGTGGTTAAAATGCAGTACTGCAGGCTACTTCTGCTGACTGCCAGCTGCCAGCAGTTCAGCAGTTCAATACTCACTGGCTCAAGGTTGACTCAACCTTCCATCCTTCCAAGGTTAGTAAAATGAGGATCCAGATTGTTGGGGACAATATGCTGACTCTGTAAACTGCTTAGAGAGGGCTGTAAAGCACTGTGAAGCAGTATATAAGTCTAAGGCAGCGGTTCTCAACCTGTGGGTCGCGACCCCATTTGGGGTCGAACGACCATTTCACGGGGGTCGCCAAACAACGCAATCCATTTTTCCTCCCTTTTCCTTAGCTGTGCTACTCTCTCTTATTCTGTTGGCTTTTGAAAGCCAATAGAATAGACTCTCTTGAATAGAGTCTAATTCTATTGGCTTTCAAAAGCCAATAGGAATTGTCCAGGCTGTCTCCGCCCTGCTGAGCCCACCAAAAGTCCCAGTCTGCAAACGGTGCTGCAAGTTGTCTGCAACGAAGGCGAGCTCTCCAGAAGTTTCCATCCCTCCCTGCTGAGAACTACTAAAACTGTAAGTAAAAGAGGGCCAGTGGTGGGAGGTGGGAGGCCGGCGGGCGCAGGGAGGTTTTTTGGCGCGCGTGGGGCCTGGTGGGTGGCTTACCTCCATTGGGCTGGGCCAGCTGGTGGCCCAGCCCATGGTCGCCCTGCGCCATCGCTGCCGTGGCCGCCCAGGAGCACCTGGGCCTGCCTGCCGCCGCCCCAAATGGGTGGCAGCGAAGGCAAGGCTAGCGGGGCAGCGGTGGGCGCAGGGAGGGTTTTTGGCATGCGTGGGGCCTGGCAGGTGTCTTACCTCCCTTGGGCTGCCGCTGCCCCAAACGGGCGGTGGCTTACGCCTTGGCCGGCACAGGGGCAGCACAGCGCGTGCACGGGGTAGCACCGTGCATGCACGATGTAGGTCGTCGTGCCATGCATGCGCGATGCAGGTCGTCGTGCCGCACATGCGCGATTCAGGTCATCGTGCCGCGCATGCGCGATGCAGGTCATTGTGCCACGCATGCGCGGTGCAGGTTGTCACGCCGCGCATGCGCGGTGCAGGTCGGGGTCGCGGGCTGAAAAAGGTTGAGAACCGCTGGTCTAAGGACTATTGCTATTTAAATATATACTCTTAGTTTCAGAAAGTGTGTAGAGCATTGTCCTCCTATTTTCTCTGTCATTGAACAATAGCCCCATGAAACTGTGAAATAAATTAAGAGGAGAGGAGAGGAGAGGAGAGGAGAGGAGAGGAGAGGAGAGGAGAGGAGAGGAGAGGAGAGGAGAGGAGAGGAGAGGAAGAACCAGTGAACTGAGAGTAGCCTGGATCCTGGATCTCACCACTCTTAATCTAGTACTTTAATCACTATACCACACTGATTCTTTTACTGAGTGATTTGCCAAATAGTATCTCCTCTCTTTGTATCTCTAATTATAAGGGCCACAAAAGAGGAAAAACTGTCTGGGAGGACCACTCTCATCAGCTCAAATAGTCTGGCTTGGTATAAGACAACTTTATATGACAGAATGATAAATCTTATGAAACAGACAAAAATGCTCATTAAAAATAAGAGCATACATTAATGAAAAAAATGGAACATTCAGAATTCCCCAATTCCCCAAATGTGTTTATGTCCGTAAAAGATACTAGATGGACCACAATGAGGGAATTTGGAGTGGGGAAATGAAATGAAGCTGAAAAGAAATTATACTGTGTTTTGAGGAACACAGTATCCCAAATACGTAATATATCAATATTTATTAAAAAAACATTGCCCTTGATATGACTATTTCATGTATCAATTATGGTTGTCAGGGATGTTTTACTGTAGTTTTTTCAGCAAGAATATATAACTGGGATTATTCATTTAATGAATAATAGGCATATAGGCTGCTCCAGCCATAACTGATGTTATTCATCTTATTCTCAGTTTACAATAAAAAGAAGTAAAACCATAAACCCAGATGTAACAATAACATTCTCTCCCATTATCCTGTGTCAGAGAGCAGCAGCCCAAAACTTAGTAAAACTAATAGCCTCACTGAGGGAAGACCCAATTTTATCTTTCTCCCCCCCCCAAAAAAAAAAAACCTGGATCTAACCGTGTTGGTGTAGATCTGATTTCAAACAAGGAAGACAACAGTAGAGATGATCCACTTTCTTTTTCACTAATGGTGACTCTCATTGGAGGATAACTTCTTTCCAGAAGTTGTTAAATCAATTCTAATAATTTTTAGAGAGTCAGTTTAGTCGGCTGGTTAAAAGATCAAGTTAGGACACTTTAACTTCTAGTCCTGCCTTAGGCACAAAGCCAGTTAGGTGGCCAGTCTCTCTCTCTCTATGCCCTGGAGAGGAGGCAATGGCAAACCATTTCCAAAATCTTGCCAAGAGCACAAACACACAAATTCCAATAGGAGCAAGCTATTCCCAGAGAATCCTGAGCCATGTGAAGAAGTCAGATGACAATCAGCATCTTGAATTGCACCTGGAAACCAATGGGTAACCAGAAAAGCTCTCTCACAATAGCAGTTGTCACTCAGGCAAAATGAGAAATGTCCATAATTTCTAAACTGAATTCTGTGTTCCAGGATGTACTTCAAGAGCAGCCATGTACATATATTGCACTAACTTCATCAAAAGATGACCAAGACATGAGCCCTCCAGATTCATGATGGTCATAACTGCCATACAGAAGAAAGTTCTGCAAACTACGTACCCATATACCCACATTATGTCACTTGCTTCTCAGACAGGAGATGTGACTCTAGTAAGACTCTTGGTTTACTTGCCAGTTTAGCATGAGATAGCACGATCCTGTTCAAAAGGCAATATTCCTGGCCTCAGTTGGTTTTTGAATGTAGGGGTGATTCTGTTATGGTGGAATTTAGTTGAGTATGTTCTCCCACACAGATCTTTACAGCTTCTAGGTACTAGGACAGTGCTCAACAGCATCTCCTGTTCATCTAGGGCAGGGGTGTCAAACTCAATTTCATTGAAGGCCGCATTAGCATTATGGTTGCCTTCAAAGGGCCAGTTGCATATAAGACTATGTATCATATTAGTCATGGCACACGCAAACCTCCTGTCTTGCATTTCCTTGCATCTTCAGGGAAAAGCCTACGAGGTGACCAGCTACTTGTAGGAAAGTGCAGCACAGACAAGGAAGAAGAGACGGGAAAAGTGGTGAGGCAGGGAAGGGTGAGGACTGAAGAAACACATGACCCGAGCATCTTCCATCTTTTCTCTTTCCTTCCCTTTCCTTCCCTTTCCAGTCACTTGCTCTCAGGCAGAGCCCACCCATCTCTACGGTTACCATAGATTCACAGTTCCACATGTTGAAGAGGCTCCTGCAGCCTGTCCTCTATTAGTGCTGCTGCCATTGACAAGACACTCAAAGAAACAAGGAGATAACTACTCAATCATCTCCTACTACTACTCTCCTTATGGACCAGATCAAAACACATCACAGGTTGGATTTGACATGTCTGATTTAGGCTCACGATAGATAAACTGAGTATGGTCAGGATACTGATACCTGATTCTATTGCCATTTCCCACTAAAACTTATAATGTTTTTTTTTTGCTTCCCAGTCTAACCTAGCTCTATTAACCTAGTGCTGATACCTATTTGTCTCCTATCCCAGCAACTAAGCATCATTCTGCTTAGCATTTTTTTTTTCTGATCAGCCAAGGTCATTAGATTCCACTGTTGGCAACTGTTGTTGGTAATGCAACAATACTATCTACTTAAACTACCATGTGGGGATTATCTGGGTCACTTTCATGGAATATTTTTACTGCTGTAAACAAGAGATAGTGCTAGATTATAGATCAGTCTTACATTCATGGCATCTTCCAGACCTCCTGAAGTATGACTTCTGTGATCTCTTCTCAGTGGAGGATAAAGGTTACAATCCAACACATTTGCAGTACATCACTTTCGGGAAAGATGTTACACATATATAAAAGTCTTTTCATATTGTATTGATTTCTACCTCTTATGTATTTTATAGCTCTTTTTCTTCTATATGGAATAATTTATACATAGCAAAAATTGTTGTCTCAGTTGGTTTCTGGATTTATGCAACAGGCATGTTTTTAATAAATGGGCATAGAGAATATTGCCTGGCATTTCCAAAATTGATTTACTGAACTTCCTACAATATATTCAGGTCTTGAAAATGGAACAGCTATATGCTGCTTTGATGATTATGATTATAAACCTTATACTTATATGTTTCTGCTTTATGTAATGATGATTTATTACCCTCTTTTAAAAGAAATCACATCTCCAAAGACATATGATATACCTTCTTTTTTTTTAATCAGGGTTGCTCTTTGGGTAAAATAGAAGAGGCATCTTGTAAAAATTCATCAAGGCCAAAACGAATCCAGCTTTTCATGGCAAAAAATTGAGAAGTCTTCCTATAATAGGTTAAGTAAGTATCCTGGAATTTAATCATAATTACCGAAAATTTTCTAAAACAACTACTTTATTCCATCACAGGTGCATGAACAGATTTAAAAAAAACAGGTGTATTTCTATACCTTTTCCCAAAGACTAAACCCAGAGCTATTATTTATAACAAAGGCAATGTTCATCAGTGGCTGAAAAGCCATTAGCTTTTAAATAATATTGGGTTTATTTTTGTTTGCTTAGTCAAATGAGCAATAGCTCTTTTAGTTTTGTATTGAAGCTCTACAGCTTTTTATAAATTATAACATGCCTTTAATTCAATTTAATATAAGTTTATCATAGCAAATCAAATCTTTATTATGATCATAGAAGTGTTTCCACCAACAGATCAGAGCTTGAGAAGTTCTCCATCTTTGCACTTCCTCTGTCTGTCTGTCCATTTGTCTGAGCTTGAAAATATTATGAGATTCTCCAAAGCAGTGGGAGAAAGGGAAGAACTGACTTTCCCTTGAGTGATGTTGTATTTCATTTTCCCCCCCACACACACACACACAAATCCTTAGAAAAGGGAATAAAGTAGCCCATTATTTCCCCATCCAAAGATTTCCCAAGCCTCTGGGGTACTGAAATTGGAAATAAGCCTTGCTATTGAACAGATTCACAGTCAAGTATCAGCAAATTCAGAAAAGAATAGAGACTCTTGCAGGTCTATTGATTGCTCGTCTAAATTTTCTGTCAATCCCAATAATCATGTTGTTTCAACAGCTATAGATCATAATACCTCTGTTAGCCTAAGTACGGTAGTATTTAATTCTGTGTTTAGAAGGTTTTCTCTTAGTAGAACCTGCCCTGAGAACTAGGTTTCATTGGCGTTTGTTTCTCGTCAATTTTTAGCACATTCAACTTCAACTCAAGCAGTTCGGTTGCACCTTTAATGTAGTTCAGACTAGATTTATGTATTTCTGCTCCTTTGCAAAAGTCAGGTTTGTAGTTTGTAACTGGTCTTGTCCTATTTTATGGCTACCAAATGCCAAGAAGAAAATAAAGCAAACTCTCTCGGTGTGTATCTGTTCCGGCTTGCATTTATGTTTTATTATGATGTAACTGAAGTACATGTCTAAAGTTAAGGTTGAAAATTAACCAGTATAGTCATAAATTAAATCTCAACTCACTCCTCTATGTTGAACTGTGGGTCAAAGATGTTGGTTGCAGAGGACCTTTCCATAGTTATGTGGAAAGACGTTCTGGAGCTTATCAGGTATATGAATGCAATTGGAAATAATTATCTACCAGTTGTCTCTTGCCCTTTTTTACTGTTGGTATTACATCTATCTACATTATAAAAAAAGATAAGCCCAATATGTCCAGTATTTCTTGAGTTACCAATTTTCTTCTTTCCAAAAAGTGCAAAATATTACAAGTCAGATCTGTCTCTGTCTCTGTCTCTCTCTCTCTCTCTGTCTCTCTCTGCACACACTGACTAATATGTCACTTGGTACTGTGGATGTTCATTTAAATATCATGAGAAATTACTGAACTAAGCCAGTGGGGGTTTGAATTGATTGGCTGAGAGCTCAGCTGTGTTCTGATTGGGTGGAGGTGTGTCCTGATTGGTTAGGGGCTTGGCTGTGCTTTGATTGGATGGGGGGTTGGCTGTGCTCTGATTGGCTGGGGGAGTGTTCTGTTTGGGTGGGGGCTTTGTTGTGCTCAAGTTAGTCTGAGTTACAGGGGGATTAGAGATGGCGAGCTGCATAGCTGTTTGGCTTCGCATTCGTGGTTGTGCCTCATCTTCATGGTGGGTGTCAGTTTGCTTCATATATGGATTGGAGGGGTTTAAGGTGGCTAATGATGCACCTGTGGTTTAGCTTCTGGTTTGTGGTCGTGCCTCATCATCGGTGTGGGTTTGGGTTTGCTTTTTGCCTGCATGTGTGGTGGTGACATCCTGTGTGGTTTTTTGTGAGTGTAGGTCTGGTGTCATTCTTTGTGTTATGGACTTGTTTGTCAATAAGGGCGGGTTTCCAAATGGCTGGTAGGCAGGAGGTATCATCTCGTTTGTTCATGCTGTTAATTCATGCTATCTCAATGGCTTCTCTGATTATTCTGTTATTAAAGTGTTCAGTTTTGGCAATAGTTCTGGTCTTTTTGAAGTCAATTTCATGAAGTCATATACATATACACATACATATATACATATATGTGTATATATATATATGTATGTGTGTATATATATATATATATATATATATATATATATATATATATATATATATATATATATATATATATATATATATATATATATATATATATATATATATATATATATATATATATATATATATATATATATATATATATATATATGTCTTTGGTTCTTCGGGTTTTCTCCCACGTAGAATTTGAAGTGTCTTGGTGACGTTTCAACGAAGTCTCATTCGTCATCTTCAGGCTGGTGCTTTTTGCTTTTGCTTGTAGGAGCAATGTGTGGTCATAACTGTTTCTTCCTTTTAACTGCCAGTGGGGGTTTGAACTGATTGGCTGGAAGCTTGGCTATGTTCTGATTGGGTGGAGGTACGTTCTGATTGGTTAGGGGCTTGGCTGTGCTCTGATTGGATGGGAGGTTGGCTGTGCTCTGATTGGATGGGGGAGTGTTCTGTTTGGGTGGGGGCTTTGTTGTGCTTTAAGGTGTTGGACCAGGGAAGAAGTTGGTTCCTCTTTTTTGACTGAGTTTTTGTGCATGCATTGAAGAACACAAAAACTCAGTCAAAAAAAAGAGGAACCAACTTCTTCTCTGGTCCAACACCTTAAAGCCACAGGACATGAAATTGATTTCAAAAAGACCAGAACTATTGCCAAAACTGAACACTTTAATAACAGAATAATCAGAGAAGCCATCGAGATAGAAAAATGCCCTCACAGCATGAACAAACGAGATGATACCTCCTGCCTACCAGCCATTTGGAAACCCACCCTTATTGACAGGCGAATCCCTAACACAAAGAATGACACCAGAACCACACAGGATGTCACCACCACACATCCAGGCAAAAAGCAAACCCAAACCCACACTGATGATGAAGCACGACCACAAACCAGAAGCCAGACCACAGCTGCATCATTAGCCACCTTAAACCCCTCCAATCCATACATGAAACAAACTGACACCCACCATGAAGATGAGGCATGACCACGAACGTGAAGCCAAACAGCTATGCAGCTCGCCATCGTTAATCCCCCTGTAACTCAGACTAACCTGAGCACAACAAAGCCCCCACCCAAACAGAACACTCCCCCAGCCAATCAGAGCACAGCCAACCTCCCATCCAATCAGAGCACAGCCAAGCCCCTAACCAATCAGAACACACCTCCACCCAATCAGAACATAGCCAAGCTTCCAGCCAATCAGTTCAAACCCCCACTGGCAGTTAAAAGAAAGAAACAGTTACGACCACACATTGCTCCTAGAAGCAGAAGCAAAAAGCACCAGCCTGAAGATGACGAATGAGACTTCGTCGAAACGTCGCCAAGACACTTCAAATTCTACGTGGGAGAAAACCCGAAGAACCAAAGACCTACATACAAACACCCGCGAAAACCTCAGAAAACAAGTGTGTGTGTGTGTGTGTGTGTGTGTGTGTGTGTGTGTATGTGTGTGTGTGTTAAAGCATCTGCTTAGCATGCAGACTGCCCAGGTTCGAATCCCAGAAGGGTGAGTTCTGACTGAAGAGAGTTAAGAAACTCGAAATAGCTATATCAGAAATCCCTTATTTCTTTGTCAACAATTTTAAACAACATATATATATATATATTTGTGCTTGCAAGATGGCTCTGGGTTGAGCTGAAACAAGCAAAAGGAAAGAATGATTCCTTCCTCCCATATTTGGGTTTACAGGGTGCAATCTAAAAAATAAACACTTGACACATATCCTTACTCCCTGACTACTGACAAAGCGGGAGAGAACTTGTGGCTCAATAGGTTAAAGCATCTGCTTAGCATGCAGACTGCCCAGGTTCGAATCCCAGAAGGGTGAGTTCTGACTGAAGAGAGTTAAGAAACTCGAAATAGCTATATCAGAAATCCCTTATTTCTTTGTCAACAATTTTAAACAACATATATATATATTTGTGCTTGCAAGATGGCTCTGGGTTGAGCTGAAACAAGCAAAAGGAAAGAATGATTCCTTCCTCCCATATTTGGGTTTACAGGGTGCAATCTAAAAAATAAACACTTGACATATATATATATATATATATATATATATATGTATGTATGTATGTATGTATGTATGTATGTATATATATATATATATATATATATATATATATACATACACAACAAAACAACTATTTACAAATGTAAAACAATCTTAGCCAGTGTCGTCAGTGGACCAGCGAAAGCTAAGATTGTTTTAGATTTGTAAAAAGTTGTTTTGTTGTTTTTCACTGTTTTAGCAATAAACAGCTAGTTTATATCATCCCAGAGTTCAAGGATTTTATGTCACTGAATAGATATGACTGGGATTCGTATTTTTCTAGTTATTAGGGATATATATATATATATATATATATATATATATATATATATATATATATATATATATATATATATATATATATATATATATATATGTAGGTCTTTGGTTCTTCGGGTTTTCTCCCACGTAGAATTTGAAGTGTCTTGGCGACGTTTCGACGAAGTCTCATTCGTCATCTTGGCGAAACGTCGCCAAGACATATATATATATATATATACAGTAAAAAATAAAATAAGGTATCATTGTTATATCTATGTGTAACTACATTTGAGTAACAGCAATACAGATTGGGAATAGTCCTTCCCAGCAGCATTGATTGTGAGCATACATTGATCACAATGATTTAAAGAAACAAAATATTATGTGGGGGGAGAGAGAGATGTGGAAGATTCTCAGATTTTCATGTAAATTGGAAAAATGTACACGAGTCTTCCCATTACTACATTTGTCCTCTCAAATTCCAATTTTCCTTATTTTCTATTAAGTTTTTTTAAAAAAAAACAATGGCGGGAGTTGTCTACTGTTCAAAGATGGAGACAGCACATCAAAAGCACTCTTGAAACAAAACTTAGCACATCGAAAGTCAAAATAACAGGAATAGTTATCACGTGTGACTGAGACCTGGCTGACCCCAGAGGGAGGAGTTCCCCTCTCTGAGATGTGCCCAGCTGGGTTTCAGGTATGGCATCAGCCGCGACCACAGGATGTAGGAATTTATGAAAGCCCCTACATAAGTGGCAAAAAGGACAGGTAATAATACCATAGGATAGAATAGGATCAAGCAAGATTCATTGTATCTGGAGTGGAAAATTACTGAATGCCTATTGTCACTTAAACTATGCAGTACAAGGAAGCAAGCAGAATGGAAAAATACTGGGTGTGCACGTGCTCAGATAACAGGAACAGGAAGTTACCTGTAAAGATAACAGGAACAGGAAGTTACCTGTAAAAGCAAGAGCGTAACCATATAAGGTCATATTAAAATAAAGACAGGTAATTGGCACAGAATGTAAGAAGCGCTATGCCATATAAGGCAATCTTCATGAACAAGATTGTAGATTGGTCCATTCAAAAGATCACATACAATGCTGATTGGCTTGCTGCGTTCAGGCAAAAACCTTTCTGACCATGCCTAATAAAACGACCTGCTGGGCATAGAGAGAGTGCTCTTTGCATCCAGAAGCGTCTTGTATCAAAATCTGCTGTTAAGTCTTTCCTTCTGCGCCTTCTGACGAATTGGCCCGTGCATAGAGCCCATCACAGGGTTGTGGGATTGTCCAGGCTGCATCTTGGCAGCAGGACCAACAGAATCACCACAAGTGGTGACCCCGATGCGATGATCACAACACCAGCAGCCTAAAAGAGGTTTTTTTTCTTCGTTTCATCGTGGGTGCAGCGCGAGAGGTACGTCCGAAGCGCACTCTACAGTCCATCTCTTACTACGGCCGTTTTTTCGTAAGTATGGGCGGAAATCTGACAAAAGGGCAGCAGGCTCATATCACTGAGGTGGGTCAGATAATTGAGGCTAATAGAAATTTTTTGAAAAGAAGGAATTATTATCCCTCTAAGAAAAAATTAATTTTCCTCTTTAAATTCATTTGGCAGGAAGTTCCCTCTTATCCTGCCAAAGGAAAATTAGATTTGTTAACTTGGACCCGGTTAGGGGAATATTTTCACAAAGAGCCAAGAGCACCTCCAAATATTTTAACAACATGGAAGGGAGTCATGATGGCTCTACAGAACCATCTTGACAACGCTCCTATAACATCTAATATAGTTGCGGTTCCTCCACCAAGTTACTCTCTGAGTGTGGAACCGGAAAAGACCTTTCCTTCTTCCCTTGAAACCCCCCCATGCGTTCCCCCTCCATACGCTCCCCTCATTCCCTCTTCCCCTCCTTCTGATACGGGTTGTAACAGCACTAGTGATACTTCTGAAATTCCCATAGAAGGATCGCTTCAAAAGGGCATAGAAAGAGCAAAACAGGAGGGTAATTGGACTCCAGAAGAGTGGGAAATGATATCAGCTTACCCCATCGATTACAGTGGGGCAAATCCAGTATATCAAGAACTACCTTTTGCTCAAATAAAAGAATTAAAATTAGCCCTTTCCCAACATGGAGTTAGTAGTCCCTATTTTAGAGGAATGCTTAATAATATAAATTATAATTATCATCTCACCCCTACGGAATGGAAGAGTCTAGCAAAAATGTTATTATCTACGACCCAAAATCTTTTATGGAACCAGGCTTTCGAAGCTGAATGCAATAACCAAGCCCAAAAAAATCACAACGTTCAGCTGGACCGTATAAAAGGCACTGGAAATTTTGCCACTAGAGGGCAGCAGTTACAAATGGGTCGAGCAGCCACAGTGTTAACTGGCTTGGCTGCTGTACAAGCCTTTGAAAATTTAGGTGAATTCGGAGCTCCCACCTCTTCTTCCTTTATAAAAATAACACAAGGAAACTCTGAACCCTATGATAAATTTGTAGAGAGAATTCAATTGGCAGTTGATCGTGATATAAAAAACTCAGAAGCTAATGAGATTTTAGTTAGAAAATTAGCTTATGAAAATGCAAACCATGATTGTAAAAAGGTTCTAGGCCCTTTGAATGTAGATGCTTCAAAAACTCTTATAGATTTTTTGAAGGCAGCCTCCATTGTTGGCTCTCAAGCCTATCAGATGGAGACATTAGCTTCTGCTATGAATGTTAACTTCAATCAACAACGCCCTGAAAAACCAAAATCAGGGAACTGTTTCAACTGTGGAAAACCCGGACACTTTAAAAATCAGTGTAGAGCTTTACGCAATAATAAAACTCAGGAAGGACAGTCACAAGGGCGACGCCCAACAACTCCGTGCCCAAAATGTGGCCGAATGGGCCATTGGGCAAGGGAGTGTCGCTCCAACAATCCATTACCCCAGCAGGGAAACTAGATAGGGGGCAAGGCATCAGCCCCCTACCCAAAGATGCTTTAATACACACTGTTAACAAAAAGATTAAAACTTGTGAGGTCCTTCCGGCTGATGATTTAGAGCCTAGAGGAGTGCAATTTAGGTCAAAAGAAAATGAGGATAGTGATGAAACGTTACAGGCAGTCATATTGACTGCCCAAGAAGATTATGATCTCCCCACCCCAGGCAAATTTTATTATATACCTTTAGACACCAGCCCTTTGCACTTCCCCCCCGCAGCAGCAGTTATTCTTTATGCGGGGAAGGAATTGCTCACAAGAAAAATAGTTGCTTCCACCTACCTATTAGATCCCACTGATCTAGGATCTGTAGCCATGGCTGTGAACCCTACGGAACCTACCAAAATTCCAAAAGGTGCTGAAATAGCAAACCTCATTCCGGTGCTCACTGACTTCAACCCATATGCAAAAAATCCTCTACGCCATGTGGCTATTTCTCCCTTTAAATCATTAATTGAACCCGATCTAGAAGAACCACATGGGGAAGCTTGGCTTACCACCAAGATCACCATGGAAAAGCCACTGCTCACTATCCTGCTGAATGGGGTTCCCTTCTCAGGATTAGTGGACACTGGAGCTGATGTCTCGGTGATTGCCCAAGCTCAATGGCCGCCTGAGTGGCCAATGACTTCCTCCCCCGCAGTGAAAGGCGTGGGTGGGATTCAAATGGCACAGGCTAGCAAAAACTACCTACAAGTCATAATGCCAAACTCTACACAAACAGCCAAATTAAAACCAGTGATTCTACCTTTACATGTGAACCTGTGGGGAAGAGACCTTTTGTCTCAAATTGGTTCCTTATTACATTGGGACTAATGGCTATGCAACTTATGAAAATGCAACTCAAACATGACACCCCGATATGGATTGATCAGTGGCCACTTCCTGAAGAAAAATTATTAGCATTAACAGCAATAGTCTCGCAATTAATAAAAGAAGGGAAGGTAGAAGCTTCCAACAGCCCCTATAACACCCCAGTTTTTGTAATAAAGAAAAAATCAGGCAGATGGCGCATGTTACAGGACCTCCGAAAGGTAAATTTGGTCATCCAACCAATGGGGGCGCTACAGTGTGGATTGCCAAATCCAAATATAATACCCCAAGGTATGAATCTGACCATAATAGACCTCAAAGATGCATTTTTCTCAGTCCCCTTATGGGAGGGTGATCGTAAACTTTTTGCATTCACCATTCCTACCCGTAACTATGACAGACCAACCGAAAGGTTCCAGTGGAAAGTTTTACCCCAGGGTATGCTGAATAGCCCCACAATATGCCAATACTATATACATGATATTTTAAAGAAATTTCGCCAGACATACCCTGATGTTTTACTGTATCATTATATGGATGATTTATTAATAGCCACTAGGGCCAAAAATCCCCCAGAAAATTGGAAAAATAAATTATTGGATATGTTACAGAATAGAGGGTTTAAGATAGCACCTGAGAAAATTCAAACAACCGACCCTTACATCTACTTAGGACATAAAATTATGCAGGCAGGAAGTGTCCCACTACTGCCAGAACTAACTCTGCCTTTGCACCCCACACTAGTTACATTGCAACAATTTTTAGGGCATCTCAATTGGGCAAGACCATTCTTGGCCATAACCACTCATGACCTACAACCACTATTCTGCCTACTACAGAATGGTCAACACCCTGCTGACATCTTAACCATAGGAGAAACTCAATTGCAATGCCTACAAAAAATAAATGAAACTCTTAAGACTCGATGGGTAGATAGGGTAATGGAGGATCAGGACTGCTTTATAGCGGTACTGGCCACCGCCCAGCTACCCACCGGAATCTTATTTCAGAAAGCTAGTGGAAAAATGCTAATTGCAGAATGGACACACCTCCCAAACACCCCCAAGAAGAGCATCTCAGGAAAAGATGAATTATTAGCAGAACTTGTGACCAAGCTTAGAAGCAGGTGCATTTTGAGGATGGGAGTAGAACCCTCAGCAATTTACACCCCCATCCCACTGCCCAAATGGGAACAATATCTACAACATTCACAGGCCCTACAGATGGCCTTAGCAAACTATACAGGGGAAATCAAATATCATCTCCCAGCAGATCCCAGACTAGCTTTGATCAATACTGTCCCTTTTAAGCTAAACCAAACACAGGCCAGTAAACCTATCCCACAAGCAATCACTGTCTTCACTGATGGAAATAAGCAGAAGGGAGCCTGTGTATATGAGGAAGAGGGACAATGGAAAAGGCACATAACCTCCCCTCAAAAATCCGCCCAGCGCTCAGAGCTGGCAGCAGCTATCCTTGCTTTTTCACTCTTCAAGGAAAGGCCGCTAAATCTAATAGTGGACTCACTGTATGTCTATCACACCGTGAGTCACATTTTTGATGCCTATGTTTCCCCTACAGGAGAGGGAGACCTCCTTAAACAATTTGTGCAGCTAAAAACAATATTAGAAATTAGAGTGCATCCATTTTTTGTAGCCCACATCAGAAGCCATCAACCACTCCCTGGCATGCTCTCAGAAGGAAATGCTCGAGCAGATGAAGCAGCCAGAGAAGCTTTTCACTTGTCAACCCCATGGGAAAGCCACTCCTTTTTCCACCAAAATGCTAAATCATTGCAAAGGGAATTTGGTCTTAGTAGAGCTGAAGCTACTGCTATAATCCAACAATGCCCTGATTGCAGTCGCCAAGGCCACTCCATTCCCATGGGAGTCAATCCTAGGGGACTAAAACGCAATGAAATCTGGCAAATGGATGTCACTCAATACTCTCCCTTTGCCCCATGGAAATACATTCATGTTATCATTGACACCTTTTCAGGCTTCATCACAGCCTCACTGCAAAGAGGAGAAGCCTTTAAACATGTTCAAAACCACTGCTTTAGAACTTTTGCTGTTCTGGGCACCCCTAAAGAACTCAAAACTGACAATGGCCCCGCATATTGTAGCTCAAATTTTGCCAAATTATGCCAAACATGGGGCATTGTGCATAAATTTGGAATTCCTTATAATTCCACTGGTCAGGCACTGGTTGAGAGGGCCAATCAAACTTTAAAACAAACACTGGAAAACCAAAAGGGAGTAAAAAGAGAAGGAGGCCCTACCCTCCCGGCCTACCAGAATCAATTGGCAAAAGCATTGTATACTCTAAATTTTAAAAATCTAATTGGTACCCATCCTGAACGTTCCAGAGCGGAACAACATTTTGGTCATAGTGTAGTTTCCACCCCCAACCCTCTTGTGTTATACAGGCAACTACCAGATCCTTCTTGGAGAGGTCCAGCAGAGTTAATAACGTGGGGTCGAGGCTACGCAGCAGTAAAACCCCTTGACGAGCCTATCCTCTGGACTCCGGGTAGATGTGTTAAACCATATCATCCCCCAAACAAGCCTGCAGTTCCTGATCCCAAGACTGATCAAGAACCACTGCTTGGATCGTTGTTTTCTTGATGGGATGTGTTGGTTTTGTGATTGTGGATGCAACGCCTGTTGCTGTTGCCATTGTCTTGCCTGCACTGAATGTTGCTGCGATTTCATATGTCCAATCCAGTGTGATATCTACCTAATTGAGTATCATCTAGAAAATTACATCACTGTGGACAAAACAGGTAGACGAGTCTCAACACTCAAGCCTACTCCTACAGTCAGGTACTCTGAACTACATCCTTTTATACCTTCAGATTGGCATTAACAATGAAGCTACCCTGCATAAATCCTCATCACTGTCCAGAGGGATGCCACAGTTGTGGGCCTACTGAACCACCGGCTCATTGCCCAGTTCTGAGGGGTCCGCCCCCTGGAGTACGTTGGACCCTATGTGATTATTTAGATACTTCAATGCGTTGTAAATATCTTTTTTATCATGTATATGGAATTGTATTGATGAGTTGTGCTGCACTCATAATTACATGGTACATAATATCTTATGGACAAAATCACCATGAACAATCATATTATGTGCCTTCCCCTAACACAACTCGTTTTAAGCGGGAACTACAATCTACATCACTCCAAATTGGGAATTGTTCTCAATGTATTACAAAAACTGTACAGGGAAAGGAGATTAAGTTCACCCTACTGCACACCAACATACCCCCCACAGGTGGGAAAAAACTAGGGCTTTGTATCCATGACGATGTCCAGTATGAAATGTATAGTCACCAGTCAAAAATATGGTGTTCATCACCCACAGCTCCCTTATTAGTAACTGTCACTGTGTTTTCAGGTTTACCTACAGACACCCAACCCCTTATGTCAATGATTAACAGGGTTACCTTTTTTTATACTGGGGCTACCAAAGATATTTCATTTAATGTATGTAATCTTTTAGACACTCAGACACAAGCAACCAAATGCGGGAGTGCTGGTTGGAGAACAACTTACCAGAATAACCACAAATATTTGTGTAAGAAAAACAAAGATTGGAGTATAGGTCACCCTGACGCCTGGATCCCTTGTGGCGCTCGCATAGACTGTACCGGATGGCAATGTGTATGTTGGTATACGGGGGGCGGGTATGACGGAAGTAAAGAATGTGATGAAATTAGAGAATTTAAAAGGGTCATGAATTCCAATAACGTGACTGTTACCTGGCCACCCTCTAGACAAGATAAAGAAGTATCTTATGGTATAGGGATAGACGGTACAGGAAGGGATCCAGAAGGTTATGTTACCATTCAACAAACGATAAAGAAAAATGAATCTGAAATAACATGGTCAGTATATAAAACCTTGGAAAGAGCAGGAAAAAAGCAAATAGTGACAGATAAGGCACGGAACCTGTTTATAGAATTTGCAGGTAAGGTTGCCATGACATTAGGAGTAAAAAATTGCTTTGTATGTGGAGGAACAAATATGGGAAATCAATGGCCTTGGGAAGCCTTGGAAGCCAGGGGAGAATTATTCAATAACATGTCAAGTCAGGGCAACTTTACCAAAGGGATACGAGTACAACAGAAAAAAGTCATAACTTGGACACTAACTACCAATTTGGTGGCACTAGAATGTTATAAAAGGAATATATCTGGAGGAGTTATGGTGGGAGATTTAAATTGTTTGGGTTATTGGGATGTTGTAAACAATTATACTTGGTACTCACCTAGCAATCTAACCGAGCCCACTAGACATAATTTTACTGGCTTGGTAGATACCACAGTGGGACAACCTTGGACACTGCCAAAGGAAATGTATTGGATTTGTGGAAACACTGCATATTCCCAATTACACAAAGACTGGACAGGCACATGCACAATAGGATGGATTAGACCATCCTTTTTTCTTGTCCCCTTGCAAAATGCTCAACAATTGGGAGCACCTGTGTATGATGTATGGAAACGACAGAAGAGGTCAACCAATACAGGAATAGGTGGGTTGCAAGTCATGGGAAATGAGTATTCATGTTTGCAAAGAAATTGGAAAGATGATGAATGGCCACCTGAACGTATTATTTGTACATATGGTCCCGCTACATGGGCAGAAGATGGATCCTATGGCTATAGGACTCCAATTTATTTACTTAATAGACTTATTCGTTTACAATCTGTGTTAGAGCTAGCTGGTAGAAATATGGATAATGCTTTGAATACTATCGCTACAGAACAAGACAAGCTAAGAACAGCTGTGTATCAAAATAGACTTGCCTTAGACTATTTGTTAGCTGCAGAAGGAGGAGTATGTGGGAAATTTAATCTGAGCAATTGTTGCTTACAAATTAATCCAGTGGGTAAAGTAGTAGCAGATTTGACATCAGAGATGAGACGAATCATACATGTTCCAGTGCAAAAATGGACGGGTCTTTTGGATGTAGGAGGATTCTTGGGGGGATTATTCAGAAACTGGAAGCAAGCATTGTTATTTGCAGCTATGATCTTTCTTAGTATTATGATATTACCATGTCTTATACCTATCATAAAAACCTCTATTCAAAGTATTGTGGAAGCAGCCATACAAAAACAAGTTTTGTTAATGGAAGCCGACATGACGCTAGAAGGATTTCCAATGAAATATGAGAAAACGCCACCTGACCTCTCTTAAAAATAACTTGAATATATGATAGTTTTTTATGATGTATTAAATCCTTAGAGAAATTTATATAATAGAAATTATTGTATAACTGTTATCACTGTGAATTTTTATCAAAGTTTATCACTGTGAATTTTTATCAAAGTCAGTATTATCCAATGTAATTTTCTACTATATTTTTTGAATCCTACTCAAACCTTTATATGGAACCTCTTGCTCTAATCTGACCTCTTTCGGACATTTGATGGTACTGTTCCCTATACAAAATAAAAAGGGAGGAGATGTAGGAATTTATGAAAGCCCCTACATAAGTGGCAAAAAGGACAGGTAATAATACCATAGGATAGAATAGGATCAAGCAAGATTCATTGTATCTGGAGTGGAAAATTACTGAATGCCTATTGTCACTTAAACTATGCAGTACAAGGAAGCAAGCAGAATGGAAAAATACTGGGTGTGCACGTGCTCAGATAACAGGAACAGGAAGTTACCTGTAAAGATAACAGGAACAGGAAGTTACCTGTAAAAGCAAGAGCGTAACCATATAAGGTCATATTAAAATAAAGACAGGTAATTGGCACAGAATGTAAGAAGCGCTATGCCATATAAGGCAATCTTCATGAACAAGATTGTAGATTGGTCCATTCAAAAGATCACATACAATGCTGATTGGCTTGCTGCGTTCAGGCAAAAACCTTTCTGACCATGCCTAATAAAACGACCTGCTGGGCATAGAGAGAGTGCTCTTTGCATCCAGAAGCGTCTTGTATCAAAATCTGCTGTTAAGTCTTTCCTTCTGCGCCTTCTGACGAATTGGCCCGTGCATAGAGCCCATCACAGGGTTGTGGGATTGTCCAGGCTGCATCTTGGCAGCAGGACCAACAGAATCACCACAACAGGGAAGGGGGGAGGAGTGGCGATTATAGCTAAGGAGACACTTGGACTGCGCAGACTCGCTGCTACTGAGATATCAGGTTGTGAGTCCCTCCTTATGAGGTTGGACCTAGGTGTACAGGTGGGTCTGTTGCTTACGTACCTGCCTCCCAGCTGCGTTTCTACAGCCCTGCCCACGCTACTCGAGGAGGTACCTGGGTTGGCGGTTGAGTTCCCCAGACTTATTGTCTTGGGGGACTTTAATATGCTGTCACTCGGCGAGTCCTCTGTGTTGGCGCAGGAGTTCATGGCCTCCATGGCAACCATGGACCTGACACAAGTAATCGAGGGCCCAACCCATGAGGGGGGACACACACCTGACCTGGTTTTTCTTTCGGAACAGGTGAGGTATGATCTGAAACTAAGGGGCTTAGAAGTGTTGCCCATGTCATGGACAGATCATTTTCTGCTGTGGCTTGAGTTTACGACACCAATCCTCTCTCGCAGGGAGCCAGAACCGATTAAATGGTTCTGCCCCAGATGCCTGATGGACCCTATCGGCTTTCAAAGGGCGCTTGGGGAATTGCCGGATTCGCTCGTACACAGTTTGGCGGAGTCCCTAGTGATGGCCTGGAATACGGCCACTACAGGGGCTCTAGACCGGATGGCGCTGTTGCGACCTCTCTGTGGTAGCAGACCCAGGAGATCTCCTTGGTTTACCAAGGATCTCAGGGGGATGAAGCGCCAGAAGAGACATTTAGAGAAGCAATGGAGGGAAAGCAGATCCGAATCTGATCGAACCAAATTGGGAGCTTATATTAAGACCTATTTGGACGCGATCACTACGGCAAGATCTCAGTATCTTTCCGCATTGATCGCGTCTGCGGAATCTCGTCCGGCTACCCTGTTTAGGGTGACTCGCTCTCTCCTTGATACAGGGAGGAGCGAGGAACCTTTGCAGGGCAATGCCGAAGAATTTAACAGCTTTTTTGCAGACAAGGTCGCTCAGATCCGGGCTGACTTGGACTCCAATTGGAATGCAGTGTTGGCTGACAATGAGTCAGTCGAGATGACAGAGGCCCATCTTAGTCTTGTTGAATGGGAGGAGTTTGACCTGGTAACTCCTGATGATGTGGACAAGGCCATTGGAGCTGTGAGTTCAGCCACCTGTTTACTGGACCCGTGCCCCTCCTGGCTGGTTTCGGCTAGCAGGGAGGTGACACGGAGCTGGGTCCAGGCTGTTGCTAATGCTTCATTGAGGGAGGGGTCCTTTCCAGCTCCCTTAAAGGAGGCACTCATGCGCCCCCTCCTCAAGAAGCCTTCCCTGGACCCAGCAGTTTTAAATAATTATTGTCCAGTCTCCAACCTTCCCTTTTTAGGAAAGGTTGTTGAGAAGGTGGTGGCACTCCAACTCCAACGGTCCTTGAATGAAACTGATTATCTGGGCCCTCAGCAGTCTCGGTTCAGGTCCGGTTACAGCACGGAAACTGCTTTGGTCGCGTTGACCGATGATCTCTGGCGGGCCCGGGATAGAGGTTACTCCACTATCCTGGTGCTTTTTGACCTCTCAGCAGCATTCAATACCATCGACCATGGTATCCTTCTGTGCCGGTTGGAGAGGCTTGGAGTGCGGGGAACTGTTTTATGGTGATTCACCTCCTACCTCTCTGGCCGGTCGCAGTCGGTGTTCGCAGGAGGTCAGAGATCGGCTCCGAGGTCTCTTCCATGTGGAGTCCCTCAGGGGTCTGTTCTCTCACCTCTGCTTTTTAACATCTACATGAAGCCGTTGGGTGAGATCATCCGTCAACACGGGGTGAGTTATCATCAATATGCTGATGATACTCAGCTTTATATCTCTACCCCGCGTCATTACAGCGAACCAGTGGAAGTGATGAACCAGTGCCTGGAGGCTGTTGAGGTTGGATGGGTGCCAACAGGCTCAGACTCAATCCCGACAAGACGGAGTGGCTTTGGGTTCTGCCTCCCAAGGACAATTCCAACTGTCCGTCCATCACCCTGGGGGGAGAAGTTTTGTCCCCCTCGGAGAGGGTTCGCAACTTGGGTGTCCTCCTCGATCCACAGCTAAGTCTAGAACACCATTTTCCGGCTGTGGCGAGGGGGGCATTCGCCCAGGTTCACCTGGTGCATCAGTTACGGCCCTATTTGTACCGGGAGTCACTCCTCACAGTCACTCATGCCCTTGTCACCTCGAGATTCGACTACTGTAATGCTCTCTACATGGGGCAGCCTTTGAAGAATGTCCAGAGACTGCAAGTAGTCCAGAATACGGCCACACAAGCTCTCTTGGGTCTCCCAAGACATGCTCATATCACTCCAGCCCTCCGTGAGCTGCACTAGCTACCAATTGGTCTCTGAACACAATTCAAAGTGTTGGTTATGACCTATAAAGCCCTTTATGGCAATGGGCCAGGTTACTTGCGGGACCGTCTTCTGCCTCATGAATCCTAGTGACCGGTTAGGGCACATAGGGTTGGCCTCCTACGGGTTCCGTCTGTTAGACAATGCCATCTGGCGGGGCCCAGGGCTAGGGCCTTCTCCGTTGCTGCCCCAGCCCTCTGGAACCAGCTTCCCTCAGAGGTTCGTACTGCTTCCTCCCTCCTAGCTTTCCGGAAACTATTGAAGACACATCTATGCAGAGAGGTTTGGGGCGTGTGAGCTGCACTCTGCCCCTGGGCCTTTGATTGTGATTGTGTGTGGTATGAGTGTTATATATTATCTTGTTTTTATATTGTATTTTAAGTAGTAATTTTAACTGATCTTATGCTTTGTTTTACTTGTATTATTGTTGTGAGCCGCCCTGGGTCTGAGGAGAAGGGCGGCATATAAGTCTAAACAAACAAACAAACAAACAAACAAACAAACGAACGAACGAACGAACGAATGAATGAATGAATGAATAAATAAATAAATAAATAAATAGCAAAATGTGCTGCATAATTCATGAACATTTGAAAAACTGAACATATGACTTTTTTATTTTCAGATGAGCCATCTGTTAGCATACCTTATGAATGTGTTTGCTGGTATATCTCTTCCACGTCTTTGAAAACTTGTTCTGAGCATCAGCCCTGGGAATCAGCTACTTTTGCAAGCCCCCATGTTTTTACAAAGAACATTAATTTCTCAAGACTTCTGGTGTGCCCTGATGCTCTCCCAAACCTATCTTCTCCCTTCATCCATCTCAACAAGCAAGGTAAGAGACATAACAAAAACTATGTTGGGAACTAATGACTTAAATGCCTGAGGCTGCTTCTCAACATATTAAAACTGCTTCAGGCTAATAAGCTTGACCCCATCTTAGTTAAAGAGAGAAAAAGGAGGAAGTTTGTTTCCTCAGAAGCAGATATTGAACAAATATATTTTCCTATAGCTAAAGAAAGGATTGATGGAATGCCTCCTTGCTAACACCTAATTCTTTCCTCAACTTACAAAGAGCCACTAATTTAATCAAATTTGATTAGAGTTTAATAATAACATTTTGCAGCTTCTAAAACATAAAGTCCAAATCTGGCAGACATAGAACAGTTTCTCTGTTCTAGAGAATCAAAATCTACTGCTAGCTTTATTAATAGAGAAGTCTTGATATGTGTATAGGTTTGTAAATTCCTACCATAATCTTGATTTAAAAAAAAAAAAAAGAGGAGGCCATATTTTGCTGACAAAAATCGGTGATTTCTGATAGTTTTCCTCAGTGTTTCATTGATTAAAGATATTTCAATAAATGTTGGGTGGGGATAATGGCACAACTATTAAAGATGCTGAGCTCAAGTTTGAGATCTAAGTACCACACAATGGGGTAAGTTCTTGTAATGTGCTCCAGCTCCTGCCCACGTAACAGTTCTAAAGCATGCAAATGCAAGTAGATTAATAGGTACCACTTCAGTGGGAAGGCAACAGCATTCTGTATGCCTTTGGTGTATAGCCATGATGGCCACTTGGCCACAGAAAATGTCTTCAGACAATGCTGGCTCCCTGAGCCAAGAAATGAAAATGAGCCCTGAGCTCTAGAGTCAGACACGACTGGACAGGGAAACTTTCACCTAATAAATGTCTGCCTATAGTATGGAATGAAAAGTTTGGTCTTATGTTAAGAGATGGCGATAGGTTCTTAAAACATTGGGTTGCTGCTATTAAAAGTATCACCCAGTTGTTATATGTCTCAAGGTCTAACTAGACTGCCAATTTTTGTTTGGTTTTGTTTTGCTTTCTTGGAAAATAACATATTTAGCTATCCAGGACAAATTCTACTTCCATGGGAAATAAGATTTTCTATAATTTTACCTGTCAATTTCATCTAACTACTGGATATAACAACAACAACAACAATAAGAATAATAATAAAGTTGGAAGGAACCTTGGAGGTCATCTAGTCCAACCCCCTGCTCAGGCACCATTTCACCATTGAATTTCATTTTGTTAGATAGTGCCCAATGTTCAAGTCTGTCAAGATCCTTCTGTATCTTAAGCCTATCTTCTGGCATGTTGGCTATTCCTGCCTGCTTGGTGTCGTCTGAAAATTTGATGAGTTCCTCATCTATCCTCTCATCCAAATCATTGAAGATGTAAGCTTGATGGCTATTTGCTCTTCATTTCTAGATATATGATATAACTGTTGAAGTATTATTCACCTGCCTTCTTTCTTCAAGATTCCAGGCTTTTTCCAGCTCCAATAGATCTTACTGAGTCTTAATTATTTCATTTTCTGTAAATTCTCTTTCTTTATGGCAGAATTGTAAATGATATTGGTGTTATGTGCTTAGATGATAATAAAAGGATAGGAATGATATTAACAGTCACAGCAATGTCTAGATATGTGTCAACTAAATTGGATACTGTCAGCCATTCTTCTGTAAAGTCCAGCCCAATAAAAATGTGACAGTTTCAAAATGAACATCAATCTGTCAGACTGATTACAAGAAACTATATATGCAGGGAGATCTTTTTTCACAATAAAAACCAAATGTACATTTATTCTTGCATTACTGGATTGTTTTATGATGCACAAGGCTAAAACTTAAACCTACAACTTATGAAGTCATGAATGTGGACATAAAGTACATTCTTAAGCATCTTATCAAGATTGAACAATAATGAACACAATCATTTCCTAAAACTCTTTACCAAACACAGATAATTGGTAAAATATTTGTACTTGGGTAATATATTTTTTCACTGTTGCTATGCTGAATAATACAGAACCATTGTAGAATATATTCTCAAGCTCGAAAATATTTTACCCCAAAATATCACAGAGCACCTTTATTGTTGTCATACTGTCATCCTGCATAATAATTTTAGTCTTGCCCACATTATCAGCTGGCAAGTGATCAATGGGTGTTGATAAGTCATTATTTTATAAAGTCTGGTCTACATTTTAAAAGTGCCACCAATGAACACCAATGCCTCACATTATGAACAACCGGACTGAAATGAAATAGAATTTTTACTTAACAAGGTGATGATGAGGTGAGCTTAGAGAACAAGTCATCACCAATGTTGATATGGAAAATAAACCCATTTAAGGAGGAAAAGGAAAAAAAAGAAATTAGGTAGATTGAAAAGGATCAATGTTTTGGTTAATAAATTATTTTGAAAAATGCAGAAAGCCTAGGTTACTTTCTTAACTTTCAAGCGGTTTGTGAAGATAAAGCTCCATTTGTTGATAGGTAAGTTTGAATATAAATGTACTTTGCCTGTTAGGCTCCTTCGGGACAGGCATAAACTAGGCAGAAAGTTCTCAGAGATTGAACTAAGAAAGTTGACAATTTTTGAGAAGGCAGGAAAGATGATATAGAATTATTATCCCATTACCATGGTTTAAGTTTTGCATGCTTTTTTTTAGGTCACTGTCCTATCTGGAGTGAGGTCTCTGACTTCCTTTTCTCACAGTCTTAATCCCATCCATTGGATATGGTTGTCATGTTTACATTCTCTGCATTTCTGCTCTACAGGTCAGATAATTTCTATAAATCCCTGGTATAGAAACAGAAACTTAGCCAAATAGAAACTTAACCATTAAGGACTGGTAGCAGTTTTTAAGAGTAGAATTTAAAATACAGAGCTGTGGAATGCCTATGTAGAACTTGAATTTACCAAGATTATTTAAGTATTGCAAGAGTTAAAAGTATAGCTATATGGTTGTTCTTAACTTTAATCTCTTCAACAGTCTTAAGATGCACAAACTTCCCTGCTTAGCCACCACTAGATTCAGAAACAGCAATTCACAAAGGTACATATGAGTCATTGAAGAAAATGCAAAGAAATAGTACTATTGTAAAACCTAGATTCAGGGATCACTTTATGGTGGTATTAAACTTTTTGGATCAATTTAATTAGACAAACAAGTTTGCAAGAAGATTCAATAAAATGAAACAATACTTGTGCCTAATGAAAGATGAACCATAATAAACAGTCTTGAAATCCAAATAGAAACTAGCCTGGTTTTACAATTAAGCTGAACCTCTACTCTTCCTAAATATTCTGGATGCACAAGTGATTTACTATTTGACATTTTGTCAAACTCCATGACCTCATATATATTCTTCAGAACAATTTTTCCCAAACATGGTTCTTCAGGTCTTCCAACATTTTATCAGTTGCTGCTGTAATTAATCCTTGCTGCTGGTTGTCCTCTTCTTCTGTTTTTTTCCAGACTAGAGACTTCTCCATAGAGCTAATTTTATTCAAATAGAAATAATCAGCTCTATCACTGAATGTGCAAACCTATGACACTCAAGGCATTTATGGACTTGAACTATGAGTATAATGAATTCAGTGGACTAGTGACACTTATATGTGTTCTACCCCAAAGCTTCATAATAGACAAATAAATAACATATTATATAGAAAACCTACAGATTGCCTCACATGTCTCCATTCTTCCAGCTTCCACCCAGAACATACATTACTAAATCCATCATCTGTAGCCAGACTCTGTGCTGCAACTGCATTTATGCTGACCTACTTGATAGAGATGCTCAATTAAACCAAGCATTCGGGGAGCTGAACAACCTACCTAGTGAAAATAGACAAATCAATAGAGCCAAATCAATTCCTATGGAGAACCTATTAAAAGAGAAGCACAGAAACAGAAAAACAGAATATCACTAGTTGTTACCAACAGCTCAAAGTTCAAACCACTCATTAATAACTACAGCTCATACTGAACAACACTGAACTTTGTCAGGCCCATACTTGTACACAGACAACTATACAAGCCAAAGCAAATTCCCACAAGCAACAAGAAATAACATAACAATAATTAACATGGAACACCCTGAAATTAACTTGAATGCCTACCTTATACTTACACCAAATATCACAAGCCTAACAAATAAACACAAAAGATTAGAGATATCTTCATACGTTGTTCCTCTAATGTGATATATATCATAATCTGCTAACAAAGTTCCTCTGGATTTACTTTACTTTACTTTACTTTACTTTACTTTATTTTGACTTATATGCCGCCCTTCTCCTCAGACTCAGGGCAGCTCACAGCAAATAATACAAGTACAAATATAAATTAGTTAAAATAATAATATACAATATAAAAAACAATAAAACTATACCCACTCATACAACATACAGTCCCAATCAAAGGCCCAGGGGCAGAGCGCAGCTCACAAGCCCCAAGTCTGTCTGCATAGATGTGTCTTCAATAGTTTCCGGAAAGCTAGGAGGGAAGGAGCAGTACGAACCTCTGAGGGAAGTTGACTCCAGAGGGCTGGGGCAGCAACAGAGAAGGCCCTAGCCCTAGGTCCCGCCAAACGGCATTGTGTAACAGATGGGACCCGTAGGAGGCCAACCCTATGTGCCCTAACCGGTCGCTGGGATTTATGAGGCAGAAGACGGTCCCGCAAGTATCCTGGCCCATTGCCATATAGGGCTTTATAGGTTATAACCAACACTTTGAATTGTGTTCGGAGACCAATTGGCAGCCAGTGCAGCTCACGGAGGGCTGGAGTGACATGAGCATGTCTTGGGAGACCCAAGACAGCTCGCGCAGCCGCATTCTGAACCACCTGCAGTCTCCGGACATTCTTCAAAGGTTGCCCCATGTAGAGAGCATTACAGTAGTCGAGTCTCGAGGTGACAAGGGCATGGGTGACTGTGAGGAGTGATTCCCGATCCAAATAGGGCCGCAACTGACGCACCAGGCGAACCTGGGTGAATGCCCCCCTCGCCACAGCTGAAAGATGGTATTCTAAACTTAGCTGTGGATCGAGGAGGACACCCAAGTTGCGAACCCTCTCCGACGGGGACAAGACTTCCCCGCCCAGGGTAATGGATGGACAGATGGAATTGTCCTTGGGAGGCAGAACCCACAGCCACTCCGTCTTGTCGGGATTGAGTCTGATTTACTGTAAATAGGACATAGGGACAAATATTATGCAAATGGAACAAAGTTTATGCTAAAGAATTGATGGACACAAGTCTGGCATCGCAACTCAAAACAAGGACAAATAATATTTTAACCTTCCAGGATATTCTATGGTAAACCTCAAAGTGATGTCTTTTGGAAGACTTGCACCAATGAGTGAGAAATTGCTGAATTTATTTGTATACGAAAAGCAAATACAATGGTTTTTTTTTATTGCAAAATGCTTTATTTTACATTAAATCCTTGGGTTCTCTGGTTGTACTTCAAAAAGGCAGTCAAAAATAACTTAAGTACTGTTATCCCCCAAACCTACCCAGATGGATCATAGTCAATAGGAATCAAACTTGTATCAGCCCAATTCTTTTTTTTTTAAATTCTTTTATTAAAACAATCAACATTGAGCATAAAAACCTATTATGCAGCAATCATCATGACACCTGGTATACAATACTAAGTATTAGTCTTTGAAAACGTCTGAGTTAGTAAGCCTTTTTCCCCACTCCTCGCGTCTAGCCTCAACTATACTCCTGTTACATTTTATTTTGATTGGTGTTTCCCCTATCCGTTTCAATATTAATGTGATCAACATTAAACATAAGATCCTATTGCTAAGCAATCATTCAAATACAATGGGTTTTAACCCCACTATTTTTAATTCATGAAGTTACTTACATGTAACCTGCATCTGCATAACCAACTTGTCTTCTCTTTCTATTCTCCCCCATCCCAAGTTAAATCCCACATCAATTTACCCATTTTTTTGCATCTGATGAAGTGAGCTGTAACTGATTAAAGCTTCTGCCACTTAATAAAACCTGTTTTACTCAGAAATTGTGTTACCAACAATTTTTTGTTCCTATAGATTAACAAGGTTTTCCTCTATCAATGTCTATTCCAAGATAGTGTCCTATTACCCCTGGTGGAGGTCACTGAGTGAAGATCATTCAGCCCTGGTGGAGGTCACTGGTGGAGATGCATAAAATGAAACATGAAACATACCATGAAGAATGACTCATGATGACACTTTCTAGGTCACTGATGATTTGTAGAGCTGAGCCATATCACCTGAGAAGATGTGGGTTAACCAAGGTTTGCTCAAGAGATGGCTGACTAGGCAGGGCCCTGACAATCAAACAAGCATTTGCACATTGACCCAATTTAAAAGAGCAATTCTCTTTAACTCAGTCTGTGAAATAAAAGCACCCTGGTGCTTGGCATTCTTTGATTTTGTTTTGTTTTATTTTCCCATAACTGGAAAAGAAACAATATTATTATTTGCTAAACTAAATCAGTGTGGATTCCCATTAAGCTAACGCAATAAAACAAATAATGTGACCTAATTTGTTTTATTTGAAGTGAATCATGCCTTCAGGAAAATTATAGACATTGTGTTTCCAACTGTCATTATTAAACAACAGTCTTTACTATATGATCAGTAATGCACCAGATGTATTAAACTTCATATATGAATATATTGAATTAAATTACCGTGTACTTATAGCTACATTTTTGCAACATTTTTTCAAAAAATTTTTTACAAATGCATTTCTTATTGTTGAGAATTTTAATTTCAGTCTAAAACAAATGAATGAAGTATCTTGGTTCAGTGAGCCAGAAAACTATCAAGCAGCAAGAACCACATTAATACATCATAATGATGACTATAAAACTATAAACGTAGGGTACACTTCATCACTGGGAGAATAGTAAAGTGGAGTAGCATTATTAAAATGTTTCAGAAAAACATGGGAAAAAATTAATTGAATTAAATTTAATTAAGTGATTTGCATATTTGTCAAAATTGTCTTCAGGGAATTTATTTTCTAGCCTTTGTTCCTTCCTGTCTCCCTCCTTCCTTTTTCTATTTATTTAAACTCCAGAAGGAATACAGGCAACCTTAAGTTTTCCTTTTAAAAGCCAACCTAAACAAAATGTGAATATTTGTCCATTTTATTTAAAAAATGCATGAGCAGAATGATGGCAAACAAATACAACAATGTTTCTTTGCCTTCTCAGGACAGGGCAAAGTGTATTTTAGCACTTGATGAAAACTTTGGACTTACCTCATCTACCGGCCATGCATATCCCATTTTTCTTTGGAATGGTCAATTTCTGGCAATAATATAGCAGGATATGAACAGTAACTCTAGCCCTGATGAGCATATTTGAGGTTTTGAAGCACATCATGAGTGTTTTCATAAAATAGATGTCATTAGGAGATGGTCCACAAAGGCTCATTTGCAAAAGCCAATATGGAGAAATGGCTCTTTGCCAGCCCAATTTTCTTTTGTCTGTTTTCTTCCAAGCAAAAAATCAGTTGTAGTTACCTTTCAATTTTATTTCTTAACAAAGCCTACTGAGCCATTGTGGAACCTGCAGTCATTTGTCTATAAATAAAAAGGGATTAGAAATCAGTGGTTTGATTTACAGCATACAAATTTGCAGCGGATACTAATGGTTGATGCTATTTAACAATAATGCAAACTACCTAATAAAGATGAGGAAAATCTTATTCACTTCTTTAACAAGTAGTAATCTGCTGGGATGCTAGAACAGTAATGGATTCCTACACTGGACAGGGAATAAATTAATAATTCATTGCAAAATCCATTCCAACTCTTTTTTATGAAACACGTAAAAACATTGCTATTGTTGTCATAGTCTTAATAGAGATCTTAATATTTTGTCTCTTAAGTGATGATCAGCAAAGACAAAGCAAAGCTGGTACTTTCCACCCATTCCTATCAATTTCTTCATAATTCTTTCATTCTAAATCTGCTGAGACATATTCTGTTGATATTTTGTCTGTGACTGTAATATCTGGGAAAGAATGTAAGGCAGAGGTTCTATTGCCCTTTACCACCTTGTACCCTACAACTAAATCAGTGGGAGTTTACTGTGGGAGATTAGATAATGTAAGTTTGCATTGTAAGATGGTTACATTAGTGTCCTGAAAGAAAGGGAAATAGTAGGAAATTAAATGTAGTGTTATTTTTCTTTCTTTTTACTCAGCTCATCCATTAGTCCCAGTTTCTAAATGGCAAACCATTGCACTGATCCGTGGAATAACTGCACTTAAATGCTCGCACTTGTTAGAAAATTGAGTTCTTTTGGTAAATGGGAAGGAAATTAAAAGATAATGCTGTGAAATCATTTTAGCGCTGTTGCATTTTATTAGGTAGTGACTATTGCTTACCACTTTTCTATAGCATACAGACCTCATTATATTTTTATTGACCAAATGATACAGTAAGCAGATGTCTCATATATCCAATTCATCTACCACTATTATTTATGTACTCCAGTCTCTCTTATAAGTATAAAAGGTTGAATCATTACTAGAAGACTGTGGTTCTTTTACAGTAGAGAGGTTCACCAAACATCTATCGCATAAAATACCCCGGTGTCTAACTTCCTATTTATCATATGAATGTGTAAAATTCTTGAATATTTTTGCCTTAAGGAGAAGCTACATATTTCACATTTGATCTTGGATACTTTTATTTATTAGTTTTTGAGCATCAAACAAATAGCAGGGAAGACACATGCAAGCATTGTGCGAAGTGCACTAGGGAATTATGAATTTCAATAAGTAGATGGGGGTTGGCATCTATACTGGCATAGGGCCGGGCTATTGGTGGGACTTTCTCCAATAGTTTCAATCTATCCTATTAAATTTTGCAGGACAAAATGCTCTGAGTTCCATCTATTAAAGACCATCATCTGGACTTCCAGGAAACAATGGTGGACTGAAGATAAGTCTATACAGCATGGAGCCAACAACCATGGTGCAGGGAGTACCTCATGAACTGATTGACTCCTTGGAATTCCTCTACAGATAAAGGAGAGGGTCACAATTACCTGCATACTACCACCTTCCAAGGTTTGGCTGGACTCAGTCTTGTTGGATTTCCAGAAAGCCTTACAACTTTGATGCTTCCCCAAAGAACAGGAAGTGAATGACACCTGTGAAGCTGGTATTAATTTATTGATAATTGGGGGTTATCCTTGGTACACATTATATGTTTTTTACCCTGTTGATTTTGTTTAAAATTCACATTACTTGCCCACAATTACTTTTGCAACATCAGTAGCATATAAGTTGAATAAATAAATAAATAAATGAGGGTTTCAGAATGAGGTAGGGATCCCAAAAGAAGAGAATTGACTTTTTTCTTAATATTGCTTCACAAGAGGGCAAGTATATTTTTAGGTCTGGTTTATTGTATATCACGAATCTAACACAAGGTAAGCTTTAAGTCTACATTCCAGTTAAAATGGAAAAAAGTGCAAAGATCACAGAAAAAGTTACTATTTTTCTTTGATAGCAAAATACCGGTATTACGTTTTTACAATTTATTACAAAATCATATAGTCCAAATCTGACTATCTATCAGCACAAAGCTGGTTCAAAGACTGAGAGTTTTCATTAGCTAGCCTTCAGAATCCAATCTACAATCAGCCTTCCAGGAAAACAGAATCACTTTTCCAACAATAGTCAAATACTCAATATGGGTAAAGCTCTTCATAAACAAATTGCAACATTTGAATCTTCTTATAATTCTTTTTTGTTTTGCCAAGCTGACATGAACGCCTTGACTCCCACTAATCCAGTCTTTCCACAACTAGATCAAACTTTTATAAACACAGACCATGAACTGCAATATATTTGCAGTCATGTTTGGTAAGCTTGACATAATGGCTCTACTATTTTTCAGTATATTTTTTCCTAATGTCTTTTTAATATAGTCTTTTCAGATCTTTATAATAAAACTAGGAAATAAAATTCTGCTAGGTTGCCAAAGTTAACTCAGGAACCCAAAGTTCCAAAATTATGAGATTAAAGACTGGGGCACATCTTAAAAATAATGACTCTATGATACTCTTAAGCAGAAAAAAAATCACCTGGCTGAGGAATTCTGGGAGTTGAAGTCCACAAGTCATAAAAGGGCAAACTTTGAAGACCCCTGGCTTAGACTCATAGACTCATAGGGCTAGAGGTGGGAGGTCTTCTAGCCTAACCCCTTGTCCAAAGCAGGAGTCCTTATGGCAAATGGACAAATGGCTATGTCATTGCTGTCACCAGCTGTCCTGCAGTCTAAGAGCTGTTAATAAAAATAAACTACAGGTAGACCTTGATTTACGACCAATTGTTTGATGACTATTCTGGGAAGTACAACAGCCTTGGACTCAGAATGGATGCTTTATAATCAATGAAGCATTTCTGGCCATCATAAAATATTTCTCCCTTGGTCATGTGACAGCATTTCAGGTGCCCAGTCACATGACCACAATTTTTAGCCTTTTTTGCTGGTTGCCAGCAAAAACACCAATTCAGAAGAATGGGGTTTGTTTAATAACCAAGTACCATTTGCTTAACAACCACAATGATTTGCTTAACGACTGTCATGAAAATATCAGAAAAAAACATGTCTGATCATGTGGGCAATTTGATATACAAATACAGTGATTTACAACCAGATTTCTAGTCCTCATTATGATGATAAGTTGAGAACTATCTGTATTTGAGGATTCGTTCATTTTTGCTTGAGTATATTTTGACCAGGAAACTGCCAGAGTAGAAGACAAATGACTGACAATATTAAAGTGCTTTAAGTAATATATACAAATAGGCTTACTCATTTATTGCAATATAACTTATTCTTCAAAGATTGGGAAGGGCTTCAGACATTTTTTCCTCCTAGGAGAAATCAGAGTTTATGAAGTACAGCTTTTTCAAAAATGGGAAATAATTATATAACAAGCAAGAGATAATAACTATGGTGCTTCTTTTTAGTTACTGCATTCACTAACTGAGGTCATTATTTCTAACATCATTCAGATGTATTGTAATTGCAACTCCCAGGAATCTGAGCCAATGTTTCCCAAGTTATCCTGAAAGCACCAGTTTAAGGTTAAACATATTCTGCTGAGAGTAAAATCTCCAATTTCAGTGTTCATTCACTATAAATGCAATAACTAACTTATGCTTCTAAATTAGGCATTAATCTCTTTTTTCTTCACCCTATTGCTTACCAAAAAAAGGCTGATCAATAAATAGTAGTTTTCTTGTATTCTTATACTCATATACATGTTGACATATACAGTACATACAGATGAACAGAAATAAATTGCTCAGTTTTTTTTCTTTTTGCTTAAAGGTATTTTTTGATAAAACACAACTGAAAGAAAATCATTTTATCACTTAAAGGATATTATAAAAAAAGGCATATCAATTTTAGCTAATTCAGCCAAATTAGTTCAAGTGGAAAAGCTATGCATGGAAAATATATTTTCCCTTTGGGCAACAGAGAGAAACGACAGTTGGCTACCTTTTTGAAGATACATCAACAAAGCTGGCACACATGTCTAATTCTTTAGCCAATCCCTTTTCTATTAGCGTTCTGCAGGTAAAGCATACCATAGGGGAGACTTTTAATTGAAAACTAGCTGTGCAATATAGCAATGCAAAAGCAGAACGCCTTCCAACTTTCACATACAAATTAAATACAATCCTACGGGGTGTTCATCTGACAGGCAGTTGAAGAAAATTAAATGCTAATGTGTGCAGTTATACTTTTTTTCTACACCCACAGACATCAGCTACATAAAGGCTGTAACTTTTATTTCACTGTACCATATAAGTCACACATGCCATAGAGCAGAAGATTAAGTCATCCTGGTAAAGGGAACACTCAATGTAAAATTATACATGGAAAAGGGAATGAGTGTTCATGTAATTTCTGCCTTTAAAGGCTCAAATGGCTCCCAACAATTTTCTTTCCATTTTTTCCCCCCGCTGCAGGAAAAGACAGCACTGGTGCAGAATTCAACAAGAATTGGGATTGGTGTTACCATTCAAATGATGCCCATGAAAATTCACTAAATTACAATGACAGCTGTGCAATAGTAAATATGATTTTTTTTCTTTTTTCATGTATATATTTATTATATTTTATGTTGTATTTGATAGGAATAAAATACAAAACAGGAAAAAAATCCAATAGTAACAGCAACAAAAAAGAAAAAGAAAAAAAATCCAGTTAAGATAAATTTCCAGAATTCTTTCTCAATCAGTATGATTAAGAATTATCTATAATGCAAACATTTTAATTTAAAGGCTTCTAGAGATGTCATGTCTGTTGGTTACATGGACTTTTTAAATGGTTTTGGTCTCTTATGCTATTCCTCTCCTCATGTCTCCAAGTTGAAACAAAGGATTCCAAATGATTTTTAAGGAATAATAGTACAATATAAATTTGAGTAACCAAATAACCAATTATCCTGTGATCCCTCTTTCTTCTCTCTCTCTCTCTCTCTCTCTCTCTCTCTCTCTCTCTCTCTCTCTCTCTCTCTCTCTCTCTCTCTCTCTCTCTCTCCAACACATGCTTGCTTTAAATTTATTTAATAATCCCGCAAGTAATGGATCCAGCTTTGCAGTTTTAATGGTGAAAGTCTGAATCAAAATTTTCAAGACAATAGCAAATTACTTTCCAATTCCTCCTTCTTTCTTCCTCCCCAGAAAAATTAATTCATAATCTTGGTGTTTTTAGAATTCTTGTTTACGGTTATGAATGGATATGATTGTAATTGACATGTAGATTTAAATCCCATTTTCTCCCATATCAGGAACCAACACTGGTAACACAAACTGAATCTTGGAGCTTATACTCTATATATATACTGATTAGAAGTTAATGCCTTTCATAATCATAGAGAATATTTATCAAGTCACCCTGGAACTTTAGTGTGGAAATCATGGCAGATATGGTGCAAATCAGGTAACATCTGATCAGGTTGTCATTATGAATTAAATTATTGATTCAGTCAGTCAAATTGTCGGTGTTATCTGAAAAGTCGAGTGGTGGAGCTGAATCGTCTACTTGAATTGCTGAATCAGATTGAAAATTCAGTTTGATAAAGGTACATGCATGAATGGACAAAAATGCATTGAACTGTTGAAATAATTTGAAGTGTCTGGTACAATTTGACATGACAAACCAATTCTAGGCTTAAAAAATTTGATTCAAGCAAGTGATTCAGTGAATCACCTTTCAATCAAAGCTTCAAATCAAAACTTCACAGAGGCCTGGTGAAGACTATGCCTTCTGGAAATTTTATGTTCTAAGAAGTATGAAAAGGAAGAAATATGTTATACAATTTTTTAAAAAAACTGGTGCAGGAAGTGTATCATTGTACATCAATAATAATGTTCATGAAATATGAGTATATTAATGAAGAATCAGATAGCAGTAGTACTCTAAGTCAAGTACATGGAAATTCTTCCTTTTTTATGTGAATGGAAGTCTTAATGAGCAGTTCATATGGATGATTAACTGGTTGAGTGATCCTATAATCAAACATTTATTTAAACATTCATCCCATTTTAATCTGTCTTTCAATGTTTAAAACAAATGTTATAGAAAAATTACAATGAATTAAAATAAAATATCAGACTGAAAGCATGCTGAAAACCAAGATAAAGATCAATGCTGAGGCAGATTAGAAGTCACAGCAATACCTGCTAACCAAATGCTTAGATGATGAGGTTGACAGAAATTTTAGTTCAGTCATTAACTAATAAAAATACATTCAATAAAATAAAGCAAACTAACCTATAACATCAAAAAACTGTTGACAAAGAGGTATGTTTTATTATGGCATTTATACTCAACTTGATTTGAACAGGAATTTCCCAACCAATCATATGTATCAAGAATATCTCCAACCAGGTTGCCATATATCAAATTACAGTTAAATGTTGCACCTCAGTATGTGATTCCACATTTACCTGTGACTAGAATTTAGTTGAAGGGGTATAACTTAAGGGAACAGGGACCCTTTCAGGTATCCAACTCCTAAACTATATAAAACTTTGTAGTGATAACAAGTAGCCTGAGGTCAGCTTAGTAGCAAACCAGAGACCAATGTAGGTATTTAGACAGGAAAAAAAAGATTTTATTTACTAGGTCTTCTGTATATGCTTTGAAGTGGGCGTTTTTCAATGTTTTCAAATGAAATATTTTACTAGAGACATCAGTAAATAGTGTAAATAGTGTCACGACTTGTGATAAAAGTTCATTAAAGACTGTCAGAGATAATATGTTATATTTAGTTAGATTGACTTTGTACATATAATCTCAGGTTTCTCTAAATGGTTAGTATTGCTATTTTTTCCTAGTTGGCAACATCATTCTTTTTGCATGACTACTATCTCAATATTACAATAACCATTCTGTTATGTTTACTTCCATAAATGCCCACGGCTTTGCAAGATAGAGGCTATTTTATAGAATATTCTCAATATTTGTATAAAGCAAAACAATAATGTCTCCCAGGGCTGAAACTGATGAGATTAAACCAAATGATCAAAAGAAATCTGAGTCAGAATTTATGTTATCGTAAGCATCACATTAATTTGGAGTTAATTATACTTTAAACCCATTTAATACTTTGTAATAAAAGATACATTGCTAATAGATGTGTTTGGTTCATTAAAGCAGTAACTTTTTTATTGGTGTTATAAGACCAATTTCAAGTGAAATTAATTTGGGTATGCAAGATAAAATCTAGATTACTTTAGGTTGACTATATAATTGCCATGTGCACATCTATCAGAATGCAACATTTGGCATTACGAAGGCTGAACCATGCTTATTTGGAAAATATGCAAAGCCATCATATTTCCTCCCATTTTCTCCAAATGCATCATTATGTGAGCTGTGAAAATTTTCAGTGCAAAGATTTAATTCAAAAGGGATTCTGTCAAATCAATCAATCCAGCAAAGAGGATCTATGTTGTTTTTTACTTATGTGACTGGAACAGTCGTATCACTTCACCCAACAGATGCTCAAAAGCCATTTGGCTCTGATGCTTTAAGTATGGCCTCTGATAGATAATGTCAATTCTAATACTCAGTATATAGTGTCAAAGCAATCAGCACACCTGCACAGGACAAATAACTACATCCAAGCACATAGGACAGTTGCCCAGAGATATTAGGCAGCTTCAGTACAACTGCCTGTATATTTGTGATGTTCTGATTGAGACAAACAGCACACCTCCCAAATAAATATGTGCAGCTCCAAAATTAGAAGGGACTACCAAAGAGTTAAAGTTACAGAGCATAGCTTTTGTACTTTAGAAAACTAGATGCCTGTATTAAACAAATGCCTTCCAAATGTTGTAGCCATTCATTTATAACTCGTGATTTTTATGAGCTCAAAACTAACATAAGGACTGCAACTTCTGCACAGGAAAGGAGGTCCTAAGGACCATTCCAAACCAAGCCTTTTTTTTCATGCCAAGGTGTCTAGAGAACAGAGATAAAGTTGGCAAATGTTGTATGTGACAAATAGTATGCAGGAGCCATTAGCAGATAAGAAAGACAGTAAAGTCTCTCTCAAGAAGAGAAGGATTGTGAAAAAGAGACTCATCTTGATTTTTTATGGCATAAGAGAAGACAGGGGGAATCTATGACAGGTTTTCAAGATTCTGTTATTAAACTTACAACCTTCATGGTTTCTGTTCCTTGAGTTGGCCTATCTCAAACAACATGCTTGGTCATTTCTTTTTTCTGCCTATATGAAAATTTTCCTCCAAGATATTTTCTCCATTTATGATTTTACAAATAGGAATATATCCGGATTATTTGTTAACTGATGATGCCCTGAATGAAATATACTGATCTGTTCTAGACACTGAATTCTGCTTTGGATGGGACCTCCGCCATGTATGAGACCAAAAATTATTTTCCCTTCAAAGTGTCAATCTTAAGAAGCTTTAAGGACCATCCCAGGGCACCATATGCCAATTACTATACTGTGGTTGTCCTCATATAGATGGTAGATAGTCAATCAAAAAGTAGACAGACAGACAGACAGACACACACACACACACACACACATTCTTATAAGGGGAAAAGTCACAAAGAAATAAAGAATAGGTTGAAATGGAAGTCAGAGATCTGGACCCTTGCCATCTCCTAAAGCTGATGAAAGAGGCATGGGGACCTCATCTCAAAAACTTCATTAGAAAGGACCCAATGAATAAAACTTCAAATAACTCATAAATGAAGAAAGTAGCTTGAAGAACAGTAGCTGGATGTCAGGTGATAAGATGATTAAACTGGTTAGGCTTATGTTATTCACATATTATTTAATTGTTTCTTGCTGAAATCCCATTTTGTGGAGAGGATAGTTTTTTTCTACTATTTGAGCCTGTCACTTATGTGTATATATGTATAAATCCAGCTTGGTTTCTGTCCAAGCATTACTGATGGGAAAGTTTAGTAGAATAATTAGTACTGCCTGAAATTCAGAGATCCTTCCTGATGTTAGGTGTAATGTTTATTCCATTCAATTCAATTCAAAAATGCAACTGATAAGCACAAAATGGTGTGCACCTACCTTCATACCCTGTTGCCATAAATTTATTCAAATGATGTTCTCAACTATAATTGGACTAGACTCTGTTTGAGCAGGAGACTCTATAGCAAATGGCTGTTCAGTTTCTTCTTGAAAACCTCCAGTGATGGACCATCCACAACTTCTGGAGGTAAGTTGTGGATGCTCCATAACTTACCTCCAGAAGCTATCTTTCTCATCTAGACTGAATCGACAATTCATACATATCTTCTTAGACAAAAGTTGCAAGAGAATACATATCATAGAACAAGCTTTTAGGGCAAAGTATTCTAGAAACTCAATGAACTAACCTGTAGTATAGTGGTTAAAATGGACCAGAACTAAGGAGACTCAGATTTAACTCCACCCTCAGCCATGGAGGACTTTGGATCCGTCACTCTTTCTCTCAGCCAAATTACCTCATAGAGTTATTGTTGGGATGGGGAAAAAAACAGAGGGGAATGCTATGTATGCTGCCTTTAGTCAATTTAACAAATAAATAAATGTAAAAAGCTATTACAAGCAAAAATCAATATTTTTTTCCAGCCAAGTGCAAATAAGCAAGACTCACCCATCTTTCAACATGAAATCACATGAGCCAACAATAATTGATTAGAATGTAAATTAATGTCTAAATTAAAGATGAAGTTTTTAAAAAAAAATATATTGCTTTTAGTTAATTGGGCAATTAAAATAAATATCACAGGATTTCAGCTGGAAATCTGTACTAATGATATTGTGAGCATATTCATTATGTAACATGGCATTACTTTTTTTGTTTTTTGCCACCAAAAATTATATATTGCTCTGCGTTGCTGTTACTGAGGTTCTGAATGCAAGTAACACGACATGACTAATGGAAGAAATCTCAATTAATGAGGGCAGACGTTTTCTATAGCAAAAGCTCTCTCAAGGCAAACTTTGCTAAATGAACACATCCATCTTGTTTTCTTGCTAAATAATATAGAAGTTGTTTGCCAGTGCCTTCTTCAAGATTGTTTTTTTTTCCAACTTTATAATTTGGTTCCGAGTTTTTCAAACTTAGCAACTTTAAGATGTGTTGACTTCATCAACCAGCATGCTGGCTGGGGGATTCTGGGACTTCTTAAAACTATCAAGTTTGAAAAACACTGATCTAGTCTATAACCCTGGGATTTCCTGATAGGGAGAGTCACAGAAATACCTTGGAGAAATTACAAAGAGTCACTTACAAAAATCCACAGTAATTTCAAACTGATTGAAAGTTAGTCACCACCCATTCTGAAGGTTATGGGACACAAATGAGACATGGCACCATAATCACTTCAGTATTTAATAATTGTACTGTAATCATTTCATATTTACATTTTTCTGACTAGTAATGAAAGTTTCTATTATAAGCTCTGCCTTTTTTTTATGTAACACCTGTGGTATAATGTGTAAAAGTCAAGAAAATAGAATTGTGTCATTTCAAATGAGTTTAGAATTTTTTTCCCCAAAAAGTAGGGAATAATTGAGGAAATTTCACCCATGAAATGAACTGCACTTTGAGCATTTTTGTTTGTATACTTGTAGATATAAAAGCCACCAAAGGCATCCATCTTTAGATAGAATCAAAATTGTATTAATCTGTCAACTTTGTCAATGCTGGGGGGATCTGGGGAGAAAAGGAAATAAAAAAAATCAAGATGGCAGCTGGGACTGTGCAGTTGAAGTCCTGTGCCTTTTTATGTCTATCCTGTAAAAAAGGAAAGGCTTCAATTGCATAGTCATAGCTTCTTCCTTCTCTCACCCTCTGCCCCAGAAGATCTATGCTTAATATGTTCCAGTTTATTCAGATGCCAACTATGAACATCAGACTTGTTACTTAAATTATCTTCCTAACAGACAAACAATATTTTGAATATTTATGTTTCTCTTCTCCCAGAGACTTATGCTACTAGTTGATGTGTCTGAAATTGCTGTGGGTATTTTGATTCCAAGAGACATCTTGTTCCTTGAAACTAATACAAAGGAAATGAGACATTTTCCTGTCATCTTCAATGTGAGTTTTCTGATCTGATCATGGCAAATGATTCATGCTCAATGAACTAACAGGTGGTATTTTGTTATGCTGTCTACCACTTGGATTTTCTATCACTGTTGCTATGTATTATATTTTCTTGTCCACTAATACCTGATGGAGAAAAAGACCTTTTTCTCCCCAAAATCTATACATTTATGTCACTATTTGTTGTCACTGCAGTAAAAATGTACTTATTCCAGTTTTTTACAAAAAATCAGCTCATCACAGAGGTATCCATACCTGCAAAAACTGAGAAAGAAAATAGATGAATTCTTGAAGGTCATTTGCTCCCTCGCTGACCAATTAGTTTCAGGCAGAGAAGTTCTTCCATTTTTGTACAGGTGTAGCATAAATTCCACATGGAATATCTGAGCTGGTAATTGAAAGCAAAGCTCATTGCCTTTATAAAATGAACCAAATACTTATAGTATGATTCAGTTATCCTAACATCCAAAGCAACCTTTGTAATCCACACTATAAACTAATATGAAGAGAAATCGGAAGATTTTCTCTTGGTGAATCTTCCAAACACTGCAAGGAAAAGTTTTTACACCATTTTGAATTTCCTCTCCTGGATACTGGCGAATACTGACATGATCTATTTTGCTCTACGGTTGTTGTTGTTGTTTTAAAAAATGAATGGTTTCCTTCCAATTTAAACAATTAGGTCTCGAGTTAAAAATTACATAATGAATTAATTAAAGTACCTGTATAATGAAGATTTTATTGCATATTTTACAATTATAAGGTGGGTTTCCAAACCTTTTCATTTCCTATTTCTATTCTGAAATGTTTAGACTGATGTGATGAAATTAAGTAGTTAATAATCAGACCGTTTCTTTATTACTTCAATGACTCCCATAAATTGGGCATCAGTCTGACACTGAATAAAACTACTCCTTGACTTGCAATAACTCATTTAGTAACCATTCAAAGTTACAATGGCATTGAAAACTGCCATTGTACACTTACACCTGTTGCAGCATCCCCCAGTCACACAGTTGGGCACTTAGAAACTGGCATGTATTTAATTTAACTGGATAATTGCAGCATCCAGGGATTATGTGATCACCATTTATAAACTTTCTGTCTTCCAACAAGCAAAGTCAATGGGGAAGCTGAATTTGCCTAATGACCACATGATTCACTTAACAACAGAAGTGATTCATTTAACAACCATGGCAAAAGAAGGTTGCAAAATCAGGCACCATTCACTTAATAACCGCTTTGTTTAGCAACAGAAATTCTGGTTCCAGTTGTGGTTGTAAATTGAGGACTACCAGGAATGGCAATGCTAACATGCCACATATTTATAGAAAGTTTTCAGACACCTGCATGTTTGGCTCTATCTGAAGAGATCAAATACTGTAACCTGGGGGTTTCCAAGCCATCAGTTTAATTGACCTAGAAAATTATTTAGAGGAGTCTTTGGGGGAAATTCTTGAAGACTTCTAGATTCCAAGGATGCCACTAGTTAAGGGAAAAGCTGCTGCATTTTAAATCAATTACTACTTAAGAACATAAGAACATAAGAAGAGCCATGCTGAATCAGGCCAAAGCCCATCGAGTCCAGCATTCTGTGTCACACAGTGGCCCACCAATTGTACATGGGGATCTTGAGCAGAAAGAGAAGGCAAACCCCTCCCTTTCCCTTGACCCCCAACAAATGGTACTCAAGGGAATCCTGCCTGCCTCAACCAACATAGAGGCGGCACATGGACATCCGTTTTAATAACCACCGATACACTTGGCATCCATGAATCTATCTAACCCTGCCTTGAAGCTGTCAAGGCTGACACCTGTCACGACCCCTTCTGGAAGTGAATTCCATAAATCAACGACCCTCTGGGTGAAGAAATATTTCCCTTTATTTGTCCTCACTTTCTTAGCTATGAGCTTTAGGGAGTGCCCCCTTGTCCTGGTATTGTGTGATAGAGAAAATAATTTTTCTCTATCACACAATACTTATACATACTCTTCAAAGCAGCTGCCTCATATTAAATCTCAAAAAGACCCAGCAGGAGCTAGTCTATAACAGACAACAAAGAAAACAATAAATGAAGCAACGTAGTCATTCCATATGTTGCAGGAATATCGGAAAAGCTCAGGAGGATCTTCAGCCAACACAACAATATGCACAATTCAAACCCAAGAATACACTAAGGCAGAAGCTTGTCCACCCCAAGGATAAAGCACCCAGACACAAACTGAGCAACATAGTATATGCAGTACAATGCAGGGAGCCATGTGCATATCTATATATTGGGGAAACAGAACAAACAACTTCATAAATGCATGGCACAGCATAGGAGAACAAACCTTCCAGGACAAGATTCAATAGTCCATTTGCATTTAAAAGACAAAGGCCACTCTTTCAAAGACAGCAAAGTCCACATTTTGGACAGAGAGGACTGCTGGCTTGAAAGAGGGGTCAAAGAGCTCATCTATGTCAAAACTGAACAGTCCTCTCTCAACAGAAGAGGACAGATATGACATCATCTATCTCTAGTCTACAACACAGTCCTTTCAACTGTTCCAAGAAGGCTCCACACCCATTTGCACTGCTCAGGTGACCCTAATGATACAGATAAGCCTCCAGGGGCATCAACGACTCAATAAAAGAATGCAAATGAGCAGCTGTCTGCAAGGACTATAAATCCTTCCATTCCCCACCATCCAGTCAGAGCTGAAGAAGCTTCTTGGATGAGAAGCGGAATGTCTTCAAAGAAAAACCAGAAAGTCCAGTTGCCTTGTGAAAAAGCACCTTTGGGACAACCATGACCTGGATGACTGAGAATCTCCATAGACATTCAGCTGCCTCATGGGAGTTGATTATTTCATTATTATTCCCTACTCTTACATCTTAAAAACCACCAGATCTGTGTGGGTTCTTGGTAGCATGGTGTACCTGGACGGTATAACTTACAAGCTTCTCTATGTCACTTTAAGTGCCGCTGGGCTAAAGAAAAGAAAAGGAATATGGATATATATAAGACAGTCTCAGAACATATTGAGGTGTTTTATAATTCTATGTTCAAAGCCATCAGTGACTTTGCTTTAAGGTTTCCGTTTGTTTTTAAGCACATTTCCGTTTGTTTTTAAGCACATTTCCCTTTGGTATTCTCTTCATACATCAGCCTGTCCTCTTGATTTCAAAAACTGCCAATAAGAACTAACACATCATTTCATAGAACTTCTGGGGTTTTTTCCCCCTGCATAGATATCAATTTGTTAAACCACTTAAGTCTTTGATGACTTACATAACAGTTCAGCTAATGGTCCAAACATTAATACAATCTCTCAGCTGCAACCATCTGCCTAACGTTGCTATGCTTTCCCATCAAGCTCGAGAAGCAAGGAGAATTTAGATGGAAACAACTCACTCCCTCCAACCAAAGTAAAAGTAAAAAAAAAAAAAGATGTTAAGAAAGGCAGCCCAACAGTAGCTGCACCTAAATAATTTGTGGTGCATAAGCAGTATTAAATTCATGCTTCCATGAAAGAATACCTAAATTGCTGCTTAACAAGATGCTGATTAATATGCCCAAATCACAGGTTTTCTAAATATAAATGATTGGTGGATTGATGTTAATAATATTGATATTGTACTTTGTGGCTCAACAGAAGTAATTGTTAGAAGAACCTTGGAGTCCTAGTGGACAACCACTTAAACATAAGCCAACAGCTGCCAAAAAAGCCAATGCAGTCTGAGGCTGCATCCACAGAGGTATAGTATCAAGATTGTATGAAGTGTTAGTACTGATTTATGCTGTCTGAACAGGGGGTTGGACTAGAAGACCTCCAAGGTCCCTTCCAATTCTGTTATTCTGTATTGTTGCTTCTGCCTAGGGGAAGCTTCAACATGCTATCAACACCCAGGGAAAAATAATCATAGACAAGAACAGAACAGAATATTATTGATGTTCATGAAGTAATTTACTGTTCCACTTGTGTCTGTATGGTAATCCTCTATCTTGCCACTCATAGGAAAATCTTCATAATTTCATTTTTTTTCTTTTGAGTCGCATAGAGAATAGTAACAATGTCAAGAAAACAAAAATTTGCAATGGGTCTTAAATAGGGGGGCAGGCATGGGTGTCATGCTTCAGATCTTCAGCACACAAATTATGTTTGTAAGAGAGCTTTATAAGGCAAGGGAAATATGCAAACATCCACATTCTAAAGTGCTTACTAACATCATTTATAATAAGAAAATAATAAAAATAATAGGTAGTTCTATTAGAATTTGGGAGCAGAGATCTAAGGCTCCAAAACAGAAAACTGGCATATCTAATGTTTAAACTAAGTGATACATTATCTTCCAAAAAAAGAGGATGTCAAAGGACATTATTCACAGTATCTAAAATTGCCCTTGCTATTACTGCTTATGACTTTTTTTTTTATTTGTCAAGCTCCTTTAGCTTTAATAGTGTTTAGTTTTTTCCATCATTTAGCTGCACCACAGGAACTGTTTCAACTGAATAGTTTTGCTATTGATTTGCAATTAAAAGCAATGAAATAGATACACTAAGAAGATGGCCACCTAAGCATTAAGCTATTCTTCTTGGGATATCAAATAAAACACAATGCCATTTATTGGTTTAATTTTATCTAATCAAGGAATTGCACACCATGAGGAAGGGATCACAAAACAAATCAGATTTCCTAAGGCAGGGAGACAACATGATAGCAAATTCATGTAGCAATATGGAACAGAACTTCATAACTACATAGTGATTATTTTGACAAGTTCAGCTATTTAATATCATGCCTGACTGCTTCTTTATCCTTGATAATTTTCTTTTGTGAGATATGACAGACCTAAATGAATTTGAAATTTAGTGAATTAAAAACCTATGATTTATTTACTTTGGCTACAAACCCTTATGTTCAAATCAAATGTAAGAGCAAGGGGTAATGAGTTTTGCTTTAATTTAGAAGGTTGGGGTTAATTTGGCTTCAATTTTTTTTCTTCTTTCTCCTATTAATTTATTCTAAGAAATGAACAAATCTTTCAAACTGTTTGCTAATTATGTAGAAATATTTGGAGGAATAACAACAAACATGCAAGAAAGACAACACTGATTGTCAGGGAATAAAGTCATGTAATAAGAAGTTAGTAAAACCATATTCTAAAATCATATTTGTTTTGGACATTGAAAGTCAATAAATTTTAAAGCCTTGAATCCCGGCTCAGCCCTGCAACATTGCCCAAGATTTTTTTTTCAATAAAGCAAGCAGAGACTGGGCTAGAACAAACTAGTTCTATCCCTCATGTCACACACCCCATTTTTTTGCCCCGCCTTCTGTGCATTGCAACTAAAAGAACAGAATAATAGAGTTGGAAGGGTCCTTGGAGGTCTTCTAGTCCAACCCCCTGCTCAAGCAGGAGACCCCCATACTATTCCAGTCAGGGTAAAAGCTAAAGGAGAGCTTAACATTATGACTGAGTATAACTGATGATGTTGGAACTGAAGTTTTTGAAGCAGATCTGTTGAAGCAGATGTAAATCTAGTTTAACTTCATAAGAAGGGCAAGAAGAGATCACATTAGGATAAAAGCCATGAAGAAAGAATTTACCCAGAGATCTTAACCGGAAGTAGATTTGGTATTATGCCTAGCAGATCCATCACAGCAAGCTGAGGTCTAGCAGGAATGTAGCCTATTTATTATTGTTGGAAGGAAGGAAAGATAAATAGAAGGAAGAGTTACTTTAAAGATATATGAAGTTGCTGGAGTTCTTGATTTTTTTTCACTTGTTTATTTTCATGGTAACAATGTCCTGTGTTCTCAGTGTAGTGAAGTTTCAGTGGAAGTGGCATCTCAGACATTCATTTCAGAAAGTGCTAGGAAGGACAAGCAGGCCCTTCAGACTAACCATGCAGAACATTTTATTAAGGTTGATTTATGATGTTTCTGATAATCAGTTCTGCCCAAATACCATTCAACAGTTAGCTAACAGCAGAAACTTCAAGAATTCAGCACAATTAGATCAAAATTTTAGTGCAAGCTTTTGATTCGAATCTACACAGGACATCACCTACTACACCGTGCATAGTTCTTCTGTGGCTGATGTTGGAGAGTTTTCCTGTCTTTCTGGATTTTAACACACATACACAAATCGCCCTGACCACGCAACGTCAAGTGGGGGAAATTCCATCTTCCCTACTTCTTTATCAACAGTTATTTACAGTTGAGTAGCATCCACAGAGGCCTGTTGTGGTATCAGGAATGAATTCAGCATGTGTGCAATGTCAACATATGCACAAAAGGAGCTTTGATTGCAGTGTATGGTTGTCATCTTGTCCATTTGGCCTACTCTGCAGACATTGTTAGTCCAAACATGAATTCTTTTTTGTTCATCCTATCTGGGAGGAGGGGCAGTTTTCTGTCTCTTTCTCTCATCAGGCATACAGCTGTCTACTTCCCTGCAGAATCAAAACTTTCAACAGGAACTGGAATTAGAATGTAAGGCCAGACATGTAATTTCTGCTTCTGAGAATACTATTATGGAGACAGGCAAAGGGACATAGATGCCATTTGCTGTCTTGCAATGAATCTGGTAATCCAAGCTGTCCCTTTTACCCTGAGAGACTTGTTTCTTCTTGAATTCCTCTTCCCTGTCACCTGATATGGTAGCTGGTGGAACCAAAGGATGATCCAGGATGGGAGTGGGGGCAGCAGTAGTAACTTGGCTGTATTTGGTGGAATCTGCAAGAAAAAGGGAAGTGTTCTGATCTGTGTAAGTACTACCATGTCTCCCTGAAAATAAGACCCAGTCTTATTTTTTTTCTCCAAAAGAGGGACCAGGTCTTATTTTCAGGGGATATCTTACCTGCTTACCTTAGGACCACCATACCACAGGCCTCCCATGACCAAACATCTGCCTTGCCTCACTGGCCCACTTCTTCTGCGGCCACTCATTGCCACTCCTGCATGTCATCCCTGGCCTTCATTTTGCCATCAGAGGCCTTCCGGAAAGACCTCTGCAGCTGAGAAACAAGCTCTGGATCGATGCGCATGGTGCCCCTCCAGCCTCTGTTTCACTATCAGAGGCCTTTCCCGAAAGGCAAAATGGAGGTTGGGGTGCACTACACTCATCAATCTGGAGCTCGTTTCTCAGCTGCAGAGACCTTTTTGGAAGGCCTCTGATGGCAAAATGGAGGCCGGGAGTGATGCACACAAGCGGCAGCAATCTGCCACAGAAGAGGTTGGCCAGTAAGGCAAGGTAGGTGTCAGGGTGTGGGAGGCCTGGATACAACTGTCCTAAGGTAAGTGGGCATGGGGTGTGTGGGGCAGCTCCACCTCCCCTTCCCTGCCCTAGCTTGATTTTACGCCTCACCCCACCTCATGCAATCAGGTGCAATGGAGTAGGTGGAGTCTTAAGTAGGGCTTATATTTGGGGTAGGGCTTATATTGGGCACACGTGTAAAAAAATCATGCTAGGGCTTATTTTCAGGGTAGGTCTTATTTTTGGGGAAATGGGTAGAGATCATCTGATGAACTTAGCATCTGCCCTGTGGAAGGGCAACAGCTTCTTAACTTACAGAATCAAATAAATATATGGTGGGAGGGAGTTTCTTTTAAGATGCTATCAATGATTTCAGTAGCACTTATCTTTAATCCCTCAACCACTGGTGGCCTTTACATGTGAGTACTAAAAAGCAATTTATATTATTTCATGTATAAAGGATAAAGCCTAGGATGAGAATCATGTATATCATGCTTCTCATCGTAGGCTGCATTAACAGAAGGATAGAATGAAGATCATGTGAAGTGTTTGTTCCACTTTACAAAGCCTCGGTAAGACCACACTTGGAATATTGCATCCAGTTTTGGTCATCACAATATAAAAATGATGTTGAGATTCTGGAAAGAGTCCAGAAAAGAGCAGCAAAAATTATTAGGGGGCTGGGGGCTAAAACATATGATGAATGGTTGCAGGAATTGGGTGTCTAATCTAGTGAAAACAAGTGGTGACATTATAGCAGTCTTCCAAAATTTGTGGGGACTGCCATAAAGACGGGGTCAACCTATTCTTCAAAGGACCAGGACATGAAGAAATGGGTGGAAACTAATCAAGGAGAGAACCAACCTAGAATTAAGGAGAAATGTCCTGATAGTGAGAACAATTAACTAGTGGAATATGTGGAAATAATCTGCTTTCTTAATAAAATGCTTCTGTGTTCCAGAGGTAGAGATACCGGTAGCTGTGGAAGTTCTCTATCTCTCCCTCCCTTTCTCCCTCCCTCCCCACCACCTCTCATTTCTGCTTTTGTGGTTTGGTGTGGTTTCTTCCAATCAAGGTGTACAGGATATGTGTTATCTATTATCTTACTTGTTGAAGTAAAAACATTTTCCCCAAAAATAAATGATACCAGGAGTAAGTACCAAGCATCTACACCAAGGCAGGGAAACAAGTAGAAAAGACCAGCCTTTGGGCTTAGACCTATGGCTACAATGGTACCATCACTATCTGTTTCCTCTTCTGTTGATGAAGAACTGTAGGTGTACAGTTTAAAATAAAAAAAATAGAAAAATGTTGTTTAATAAATCTAGAATCTATGTACATGCACTATATCTCTCTTCTAAATAGATTGCACAATATCACATTGCATCCAGAATTCTAATAAATTGTAATGTTGTGAAAATATTTGGGTTGGATGTTGGTTTGGAAACATTGGTTTGGAAACATGTTCAATTCGTGTTTAACAAGGACTAAAAATCTACATCAATTGAACAGCATCCATAAAAAAATAATTATTCTTGTGCTGTAAGAATTTCACTTTAGCCAATTGTTGCTTCTTATAACAAGCATATGCCATAGGGTGACTTTAAAGATATGCTTTAGATAGTGCTGTAATGGAGAAATGGATTACAATAACTCTGCCTTTTCCTGTTCTACCTGCATTGTGGAAACAAAAAAGCTTATGAAACTTCTGAGGGGGGCAACATAGAATTTTATTTGGTGGGTTACAAGTTACATCCAGGTTTCGGCAGTCTGCATGACATCTGTTTCATGAAAAGGAATGAAAAGAGATAAAAATTACATCTATCAATCTTAGGCCCATTACCCCGCTAACAAGAGAAGCCTCTTGCCCTATCAACTGTTCTGACTGAATCTTCATTCCCTCAAAATTCTTCTAAGTAGATATTGAGGTTATTTCCTACATATATTGCATTATTTTAAAAAATCTAATGTGTGTAAACTAAGGCCATATTTCCACATTCATCTACCATAACAACCAATTTATTTTCTTTTACTTATTTCTGGAATGCAAAGAGAAGCTCTGATGTACATTTCTCAGAGATTATTATTATTTTACTATTCAAGTCTATCAGACTTCATAAATCTCGTATTTCCAGAATACAATACTATTTTCATTTTAGTCTGACCCTTCTGGAGAAGAACAGAAGATAAGTGCAGAAGCCTGACCTATTGCTACTATTCACTACTTTTGAAAGAGCCTTCAGCCCATCAACATTTTGGATGAGGGTTTTTATTTGAACCCATTGTTACTTACTTCAGCATAGATCAATTTGATCCTCCATCCCACAAAAAATTAGGGTACTGCATGAACATATCCATGTAGTACTCTTAGCAACAGTAATTAATACAATTAAATAGTGCTTTGAGTTTTACTAAACTGCAGCTCCCAGCATCCTCTCCACTGGCCACTATAGCAGGGGCTGGTAGAAATTATAGTTCTACAAATGTGGAAGACTATGGGCTTCTAACTAGTAAAAAGGAAAATTACTGTGTAAGAATGCTGCAGGTGTTTATTTTTATAGGTCAGTGTTTATGACTATTGTAATCCAGTTTGACTCTCTACCTACATATTTAGTAAGGGCATAAAGACCTTCATTTGAAGGCCTCTGTGAAAATGCTCCCTTATGAACATCTAATGTAAACATATTATTTACAAATTAGATGATCTCAAAGATTTCTTCCAGTCCTATGATTCTATGATGTTTAGATCAAGCATACTTTTGGCAACTCAGTGAGATAAGTAAAGGGATATGCAGATACATGAATATCACTGTAATTAAAATTTGATGGAAAGCCTTCACCTTACCAGAACAAAGAGTTATGGTGGGCTCAAAATATCTCAGGCAGGATGGATGCCTTTGGCATCTATACGAAACCCCAGGAATTCTGTGGAGGTTACTCCAATTTTGCACTTCTCCTGTTTGAGCTTCAGCCCCGCTTCGTGGAAATGCCGCAAAACGGCCCGAAGCCTGTCAGACAGGTTTTCGACTGATTCCCCAGCGATGAGGACATCATCTAAGTATGGGCATACTCCTGGAATGTTACGGAGCATTTGCTCCATCACACTTTGGAAGATGCCAGGGGCTACATTTACCCTGAACTGTAGCCTTCGGACCTTAAAGGCACTTGGTGGGTCACAATCGTTTGGGTCTCTGCCGTGGCGTCATCCACCAGCAGCTGCTGATAGGCCTGTGCCAAATCTAACTTGGAAAATGTGGCCTCCCTGTAGAGACGCCAGGATGTGGCTCACTACAGCACCGGATAAGAGTGCTGCTGTAACGCTTTGTTTAGCATGCATTTATAATCAGCACAAATGCAGACTTCTCCATTGGCTTAAGTGGCATGACAAAGGGTTTTTCCCATGGACTACTATCCACAGGTTCCAAAATGCCTTGCTGTAACAGCTTGTCCAGCTCAGCATTGATCTTTTGCTTAAGTGCAAAGGGCACCCAACAAGGCTTAATCCTGATGGGTGCAATGGAAGGGTCTAACCTTAAGGCAATAGGAGGTCCTTTGTAGGCCCCTAACTCAGGGCTGAACACATCAGCAAACTCCTTACATACCTCTGTAAGGCTTGCCGATTGCAGACTGTGTAACCCAGTCACCTGAATTCCAAGTGCATCAAACCAATCGACTCCAATTAGACTCGTGTGGTCACCGTTAACCACAACAATATCCAAAAACCTCTCAAAGTTCCTACACTGCACTCCAAGTGTGGCCTCCCCCTTCACGCTGACTCGGGAATTCTAGAAATCGGTCAAAATAAGATTTGACGACCTGAGCTTAATTCTTTGGCCACTTCTACAGCAGATCTGCTTGAGGGTTTTCTGGGAAATGATTGACAGAGCTGAACCTGTGTCCAGCTCCCCTCTCTAAGGGGACCCCCTACAATTTGACTTCAAGCTGAAGCTTTTTCTTCAATGGGCGGTGGGCACCTGTTCTCAATACCCTCCTTCTGGTCATGCAAAAACCCACCCTGTTCTGACTGGGGACCCCGGTACCTTTATGAGGCAACTCTTCTGATGGATGGTCTTTCTTGCGACCCAAACATGCCCGGCAAGTAGTGGAATGAAAATGACAGTCAGTACATTTGTGGCGGCCTCCACACCTGAGAGAAGGGAACTGACTTGTCAAGGCTTTTGTCGGCTTGCCTTTGGGGCCTTCTTTCTGCTGGCTGTTGCAAATGATCAACCTCGTTGTCAGATTCTGGTTCTTCAATCCTCCAGCGACCTCTTGATGGACGGAATCTGAACATTGAGGGTTCTTTGAGAGCAGCAAGGCCTTTACAGCTCCACCTGCTGCTTCTTTGGCCATTTTCTCCCTCAGCGCATCTTGGAAGGAAATAATTTCTTTGGCAAAAATCTTTTGCTGCAGTTCTTGGCTCCTCAGACTGCAAACTAGCCAGTCTTGTAGCTGTTCTTCCAAAGCTTTAAACTCACAAGGCCTTGCAGCTTGATGCAGAGCAGCAATGAAGTCCGTGGCTGACTCTCCTGGCCACTGGTCCCACTGTTCAAAAGCATGTCACCATGCTATGCTCAACAGCTTTGGTTCAAAATGTTCTTTTAGCATTTTTTTAAGCTCCGCGTAAGCAATGGATTCCAAGGGTGCCGGAGCAACCAAGTTTTCAGCAATGTCAAAAGTCTCTTGACCGCAAACACACAGCAGCGTCGCAGCCTTAAGCCCGTCCTCACAAACTTGGTTGACTCTGAAGTAATTTTCCACCCTGGCAACATAGGAGGTCCAGCGTTCCGGATGCATGACGTCAAACTCAGACAATCGCCCAATCTTTGCCATGATGATTCTTGGTGGCCTCTTTCAACACCTCATGCTGCGCAGGCTTCCGAAGGGGTTCCAGGTGGTCCTAGCCATACTCTCCTCCAGCGTCTTTGTACTGGCAGCCAGAATGGAAGGAAGTTGGAACGCCGAACTTCTAAGCGCTTGCAGGCTTTCCATATGAAGTCAGCCTTTGAATCTTCTGCAGCACAATCCCACCTTCATCGCCAATGTTCTGTTTCTCACGTTGGTAGGCATTGAACGAGGCAGAGTAACAAACAAGTACTTCTTTATTCAGCTTCAACAGAACAGCAAACAAAATTGCTCTTCCCCCTTTTATACCTTTTGCAAGGGATAGCGTCAGCCAATGAATGCAACGTATTTTCCCTCCCCCGCGCATGCTCAGTAAGCTGGAGACAGCCTGTCTGGCCTGGGCAGCCCACATGGTCTGCCCGGGTTTCAGTGCAGCTCCCTGTACCTGCTCTGTCAATCAGAGCCCAGGACATAACAGACATCATCTTGCAAACTTTTAAACCGTTTTTTCTGCTGTGGGAATAAAAGAAGGATTTGCAAGTTGTGGGGAACACACTTGTTGCTACCATATAGTCTTTGGTGAAGGAACTTGTTTTACTTACCAACTTTGATAGATAAAACATTGAGTGTGCAATGAATCATTTTTCTGATAAAAATGGAGTTTGTAAAAATATAATACATATTCAAGGTTATGAGGTAGAAAGTCCTCCAGGGAACTCATTGATCATAAACTAAGCTGATTCTTGAAAGACATAGAAAGAAACTATAGAACTAATAATGTTCTTGTTTCTGAAATAAATGTAAGAGAGCGGAAAAATAGGAAGAGTGCAAACAGTGGAATGGAAGTGAGGTCAACAAACAAATTTCTGCTTGACTACAACGCTTTCTTATAAATTTATCACTCAACTAAATGGGAATTTTTATTTTGGTAATATATTGTATCTTAAAAATGAACTCAGTATTTATTGATTTTAAAGGCAACACTTGCAAGTATGAAAGTAATAGCTTTTTGATTGATTCAGTCAGCACGAGTTAAGTTTGGTGAATAAAAATGAAATTAATCAGTTAGGACTGATTTAGAACCACTTTTACACTATGGATTTCCATTGTGTCATTGTTCTCTTGTTAAAGATGGGTTAAAGTATTTGCACTGAAAGAAAGGATTAAATGATTGGAAGTCAAAGGTGAAAAAGTGAAGAATTTCTTCAAGTAATGAGTCCTGCCTGAATTTAAACCTATCTAATCTCAACATTGGCTTAAAGAGACACCCAAAACTTCCATAAGTTTTCCATTGGAAGAGGTAATTAGGTTATATATTGTTGTGGGTGTCTCTAGACCAGCTTGGGAAATGTCAGAGGATGAGGAGGAGCAACCAGGCCCCTCTGGGTGCTTTCCCCTCCCAGCAGCAGAGACAGACAGGGAGGAGATTTGCATGCAGTCTGGGTCAGACTCTCAAAGCGGAGAGTCAGACTTGGAACAGGAAAATATATGGCTTGATCCGAGATTCCGAAGGTTTGATAGGCGGAGGTGTCAGTTACGTGGAAAAAGGAAGCCATGGGGGAAGTGACGTATCGGAAACTATATTAGAAGAGGAAGGAGGGACTAATTCTTTGTCACGAGCAACGTTAATATCAAGGAGTAGCCTGATACCTTGAGGAGTTCGTTTGAACTCAGTTTTCTGGTGTTTTTGGAATGTACGGAAGATTAATGAGGTCTTGAACAACCTGAGAGATAAAGAGTGACTTATTGGAAGGGGGGAGAGCATGTTTAAGCCGAATGTAAATAAATCAGATTTGGCCGTTCCGCAAACAAAATGCCAGCAGCTTGCTTTGAAGTGAATCTCTTGAATTGTGTTAAATAAAACTCTTAAAGAAATATTCCTGTGGACTTTACTAAGCTGAGAAGGGCCAGATACAACATATATATTTTCAAAAATTGTCACAGGATTTCTCAAATGATACAACTCACTGGTCTGTAATAAAGATTTAATTGTTTGACACAGTTATTGAAGACAATCTCCAGTCCACTTTAGCATATAATCTTCAACTAGGATTTAAAACCAAGATCTGAAATCTTTAGACCGTTAATATGTTCCATCTTCATCTCCTTCTGGCACTGCATCACGGCAACCTATTGTAAGGAATAAAATTGATAGCTTATTATGTATTTTTACTTAGAAGGGCTGTTGATTTTGATGGGATTTGTTTACCCAAATAAAACTCCTTAATTAACAGTGAGCTTCCCTTCAAAGAAAGATTCCATTTCATATTTTCAGCACAACTGGATTTGATCCTCTCACTTTAAAGACAAACTGATTGCTTCACCTTTAAATGTAATTATTTAACTACAGAAACATTTGCACACCACATACATTAAAGTCTATATTGTTTACAGGTCTAGGACAACTTGCATAGCCAATTCACCGTGGGACAATTCACTGCGAGAGTTACCCTAATATTGAAGAAATGGTGGAATAAAAGAAAGGATGCCAAAGGAGGGACAAAATGAAATGTGAATGACAACATTTTTTTAAAAAAAATAATTAGATTGAATTCTTGAATTGTCCTGTGGCAAGTTGTCTTGTGGTTAATTGCCATGGCACGTTGTCCCACGTGAGTTGTCTCATTCTGTAGTTTACAGGTATACATCTATTTTGCTACTACAATATCCACTTTTAATGCTGCAAAAGCCTCCATCATTAAGCCATGACAGATTAAACATTGCCCACTAATAAATGCAAAATCTTCACTGGTATCTGAATTTAGTTTGCCTAAAATATTTAGCCACATCTATCTGTTTTATATATTCTTTAGCTGAGAAAGGCATTCATATCTGCCTCCATCCAAACATGAATTCAAATGTGGGGAGTTTCAAAATCAACAAAATAAAACATATGTGTATCCAATGCATAATTAAGTTATGAAATTCAAAAGTACCAGCTGAAAGGAATCACCAATTTTGATGGTTTTAAAAGAACAAAAGGTACTCGGATATATATTCGGATGTATACTCGTTGATTTATGGAATTCACTTCCTGAAGGGGTCGTGACAGCTGTCAGCCTTGACAGCTTCAAGGCAGGGCTAGATAGATTCATGGATGCAAAGTGTATTGGTGGTTATTAAAACAGATGTCCATGTGCCGCCTCTATGTTGGTTGAGGCAGGCACGATTCCCTTGAGTACCATTTGTTTGGGGGTCAAGGGAAAGGGAGGGTTTTGCCTTCTCTTTCTGCTCAAGATCCCCATGTACATTTGGTGGGCCACTGTGTGACACAGAATGCTGGACTCGATGGGCTTTGGCCTGATTCAGCATGGCTCTTCTTATGTTCTTATACTTGAAGAGGGAAGGGAGGAGGGAAGAACGTTTACTAAAACAGATGTTTACAAAGATCAATACCTAATGTTGTATGCTATGTTCTAGGATGATTGTTTAGCAATAGGATCTTTGGTTTAATGTTGATCACATTAATATGGAACCAGATAAGAGAAACACCAATCAAACAAAGTGTAACAGGAGTATATTTGAGGCTAGACGCGAGGGGAGGAAAAAGGCTTACTAATTCAGACGTTTTCAATAACTAATACTTAGTATTGTATATCAGGTGCCATGATGATTGCTGCACAATATGTTTTTATGTTCAATGTTGATTGTTTTAATAAAAGAATTTTATATATTTTTTTAAAAAAAAGAGAATTCATGGAGGATGGGGCTCTAAGTTATTACAAGGTTTGAGGTCTGGATGTTATCTCCTGAATGAAAGAAGCATTACTGAATGCCATTGCTTGACAGAAAAAGCTGAAAAGTTTTATTAAGAATGGGTAATAAAATAAAATAAAATGCTTCAGAAATGTCAGTAGCATAGCATTTGCATATTGTTGCAAAGAAAATCCTGCATAGTGACCATCTTTATCCATTATCCACTTGTCTGCTTGTAAAGTCTCAGGATGCAACTGATTGAAACAAAACGCTTGAAACAAATGTCTGATTACAATTATTCCTGTTCCAGTAGGACACTACAGTATATTAACTGCTGATGAACTCTTATGTTAATTGTTAATTAACTGCAGAAAGTAAAGGATAGTCCTGTATAGCACTGCCAATGATAACTTTATTCAAAATGGATAAGGAAGATATTTTCAATATGTTTTGAACCACCTCACTCCAGTTGTTGTGACAGAGTTAAAAAAAATGATTCCAATCTCATCCATTATCCTTCCCAAATTGATGCTCTCCCTGATATCATAGCCCACTTTTCTAGAATAATAATAAAATGTTATTGTTACAGAATAATAAAAGAAGAAGAAAAAAACAGCTAAAGCAAGACTGGATTCGGTAACAGACATTGGGGAAGTTTCAGTGGATTAACAACTGACAAGCCAAGAGGATGTCTTAGAAAAGGATGTTTTACTGGATCCAAGAAAGACACTGGCTGAGGTTTTAAAATTTAAAAGAGAAATACAAATGACAAACCCAAAGACAATTTTCTTTCCTGTTGGATTTACAAAAGAGGCTTATTACCTTGAAAAAGACAAATACAGTAATCGAATGAACTAAAGATTAAGACTGTTAAAAATAAAGAAGGGATATAAAGTTGATCTATTTGATCAAGTTTAAAACAAAATACGTTGTTACTTTTGGCAACTCTTTATGAAGTTTCTGCTGACACCAGAACAAATAGATGATATTTTATAGAGATGAGATATGGGATGAAGATATAATTGTTTGTAATCTTATAAACAATTTTAAATATTGTTTGTTTGTACTTATGATAAAGGTTGGAAATCATTACTATTTCTTTTTTTATTTATATTATATTCTTACTTTTCTCTTTCTTCTGTCTTTCGTCTTCTTTTTCTATCTATTTTTTACTCCTTTTCATTCTCGTCCCTTTTTAGTTCACTTTTTAGTTTATATTAGATTTTCCTAATAGTTATTTTTAAAAATATATAATATAATATAAATATGAAGCTGGGAAACTTTCTTGAAGAAAGAAATTATGAGGAATAAGACAACTGAACTGGAATTTTGCCCTTAGTGTTGAAGTATTTATCAAATTACAGCTTCAAACAAGATTGACATTTTTTTCTTATCAGTAAATCATTTTTTTCTCATCTGCATTTAACAGAACTCTATAAATACCTGAACTACATTTTTATGACAGCTCTACATGAAGCTTTCTATGTTTATGTAAGTTTTTAACTGACTTTTAGGACCTCTCCATGAAATCAAATCTGAGTCACCATTTTGTTTAACCTATTTAATGTGACCTGGATTGCTTTCTCCTTCAAATGCTTCTTAACTTCCTCCATGACTCACAAAGGTTAATGTCACTAAAATGCTATCAAGATGAAAAATGTGTTATTTTTTCTGACACATAACTAATAACACTAAATGTGTTATTGTTGTTGTCAGCAATAAAAATAATGGCCATTCCAAATTTTGCTTAGCTCAAGAAAAGCTTGCATAATGTACAACTGTACTGCTGCAGACACCGTAGGATTTCCAAGTTTGTACAATGACACTCTTCACGTTAAAAGCAGAATGGCCAGAGGCTGAATAGCATGCCAGCAGAGATGATTCTTTGCCTTCTGAGCTGGAAAACTGCATTTGCTCTTTCAATATATCTTTCCTTTTTATTTAAATTGAATTAAATTGAATTATAGAACAGGAAAAAAAACATAACAAAGCATGTTCTTCCTGCGCTAACTCAGAAAGCTCAGACTGCCCAAAGAGCTGCTGATACAGTTCTATAAAGGAATTATTGAGTCTGCCATTTGCACCTCTATAACTGTCTGGTTTGGATCTGCAGCCAAACAAGAGAGATGCAGACTTCAACAAATAGTTAGAACTGCAGAAAAAAACAACAGTTACCAGCCTGCTTTCCATTGAGGACCTGTATACTGCACAAGCCAAAAAGAGGGCTGTGAAAATATCTACAGACCCCTCACATTGTGGATATAAACTGTTTCAACTTCTTCTCTCAAGATGACACTATAGGGCAGTGATGGCGAACATTTTAGAGATTGAGTGTCCAAACTGCAACCCAAAACCCACTTATGTATCATAGGGTGCCTGGTTGGTGTGGCCCATTGGGTGGGCATGGCCCATTGGGTGGGCGTGGCTGGGGTGGTAACATCAGACTGGATATAACTAAAAAGTTCAATCAATCAATTCCAACTTTGCGAGATCTTTTTTTTTTCCTGCGAGAAGTTGAAATTGATTGATTGATTGACCCCCGGTTTTTGGTTTTTTTTTGCACATGGCGGCAGAGACCTAAAGCAAAAAGGTTTTATAAAATCCAGCTGAATGCCTAGGACTGGGGCAACGGCGCGCGTTCCCACAGAGAGGGTTCTGTTTGGCACCTGTGGCACACTTGCCATAGGTTCACCACCACGGCTATAGGGCATTGCACACCAGAACGACTAGACACAAGGACAGTTTTTCCCCCATGCCATCACTCTGCTAGACAACTAATTCCCACAACACAGTCAAACTACCTAGTAAAGCAGCATTACTATTATCCTTCTCATCTTTTCTATTACCTATTTCCTTACCTTCTTATGACTATAACTTTGTTGCTGGTATCTTACGATTTATATTAATTGTTTCATTTAGTATCCTAGCATGTTGATTGCTTATTTAGTATCCTATGAAAATCACTGGGTGTTGTATCTTATGATTTATGATGATTTTATGATGATTATGATATAATTCTAATTCTAATTCTAAAAGGTGCTTGGGAGAAAAAATGGGGAAAAAGCATTATTAGTCAAATGTAGTCCTCAACTTACGACCATAATTGAGCCAAACATATCCCCTTGCTAAGCAAGACAAGTTGTTAAGTGAGTTTTGCCCCATGTTACCACCTTTCTTGCCATAGTTGTTTAAGTGAATCACTGCATTTGTTAAGTTAGTAATAAGATTGTTTAGTGAATCTCATCTCCATTGACTTTGCTTGTCACAAAATCACAAAAACAGATCACATGACTCCAGGACATTACAACAAACATTAATATGAGTCATTTGCCAAGCATCTGAATTTTGATCACGTGACCATGGGATGCTGCAATGGTCATAAGTGTGAAAAATCTTCATAAGCCATAATAGTGTTAAGAAAAATTGAGAAGTGTATCAAATATTGAGCATCTCATACTATAAAAACTTATGTATGCCTTAAAGCTTTGTTCTGCTAGCCTGCTGTCTTCTCTCCTTTTTTAATTAACATTATTAAACCTGTTTTTTTTTTTCAAATTAATTTTGGACAATATTGCACTAGTACAGTGGTGGCAAACCTATGGCACATGTGCCAGAGTGGCACTCAGAGCCATCTCTGTGGACATGTGCACCATTGCCCCAGCCCTGTCTTCCCCTGCGGCTCCCTCCTAACCAGCAGCCCCCCTGGAGGAGAGTCACCTCCGAGCACAGTCCGTGTGGAGCAGCATAGTCAACAACATGGCAGTTGGGCAGCGAGGACAAGACTCCGCCCTCACACCCCATCATGCGCAGTTGATGCTGTGGGGTGTGGGCAGAGGGCATGGCCACCATGGCGCTGCTGGGCTGCCTGGGCGATCTGCGGCAGGTTGTGGAGGCGGTGAGTGGCCCTGCTGGGGGCAGGGTGGGGATAGAGCGGGGGCAGGCTGGGGGCAGGGGCAGTTTTTGGGTACTCGGTCTCTAAAAGGTTTGCCATCACTGCACTAATACATTCACTGTTGTCTGTTCTTACTATGTCAAATTACTTTTTCTGGCATCATTTTTAAATCATTTCTTTTTAAAACATTTGAAATAATTCATTGTATAGTAAAATGTGGTATTTTGAAACACTGAGATATGCTTTTGTTCAGACTGAATTTTTAGTACAATTTAACTGTATATAAGTTTATTGCCAACTCTGGGTCTCTTGGGAAGTTTGGAAAAACAAGCATAATCTAAACTTTATATACACAGACAGATTTACAGAAACACAAAAGAGTTGAATTCAGCTAAAATATTTCTAGTTAATTAAAAGTACATTAAATTAGCAGTGGTAAAGTCTGAACACAATTAGGGTTAATCAAATTTTCATCCCCTCTGATTGCAGTTGGTGAAATTGGATCTCCCTTTTTATAAAGGAGTTAACCAATGAGCAATACCTTTCAGATGAACAACTAAAAGACATAGTTTAGCAATCGACTGAAAATATCATTTGTTTCAGTAGAGGAGGTATTAACATATCCATAACTGTTGCACACTAAATTGAGTTATCATTTCCTTGAGTTTTTAACTCTTAATTCTTTGTTAATGTTTTTGCAATATTATCGTCATTATTCTTGGTTGTAACCTCTGTCTGCATATAGAGCCAATCTGATCTGATGGTTAAGGCACCAGATTAGAAACCAAGAGATTGTGAGTTCTAGTCTCAGCTTAGCCATAAAAGCCAGCTGAGTAGCTTTAAGGCAGTTATTCTCTTTCAGCCCAACCCACCTCACAGGGTTGTTATTGTGGGGGAAATAGGAGGAGGAAGGTGTGTTGGATATGTTTGCCACTTCGAGTTATTTGTAAAAATAATAAAGACAGGATGATAATAATAATAATAATAATAATAATAATAATAATAATAATAATAATAATAATAATAATAATAATAATAATAGTAATAATAAATTGGAAGAGGTTTTAGAAGTCATCTAGTCCAGGCAGAAAACCCTATACCATTTCAAACAAATGGCTGTCCAGTCTCTTCTTAAAAACTTCCAGTGTTGGAGCATTCACCGCTTCTGGAGGCAGGTTGTTCCACTGATTACGGTAATTGTTCTAACTGTCAGAAAATTTCTCCTTAGTTCTCGGTTGCTTCTCTCTTTGGTTAGTTTCCATCCATTGCTTCTTGTCTTGCCTTCAGGTGCTTTGGAGAATAGCTTGACTCCCTCTTCTTTGTGGCAGCCCCTGAGATATTGGAAGACTGCTATCATGTCCCCACCCCTTCTCTTCATTAAACTAGACATATCCAATTCCAGCAATCGTTCCTTATATGTTTTAGCCTCTAGTCCCCTCATCTTTGTTGCGCTTCTCTGTACTCTTTCTAGAGTCTCAACATCTTTTTTACATCATGGTAACCAAAACTGAATGCAGTATTCCAAGTGTGGCCTTACCAAGGCATTGTAAAATGGTATTAATTATCCTTTTTTGAATAGGAAAAAAATGGATCCAGGAAACTACAGACCTATCAACCTGACCTCAATACCTGGGAAGATTCTGGAAAAGATAATCAAGCAATAAATCAGCAAACACTAGAGGTAAACAAAGTCATTACCAAAAGCCAACATGGGTTTGTCAGACACAGATCATACCAGACAAATCTTATTGCATTCTTTGACCAAGTGACAAATTAGTGGACCAGAGGAATGCTATGGATATAATTTATTTGGACTTCAGTAGGGCATTTGATAAAGTAGACCATAACCTACTACTTGATAAGATAGAAAAATGTGGGTTGGACAGCATCACCACCAGATGGATTTGTAGCTGGCTGACCAGCCATACTCAGTGTCTGGTCCTCAATAGAACTGCATCTACATGGAGGGAAGTGTGTAGTGTGGCTCTGTTCTGGGCCCACTGCTCTTCAACATCTTCAATGATTTGGATGAGGGGATAGATGGGGAACTCATCAAATTTGCAGATGACACCAAGCTGGCAGTAAAACTACAAGATTATATTATGCAAGATATAACTACATTGTACAAATATATTATTATCCATAATATATTTATTGTGATTATTGTAATTAAAATACAACATTTAATAAAAATGGGTCTTTCAATCAAGTTAACTATATTTTCCTAGTGCCTTGAGATTTTTTTTAAAAAAAGTTTAAGTTTTCTTATTTTCTTTCGTTTTGTTTTTATATGGGATATATCTGACTTTAATAGTTTCTCTCAGGAAAACAACACAGTAAACACATTATGTTATAAATTTATCACCTTAAAAGTGTTATTTGGTATATTGTATGGCATTTTGAAAGTATGAATCAGCATATGATTATGTGTGACAAATGTGCCAATTTATTATTTTTTTTAAAAAAAAAAAGCATTTGCTTATTTATTTTGAAGAAGTGGGTCAGTTTGGTTCAGGCTCAAACAGAGCTCAGTTTTTAATATTATATATTCAGTTTAGCCATGTAACGTCAGTACAAATTTTGTGTAAAAATTATTGATTCTGGCAATACACTGCATTATCTTCCAGAATTAAATTAGCAGTGGCATCTTAGTTAAAATTGCTTGAAGGAAGACAGGTATCATTATAGTCATTTTAAAAATAGTTATCATTGATTTTAATTCTCACCCAGCTAATCATTCTTATATTGAGTTTTACCAAATGGTTTTTTTCCCCTTGCGTTGCTACTTCCCCTCCTTCTCCTTCTACCCCAGTTCTTCAAATAGCGAATGTTTAGTTAGGAAACTAAAGTATAAAGTTTACTCAGGGAGGGAATGTGCAAACTTGATAGTTTGAACTTCTCATTTACAATTTTAAATTTGTTCTGCCCAATTTTTTTGATAGAATAGAATAGAATAGAATAGAATAGAATAGAATAGAATAGAATAGAATAGAATAGAATAGAGGAGAGGAGAGGAGAGGAGAGGAGAGGAGAGGAGAGGAGAGGAGAGGAGAGGAGAGGAGAGAAGAGAAGAGAAGAGAAGAGAAGAGAAGAGAAGAGAAGAGAAGAGAAGAGAAGAGAAGAGAAGAGAAGAGAAGAGAAGAGAAGAGAAGAGAAGAGAAGAGAAGAATTGGAAGGGACCTTGGAGGTCTTCTAGTCCAACCCCCTGTTTAGGCAGGAAACCCTATACTATTTCAGATAAATGGTTGTCCAATCTCTTCCAACACTGGAAGTTTTTAAGAAGAGGTTGGAGAACCATTTGTCTGAAATGATATATTTTTGTAGCTATTTTAATATCTATATGTGGGACTTCCGGTGGCTCCGCCGGCGTCGCTGGAGCCTCTAATGTGAGGCTCCGGTCTCTGAGTCAGTATAGCCGTCAACAACAGCGCTCAACAGCTGTTTGTTGCGGCGAAAAAACTCCTCTTCGGGCAAAGAAGGGGAGTAGAGCTTCAAGAGCCGGGTTGAGCCCTTCCAAGACCCCTGGAACAAGTTTTCAGGGGCAGAGAAGGTGTGCTCCCCAGGCACTTGAAACGCTCCTGCTCAGAGACGCTTCTGTCGGCTGACAGAATTAGACGCCGCGACCGCCTCTGCTTTGAAGAGAGAACAATAAGGATTTTTAAACAGACGGAGTGAATACAAGAGTTCTTTGAGTATTGCAAGTATTTTGTTATTTTGTTTATGCCTTTTTACTTATAACTTTCTTGAATCAACATAATTCTTTCAAAATGGCGATTGTTTTGAGCTTTCACTTACTCAGTGAAAGTGAAGAAATCGAAAGTATTGAATCTGCTGGAAAGTGAAACTGAATTTTCTCTTCTCTTTCTGAAGTGATGTTTGAGAGACTATTTAGACTTGATGTACTTACTAAATTATAACGTAAAATGGATTTTAAAAGAAATTGAGAAGGGAGGAACTGGCAATTTTAAAAATCTTTTTTTTACTTTTTCCTTTTTTCTCTTTTTTTCTTCTCTCTACTATGACTATGAGATATAAGGCAGCTATGGCAAAGGTTTTTTTAGAATCTCAAGAGCTTTTACAGTCTCCTTCGGAAATGCTTACAATGAAAGACTTACAGAATGCTTTAACTGTTGCATTATTTCCAGTAATGGTTACATTATCTTCAATAAATGACAAGCTGGATAAAATGGAGAACAAGCTGGATAAAAAGATACCAGAACAGAAAAAAGATTCTAAAGCTATGTCAGAAGTTTGTAACTCAGAGCTGAGAGAAGATATTATTGAAGTCAATAAAGGAGTATTTTTTTCAAATGAAACTGATCTTCAATTGGCTGCTGAACATTATACAATACAATTTAATCAAGAAGTAAAACAAGAACAATCAATTAGATCCCTTTTTTCAAATGGAATTGATTTACAATTGATTGTTGAACATCTTATAATACAATCTAAATCAAAAGGAGAGCAAGAAAAAGAAGAATACAGTACTGAGTATAAAGAGAATAAAGGATGGATTTTGTTTGATAAACAGCTTATTTATGGACTGGAGGAAGAAGATTTGTTTCAAGAAAGGAAGTGTTGGTTATTCCTTTTTGATAAGCAGCAAGAAGAGGATTTATTTGACAAAAAAGAGACATTGATTCAGTTCAAGATGCGAATTACTTATGGAGGTGAAGAAGTAATGAAGAGAGATTTATTATTAACGAGGGAGGCCTCGTTACGGAGGTCTACTTGGCTGAAAAAAAAACCTAGAGTTCGACTGAAATGAAATTTAAAATTGTATGCAAGGGTTTATGGGTAATTTAATACTATGGACTGAATTAAGGACTAAGATTATGAGTAAGATGTAAGAGAAGATGATTAATGGAAGATATAACTAAACTGATGAAGAACGTATTTGTTTGGAAATGATCTAGGTTTGATATTGAATTGATTGATTGATGGGATAGATAAGCATTATGTGATTTGTTAAAGTTTTAGGAATGTAAATTAGAAATGGAATAAACTGATTGTCAGATGAGAAAGCCCAGAAGTCAATTGAAGAGATGTAATTTAATAAATGTAAGGTTTTAAGGTTAATCTAAGATCATGGGGTGAATTTAAGACTAATTTTATAAGTAAGATGTAAGAAAGGATGTTTAATGGAAAAATATTAAGATTATAAGTAAGTTGTAAGATAGGATGTTTAAATGATATATTAAGATATATTAAGATATATTATTACAAACTAAATGTATTAGATTTGACTTAGATTGGTGGTTTAGATGTAGATGATAAATACTATTCTTAACAAGATGAGCTGATTGTTTAAAGGAACTAAGGTTAATTTAAGATTATGGATTGAATTAAAGATAAATATTATAAGTAAGGTTTAGGAGAGGATGTTTAAATGAAGATATATATTAAGATATATTATGGTAAATTGAATTGAATAAGAATATAATTATTATTACTTTTTCTTTTTTTTATATAGTCTAAAATTCTTGTTAAGATTATATAATTATTTTGTTTGATGTAGTGGGGTTTTCTTTTGTTATACCTTGTATTCACTCTGGGAAGTCGGGGGGGGTTAGGGAGGCTTGATAATCTTATACATGATGTTTTCTCAACTGCAATTGGGGTTGGAGGAAGAATAAATAATTACTGTTACTGTTATTAAGGGGTTGCTCGGGTGTCCTCTGGGCTCCACATCTGATGGGGAAAAAGGAAGGAGGAGTGAAGGTAGGGGGAAGGATAGGGTTGGTGGGATGTGGTGGTGGGGGTGCCGAGCAGTGATGTTAATTGTTTGGGATGATTATTCTCAGTTGAGTTATTAGTATTAGATGTATTGAAATGTATTTATATTTTGTGTATGGATGATTGTTTACTTTTATATTATGATTTGATATGACTAGTTTTTTTTCTCTGTTAAAATTAAAAAAAATCCAATAAAAAATAATTAAAAAAAAAATATCTATATGTGCTCATTTTACTGCAGTTTTCCCTAATATTTATTTATTTATTTTATTAAATTTCTATACCGCCCCTCTCCCGAAGGACTCGGGGCGGTGTACAGCCTAAACTTTAAAAAACATATAAATATACAAAATTTAAAATAATTAAAAATAAATTAAATCATTTGGCCAAAATCCTAAAACCCAAAACATACAAAATTTAAAATCTTAAAAAAATACTCAGAAGCTTCTATGCCAGGCCGGCCTGTCGGAAAAGGAATGTTTTTAGTTCCCGACGGAAGGTGCGTAAATCTGTTATTATACGGAGTTCGGGGGGGAGCTCGTTCCATAACGTGGGAGCTCCCACAGAGAAGGCTCTCCCCCTGGGGGTCGCCAGCCGGCACTGTCTGGCCGACGGCTCCCTGAGGAGGCCCTCTCTGTGGGAGCGTACCGGACGGCGGGAGGTATTTGCTGGCAGTAGACGGTCCTGTAAGTATCCGGGTCCGATGCCATGGAGCGCTTTAAAAGTGGTCACTAACACCTTGAACCGCACCCGAAAGACCACCGGCAACCAGTGCAACTCACGCAGGAGCGGTGTTACGTGGGAGCGCCACGACGCTCCCATCACTACCCGCGCGGCTGCATTCTGGGCAAGTTGGAGCTTCCGGATGCACCTCAAGGGGAGCCCCATGTAGAGAGCATTACAGTAGTCCAGCCTGGAGGTCACGAGGGCATGAGTGACTGTGCGTAGCGAGTCCCGGTCTAGGAAGGGACGCAACTGGCGCACCAGGCGAACCTGGTGGAACATCCTCCCGGATGTTAGTTAGTTCTGCAACAATCTACCCTTATTTCTCTACATTATTTTAATTATTATATACATTTTGAGGTGTGGATATAAAAGGATTCAGAAACAGAATTAAATTGTAAAATACAGAAGAATATTTTAATATGCAAGCTTATCTGTCATGGCGTCACTTATCTGAATTGAGTTGTCCCTGAAAGGCAGGTATGCCATATAATGTTTATCACTTCTGTTATGATATATGCCAGTGATGGCGAACCTTATAGAGACCAAGTGCCCAAAAACCGCCCCCGCCCTGTCTCCCTGCCTGCCCACAGGGCCACTCACTGCCTCCATGGCCCGCCACATATTGCCCAGGCAGCCCAGCAGCACCAAGGTGGCCATGCCCTCCACCCATACCCCGCAGCATCCTCTGCACATGACGGGGCATGAGGGTGGAGTCTTGTCCCCGCTGCCTGGCTGCCATGTCCTTGGCTGCACTGCTCCGCGTGGGCCACGCTTGGGGGTGACTCTTCTGGGGACTGCTGGTGAGGAGGGGGCCACTGGGGGAGGCGCCACACGTGCCCACAGAGAGGGCTCTGAGTGCCGCCTCTGGCACACGTGCCATAGGTTCGCCACCACTGATATATGCTATTTTAATATGGGAGAAATGAACTCACACAAACGGTCCAATATCCTGTTTCCTGCTGCCTTGCTTGACTTGCCTGGTTTCTTCAAGTGAGGTCTGTCTTTGATATTTCCTCCCAGCTCAGATGGAGACAAAATTTCTCTATTCCACACTAATTTTTGTCTTTGGTGTCTTCAAAAATGGCTACTGTTCAGGGGCTTACTTGTTACTATTTGTGGCCACTTACTACACATTCACTAACCAGAAGGAAAGTTGGTGAAATTGCTCCAGTCATTCTGTTTCTTCTTCCCACCATCTCAGTTTTTTGGGGGATGGGGGGGAGGGATCATACTTTGAAACATATCTTTGGCCTACCAGAAGCAGCTATTTCTTTTCTGGGATAGGCTGGTATCATGTAATCTTTCCTTTCTTTTTAATCACAAAAATTGGCTTTTTTAAAATCTCCCTGTTAGTTTCCTTCAGTGATGTGGGTTCCCTGCTTCCATCACCCTTCTTTTGAAGTTGGGCTTCTCATGATTACAGGGTGGATGAAACTAATATCATTGCTATCAATTTGATCAATAAATAGGGTTATGCAGATTGGCTTCAATCTGACTCCCAACATCTCTTCAATTTGAAAAAGAGGTAGACTACTTTGATGCTTCAAATCACAGCATAAAAGTGGATCAATTTGCTTTGATCAGCTGCTTTGAAATAAGGAAATTGTGTTTCGTGCATGTGTGCATATATGCAAAGGCATCTTTATTATCTCAACCGAATATGGTAGAACCACTCCAATCCAATACTTAACTCTAGGGCTCCACTTTGATTCAATACTTTACTTTGAAGGGATATTTCAATTGAAGTTTGTTGAATTGAGTGCTTCTTTGAAGCTCCATACAGCCTTATTAATGAATATTCATTCCATGATTTCAGTTTTTAAGCATTTTAATACTACTGAGTATTTCTCCGTCTCTCTCTAAAAAAGGCAGTATGACACAGTTTTAATAGATTTGTCTTTGATAACAGTCAAGTACCAGTAATGCATACTATAATTGCATAAGCTCTGCAAATCATTTTGAAAATGATTTACTTTAGATGGAACTGTTAAATTCTTGGACAATAATTTTTTCTAAATATTGCCCCATTGGATAGAGGGGCAGCTTTATTTTCTTAACTATTTTCTCTTATAACTCATTGCAGGCTATTCCCACATTATGAAACTTGCTAGAAACTGGGCAGCATATAAATTCACATAAATATATATAGATATATTCTTGACTGACCAAGGTTAAAAGCATAGCACTGCAATTGAAACATGGGAATTTAGACACTCCTGCAGAGAAACTGCCTGAATCTGTGAAATTAAATCTGATGAATTAAGGATAATGTGGTGTTTAATCATATCAGGATCATGAAATCAGCAAGACCTCAAGCGGTGTATTGTAACTTAATCATCTCTACTTGCAGCAGTGGAATTTGCATCTGGTTTTTACAGTTCTTAAACCCAGCATGTTGAGATTTGACAAACAACATCATGATTTACATTTCTAGAGAAGAATTTATTACTGACAATTCTAGAAATAATACATTTTTTTATTTTTACTGCCTCCAAAGTCCTTTCTTCATTTAGAATTGGTTCAAAACTTAAAACAGCATCAAACTAAGATACTTTTTCAATTTCATCCAGAACTATGAACAGCTTGTCTGAACCTGCTTAGGTACCACATTTCTGTGGGCAAATCCATAAATAGATGAAATGGCTCAACTATTTGGAGAAGATTTCATAAAATGCACAATGGTTTTAATTTGACATGTTTTAACACTGATAATTTTGAAAGCAAAATAGAGTGGCACGTGGAACAGAAAATTCACATAAAAATTAAATAAACAGCTGCCTTATTTACCCATGATCCCTTTTTTATTTTTGCTGGGGTTGTATAAAATATTTTGCAAATTTGAATATGGTATGGATAGGATATACATTAGCCAGCAAAGAAATTTGAGGAGAATGTTCTCTGATTATTTTAATCTTTACACAGCAGGAAGAAGAATATAAGACACAAGTGGATAACCAAATTATCTATTGTTCTTAAATCTTGGGGACCTGTGACCCATTTTTAAACACTGATTACAATGCTGATATAATGATCTTCTTTATATTGAGTTACTGAGTACACCCTTAAATTTCTCTTTCTAACCTGCAGAATAAGAGATCTAAACTTCTTTTTCAAAATAATTATCCTATAACATTTATTTATAAATGATACTTAGAATACTACTATATAGTGGACAAGCTGGTTCATGACTATAATAAATTTTAGCACTATGTTAAATATGCAAGGACCTTGGTGGTGGTAATGGTAATGATGATGGTGTGGAAGAAGGAATCAGTATGTGTGATACATCAACATCAGTTGAAGACCATTGTGGTACCAACATATCACATATTTACTGATGCAAAATTATCCTTAATTCAACTAAGAAATTCATGGGTTCAGATAACTGGTGGATAGTTATGTAGTTCATATGAAATTATACTGTGTTATATGTGTGTATGTATTATACAATGTCTGAAAATTGTACAAGAATTTGCACTATCATTATATCAATGGAAGTTCCGTTTGGACAGTGATTTAGAAGTTGGTTTGCATATTTAATTTATTTTGTTTTTTCTCAATTTATTAATTTTAATTAGTGTATGTGACTGAGCATTTTGTAGTTTTTAATTCTCTTTTTGCTTCAGCATGCTTGCACTCACATATGGACCCACGTCAGTCAATCAATATGATGGGGACAGAATAGAAAGATGCTTTAATCGTTTAGCTTCTAGATCAGTGGTTCTCAACCTTCCTAATGCCGCAACCCTTTAATACAGTTCCTCATGTTGTGATGACCCCCAACCCCCCATCCAGCTGGCTGGGGGGTATCAAAAACTTGACCAAAAAAATAGGAAAAAAATGGGAAAGTATAGGTAGTCCTCGACTTACAACAATTCGCTTAGTGACTGTTTGAAGTTACAACAGCACTGAAAAAGCGAATTATGATCATTTTTCACACTTATGATTGTTGCAGCATCCCCAGGGTCATGTGATTTACATTCAGATGCTTGACAACTGATTCATACTTATGACATTCACAGTGTCTCAGGGTCACATGATCAATAGCCAGGGGGCGTGGCCAGCTGATCACTCAGGTTGCAGAGTGCCTGTGGGGGGGAATCTGTGGGTCTCTGGGATGGGACTGGGGTGGGTGCCTGCCTTCCTTCCCTCCCTTCTCTCCCCTTGTCCCTTCCTTCCTTCTTTTCTTCCTTTCCTTCACCTCCCTTAGTCTCTTCCTCCTTCCCTCCCTCTTTCCCATTGTCCCTTCCTTCTTTCTTTCCTTTCCTTCACCTTAGTCTCTTCCTCCTTCCCTCCCTCTCTCCCATTGTCCCTTCCTTCCTTCTTTCTTTCCTTTCCTTCACCTCCCTTAGTCTCTTCTTCCTTCCCTCCCTCTTTCCCATTGTCCCTTCCTTCTTTCCTTCCTTTCCTTCACCTCCCTCTTAGTTCCTTCCTTCCTTCCTTCCCTCTTTGTCCCTTCCTTCTTTCCCTCCCCTCCAGTGTTCCTTCCTTCCTTCCCTCTCTCATTGTCCCTTCCTTCCCTCTTCATCCCTTCCTTCCTCTCCCCCTCCATGCCCAGGAAGGGACAAGGGGAGGGGGACAGGCTGCCAGAGGCAGAGGAGAGCTCCGCCCAGCTCACTTGCTCATCTTCGCCAGAAAACAAACCGCTTGCTAAGTTAGCAAAAGCCCCAGGATCAGTGCCGGGCTACAGCTGATTTGCGCTTCTGCTAAATTAGCAAGTGGCATGTTTTCTAGCAAAGCTCGAGCAAGTTTGCTGGGCAGGAGCCAAGGAGAGCTGCTACAGCTGACCTGCTTCTTGGCTGCTCTGCAAAAGCACGGATCAGCTGTAGAGGTTCGCCCCGATCCTGGACAAGAGGAAAGGAAGGAAGGACGGAAGGGACAAGGGGAGAGAAGGAGGGAACGAGGGACAAAGAGGAGGCAAAGGAAAGGAAGGAAGGAAGGAAGGAAGGAAGGAAGGAAGGAAGGAAGGAAGGAAGGAAGGGACAATGGGAGAGGGAGGGAAGGAGGAAGAGACCAAGAGGGAGGGTAGGAAAGGACGTTCCAGCCAGCAGAGGCTTGGCAGCCCAGCTGCCGAGAAACAGAAGAGCGCAAAGCCAAGGAGAAGAAGGTGGCGGTTTCCTCCAAAAGGGGGCTCCTTTTCTCCACCCCTTCCCTGGGTTTGTGAGGAATTTCTCATCACCAACGCTGACAGGTGCTCCTTCGAGCCCACCACGAGCTTTCTTTCCCCCTTTCCTTCTCCCCCCGCTTTTGTGAGGATTGTGGTGCCCTTGGGAAGCTGATCGTGCTTTGAAGCTTAGGAGAGGAGGAGGAGTCCCTTCCTCCTTCCCTCCCTCTTTCCCTGTCAAGCCCCGGCAGGCTCGACATGAATGGGCGGAGGAGGAGTCGAGGACAGACAGGGTGGCAAAGGAGACTGGTGGCCATCACCAGACCTCCCAGCTGACAAGCGCAAGTTCGGGGGTCGCCAGCTGATGGGCGAAGGAGTTGGGTGCTGTGGCGGCCTCCCCTTTGCTGACCTGCGTGCACGAGAAGAAGTCAATCCGGTTGCTGCACAATGAGTCTCTGGGGAGGGCGGGGCCTTGCTCTGCACCTGCGCTCTTCATGCGCCCCCTGCAGGGCACATTTGGTAGAGTTTGTGCAGACTGCCACCAAGCAGCATATTTTCCACAAACAAGTGAGGTGGAACGGAGGGGGAGAGGGGGAGAAGGTGGTTGACAAGCCCTGCCTAAGACCATTGGAAATATGTGAAAGGCTTGTGCGACCCCCAAAGGGGTCGCGACCCACAGGTTGAGAACCCCTGTTCTAGATCTCCCTTGCTTTGTTTAGAAGCTGGGATTTTTTTTATTATGATGTCTTAATTTTTCCTTTTCAAAGTTCCTGCTGAGGGGAACGAATGTTTTATTCTGCAGAATGACAATGAGCTTAATGCCAGTTTTAAGCAATTAATATCACAGTTGATTTTTCTTTACTGGAGTGAAATTATTTGTTTTATTTTAATAATCTTTGATGTGTTAGATAGTGGGAAACATTTTTGTGTCAGCCACAGAATCTGTGCATGGAAAAACCCCCTATATATATAAGCATAGGAGAACTGGCAACTGAAATTGCTGACAATGTAGGTATGAAGCAAACAGTAGCATCACATTGAATCAAAAAGATCCATAAAGCTGGTTGGAGGATAATCATTTAGAAGAGAAACAACACTTACAAGATAAATAGCAGCTCAGGTGAAACAATTTGCCCTTCTAGTGTGCTAAATTATCATTAAGATACATTCTACTGTTCAGCAAGCAGATTCAATAGCTATCAAAACAACTGGCTTTTCTATCTGTAAGTGTGAATCTTCACATCCAGAAGTGCACCACACAGCAAATTAATATTCCTTGCTTTAACAAGAGGGTGAATAACTCTTTCTGAATTAAGACTAATTATTTCAAACAAATCAATCTCTGTCGTAAAATGACAGAATTTTATTTAAAGCATATATTACAAAAAAAATGAAAAATATCTTGGTTTGGTTTATGTGCAACATTCCTTGCCCTTATCTTATATAGAGAATTGGAAAGACTGATGGACTATCCGAAGAACTGAGAGACTGACCTCTAAGAAAAGAAGAGAGAGTAAGAAAACATTTTTAAAGTTACAGAACCATTTTCTTACCATCAGTATGATTAGGAATTTTGCAGCATGCTTTGATTAAAAGATGACTCAGTCAATAACTGATATTGATGTTCTAGTCATATGTACTCAGATCAGAGGAAATTTCAAGATGTTATTCCTCCTATTACAAGGAAAGAATCTAATGTTTTCTACCCTGTCCATTCACCAGTCAAGCTGCAATAGACCCTCCCCCCCATCACGTTCAGTGACAGAACATGCAAATTAAATTATAAAGTCAATATGTATCAGCCTAAAATCTTGCCCTGATATGGAGCAGTATGTAAGAAATTTGATCACTGAAATATGTGTAATGTCCTGTACAGTGAAGATCACTTTGTAAATATTTATTTGTTCAAATGCAAACCATTTAATTACTATGGCTTTAATTATATACAATTTACATTCATAGTACTACCCAGTTAATAATTTTGTGACAATTCCATATTCATATTTTAAATGATGTTTGGCTAATTAATAAGTCTACTGAGAATCTTCCAAGGAATGCAAAATTACCTCTCAGTTGACTTTCAGTTTTCTGCAAAATATGAAGCCTGTTAATTTAAAATAATCTTGCATGTTTTTATCATAATATATAAATAATGGAAATAATTAGATTCCTATGGAGATAGTTTAACTTGAAAAATTAATGCTTAGGTGTTAGATCTAGGAGGAGAAGAAATTATCTGGAGAATCAGCAGATCCACCATCTGTGTTTATTACCTCTGTGTAAGAACGGTAATGTGACAAATCATTTTAATAGCATAATTGGTCCCCAGTTACTAACTATTTTCATCCATACTTGAGAAAAAGCTGTAAGCACAAATATATTTGTATTCCAGAAAAATATTTTAAATTGGTGATTAGTTCACTTCTAATTTAATATCCAATTTCTTTTTTATATATACAGCTGTTCATGCAATATTATAGACACAGGAGCACTTCTAAATCTCATTAATAATCATTTGTCCATGGAAGTGTGGAACTTTTATTAGTCAAAGCCCACAGGATTTTGTTCTCCTTAAACTGAACGGATGAAATAACTTTGAAGGATGCTTGTCAACATTGCATGAAGTTTATGTAAGCAATTGTGGTGGGCAATCTGTTTTAAGCTGGCAGAGTATTGGGGATACTCAGAGCCACAATCCTCTTCCAAAAGGAAGATGGGAAACAGTATGAAAGTGCTGCTAGGTCCTGAAAAGACGTCTTAAGGAGAAGTTGAAGGACCACCTCTTGCAAAGTATCCCACAAAAAGCAATTAGCCACCTCATGGACCCAATCACTTAAATGTCCTAGGAAGCTCTACGTTCTGATCCAAATCACGCTGGCAAGGACAGATGCCAATTAGAATCAGTTTATTATGCAACTTACACAGCGTCAAATGACCCACCAATGGTACTGGTAAGGATCCACTCCAATTTCCCTGTCCACAGTCTCCCTCGGTAAGAACCAAAAACTAGATCCAAGTTGGCTCACAAAGCAAAGAGGGAAGTCACAATGCCCACAAATTCTGAGCCCACAAAGCAAAGTCCAAAGTTCTGAAAACCAAAACACAGTCCAAGATTCCGAAAGCAGAAAGTCATATCCAAAGTCTTCTAACTAAGTCCAAGGTTTAGAGCCAAAAAAATACAATCCAAGGTTTACAAGACAGGGTCCACAAAAGCCGGGAAAGTGTGTGCTAAAGCAAACAGGTATTCCCAACCAATGCACCTTCCCCCAGCGTCTGGCTAAATCACACAACACCAGTTGTTCCTTGTGAAGAGAGACTGGACTACTTCATCGCAAGCAACCTCAAAGACCTCCTCTGTGCCTCCCTCCACCCTCTGCACCTGCACATCAGGCAGGGGAGTCAGCTATTCCTCATCGGAGGTGATCTGAAGCCTGTCATCACCACTGGCCCTCTGCAGCTGACCCTTTCCTGCAGGCAGCTCTCCCTGAGTCCTGGACTCTCCAGGTATTCCAGGAGAACCATGCCATCCCCATCAAATAGTCCTGGTTCCAACTCCTCTAAACTGGGTCCACCTGGGCTATCACATTTTAACCAACAAGGAACGACAAGAATAAGGAGGAAGGACATGGATACAGGTGTCCAAACTCCCAGCTCCAAAGACTCTCTCCACTTCATCTGGACTAACAATTTCAAACTCTTCTCAGATATTAAAGCAAGTTCATACCTTCAGAACATCCATAAGACATGTCCAGCTCTGAGCAACTTTATCTGATGGATGCCCAGAAAAAACCTCAGGGATCCTATCCATGTTATTGAAGCATTTTAAGCAAGCATTCTTGGTTAGGATAATAAAGTTACATTATATATATTTAATTTATGAACAGAATAAACTATCCCTTGGAGAGTTCAAATGTTAGAGTCTTAGAAAAATCCAATGTCATGCTGATAATAGACAAGTTGGCAAAGAGAGGTCTGTGTCATTTCCTCTCCTGTTCTTTTGGATCTCATTCTCCTCTTCTTCCTGATCCTGAAAAGTCCTCTGCCAAATTCTTACTGCACATATTTTCCTGTCTTCTGGATGTTGGAAAAATGGCAAAAAACAAAACAAAACTTGGAGTGAAAAAAAATTACTGCATTAAATTCTCTCTATCAAGTTTGGAGCTTTTCCTTTTGCCGCAAAGGAGAAATCCGATTATTCCTTTGATTGAAAAAAACAAAACAAAACAGGAAATGCAACATTGTGTTACAGATGTGAATTAAAATCTTATGCAGGAATGGATAACACAAGAAAACGCTGGTTTTATTGATTAGATTTGCTAAAGCTACCCACATATCTGCTCCCTGAACTCCACTACAGTTCTAGCCAGGTAATGCAAGGAGAGAAGACACAGCAATGGTTGCTTGCATGGTTGGGGTCTTTTTACAAGTCCCCTTTTAATCCAAAAGCCCTGCCCCAGAAACCACCTCAACTGCCATTTCATTCAAAGCTCATTAGGTGCTTCAGCTGGACTCCATGTCATTTCATGGTCATGAGCATGTTTGTTTGTTTTTCTGGTCCACCATAAAGCAACATTGATGTGGTTTATTGTTGGCTTCCTATGACATTGTTACCGCACCTTCTCAAAATTCTATCATACTCTTATAAACAGTAATTCAGTTCCACAAATGGTACCTAGAATTAGATAGTTCTCTCAATGTTGTCATTTTCTTTTCAGGTTGTGGAGTTGTACACTTCAATGGAGGCAGATAAAAAGTAGATTGTTAAGCTTGAGAGTTGTCTGTCTGGACGCATCTGTATTGTTTTTCTCATGTCAATATTGAAGTAATTTGCTATTCCTTTTTAAAGGCATTTTTAAAGCTTCCTAGTCATTACTCACCCAATCAAACCGTTACTGTTTTTTTCAGTATCGGTAAGATCTGCTAGATACTGCCAGTGTTGTGATGTCGTCCATTAATTTACTTAGAATATATCTCTGACTAAAATTAGACCTCTTAGTCTACTAAAACTGAAACCACAGATTTTGCAATTTTTTTATAGAGAAATAAAAAAGCAGATACATAGGGAAGCAAATCACAGCCAGATAGATGTTATCCAAAACAAACATAAATGCTTTATTGTGAATAAAAATGATTTGTAAGGTCCTGATAGGAAAGTGTATTATGAACATTAGACAAAACAAGTTAAGCATCCTTGTTTCCACCATTTCATTGGATTAAAACAATCCTGGAGCAGAATAGTCTAATTGCTGGTGGGCAATGGTTAAACTGCAAATAATTAAATTATTAATTAAACCACTTTGCATATAATTGAATTATAAATATCAAAGGAGTTCAAAGTACCTAGTCATATTTTTGCTGGTAATTTTATCATGAATAACCCCCCTCCCAATAACTATTTCCAACAGTTATGGGAAATAACTGTACTTTTATTATCTAGACCAAAAAAGCTCTAAAACAAAATAAAAACAAAACTAAATCCTTCACGTAAAAGTACAAAGTGCAAAAGCATCACCCAGCATTTACAATCAGCTAACCCTTTTTCCATCTGTACAAAGAAATGTGTTCAATGGAGCTTATCACTCATGTTAGTTTACATAGGATTACAGCCTAATTAATTTTGTTAAATAGTGCAGGGACAAATAGATCAGCAGAACTGGCCAATTTTATTGCACTACAGATCTTAGATGAGTTCTACTTTAAATATCTCTGCCTCAATAAAATGAAATGTAAAATTGTTATGGCTCTCAAAATGCTAATATAAAACCCATAGAATTTAAGCGACAATTCTCTCTCCCTCCCCTCTTTTTTCTCTCTCTCTTCCACATTTATTGTAGCATTCTGTAGTAAGTTAATCAGATGTTTTGGAATCCACTAAACACTAACCTCTAATGAAGGTATTTGGCTGAGAAAATAATTCACAAAAACATTTATGCAGATACAATCAACTTAAAATGTCAAAGTTCTGCACTGGTGTAATGGATTATATATTGCAATTCCCTACAATAGGAAAATGGTGCTGGTCGCTGGGGGGCCCTGAAAAGGGATGAAAATCGCCCAGGAGAGGCGACCAGCAAGGAGGGGCTTTTGCTGGATCACAGGAGGGCAGCAACTTTCCTGTGAGAACTGATATTTCCTCCAAACCAGCGGACAAAAGGACCGGCCATAGAAATATGGCTCATCCCTAGGCTGCTAACAGCCGAAGTCACATTAACATCTGGCAACTTCAAAACAGCATGGAAAGGATTGGGTGAGATCTGCCTCTCTTACATCCTAATTACTTAATTACCTGCATAAGCTGCTAAAGTACTTTCCCCCCTGTGGTGAGGGAAGGGGGATTTTAGCCCTTCCTCCAGAAACAGTGGCTATCAACCACTTGGGAGTCTAAAATGTTGGGAAAAATACTGGGATCCTAATTTGAATTCTATCTTTTAAAACTGGTGGATTATAAGACTTATAACTTTATGTTCTCTATTTTTTTCTTCTTCTCTGATTTTTACTCTAACTATTATTGAAGATTTGGGTTCTTTTTTTTCCCCTTAAAATAGAGGGGGAGAAGAAAACTGAAAAGATCTAACTAACTCTGAGATGACATTTGCTGGCTAAATTTGAGACTGTAACCTGCTACTCTTTAAGAGAGACTTGTTGATTGCCTTAAAAACAGATAAGATGCAAAGTAACCTTGAAGCACCATCTGCAAGAAACTCAGCTCAGCTTTTTACTTGGTGGACTTTCTGATTGTAAGTTTTTTGTTTAGTTTAATATACGACAATGGAAGAAGAACAGGAATGGATTTCTCCCACAGAGGAAGTACAGGAACAAACTCTTTATATGTTAAAAGCAATTATCCAAACTCTCCGTATGCAAGCTCAAACTATGACTTCAACTAAAGAATCATCTATACAGAATCCTATAGAGAAGGGGAAACAACCAAATGTTATGACAGAAGACTTAAATACTCCACAAATACAAACTGTGGAAAACATCGGAAGGAAACTGATAATAGAGAACAAGGAAAGGACTTTTCTTATAAACCAGAAGGAATTTGAAGACAAAAAAGAAAAACAGATGAAAGACAAGATAAATACTTTGGGACAACTGCATCGAACTGGAAAAATAAAGAAACGACCTGTTAAACCAGCTAGCCCTCTCAAGAAAACAGCAACTGAATGCCTTTATCAATATCAAACAATAGTTACAACAATACAAGGAGATCTTTTTGATGATTTAAAAGCAAAGATACGAAAGATGATTTGGTAGAGGAAAAAAGCTAGAATTAGACTGAAAGGGATTGGGGTTTTGATCTATATATGAGATCTAAAATTGAATATATTTAAATGGATAGAATATGTATTTTGAATATAAGATATTGTAATGATCTGAGATAAAAAATGGTTTTATAAAATCTAGAAATATAAATACCGAAATAAGAATATTATATTGTCTTATTAGTTTGTTAAGATATATGATAGATTTTACATATAAGGTCTGTATTTTAAATATTAGATCATATGAGGAATTGTGATAAAGGAATCGTGTTTAATTAAAATTTGGAAAAAAAGATAAATATTAAATGTTAAATTAAAATATTAGGGAAAAATCAATTACCAGGTTACTGATTTGCTAAAAGTTTGAATGTTTATAGATAATTAAGACTTGAATTTAAGATATTGTCATGAGTTGAGACACAGGTTAAATAAAACTTAGAAGTATAAATACTAATAATTAAATTCGTATATTAGCTTGTGGTATAAATGCTGATGGTTTATTTATTTATTTATTTATTTATTTATTTTTCTCTTTTTCTGGAAAGGAAGAAAGGAAAGAAGTAGAAAAAGGAAAAGAAAAGAAAAATTATTAGCCCTAAATATGAGATAGGAGACTGAGAAATTGGGAGCATTTAAAATCTGGAAATGATAAAGATTAAATGTTAAATTTAAATATCAATGCAAAATTAAAGTTATGAAAAACTTATTAGGTTATTGTCTAAAAGATGGAATGTCAAATTAATTAAGATATGTATAGACTGAAGATTATTGATGAATATTAGAAAGATATTTTTGTTTGATTGATAGAATAAGAACTGTATTGATCTGAATATGATAGATCTTATGGGAGAAAGAGAGGGAATTTGTTGTAATACTTTGAGATTTGTACTGATGATATTTAAATGTAATGGAATTACGATGCTCAACTGCCACGCTACTTTTCAAATATGTAAATGCAATATTGGAAAATTAATAAAAAAAGGAAAATGGTGCTGGATGGCAGACTACTTTTCATCCTTGTGAGGAGATAAGATGCATTTATTGTCAAATGCCAGGGAAATCAGGAGATTCAGGCAGTTCAAATGAATATAAAGATTTATTATAAGATTAAGCTCTCTACAAGAATCTGAGCTACTAACAGTCAAGAGAAATGAGCAGGAATTAAGAGGCATTCAAGGTGGGTTGGACTTAGATCTCTTGAGAGTGTACAGGGACTCATGGCTTATGATGCATTTGACCCTTCCTTCAGGCTTAACCTGGTCATCTCCTGTATTTATTACACAATGAGAAAACACATTATAGAGATGCTTAATTTTCCCCAGGGCTGAGATGTGATCATCTATTTATTTATTTATTAATTTAATTTCTATGCCGCCCTATTCCGGAGAACTCAGGGCCTTAGACTAGTCTCAAATCCTCTGACAAACAGTCTGCTTAGCCCTCCAGCCAGAGGTTTCTCCCTCTTGCCCAGCAGATCTTAATTGGCTGATCTGCAAGACCAACTTGCCTTCATGTCTTCTAGCCAAGCCTGTATTTTTTTGCTACACATCAAAAGTAGTCTTTTCTGACTTGTGTCTGATCAAGGAGAACAACTTACCTGCTGTATTTCATTCCACTGAAGACAGACTTTAATTGGCTATTCGGTTTTCCCGGATGGACCTCCTGCCCTCCCCCCATTTTTTACAGTACAATCATTAAAGGAAGGCAAAAGGATTCATACCCACCCACCCCCCAAAAAGTGAAACAAGTGTCAATAATTCTGTCACTGCCCTTCTAGCCCACATTATCCAAAAATGACAAAACTTTGTCATCCTCTCAAGAGTCAAGAAACAGAGAATCTATTGCTCAGGGCTGTAATAAACAGAGTTAGGGCATCAGGCGATTATTGTGGCCAAATGATTGAATTCTGGAAACAAAAGGCTAAACTGTGCATTTCAAACAAAGTAGGGAAATAATGCTCTTATTTCAATGCTATATATGCCTTAGAAATTAAATTACTGTTAATAAGTTGACAAGCATTCCATGAAGTAAACAAACCCTTTAAAGCTCATCTGCCATCCTTAAATCCTTCAAGACAAGAGCTGGCCACCACATTTCTGTAGCACTCAAATTATTTTAAGTTAAGCCAATAGCACATCTTCTCTATGATGCACAGCTGGGCCCCTTCTCCAATCTTGCACTATTAGAACTTGTTCAGTTCAAATACCTAAAATCAGCTCTTCAAGCCCAAAATGCATCTCTAATGCCACCTTGAGGTTAGAAATAGACCTCATAAAAGTAGAGGCTAGAGTGTGAGTATGATTATACCCAACTACTGGTTCTGACTATCCTTTTTTCCCTTGCCCTTGCCCCACTAACCATGAGAGATTATTTGGGAATAGGAAGTGACCCTGCCTTCATCCTTGGGCTTCCAGGTCTTTTACTCAGCATGGGATATGATCAGGTCAAAGTAGTCATTAAACAGAATGCAGCAGGCACAGAGCACCAGTTGGACCTAGCCAGGCCCCCAACCTTTATTGCTGGGGAATCCAACAGGTACTCTGCCTTCCTTATGACATACTTAATAAATCTTGAAGTACCTGATCATCCGAGGGCCTTGAATCTGGCAGGATGTCACACCCTCCCCTCAGCTGTCCTTGAGTGTCAATACAGGAAGATCTCCCACCAAGAAAGACAATGTCTCTACCACTCTGACCATGTAGAAACCATAGAACCTCTGACATGAGGGCCGCTCTGCTTTTGTTCGTGGGGGTGGGGCAAGTCCAGAAGCGATCTGGTGGACTGGACCAAAATTCCAGCATTAGACTCTGAGCTATGGTGTTCAAGACCCATGAGTCCGTGGTGGTGGCTGCCCATATCTCGGAGTAAAGGGACAGCCGGCCTCCTATGGGTGGGGTGCCCCTGGAGTCACTTCCCTCATTTGAAAGGGCATCCTCCTGAGCTGCTTGAAAGGGCTGCTTGGACTGGAATTGTGGCCAGGGTCTGGATGCGGGATGGTCCTGCTGGCGCTCTGATCTCTGGTAGAAAGGACGAGAGGTCTGGGGCCAGTCCCAGTTTGAGGCTGGCCGAAAGGACTGCCTACAATAATAGTTCTGTGATGCCCCACCCCCAAACGCTTATCCCCCCTCTTAGTGGTGTTAATAAGAGTCTTGTGTTTGTCCTTGCCCTCTACCAAGTTACGGTTGAGGGCTTCACCAAAAAGATGTCCCCCAGCGTAAGGCTTAGTAGCCAGGCGCCACTTAGCCTTTAGGTCCACCTGCCAGTTCTTGAGCCACAAAAGTCTATGGGCTGAAATGTCTGCCGCTATGGCTCGCGAAGAGCATGGAGGGAGGCATCAGCCATGTACTGGGATGTGGCCACCAACTTACCCAGGTTCTGGTGAACATGAACCTGGTCAGGAGGGATCATGTCCTGCAGTTCACAGAGCCACAGTACGGAAGCCCGAACGAAGAAGGCCATGGATGTGGAGGCCTTGATTGCCCAGGCCGATGCCTGATGCGATCTGTGTAAGGCAGGTTCAAATTTTTTGTCCTCTGCCTTAAGCACTTTGGTCATGTCCCCTGGAATATTTGTGTTGGAAAACTAAGAGTTAAGTGGCTCGTCAATTTGAGGGACCTCCAGTAAGGAAGCGAAAGAGGGAGACACATTAAATAAACTTTTCTCTGAAGTCCCCAGATTGGGGAGAGACCCTAGGTTATCCCACTGCTTCTGCACTGTGTTGCAGAAAAAGGGGGGACAGGGAACATGCTTTTGTGGTACCACCGGTTCAGCATAAAGCAGATTGGGGTCCTTAGATGTAGATGGAGTTGACTGGGCCTCCTGCTCCAGGGTGATGTTGGCTGTCGTGCAGGCCTTGAGCAGCAAGGAACTGAAAAGGGATTGATCAAAAAGACCAGCGGGGGGAGTTGGGTCCGGTGTTGAGATGTCCTCATCATCCGACAGGAGCAGACCTGAAGGAACGAAGTCCACAGAGTCCGATTCTGAGGAAACCTCCTGTGTGAAGTCTGGCATTCCAGGATGAAGAAACGACCATGGAGGTGCTGCGGGAACTTGTGGAGGTCGTTGGGAGACAGATGAGGCCATGAACTGGGCAAAGGCTCAGTTATCATAGCCTGAAAATGCTCAGGCCCTAGTGACTGTGGTTCAGGGGGGCGAAGCCCTGCTGCAGTGGGCGTAAAAGTAGCCTGTGGCCCAGATAGAGCCGTGTCTTGTGCGGTACCCCCCTGTGCTTCTAGGTTTAGCCCTGCCACAATAGGTTCTATTTGTGTTGCCTCCCTAGGAGGAGACCAGGCCCCCTGGGGCTAAATTACAATGGGCCGACTGAGGCTCAAATATAGACCCTTCAGGTGAAGTAGTGGTCTATGCTTCACCTGGAGCCATTGACCTTGCTTTGGAGATTTCTCCATCCAAGGCCTGATGATATCTGTTGGCTTTCCTGCCAGCTGTTCTAGGCTTTTTGGAGGACTGGCCTTTGACATGATCTTCCCCGCCGCCTCAGTAGAGGCTTTGTGCTTCTTTCTGGCGGGAGGGTCAGTAATGTCCTGTTAGGACAGAGGGAAGGAATTATCTGTCATCGTGATAAGTAAATTCCCCCTTTTCCCTTTTCTATCAATTTCTATGATAAATTCCCCTTTTGTATTTGGATAAGGGAACCTTATATTCGTAATGAAGCTGAGGCAGATCAATTCAAGTGGTGAAGCACCCCCCCTCAAGTGCTGTAATTGACCACTGAAGTGAGTCACCTCCCTATAGGAATACAATTCCGAGAGGTAGGTAGGAAATCAGATGAGGGAAGGGTGGTGGGGGGTCGACTGGTAAGGCAATGCGTCCTTGTGGGGACGAGATCAATCAGGATGTTAGGTTGCAAGTATTCAGAGGTTAGACAAAACGGTGGCCGTAAACAAAATGGTGGCCGCAACTCAAGCCAAAGTAACTGACAAGAGGCCTCTGAGGCTGAATGAAGAGCCTAGCTGAGAACCTCTCTCAATTGGCAGCCGCGCCTCAGTAATTTAGTCTTTGCTCCCTACAAGAGCTCCTGAGGCTTTTAGCTGCAAAAGCACAGCGGTCATGCGATTTGTGCACCTAGAACGCCACCCGACTTGCCGGCAACTTGCCCCAATCGCTTTCACGCTCCCGTGCCAATCAACAGGCTGGCCTTGCCGTGGAGTCCTCCTAATCGTCCTCTCCCTAACCAGGACCCAGCTGGATCAGCAAGTGAAGAAACAGTAAGGGGGGCATCTGGGAAGGTCGCACCGACTCTCAGTCAGCCTGATGCAGCCGGCTTGAAATTCAAGCTTTTAGGGCTCCGCGCCAGTCAGCAGAGTGAGCTGATGCCTCCGAATTGCTGAATCAAGCACAGGACGGCTCGCGCGAAGGTGGCCAGTTCAAATTCGGGTAGGCAGTAGCCTGCAGGGAAGTCCCAAAGTAGGATCTTCCTGATCAGGAAAAGTCCAAATAATTTTATATCTACTATGAGGAACAGATCTAATAAATTTTATATCTACTATGAGGAACGGATCCAGAATGAAAGGAAGGAAAATCCATAGGGATGTACAACCTGTCTTAATCCTTCTGCTCCTGGAAGTCTGAAATACGCGTCTGTTGAGCAAAAGAGTAAGTCTAAAACTGGGGTGCTCTTGCGCAGCAGAGGTATACTTACACTTCAGACTTAGTCTTATTGGAGCAGGAAGATTAAGACAACCCATTTGTGGATTCTCCATCCAATCATGCTGGAGAAAGTGACCTATGCCTCAAAGTAGTTTTAACGAGCACTTAGCTAGTTATTGTATTTTATATTATCATACTCAGTTTGTCATGTTTTTTATTTCTATTGATTCCTTTTATCCTATTTTAAGACTCTTTAGATTTTTTGTTTTATGTGTTTTTATTATGTTTTAGCTTTTTCTGTAATTTTATTTTGTTGCATTTTTATCCTTTATAATCCCTTGTACCCCACACCTCTTATGCTGATCTTTAGCTACAATAAAGGTTTAATTTGGTATTAGATATTTACCTTTCTTTGTGAAAACTCTTTTTGAATTAAGTTGGAAATAATAACAAAACAAAACAAAATGTCTGTGACAATATTGGGTATTACAGAAATGTTATTCTAGTTACCTGTGATGGCAAAGTCCTTCATGAATGAGGGGAAAACATTCTTAGGTGAACCAATGTGCAAATTTTTAATAACCTAAAATGACTAAATCTGCTATATAAAAGTAGCTTTATATAAGGGGCTTATTTTATAAGGAGCTAATTATAGTCTTCTTGTTTCTGGAACAAACAAAGTGTGAGATAAAATATACTTCTGACTCAGTCAGCCTCTCTGGCAGATTGCACTGAGGTTTGTGATGACTCAGTAATGGAAAACAGAAACTTTTTATTGATCATTACAACTTTTGTTTGTAGAAAAACAAGAAAAATAGAAGGAAGTGAAACATACTAAACAAATGGGGCTTTTGGGTAGCTAATATTATATTTTGCTTGGGGAAATAATTCTAAGAAAATCTTTGATTAATTAGTTCTTTCATTGTAATGTTTTACATTTTACAATAAAAAGGAGGGAGTAGAATTTTACACTTAGGCAAGAAAATCAAATGCGCAGGTATAGAATAGGTGGTACCTGGCTCAACATCAGTAACTGTGAGAGGGATATTGGAGTCCTAGTGGACAATCACTTAAGTATGAGCCAGTAGTGTGCTACAGCTGTCAAAAAAGTCAATGCATCCACAGAGGGATAATATCAAGATCACGTGAAGTGGTAGTACCGCTTTATATTGCACTGGTAAGATCAAACTTGGAACGCTGCATCCAGTTTTGGGCACCACAATACAAAAAAGATGTTGAGATTCTAAAAAGAGTGCAGAGAAGAGCAACAAAAATTATTGGTGAACTGCAAGCTAAAGAATATGAGAGCAGTTGCAAGAACTGGGTATGTCTAGTCTAACAAAGAGAAGGACTAGAGGTGACATGATAACAGTCTTCCAATATTTGAAGGGCTGTCACAGAAAAGAGAAGGTCCACTTATTCTTCAAAGCCCATGAGCCTAAGACAAGAAGTAACAGATGGAAACTAATCAATGAGTGATCCAGTCTAGAACTAAGAAAAAAATTCCTGGCAGTGAGAACAATCAACCAGTGGAAGGACATGTCTCCAGAAGTTTTGGGTGCTCCATCACTGGAGGTTTTTAAGAAGAGACTGGATAGCCATTTGTATGGAATAATATAGGGTCTCCTGCTTGAGGAACAGGTTGGAATAGAAGACTTCCAAGATCCTTTCTAACTCTGTTATTCTTTAATTCTGTACAGCTAAGGGCTGCACATAATGATTGGACAATATTTTGGATGCAATTTGATTTAATTAATATACATTTAATTAAAATTACATTGATTGAATACAGTTTAACAGTGATTACTCCTCAGATGTTTTTCAAAGATCTTTTTCCCCACTAAAAAAACAGAGCATCTGAGACTGCATTCAAGATTTTAAAATTGGCTTTTCTACCTATGGGTGATGGAAGCTGATTTTCAAAACATTTGGAGCATACTTCACCTTGCAGAAATGCATCAAAATTTTATGGTCTCCTTGTTTATCTTCTAAGTTTCCTCACACATCTTGTGAAAATGAAAAGTTACTATCATTAGAACAATAGATGAGTAATGTACTTTTAATAACAAGCTGTGATTAAAAAATTTAGCCAATGAGAACTTCTCTGAGAAAGAGAAAAAATAGCATTTATCTCATTTATTAACTACTAGAATGATTTTTCTGTGGTTCCAGTTGAATTTTCTAACACAGCTTTTTGCAGTGGGTGATTTCCATAAATTGTTGATTTCCAGCATGCACAAGCATTCTTATAAGGATTTAAAAAAGTTAAGAATGCAGACACCTCTGAATTATGAGAGTTGTAAGTCCAACACCTGATGGGAAAACCTATTCTAACTATTCTTGGTGAAATGTCTCTCCATTTCATACTGTAGTATACATTTTTTTCAATCGAATAGAGACAGAGGTAGAGATAGATATATAATTTGTTAGTGTTTGGTAAATATATTTTAAATTAGAATTACTATTAAAACAAAGAAATTCTTATATTATCAATCTTTTCTTTCTTAAAATTAATTTTTATTACAGGATTTTTTACAGAATAAAAGCAATACATGTTTTAAAAAAGGAATGTGAAAAAATAACAGTAATAAGTAAATAAGAGATACACTAAAAAGAGAGAGAGAAAAGAAAGAGAAGAATAGAGTGAAATGCTTAATTGTTTAAGCAAACATTCAGGTATTGAGATTTTATTTGTTTATTTTTCTTATTTTTGAACTGTTCGTCTCCCTCCCTGTGCAATACATGTGGGCTGCTGCTGATTATGTGGTTGTATTGTGTTAATTGTGTGTTAATGTGATTTTTGTGTATATGTTAATGTGATTGTGTTAATATCATATTATAAATGTTACATCATTTTCTGAGTCTGCTGAGGAGTACCATCTGACAGGGCCCAGGAAGACAGCCTTCTCTGTCATGGCGTCTACCTTCTGGAAGATTATTAACCCAGAGATCAGATTATTCCCAATGCTGCAGGCCTTTCATAAAGCCTTAAAAGAATTGGGCTTGTGACTGAGCCTGGGGGCCAAGAGGTGAAGCTGAGCCTGTACATTTATTATGCTGATTTGTGACTGATGAATCTGTTTCTACATGTCCTTTTTGTAGTTTTTATGTTTTTTTAAAAAATGTTGTTAGCCATTCAGGGTCATGAATTTGAGATGGCAGCCATGTAAAGTGAACAATAAGCAAATACCTGAAGATGGGAGAGTGAAATTTAGTGTCATCAACATTCCAGACTAGGTGTAGTTCCATTATTAGTTTTTAAGCAACTTACAATTTTTGATTGCTAAGACCCTCTTTTTATGGATAATTTCAACTAGATTGGTATATTGCTCAAAACTATGGTTTCACACAAATGATACAACATCCTTGTTCGATTAAGAAATTTTGCAGCTTTTTGGAGTTCACACATACATGAGACCCCTCAATGCAAGCAAGGTCATGGAAAAAGTCGCTCTGGCTATTCCTATCACAGTTACAAAGAGGCTGCCAATATATAGACTTGTACCATGCATGTCTATTTCGCAATCAAAGTTATGCATAGCCTACTTTCCAAATTTTGCCTGAATTATACAGTTACATATATAAATCTGTCATATATTTTAGGCATTTTTCCCAGAACAATAAATCATGATAGAGGAATGGAAAGACAGAAGAGAGTTTATGTTATCAGAGGGATGCAAATCAATAAAAGTTCATGGTTGAATGGTTTTCATTGATTGGAACATTCTAGTAGCACAGTTATTTCAAAAACCAATGTAGGTTTTGCTAGCCACACCACCTCTGCTGATTGTGCACAATGAATGTTGTGACCTACAAACCACTCTATCCAAAAGGGGCCTCTTGAATGATTTTATATGTTTAACTCTACCATGAGTATTCTGAATATTGGCCCTGCCACATGTAATTGTGAAGAATTATGTATGACTTAAAAGTTGTGCATAGTGAAATATTTCCAAGATGTACACATACCACAAAGAGAAGAAAAAGTCATTTGAATTCCAATAGCATTTTAAATAAGGGCAAATTTATATAGCTCAATGTCATCTTCCATGCCATGTTATTCCCCTCTATAACATGCAAATAATAAAGCTCTTTCTTAATTATGTGGTTTCCTAGGCATCAACATTTATTTGTGTAAGATGTGACAACAGGTGCAAACACCATGTTTTCATGCATGCATCCTGGTGTCAAATGCAATCTAGTTATATTTCATCACTTGCTCCTATTGGTCCTGTGGAGCAGGGGTCTCCAATCCCCAGGCCATGGCCCAGTACCAGGTTGTGGCCCGTTCAGAACCAGGTCACAAAAGTGGCAGGCAAGCACATGCTTGCACAGAACCATCCTCTCCCTACTGGTCCGCAAAGCCAGAAAGATTGGGGACCACTGCTGAGGAGGACGATCCTTCTGAATCTTGAGTCTATCTTCCAAAGTATTGGCAATTCCCTCCAGCTTGGGTTGTCCCATCAATCCCCTCATCTATGTCATTTATGAAGATGTTGAAGAGTGCAAGGCCCAAGACAGAACCTTGAGGTACCCTACTACATGCTTCCCTCCATGTAGATGTGGTTCTGTTGAGTGCTACATGTTGAGTGTAGTTGGTCAGCCAACTACAAATCCCCCTTGTGGTGATATTGTCTATCCACATTGTTCTAGCTTACCAAGAAATAGACTCCGGTCTACTTTATCAAATGCCTTATTAATAATCACCCATCACCACTATACCCCTTTTCCTCTTTAGGTTAACTACCTGGTTTCCTCATTTCCATGGAAGTCCAAACTTCTCTCCTCAAAACATTGTGTGAAAATACATTTTTCAGAAACCTGGACCTGACAGGTGATTGCAGAGCTCCAGCAATAGAAGCTGTTTCTTGGTTCTCTTAGTACTTCTAATTACCTGCTACCAGACCTCCTCCATAGGCCTATTTTTTGAGGGGGGGAGGTGATAATACTGTCTTCATTTCTGTCTTCTTTTTCCAAACATCCTTTTTGTCTAATCTACAAACTCCTTGATTTCCCTAATATGTCTCAAGGTATCAGTTAGCTCTTTAGACCATCCACTTTTTCCTTCAACAGTGTAATAATTTTCACTTTGTTCAGATACAGTTGGAATCCTCCTCAGACAAGAACACAAACATGACATACATATCTTGTGGATCACTATAGTATTTATCTCCATGTCCCTAATTGTATGGCCAATAATTGTACAAATCCATAATGCACCTTCTTTCATACACTCCCAACTCTCCTGAAGAAAAAAGAATAAATTAAAACAAAAAAAATGTTGTGTTTTATATGCTGAAGGCAAGGCAAATAATAAAAAAGGAGGAGATAATTGATTTGCTAGCTCCAGATAATGAGACAAAGTCACAAATCCAATTTCTCTGCTTTCATGACCTTCTGCTCACTTTCCAAGATCCTCTAGGAGTTAGCCTGATTCAAGAAGTGAAACTCCTTCAAACAAACAAACTCTTATCACCTTATTGACTAGGATAATTGTCACCCTTAAAAATAGAAGCCTTAATAATCCCTCATTTTTAACTAGGTGGGGTTTTTAAAATATTCTTATAAATTTCCAATATGATAGCCAATGGTTCCTATATAATAACTCTGTATTACCACATTTGGGAAAGTGCCAATAAGAGATAGAGATAGCGACAAACACATACATGCACACACATAGACACACACAAACATACATGGGGGAGACAGAGCATGTAGAATCACAACATTTAGTCTTTTTTTCCAATCATTCTAGATAATGGAATGTATTTGAGGTATAAAAAAAATGTTTTATTTTGAACCCAAGGCAAACAATTCACTACTAAGAATGTTCTATCAGAATATTCAGAATTAGCAGCCTTTCAAAACTCAGAATGTCACCAACATTCATGGTTCTGTACAAAATAAAATCCAATACTTTTGAGGTTCTGCATGGGGAACTCTGTACATGTTGTGCAGGAGATCCACACCTTCCCTTTGCACCACAGAAAAAACACATTCAGCATTGCAGATTAAAAGAAATAAATGTTGTATTCAGAACATTCTGTCTCTGTTTTTTCCTACTTGCAACTTTCATGTATAGTGGGGAAATATGTGCAGTATCTAAATTCTCTCTCTCCTCCCCCCCCCCCAAAAAAGAAGAAGAAGAGGAAGAAGTGAGTATGATCAGGCTTAAATTCCCTTTTAGCAGGGAAGAAAATCTTTAAAACTTCCGGTACTAGAAAGATTGCAAATGGAATCCCCATTTTAGTGCAAGTATATAAAATGGGGTTCAAAGAAAAATTGTGCATCAAATGCAAAGAAAATCCCCTTATGAAGTTATTTTAGAACAGTAAATATATTATTTAGTGTACCACCCATTTTGTAAGAGTAAAATTAAGGGTGGGGAAGAGGGAGAGATCTAATTCCCAGCTGGATATATCTCTTCAGGTGTCAAGGAAAGTCTTTCAGTATCACCCAATCCCCAATCCTTCAGATTTTGGAGTGAATGAGCCAAATTGTTTCCAAGACGGGGTCTTTTTTTTTTTGCCTCCAAAAGAAGCACCCGGTCTTATTTTCATGGGGTGTCTTTAATACTCACCTCTGGCACAGATAGCTCCGCCCAGCTGGTCCACTTCTTCTGCAGCTGAAGGAGCAGCTGCATTCTGCAGCTGCATTCCAACCTGCATTTTGCAGTCATGCTTTTCTGGAAGGCCTATGCAGCTGAGTACTGAGCTATGCATTGAATCCATAGCTCAGTCCTTGGCTGCAGAGGTCTTGCAGAACAGAGCTATGCATTGAATCCATAGCTTGGTTCTTGGCTGCACAGGCCTTCCAGAAAGACCTGTGACTGAGAAATGCAGGCCTGGCTGCAAAAAATGCTGCAGAAGAAGTGGGCTGGTGAGGAGAGGCTTGGCTGCCAGGTAATCGGGTGCTGGGCTTGTGGGGTAACTCCAACCCCCCACCCCCACTCTAGCTTGATTATTAGGTGTGTGCCTCACCCCAAAACTAAAGCTTATTTTTAGGGTAGGGCTTATATTAGGCCCATCCCCCAAAATCAAGCTAGGGCTTATTTTCGGGGTAGGCCTTACTTTCGGTGAAACAATAATACAAACAAACCCCAAAGACTAGATTGTTTCTTCCGTACCACAGCGATCACACCACACCATCCCGTATCATCTCTTCAAGGTCTGAAATGATTCTTCCTTAATGCGCAATGACTTGACAGATTAACTTATTTAACTCAGCCCTGACAGTTAAAATGGGAGTATCTATACCAACATGACACAAACTCTCCTTAGCTGCATCACTGCGTGACTTTTCACTTATCTAAAATTCCCACAAGCATAATGGCTCTTTCCCCAGCAGAAAACATTAAGACCAGGCTAACAAGGGAAGCAGATTGAAAGGGCCTGGATATTGCACAGGTTAATAATAAGTCAAGTTATAAGGTAGCAAAACCATGGTCTCATGGTTTCATTGCTCCCATAGGTATGAATGATTCATTAAGATGACCCAAACTCTGGACAATTACTGAAAGCTGATGGATTCTTCAATATTCTAGGTGATATTCCAGAAACCATAACCTGTGATCCTGTTAAACTGACTTAAGGATTGGCAAGAGAGATGAGGCCGTGAGTCAATTACTTTTTTACAGACACAGTTTCCAGGTGAGATAGCAAAACAGGGAATGGCTCAAAGCTAAAGACATAAGACTTTGTCTATATTTAGTGCAATGTCCTGTACAAGCCAACACAAAATAGAAAGCAGGTAATTACAAGTTTGAAAGGCATTATTGCCATGTTATAAATTTCCCACTAGCAGTCATGCAAATAATTAGCCAGACTTGGAAAGTCCAACTTGCCTTGTAACTTGTGCTGTGAACAACTGCAGGCAGAAGAGCCATAAGAACTGTCTGTAGCATCCCATGGTTGAGCTAGTTCAATTGTCAGGTTTGGGGACTAAATAGAGGGCAAACAGCAAGAATGACAGGAATTCAAGGCCAGAGTCAGAGAGTTGTTTTCAACAGAAGGGTTAGGACCGAGAGGCTGTTCTTATATAGTCCTAATCATTGAGTTGATTAGAAGGGTTGCTCCCCTTCTCAAGGAGGTGTGCTGATTCTCTGCTCAGCCCTTGGTCACTTCTGGTATGTTTCTGAGCTAGGGATTCCTTATTTAAATAACTTACTCAGGCTCATTGCTCTTGGAGCAGCCACAGGTATCTGATTTAGAAGATTCAAAGTATTTGAACAAGACCAGAGCATGTACAATATGCAAACATAACTACTGTGTGGTTGTGAAGGCTACAAAGAAATTTAACCTTGTGATATCCATCTAGCAAAACTATTTAGCACAGCGGCCCCCAATCTTTGCACTTTGGTGACCTGGCTTGGGGGAAAGAGGGGAACCGGGCTGTGTGAGCAGTGGGCCAGCATGCACACACGCAGCTTGACTTGCGCAAGTTGAAATACACCAGTTGCACAGACCAATTCCAAATAGACCATGGCTTTTTAGTGGGCCATGCCTGGAGGTTGGGGATCCCTGCTTTTGCAGATTAAGGAATGACTGTATTATTATTTACTTAAGAAAATGAGATCTAGTGCTCAGATTTTTGAGAATAAAAGTACTCATTTTTTGTTTACTTGAATGTTTATTTATTTATTTGTTTCGATTTCTATGCTGCCCTATTCCGAAAACTCAGGGCGGCTTACAACATAATCAGTAGCATATAGAAATCAAATACATTATAAAACCCCTAGATTAAAACCAATCATCCGAAACAAACTTACAACAAACATACCCTGGCTGGGGCAAGGTGTCAACTGCCCCAGGCCTGCTGGCAAAGATGTGTCTTTAACAGTTTGTGAAAGGCGGAGAGGGTGGGGGCAATACGGACCTCTGGGGGGAGTTGATTCCAGAGGGCCGGGGCCGCAACAGAGAAGGCTCTTCCCCTAGGCCCTGCCAGGCGACACTGTCTGGCTGACGGGACCTGGAGAAGGCTGACCCTGTGGGCCCTAACCGGTCACTGGGTTTCATGCGGCAGCAGACGGTCCCACAAGTAACCTGGTCCAATGCCATGTTGCATTTGGTGTAGTTAATACTTTGGTGTTTCTCCACATTTTGGCCTGATTTGGATCCCTTTGGTTGTGAGACCTGAGAACATGGACAAGTACATGAACTTTTGATTTCTGGATATCTTGGCTTAGTTGTATGTTAGTTAAAAGGCTACTCTTATTGTGAAGAATTCAAGGGAAATAAAAATCTTAGAAATACAGAGCAAATAACTAGTTAGCAAAGAATATGTGAAACCGAATGAAGTGAGTGAAGAAATAAGTCCTTTTTAGAAGAGCAAAACTGCAGAAACACAACTTACTGTAGGAGCTCTCAAAGGGAGTGTGTTGCCTGTGCACAGGAAGATACACTGGGCAGGAAAAGATATGGAGCAGAAGGCCAGACTGGCAAATGGTGTCATGGCAAGAAAATAGAGAGAGGTAGCCTAAGGGAAGTAACCTAAAGAGATAAGGAGCAAAAAATAGAAAATCTTTTCTCTTTCTGAAACCGAAGGGGCAAAAATACCCATGAGCAAGCCAAGAGGTAAAAAGGAGGAATAAATAGGTTTTTCACCTCTGAAAAGGGGAGGGTATGAATTCCCCCTTTAGTGAAACTGGGAAAAGAAGCAGCCTAGAAATGCAAGGGAATCTCAGGTGGCAGAAGTGAGTCAACAAAGAATTTGGAAGCAGCAGGGGCACAGTCATGGGGGAGAGCACCAAGCATGTCAACATGTTTGAGAAAATTGGGGGAATCACAAACAATGATTTGCCCATTGCATCAGCTAGGGAAGGAGATTGCACAGGTTGTCCTTACTTATTACCATAATTGAGCCTAACATTTCTGTTGCTAAGTGAAACATTTGTCAAGTGAGTTTTGCCCATTTTATGATCTTTCTTGCCACAGTTGTTAACTGAAGCACTGCAGTTGTTAAGTCAGTAACACAGTTGTTAAGTGAATCTGGTTTCTCCATTGAGTTGGCTTGTAAGAAGATCACAAAAGATGATCACATGACCCCCTAGACGCTGCAAATGTCATAAATGTGAATCAATTGACAAGCTTCTGATTTTTGATCCCATGACCATGTGGATGCTGCAACCATCGTAAGTGTGAAAAATGATCCTAAGTTACTCTTTTCAGTGCCAGTGTAACTTTGAACAGTCACTAAATAAACTGTTGTAGGTTGAGGGGAACCTGTAGCTCGAAGATCAAGGAGACCAACAAGAAATGGAAAAATGGACTGAATTAGATAGAGGAGATCTAATCTAGAAAGAGAGAGTGAGAAGAGTTGGAACTGTTACATGTGACATTTGCAGATCTGGCTATTGACTTGGAGCATTCTGCCAGACTGTGCTTGTGCATGGGTTCAACCCATTGTATAGGCTCTATACCTCTAGTCTGCAAGATTGCTCCAACTGCAGCAAGTAAAGACCAAAACTGTTCTGTTTCGATCACAAAGGCATGGAGACGAGGCAGAAGTAACAAACAGTCTTGTCTTTATTCAATTCACCAACAGAACCAAAAACAAAATGGCGTGGATTCCTCTTATACCCCTTTGCAGGGACAATCAGCCAATCAATGCAAGGCATTTCTCCTACCTTGCGCATGCGCGCAAGGCTGGAGACAGCCTGTCTGGTCCCGGGCATTCATGTGGTCTGCCCGGGCCTTTCTGCAGCTTCCTGCACCTGCTGATTGACTCAGCAGGCCCAGGACAAAACAAAAACAGTGATAGATCATGATACACAGATTCTCAGCAAGCCTTTGTTAAGTGCTGCTTAATAAATATTCCTTGTTTCAAGATAAATCTGATTGCTCAATATTTAAAGTAGACTTACCTATAGTACTTAGACTTATACACTGCTTCACAGTGCTTTACAGCCCTCTCTAAACAGTTTACAGAGTCAGCATATTGTCCCCAACAATCTGGATCCTCATTTTATCAACCTTGAAAAGATGGAAGGTTGAGTCAATCTTGAGCTGGTCACTGGAAGTGAGCTGTGAGTTAGCTTGCAATACTTCATGTTAGCCACTGCATCACCATGGCTCTTCCATGTCCATGACATAATAAAACTATAGTTTTCTAAAACAGATATAAGCCAGATTCTACACATCGTTAAAAGGGTATTATATTTAATTTCAGGTAAAAAATGCAGAAATATGTGGTTATTCTACCCAGTAAGATCATTTAGGTTATTACATCTTACAACTGACCTTTAATAAGATGAATATGCCATGTCTTGTCCGCTGCCTATTCAGATAATATTTCTGGTGGTTTTATAAATTAAAGGAATCATTGGCAATATTTATATTAAAAACATCTTTTAAAAATGCATTGGTTTCATTGACTGTAGGCTTTGAGAAATCAGAAGTAAGTAATGTGACAGCAAAAATATAGAGCCAAGAAAAGAATTATTTACCCTTAAAAAGTCAGGGGAACCAAGCAAGGTGCTGAATTTACAAGACTTCATTTTAAAACGAATGACACCTACTTAATTCAGCTGATGAATGAAACCTAAAATTATTTGCTTTGGAGCAAGGTCCATGAAGAGCATCAAAGGGTACTCTTGTTATCTTTCCTGGGGGGGGGGAGAATGAATGCTAAAGAATACAGCATCACACAGACCTCAATAACCTCATTACCTGGGAGGACAGTGAGGCTATGGATGACACATTATATTGTATGGAGCAGTTTCTGCTACGTTGAGACATTGTGGAAAGTTTTGACAGATATAACTTGGGGGTGTTGGAGAGAGAAAGAGAATGATAGAGTGACAAGAATGAATTCACACATAAGTGCTGCTTCCCAATCTATCTTGGCAGCTTGTATGACTTCACAATCAAAATGTTTGCATCCCAATGTAATTATTATATAGATAAGGATTTAGAATTTTGACATGAATTAACCCAGGTTGACCATTTGTCTTGTCAACCTTGATTCCTGTGACTACATGGACATAGCCATGTTGCCATTGTATCCCAATTTGTTTTTATACTCAGTCTAGCCTATAACCCTGAGATTTTCATGTATTAACCTGGTTATAAGCCCAATATAGTTTGATTCTACTTTGTCCTGAAAGATGTTCATTGTATTTATCTTTATCAAATATAGCAAAAAAGGTAATCAATTCAAATTTACTTCTGCTTATATCCACTGATGTCAATGTATTTTAAATATATATAATGCTTTGTTGTGTGCCTTCAAGTTGGTGATAACTCCTGGTGACTGCCTGGACAGATCCTTGCAGTTTTCTTGGCAAGGTTTTCAAGAAATGGCTTGCCATTGCCTTTTTCCTGGGGTTGAGAGAGAGTGACTGGTTTGAAGTCACCCAGCTGGCTTTGTGCCTCTGGTGGGGCTACAACCAGTGATGGAATTCAGCCAGTTCGCACCACTTTGGCAGAACCGGTAGCTAATTTTTTGTTGCCCAGGCCCAGAATGGACTTCTGGAAGAGACATCCACACAGAGAACCGGTTGTTCACGTATGTGAATCCCACCACTGGCTACAACTCATGGTTTCTGAGTTTCTAGCCTGCTGCCTACCTACTACATCAAACTGGTTCTCACGTATATATAGTTTGATCTAAATTAATGAAGCATAAATGAGCTAAGAAAAATATATTGGGGGCAGTGAAAACTACTAAATATGGAAAGGTATATTTCTAAATTGTTTAAATCTCCAGTGGTTTTAATTGCAAATAACTAATGGGTTTTCAGGGGCTCTGCCCTTACTTCTGATCAGAAGCATTGCCCTCATATCTAAGCATTCATCAACTTATTTATTAGTACAATTTTATGAGCATTATGATTCATTAAACGGACCTGTCCATCAGTCACTGTTTTATGATCAGGCTTCTTTGAAGGCCTCTTTGAAATGATCCCATTTTAAAGTGAATGTTAATGTCATTTACAAGAAGCAACGCTGAAGTGTTTTCCCTGACCTTTAGTGTATTCAATTTATATTATGTATGATTTATGTGCAACCGAGAATTGTTGCCAGATGAAATAATAACATGCAAACTCTAACTGTATATAAGCTCTGGTTCATTTTCATCCAGGTAGATTGTTTAACTGTTAATTTCTTGATATATTTTTATCAAGTTGGTAAAAATCATAGATACATTTATTTGCCTGGAGGTTATTCTGTGAGTGTAAAGGAATAATTCAGGCAACACGGACTATAATTTTAGAAATTATGGCCAAGGAACTGCTACATCCAAAGTATAACTTAATATCTGGAATGACCAGTTGGATCAATATTTTCCATTCAAGGCAGCAAAACTAATAAGTTAAAATGTAACAGCAAGAGCTACTTTATATTTTCCACACACTCCCAATTATCTGGCCATGACTTCAGTATATAGGAAACAAAAACAACAACAACAATCACAGTGATGTGACATGAAAGAAGGAAAAAGGAAGGGAAAGTTGCGTTCAAATGAATAGTTTGCTACTGGCCGAAAGAGCATCTTTAAAAGGTCCCAACTGCTGTATTGCAGGGTTAATTGATAAATAGGGGCAATTTACTATCCTTATTGCACATTTCTTATGTGACTGATTGAAATGGCAAACGCAAGACAACTTCATAACTTGTTTCAACTTTCTAGTGGATTATTGGGTATTGATTCAAAAATATAAATGGACGCCAAGTTGCAAATGGCTGGAGCAAATGACCAATTTAGAACAGAGTGTTGTTGACATCCTATTGTTTAATGCTGTTATGAATTCGCAGGGGGACATTACTTCCATTCAACTACCTTCTGCCAATATGTCACTAGGCAGATGCCTAGGATGTTTGTTTCTGCAACCCTGGTCTCAACATATGCTTGCTACAAATTTATACGGCTTAACTTGTGTTCTGTATCTGCCATTGGGAATTGCACTGAGCATTTCTGCTCCTCAACAGTGAGCAGCATGGCACTTGAGTTCAAAAACATTGGCTGGATGAAGGAGGAATGGGGGGGGGGTGTTATGAAGGAGTGTATCACACGTTTATTCAATCAGTAAAGGGCCACTATTAAGAATTAATTTTCTGTCTCAGGTGCCCTTGCTGGAATACAGTCATTTTTCTTAACTGTCAGGTAAGGGAACAGTCAGATTAAATTTAGTAATTCAGATGTCTTAAGTCTATGAAATATTTCTATTTTTAAAAGCTACCTAAAAAAATGGGAAGTTCTTCCACTGGTCAACTTTTCTCTTCAAGAAGAGACAATTGACAGTTTGGCACTCATGTGCAGATATTTTTCTTCAAAGTTAATGACTGGCTTCACATTCCACAGAAAATGGTGAAGGGGAGAGAGAGAGTGTGTGTGTGTGTGTGTGTGTGTGTGTGTGTGTGTGTGTGTGTGTAAATAAAAATAATATTACTTAATAATAAGTTCTAAAGAGCTAAACAAAGAATAGTAGTGTTCACTGTGGAGGTCAGAAAAGACAAGATGGCTGTTATAACTGTGTGATTGATGTCCCACCCTTTTGTACCTGCACCTGATTTTTGCATGTGTATGAACAGGGCCCAGCTTCAGCCTCATGATTGTGACTGTAATGTTATCATCTTTTCATACATCCACATCTGTGCACATACACCCCACTGGTCAAGAAACAGGAAACCCATGTGATAGACTAGATATAGTAGATAAACCATATACAAGATTTACCTTAGGTTATTAAACTTTTACTTCAGGATTTTTGGTTAGGGACCATAAAAGATTGTACTAATACTGAGATGAATAATATGTGCTAGACTAGAAACTGTGGATAGACTATAGAAAAGAAAAACACCAATCAAATAAATTGTAACAGGCGTCTAGTTGAGGCTTGATGTGAGGAGCGAAAAATGTTTACCAAACCAGACGTTTATAAAGATTAATACTTAGTGATGTGTATCAGGTGTTATGATGATTGATGCATACTATGATTTTATGTTCAATGCTGATTGTATGAATGTAGATAGACCATATACAAGAGATGTATCTTTGGGTCTTATGAGGACAGCTTATTAATATGAACCCAGATTTAAGGTTGATTGCTTTAATATTGGGAAAGCATACTGAATTTCTACCTCAAGATACTGAATTTCTACCTCAGGATTATTGGTTAGGGGTCATAAAAGATTGTACTAATACTGAGATGAATAATATATGATAGACTAGGAACTGTGGATAGACTATAGAAAAGAGAAACACCGAGCAAATAAAATGTAACGGGCGTTTAGTTGAGGCTTGATGTGCGGAGTGAAAAATGACTACCAAACCAGACGATTATAAAGATTAATACTTAGTGATGTATATCAGGTGCTATGATGATTGATGCATACTATGATTTTATGTTCAATGCTGATTGTTTTAATAAAAGAATTTTTTCATTAAAAAAAAAAAAGAAACAGGAAACCCCAGAATGAAATGCTGAGGCTATAGCTCATTCTAAGTCACCTTAATGGTCTTTGCAATATTTTTCAGAGCCATAAGGAACAATTCATTGATGAAAAAACATTATAAAATGATTTACCCTTTTACTGCACACTTCTGGATAATTATTACACTAAGGATGAAATCCTGTATTCATTTATCTGGGCTTTAATCTTCAAGTTAGCTCCATTGATTAAATCACTCCATCAATATCTCTTATCATCAGCAAACTGTAAAATATAGGAAAAAGTATACATTTTTTTCATACTCAGAGAAGTGAAGCTAGTAGGATGTAGTTGAATTACACTGAGAAGTGGGAATCTAAGTCAAACAGAAGCAACCATAAAGGGCTAATCGTACAAAATTAAATGATAAAATAGCATCAGTATGTATTTAGGAAACAAACGAATTAATATTGATTTATGGCAAAGAGATTAGCTAGCTAACTAGATAAGTAAATCATATGAACAATATGTGAGAGTTGACAGTAGTTGCCCTGAACAGCAACTTTATTCTGAATGATTAATAGGAGCTCTACAATTAATGTAATTTTCACAGAGATGGTTGTTTAATAATTTTACATAAGACAGTGATGAAAATTAAGGAAAAGAAATATCCAAGACGAAAAGAAGGGAGGAAATTCTTTGAATCAGAATCAGAATCTGTTATGACTATAGAATACAGAATAACAGAGCTGGAAGGGAACTTGAAGGTCTTCTAGTCCAACCCACAATCCTAGTAGCACACCCTATATTATTCCAGTCAAATGGCTGTTCAAAAAGATATTTTATTTTGGACACCCCGAGGCCAACATTTTAACCCTGGGTTGCCAATCACTCTGGACAAAGAGCACATTCAGAAAACAATATGGTAGGTGTTCAAAGGAAATTGCTGTTATAGTGGTAGAGTTTTAACAAAATATCCATTCCATTTTGAGTGGCCTTTCACCAAACATCAACGTACTATAAATCAAATTGTTGAGGTTGTTCCTGCCATCTTGCATAACCTCATAGAACATGCACTATCAGCCCTCGGCTTACCATTCTCTTACTTCTGAGCATTTTTGTAAATGAAGCACTGAAATGCAATTATGTAGCATTTTATTTGACAAGAATACTACAAGACCTATATCAAAATTAGGCCATTCTTGGTTAATAAATTATTCTGGGGCTGGGATTTTTGCTTTGAAGCATGCTGAATTCCTTTATCTATATATACTTGTTAAATAAAGATGGAAGACTCTAGTGAAAATTTCCATAAGCATCATAGAGCTCATGAGCATCTTACTGGAGACTCCAACTTAGTCATTATGCTAAACTGAATTACCCATTGAAACAGTCCTTCTAGTTCTAGTAGGTCCTGACGTGAACTGCAGATCTCTATTCAAATGATGCATTTAGCAGCATATGATTTAAGCTTCTTGTTTTCATTCCAAACACCCACGAATAAAGTTATCTGAAGATGCATCCACCCCTCCAAATTCAAAAAGCCATCAAGCAAAATGAATGGTTATAGCTGTGTGGAAAGTATAAGGCTATGCATTACAGCCAATGGCAGGTAAAAATTGGTTGTTCCAATGTTTAATCCATTGGCGTCACTGAAAAATTAACACAGAAAACTTCACCAATTTCATTTAGAAAGATGGAGATTTGAGAAATAGCCCCTCCTTCCTCTCTTATAAATACTTAAGTTGGCATGACTTGTATTTTCACTCAGTGTAGGTTTCTTTTGCTGGTGTATTAGTTTTGTAAATTACCTTAGGAATGCAGAGAAGAAAAAAATTGATAAGCAGATATTATCATCTGTTTATTTCTGGACTTTTAGTAACATTACAGCTTAACATTTAAACCACACTAGTTTACCATATTTAAAATGTTAAAAATCAAGGTTTGTAAATAAAGGCTGGAAGCTGGAAATATTTTGCTATTAAACCTACTATCTGAACTATACCCTTAAAAAGATCTTATGAAGTATTTAAGCTGTCTTATTGTTAGAATTTACTTTGGAACTTTAGGATTATGAACTTTCCATGGTTAACCTTTCCTTAAAGTTAGAATCATGTAAAATGTTTACAGATTTCCCCCATCTTTTGACAGATTCCTCACCAAAATTGTACATGAATTATTCTTTACATAAACTTGGATTGAAGCGTCCTTATCTAAATGGAACAGAAGCATTTTTGGTCTCTCCCTTCTTTCTGAAGACATTTTAACCATCTACAGAGCTCTTCCTAGAAACTGGGAAAATGAAGTAGTCCTCGACTTACAACAACTTGTTTAGCAAATGTTTGAAGTTACAGTGACACTGGAAAAAGTGATTTAGGACCAGTCCTTGCAGTTACAACTGCCACAGCATTCCCCCCACCCACCCCAGATCGAATTTCAAAACAAAATCAAAATTCAGGCACTTAGCATCAGGCAGGTGTTTACAAGGGGTGCAGCATCCCAGGGTCATGTGATCACCATTTGAGACTTTCTCAACCTGTTTCTGACAAGCAAAATCCATGGGGGGAGCTGGATTTGGTTAATAACCACATGACTTAGTTAACAACTTCAGTGATTTGCTTAACCACCATAGCAAAAAGGTTAGAAAACAGGTGTTAACCACCACCTTGCTTAGCAAGGAAAATTCTGGTCCCAATTCTGATCATAAGTCAAGGACTACCTGTAGTCAGTCACAACTACAGATGGAGAGGAATGCTTGTAAAAATCATCTCATATCAGGAGTTTGCCCTGTTAAATAACTGGCTCTGGCCCACCCAGGCTGAGGAAGAGCTACAATCCATATAATTCATCTTGTAGGCTTCCTAGAAGAGATATGAAATTAATAATGATGGTTAAGGAACTGGAGGCTAAAACATATGAAGAACGGTTGCAGGAATTGGGTATGTTTAGTCCTGTAAAAAGAAGGACTAGGGGAGAAATGATAACAGTGTTCCAATATTTAAGAGGCTCCTACAAAGATGAGCAGGTCAAACTTACCACCCAAAGGCAGGACAAGAAGCAATGTATGGAAAGTAATCAAGGAGAGAAGCAACCTAGAATGAAGGGGAAATTTCCTGACAATGAGAACAATTAACCAGTGGAACAGAAATTGCCTTCAGAAATTGTGGGTGCTCCATCACTGGAGACTTTTAAGAAGAGATTGGACAGCCACCTGTCAGAAATGGTAATAGGTTTTCCTGCTTGGAAATTGGACTAGAAGACCTCCAAGTTCCCTTTCAACTGTTTCAATTCTGTTATATCTGTTATAATTCCCTATCTCCTCCTGACAACTTCCGTTATTCCACATGAGTGAAATGGGGAACAGTAATTATCCTGTAACTTCTGTAAATGGAAATTGTATCATGCCTTCTCTTGCTCAGAGAAAGGCTCTTTAAGCAGAGTGTGAGAGACCTGTACTTATTAGGTACAAGATGTCAGGAACCAGGGTAGAGTTCAAAAGTGCTACAATAGTACAGGAAGCAGGGTATGACATAGTTGCCATTACAAAAACCTGGTGGGATGAAACCCATTAACGGAATGGACTGATGGATTGATACAAATTGTTCAAAAGAAACAGGTCTACAAAAAGAGAAGGGGGAGTTGCACTATATGTAAGAGAATACTACATATCTACAGAAATGCACATGATCAAAGATAAAATCTCTCCAGAATGTATATAGGTCAATATAAAAGAGAGAAAAAGTGACATTGCCATAGGTGTATATTACAGGCCGCCCAACCAATCAGAAGAAATAGATGAACTCTTTGCTAACCAGTTAACAAATGTATGTAGGAAGCATACCACAGTAGTAATAGGAGACTTCAAATATCCAGATTTCAACTGGGAGACAAACTCTGCAGTGAGCGGGAGATCAAACAGATTCCTAATGATAGAGGGAATTGAAATAGCTGGAACCTTGGGTGAAAGTGACCACATCATACTGGAATTTAATATGCAAAAACTAGCAATAGAAAAAAATCCAACCACTGTCTTAAACTTCAAAAGAGGTGACCTTAACAAATTCAGAGAGAACCTAAGAAACATCCCATGGATGGAAATCCTAAAGGGGAAAACAGTCCAAGAATCTCTGAAACTCTGAAAAATGCGATCATAACAGCCCAGACCAGCACAATACCACTGAAAAAGAAAAACTAAAAATTCAAGAAGAAACCAGCATGGCTGCACAAAGATCTCTCTGACAAACTGAAAGACAAAAAGGACAAATACAAAAAATGGAAAGAGGGGCACATAACTAAGGCCGATTAGTTAGCAGACAGCCAGAACATGCAAAGATGAAGTCAGGAAAGCAAGGCTTAGAACAAACAAAGACTTGCAACAGAAATCAAGGATAATAAAAAAAAAGTTTCTTCCAACACATTAAAAACAAGAAAAAAGTCAAGGAAATTGTAGGTCCACTGAAGAGAGAAGATGGCAAGGAAATAACAGACAACAGAGAGAAAACAGAGCTGCTTAACTCATACTTTGCATCAATCTTCACACAAAAAGGGTATAGCCCAATATACCAAAAAAATCACTGTAAAAGACAAACTAGAAACAAAAAATAAAATAAGCAAGAAAATGGTAAGAGAACACCTATCTGACATTAACGAGTATAAATCACCGGGACGCAACGGATTATATCCCAGAGTTTTGAAGGAGCTGGCAGGTGTTATCTCAGCACCATTACGCCACATCTTTCATAAATCCTGGAGCACCGGGGAAGTAGCTGAGGATTGGAAAGGGGATGATGTGGTTCCCATCTTCAAGAAAGGGAAAAAAACGGTCCCAGGAAACTACAGACCAATCAGTTTAACATCAATACCTGGGAAAATCCTAGAAAAGATAATAAAAAAAACAGATCTGTGAACTAGAAGCAAACAAAGTTATAACTAGTAGCCAGCATGGTTTGTTAAAAACAGATCATGCCAAACGAATCTTATTTCATTCTTTGATAAAGTGACTAAACTAATAGATCAGCGAAATGCTGTGGACATAGTATACTTAGATTTCAGTAAGGCATTTGATAAAGTAGACCACAACCTACTCCTAGGTAAGCTAGAAAAAGGTGGAATAGACAACATCACCACCAGATGGATCTGTAGCTGTCTGACAAACGATATTCAATGAGTGGTCCTCAATGGCATTACATCCAAGTGGAGAGAAGTAAGCAGTGGGGTACCACAAGGTTCCGTCTTAGGCCCAGTACTCTTCAATATCTTCATAAATTACTTAGATGAGGGAATTGAAGGGGAACTCATCAAATTTGCAGATGACACCAAATTGACAGGAGTAGCCAACACCCCAGAAGACAAACTCAGGATCCAAAAATATCTTGACAAACTTGAACAATGGGCCCTATCCAACAAATGAGTTTCAATGTGGAGAAAAGCAAAGTTTTACATTTAGGCAGGAAAAATCAAAGGTACAAGTACAGATTGGGCTCAAAAACAGTAACTGTGAGAGGGACCCTGGAGTCCTAGTGGACGATTGCTTGACTATGAGCCAGCAGTGTGCAGCAGCAACCAAAAAAGCTAATACAATCCTGGGTTGTACAAACAGAGGCATAGAATCAAGATCAAGCAAAGTATTAGTACAGCTTTATAAAACCCTAGTAAGACCACACCTGGAATACTGCAGCCAATTTTGATCAATGTAATCACAAAAAAGATGTTGAGAGTTTGGAAAAAAATTCAGAGAACAGCAACTAAGATGATCAAGGGCCTGGAGACTAAAACATATGAAGAACGGCTATGGAACTTGGATTTCGCTAGTCTAAAGAAAAGAAGAAACAGGAGTGACATGATAGCAATAGTCCAGTATTTGAGATGCTGCAACAAAGAAGGTCAAACTATTCTCCAAAGCACTAGATGGCAGGACAAGAAACAATGGTTGGAAACTAATCAAAGAGAGAAGCAACTTTGAATTAAGGAGAAACTTCCTAACAGTGCGGACAATTAACTAGTGGAACGGCTTGCCTTCAGAAATCATGGGTGCTCCATCACTGGATACTTTTAAGAACAGACTAGACAGTCACTTGTCTGAAATGGTATAGGTTCTCTTGCTCAAGCAGGGGGCTGGACTAGAAGACCTCCAAGGTCCCTTCCAGCTTCTATTCTATTCTATTCTATTCTAGTGGCTATGGGCTCTGCCTCCCAAGGACAATTCTAACTGTCCGTCCATTACCCTGGGGGGAGAAGTTTTGTCCCCCTCGGAGAGGGTTCGCAACTTGGGTGTCCTCCTCGATCCACAGCTAAGTTTAGAATATCATTTTTCGGCTGTGGCGAGGGGGGCATTCGCCCAGGTTCGCCTGGTGCACCAGTTGCGGCCCTATTTGGACCGGGAGTCACTCCTCACAGTCACCCATGCCCTTGTCACCTTGAGATTCGACTTCTGTAATGCTCTCTACATGGGGCAACCTTTGAAGAATGTCCGGAGACTACAAGTAGTCCAGAATGCGGCCGCGCGAGCTGTCTTGGGTCTCCCAAGACATGCTCATATCACTCCAGCTCTCCGCAAGCTGCACTGGCTACCTATTGGTCTCCGAACACAATTCAAAGTGTTGGTTATGACCTATAAAGCCCTTTATGGCAATGGACCAGGATACTTGCAGGACCGTCTTCTGCCTCATGAATCCCAGCGACCGGTTAGGGCACATAGGGTTGTCCTCCTACGGGTCCCATCTGTCAGGCAATGTCATCTGGCGGGGCCTAGGGCAAGGGCCTTCTCCGTTGCTGCCCCAGCCCTCTGGAACCAGCTTCCCTCAGAGGTTTGTACTGCTCCCTCCCTCCTAGCTTTCCGGAAACTGCTGAAGACGCATCTATGCCGACAGGCTTGGGGCGTATGTGCTGTGCTCTGCCCCTGGGCCCTAGGAATGTCCCTTCATCAGCGACTGTTAGCTGATTGGGTTTGTATGTTGTGTGAATGCAATTAATTTTTAAATTTTTTATTGTATTGTTGTTGTGAGCCGCCCTGGGTCTTAGGAGAAGGGCGGCATATAAATTTGATTAAACGTAAACTTAAACTATTCTATTCTATTCTATTCTATTACTCTTCAAGGGGGCTGGACTTAAGTTTCTTACAGGGGCAAATAGACTCAAGCTGAAGGTGTGTTTGACCCCATCCTCAAGCTTAGCCTGGTTGTATTCTACAGTAGTCTGAAATAGAGGACATTGGTTTATTCTGATTTTTTGCTGCTGCATAGATTAGCAGCAGTTTCATGGTAGGAATTAATCATGAATTATTGTTAAATCTAATTTTAAGGGACAGAAAAGAGTAATCTCAAAGCTTTGACTGCATTGGGGCTGAAGTGTCATAAGGACAATGCCACAAAAACCTTAGTAATATTAAAAACAGTTTAAATCTCATTACACATTGAGGCTCGTGCAATAAATTGTTGAAAATAAAATCTGGAGACTGGCTTTCTTCACCTCCCGGGGGTCCGGATGGACTTTTCTTTGTTCTGGAGGCTTTAATATCATGACATCATTTTAAACGCATCATTAGAAATTGTGGAAGAACATATCAAAGAATGTAGAAGCAGATCGGCAATCTATTTCCTATTAAGAAACTCTCCTTCCCATCACATGCATGATCACAACCAGCGTCAGAACATATTCCTGCAGATTGCTCTCCCAAAATCTCCCTTGCCTCTAATCACAGCCATTATTCAGCTTTTAGGAAATCAAAGTGCATAAGAAGTAAAGCAGGATAAACAAATCTAAGCGATCTTTCATTCTTTCTTTGTGTGCTGCTGGAGGTTAGTTATGAAAACTGCTGATACTGCTAATAAAAAAATTGACTGTGGTTTATTTTGGAAGACAAAAAAAAAAGATATATAAGCAGTATGTCCTTTCTTCTGATGACCTCTTCTTTTATTTCAGAAAACTGATCCTGTGAATACCATGGCAGTATTTCTAATAGTGTGCAACATTATTAAAAGAAATAAATGTAAGGCACATAACTAATTACTAACTTACACAATACACAGTGCACTGATGCCATCTGCAGATAAGATCCATATATGCATTTTGACATCCATGTTTCAAATTAGGAATCAGTGGGCTGGTTCAATGAACTGTTGTTCAAAATCAAGAAGATTTAAATAACATGCAAAAGTAAAGAATGTTTTGCAATACTTGGGAAGAATTATTTTTATAAATATAAAGACGGAATGAACTTCCCTTTATTGACATTTCTGATTAAAATGTTGATTTCCTTAAGTGAATAATGCAAATACCTAGTTTGTGCTGCGGGCTAAACTTCACTAAAGAAGTAAATTGAATTTCACTTGTTACAAAGAGATGTTCTTGAGAACTGTCAAAATAAAAGGAATAAAAATTTGAAGCTCATTAAAATTGTTTCTAACATGTTGGAAAAACGTATTCTTGCTTAATCTGCTCCAAAGATAATCTTTATTGTACAGAAAATACAACTTTGTGTAGGATCCAAGGAAGCCTAATTTTTGAAGAAACAAACGTGTATAGGTAACTTCTTCTCCCCTAACTGCAAATCCAAATTGATCTCATAATTTGAACTCCAGCTTCTCTTCTACCTGAAGTTCACATAGGACATGAGAAGCCCTAGAATATAGAACATAGAATAATAAGGTTGGAAGAGACCTTGAAGGTCTTCTAGTCCAAGAAATAATTACAAAAATATTGGAATGTGCAGAGATGGACAGACTAACTATGAGGCTGAAAGACAAAGAAGATACAGACTACTATCAAATTTGGAATTTATTTTATTCTTGGTTAGAGAAAAGAATGAAGGATTAGGAATTGAACATGTATTAGCTTAGCAAACCCAGACAACTTGTTGATTGGAAAAATTAACATATGTTGATGAGGGGAAAAAAATAATTAAAAAAAATAAAAAAGAAGGTCTTCTAGTCCAACCTCTCTGCTCAAGCAGGAGACCTTATACCAGGGGTTTCCAACCAGGGATGCTCGCACCCCCTGAGGGTGCAAGACAATATTCCAGGAGGTGCAAAAACTTGGGTTTTCAAAATTATAGTGTATATGCATAATTTGTTGCTGTTATTTTGAACTTTTGTTAAGTGGTGCGAGAATATATCAGAAGCATTCTAGGGGTGCAGGGTATAGAAAAGGTTGGGAACCACTGCCTTATAAAGTACCATTCCAAATGGCTATCCAGTCTCTTTTTGAAAACCTCCAGTGATGGAACATCCACAACATCTGGAGGTAAGCCATTCTCATGGTTAATTTTTCCCAATGTCAGGAAATTTCTCCTTAGTGCTAAGTCCTGCCCTCAAGTGCTTTAGAAAACAGATCAACCCCCTCTTCTCTGTAACAGCTAATCAAATACTGGAAAACTGCTGTCATTTATTTATTTATTTATTTATTTATTTATTTATTTATTTATTTATTTATTTATTTATTTATTTGACTTATATGCCGCCCTTCTCCCAAGACTCAGGGTGGCTCACAGCAAAATATACAATCATACCACCTCAGTCCTTCTCTTCATTACACTAGACCATGGGTCGGCAACCTGTGCCTCCAGAGCCACATGTGGCTCTTTGAGCCACCTCCTGCGGCTCTGGAACCTCCTCCACCATTATCAGAGAGAGACAGAGACAGAGAGGCACTTGTGCTTCCCTTCTCTCTCTCTTTCTCTCATGCAGATTTGCCCCCTTGCAGAGCTCCTGATTGGCCCTGCAGCCGGGTGCCCTGCCCCCTGGGAGAAGGGTGGCCAGGAAGATGCCCGGTCCGAGGTGCATGTAGCCAGAGAGCCATGCGGGGAAGCCCTGGGATCCATGCTGGGAGTGGCCCAGCAGAGCCTCTGTTGAATGGGCCAGCCCTCCTGCAAGCCGCGGCCCTGGTTGGCCAAGCAGCAGCAGAGCCGGAGATGGAGGGTGAGTGTGGGGGGAGGGGGCTTACCTGCACCAGGCGGAGGGGCAGCCAATCCGGCCTCATGTCTCCCCAGGCTGGGCAGCAGCATCGGTTCCTGCCCTTTTCCGGGCCGGGCGGTAGGCCCGGCGGGGGCATTGGTTCCTGCCCCTCCCGGGGCCACTGAGCCAGCCTCGTGTCTTCCTGGTCTGGGTGGCAGGTGGCTGGGGCATTGGTTTCTGGCCGTCTCCGGGCTGCTGAGCCAGCCTCGCGTCTTCCCGGGCTGGGTGGCAGGTGGCTGGGGCATTGGTTTCTGGCTGTCCCCAGGCCGCTGAGCCGGCCTTGCGTTCTCCGGGCCGGGTGGCAGGCGGCAGGGGCATTGCTTTCTAGCCATCCCCGGGCCACTGAGCCAGCCTCGTGTCTCCCTGGGCCGGGTAGCAGGCCCGGCGGGTGGTGGGGGCATTGGTTCCTGCCTGTCCCCAGGCTGCTGAGCCAGTAAAATCAACGGACTTGGAGATGCTGCGGCTGGCTTTTTGAGTTGCCGCAGACCTCCATTGACTTCCATGGGGACTCTTGGCAATGAAGGGGCTGATTGAAATCACTTCAAGAATCAAGCTGCAGGATGGCTTTGAGTGGCAGAGACACAGAGATGCAAACGCATCTCCACAGGAGATGCAGCAAGGGCAGGAGACGAGGAAGAGTCAGGTATGTCTGTGCACAAGCCCCGAAAGCTTTCTTCCTCTCTCTGATCTTGCCTTTATTGCTGGCCCTCTGATGTCAGCGTCTGCTGGGTTTCCTCAACCTCCCCCATTTTATTTTAATCCCACCATCGCCTCCCTCTTTCACAAAGTTGACATTCTGGGGACTCGGAGCTTGCTTCGCTCCTGGAGTTACTTGGCAAAGTTTGAAGGAGAGGCCGTCTGCTCTCACCTCCCATGGAGCAGAACTGCTGCTTCCTCGCCTTCCAGCAAAAGAACCCCAAGAGCTGGAAGACATCCTTTCTCCCACTTTCCGCTTCCCATCCTCTCTTTTCCAAGCACCCCTCTCAGAGCGAGCCAGAAGCCTCAACTCCAGCCTCCCTCAGCAGGCTGAGATAGGCGAGCCTGAGCGGCCGTCTGCTGCCACCTCAGAAGATTCCCCGCTGCAGCTCTTTCTCCCTGTCGGCCTCCTCCTCCGCTCCCTTGGAACCTTCGCGCCAAAAGGCAGAAAGAAGAAAGTCCCAGAGAGGGAAAGCATGGGGCAGGGGAAGAGCAGTCTTTTCCGTTCATACCAGAGCTGGATGGGGGGCAGGTCCGGCGCACGTCTCGCCTTAAGCTCCACTCTTTAATCAAGCCCCGTGTTCTGGGCGCATGCGCGTGCACATTTTGCAGCTCCCAGTTTTTTCTTTTGTGAGGGAAACAGATCCAAGTGGCTCTTTCACTGTTGCAGGTTGCCGACCCCTGCACTAGACTTACCTAATTCTCACAACCACTTGTCGTATGCTTTAGCTCCAGTTGCCTAATCACCTTTAACAATATAACAGAATTGAAATGGATCTTGGAGGTCTTCTAGTCCAACCTCCTGCTCAAGCAGGAGATTCTATACCTTTTCACACAAATGGTTGTCCAATCTCTTCTTAAGAAACTCCATTGTTGGAGTACCCACAGGAGGCAACTTGGAGTTGGAGTACCCTTCTGGAGGCAACTTGTTCCACTAATTAATTGTTGTAACTGCCAGGAACTGTCTTTGTTGTTCTTCTTTGCACTCTTTTTAAAGTCTCAACATTTTTTTTTGTATTGACCAGAAGTGGACATAGCATTCGAAGTGTGGGCTCACAGAGCAGTATAAAGTAGTACTATCATTTCATAGGATCTTGAAACTATGTCTCTGTTAATGCAACCTAGGACTCCATTAGCTTTTTTTGGCAGCTGCAGTACACTGTATTATTTATTTATTTATTTATTTTATTTTATTCGATTTCTATGCCGCCCTATTCCAAAAAACTCAGGGCGGCTTACAACATAAATATTAACATAGAAATCTGACATTAAATACATTATAAAACCCCTAGATTAAAAACCAATCATCCAAAGACAAACTTACAGCAAACATACACTGGCTGGGGCAAGGTGTTAACTGCCCCAGGCCTGTCGGCAAAGATGTGTCTTCAATAATTTGCGAAAGGCGGAGAGGGTGGGGACAATACGGATCTCTGGGGGGAGTTGATTCCAGAGGGTCGGGGCCGCAACAGAGAAGGCTCTTCCCCTAGGCCCCGCCAGGCGACACTGTCTGGCTGACAAGACCTGGAGAAGGCCGATTCTGTGGTCCCTAACCGGTCGCTGGGTTTCATGGGGCAGCAGACGGTCCCGTAAGTAACCTGGTCCGATGCCATGTAGGGCTTTATAGGTCATAACCAACACTTTGAATTGCGTTCGGAGACCAATTGGCAGCCAATGCAGCTCGCGGAGTGATGTTGAAATGTGGGCATTTCTGGGTAGGCCCAATACTGCTCGCGCGGCTGCATTCTGCATTACCTGAAGTCTCCGAACGTTTTTCAAAGGTAGCCCCATGTAGAGAGCATTGCAGTAGTCGTGCCTCGAGGTGATAAGGGCATGAGTGACTGTGAGAAGAGACTCCCGGTCCAAATAGGGCCGCAGCTGGTGCACCAGGCGAACCTGGGCAAATATCCTCCTCGCCACAGCCGAAAGATGATGTTCCAGATTTAGCTGTGGATCGAGGAGGACACCCAAGTTGCGGACCTTCTCTGAGGGGGTCAAAAACTCCTCCCCCCAGGGTGATGGACGGACAGATTGAATTGTCTTTGGGAGGCAAAACCCACAGCCACTCCGTCTTGTCAGGGTTGAGTTTGTAATATATAATATATAATGCCTATTTCTTTATTGAAGAACAATGATGGAAGAGTATTTAAAACAGGAAATATGAGGTAGTGTAGCTTCCACTTAACTTTTGGTCTGCAGAATTCACATTGTAAAAAAATGCATAGTAGGTTATTTAGAGCCCGTGGTGGCGAGTGATTAGAATGAAGCATTGCAGGCTAATTCTGCTCACATTGCCAGGAGTTCGATTCCCTCAATCCTGACCGGGTCAAAGTTGATTCAGCCTTCCATCTTTCCAAGGTTCGTAAAATGAGGGCCCAGATTGTTGGGGGCAATATGCCAACTCTGTAAACCTCTTAGAGAGGGCTGTAAAGCACTGTGAAGTGGTATATAAGACTAAGTGCATTGCTACTTAAGATATCATGAAATAGAATATCATCTGTTTATATGTAAGTTTAGAATGGGTGGGCCCATGGATCATTTTCTTGGTATCCAACTTTTTTTTCTATATATGGGTCTGAATAGAGTTCTAAATTGGTGAGGTATAAAAACAAAAATTCACTGGGAATGATCAATTTATTCTGAAATATAGTTTAATAATGATATGAAATACAGTCAGGCTTCTCAATGCATTTAGGTACTATTTTCTAAAGTGGCTCCCATCATGAGTGTCTTCTAACTGTACTTCCCCTCTAAATTCAGGACATTCAAAATCCTTTGTAGGTTGTCCTGGACATTTACCTAACAACATTAAATCATCTATGATGGCCAAGACACCCCAGCATTGCTGCTCTGGAACTCATCCGTATGTTGGCATCAAATTGAAATTTTTGAGTATAATAGTTTGGATATGCTATTTTATTATTTACAATAAATTTTATCTAAGTAAATAAAAAAATAATTGCAATTGCAGCAAGTCTTTTTAGACTCTGTCATGTTAACGGGTAAGCATAGTTTTATGCCTCTATGCCTCTATGTTACCAGCAAAATGCAGTCAATGCATGACATTTTTACTCTCTCCAAAGTCTTTGATACCTCATATTGCTGTTAGCAGAGAATTCACAGTAAATTCCACCCATCTCAAGAATAATTTGATGCTGGGATGTTAAGAAATCAAAGGCAATGCTACCAAAGCAGAATTCAACTCATTGACAAAACTGCTCCTTCCAGTCTACCCGTTCTGCCAACAGTTTTAATGAAAATCAGATAAAGGAAAGAGCAGAAGTTAGTAACCTTTTCAAGATTCAATTCCATGATTTTATGTGATGGCATAAACCCTCCTTCCAATTAACTGCTGTACATTTCACTATGAGAATGCTAAACTCTTGCATGACCTTAAATGAAAATGAAAATGCCAAAATCAAACAGGTTTTCAGTATTCTCTTATAAGATGAGCTGATTTAAGGAATACTTAAATCTAGCAAACTTTGGCAATTGTGCAAGATGTTGTGACTATAAATACTCACATGCAAAGAAGAGAAGAGAAGAGAAGAGAAGAGAAGAGAAGAGAAGAGAAGAGAAGAGAAGAGAAGAGAAGAGAAGAGAAGAGAAGAGAAGAGAAGAGAAGAGAAGAGAAGAGAAGAGAAGAGAAGAGAAGAGAAGAGAAGAGAAGAGAAGAGAAGAGAAGAGAAAAAAATTCTTTATTGGCCAAGTATGATCGGAAACACAAGAAATTTGTCTCCAGGGCATAAGCTCTCAGTGTACATACAAACAAGTAATATAATCATAAGATACCAATAGGAGAAACTAGTAGAAAAGATAAGAAGATATACTGGGATATTCTAGGAGAAATTAGAACACTCTGGTCTTGTTATCAATCCGTGTGTAGAAAATAGTGATTATGTCCAAACAATCCCTTGGTTGTTGAGCTCACCAGGTAAATTTGAGCCAGTCATTCTCTTACAGCACAGCCTACTTCCCAAAGCTTTGTTCTTGTGGGAGTAAAATTAGAGCCATCCTGAGTTTCAAAAGAAATGTGGTATACAGATACAATGAATATATAAATGATAAATGACAGAACATTTGGAAAAAAGAATTGGACACAGAAAATAGAAGAACAGTAAAATGTGTACGCAGCCTGAAAATATTTCAGAGGGAGAGCATTCACCGTTGCCCACATTTCGATTAGGTTCAAAAAGTAGTATAATAATTCTTGATATTCAGAAAAAATAAAAATATAAATATATGTAAAATCTCATATCTTCATTATTAAACACAATCCCAGAGTTTCTTGGGGTAGACAAAATGGGAATGAAGACTTGGGGTCCATGCAATGACTTAGGCACAGCTCTCAAAGAAAAAGCAAGTGAGCCTTGTTCTCCATAAGTCTTTAGGGTTCCCTGAAAGGGAAGGATTGAAAAGTGGTAGATGATAGGAAAGCCTCTGTCCATTTTGGTTGTTGCACATTTAGCCAACTTTATGGTAAGAGTTTATGCCAAGATCTATACCTGCCTTTAAGCAAAAATAGCAACAGATCCTTGATGCCTAGATAATTGATGCCTCTTCCTTCCTTCCTTCTTTCCTTCTTTCCTTCCTTCCTTCCTTCCTTCCTTCTTTCTTCCTTTTTCTTTCTTTCTTTCTCTTTCTTTCTTTTTTTCTTTCTTTCTTTCTTTCTTTCTGATCTGCTCTGGCTTTATTTTCTTTGTCATTGTTGTTCCTTCTGTCTTATGTTGTTTTCATGTTTTGGTATTGTTCCCTGCTTGTTAAATGCTTAAACAATTGTACCTGCCCAGAGTTGCTGGGAGTCAGTTGGTATGCACATTTATGTATTACTGTTATTATGGTTGGTCGCAGTTAGCCAAATCTTTAGAATGGATTTGGCACTTTTTCAACCTATCGAGTCCTTCCCAAGGACCTGGGATAGACAGATGTTGTTCTTTGATGGTGTTAAAGGTATTGTCGCAGGATGTAAGCTGTTTCAAACAAAGCTGCCTGATGGTGATTTTACCAATGCTGCTGGTATTCAAGGGGTGCCACAGTTGTTTTGGGGTTGTACCTGAAGCATGTGTTACTGTTAGTACTGTTTGCTTTCTTTTGCCATAGTCTTTCTATTCCTACTTATACATCTTTGTACTTTGTGTATTTTTTCCAGTTCTTTCTCTTCTGTTCTGCTGCCTTCAGATACTTGCACTATCCAGACTTATTATAGTTAATTTCATAGTTGGCCAGAGGTTCAGATTGGATTTGGCATCTTTGTCCTTCTATCGAGTCCTTCCAAAGGACTTGAGATAGGCAGATATGGATGTTTGGTGATGCTTTACAAGTGACTGATGATGAATTTGTCAATGCTGATGGTGTTCAAGTGATGCTCCAATTGTTTTCGGATTGGAACCAAGACAATTATTTCTATGGAACTACCTTTGCTTGCTTTTGCCACAGTTGTATTGGATTCATTCCCAAAGACCTGGGACAGGCAGATGTTGTTTGATGGCATTATAGATATCATGGCAGGATTTAAGCTGTTCCAAGTAAAACTACCTTCTGCAATTGACTGATGATGATTAAAATCCCAGAATTCCCCAGTCAGGACTTTTCTGAGAGTGGAAAGTCTGGGAGTTCAAATCTATACATCTTAAAGATGGCAGGTTTGAAAAAAAAACCTTTTTCTACGGTATTAAACCTGATATGGTGTATTCAGTTGTTTATGATATGAACTGCTGCTTTATATCTTCAGGCTTATTCTTGTACTCTGAAAATAGATAAGAACATTATTAAACACGCAATGTTCATAACTCAGCAATGCTTCAATGTGGTATATTTTTTATTAAAAATAGTATTTACTATTCAGCATTGCTTTCAAATGTCATAGTTAAATTTGTTTTCTCCAGGAGGCTTCAAATAATTATATATCAGTCCATTTGTTTATATTTAAATATGAAGTATTTCCCATGTTTAAAATAAACACATTTTAAATCAGATATTTCTTAGACTGCTTGGCAGAGGATGACAACGTGCAATCTGCAGGTACCATCTGTAGCCCTTATGACTGCAAAGAACATTTGCCAAATATAGTTAATGAAATACTGATTATTCAAGTGTCATATTTAGTCATCAAGAAGACTAGCCTTTTCTCCCATATTATCTGCGAATTCATAATAATAACAAAAACAGTAAAAAAAATGGAAGCTATTGAAAATCAACACACATAAGGCACACACACTGAAAAACTGTACTATGAATCATGGTTGACTTCAATGACTAGCTTGAAAATTAGCTCATATTAAATTCAGGGCGATCTTAGATATACATGTTGGATGAAAGTCCATGCTATTTCAGGAAAATGCATTTGAGTTCAGTTATATAGGATGAGAGGGCTATTTATCTTGGACTCAGCCATCTATATCATGGGTGTCAAACTCACCACGTCACGTGACATGTCGCGACATATTGCAACTTTTTTTGCATTGCTGGAGCTGGGGTGGGCATGGCCTCTGCACGATGCAACCGGCCCATGAGCTGGCAGTTTGGCACCACTGATCTATATGTCTCATCTATGTTTTCTTGTCCATATTGAGCATGAAGTTCTACCTCACTCTCAGACAGGAGTGGGACTCTTCTGATAAATCAGGATTGCGATTCAACTCAAGGCACCTGATGATTGAATTGACAGGACTAGTATGCAGCAGATATATGGAGTAAGATCAGATCTACCACCAAAATCCTTCCACTTATGGGTCCAAATATGAGAATAAGAATTATTCATCACCATACTAAGGACTTCTGAAAACCAATAAAAGATTCAGGTAAATACTGTGCTAGCCATGAAGAAAAAGAACCAAAATACTAGAGACAGGACTTTTATCAGACCAACTGGAGCTATAAAACATGCTTTAAATCAGGGGTGTCAAACTCACAACGTCATGTGATGTTTTTTCCCATTGCTGGCAATAGGGTGGGTGCAGTTTCGGCATGACGCATCTAGCCCATGAGCCAGCAGTTTAACCCCCCTGCTTTAGGTGATCTTTTACATACTCTATCAGGCATGGTGATTTAAAAAAAATATGAGGAAAGAAAAATGTAGCTGATTTTGTAACTTTCTCTGTAGTACCTTCTATGGCTGGATGAACTCATAGATAGTTGTGTTAAACATCACAGTGATAATTCTGTTTTATTGCATATTATTTTTTCTAACAGAAGAGGGACAGGCTTTTTGACTAGAGTTCCCATGATTTTAATATGACAAGGCTCATGAAAATTTAAAAGCTATAAAATTTTATACTATGTAAAATGTAACAGCACTGTCAACTGGATTATAAAAAGTATATATAAGAAAACATACTATAGAACAAAAGGTGCTTCAGTTTGCTGGTAAGTCACAATGATTCTGTAAAAAAATATTCATCCCCTTGAGTTTTCTGAAGTTTTGCCTCTTTGTCACTGGATGTAATCAGAACTTCAAGTGGGTCACATTAATAAATAAAACACATCTGAATGAACAAATACCAAATGTGCTTGTTTTATTTATTTGATAAACAGAGTTATCAAGCTTATAATATGCTAGCATGAAGAAGCACCTCCATAATTCAATCAATTCAATTAAAATGATAACTGGAAATTATTTGAGTACTTCATTAAAAATCAGGGCTGATTTTTATAATATAAATCTTACAAACTCTGGCTTATAAATCCATCACACTGAGGTTTGCATGAGACAGATTCTATAAGCACATTATGCCTTGCTCAAAGACATTTCTGAAAATCTCCTTTTAAAAAATCACCAATGCCTCTTATCTGGAAAGACTTAAAAAGCTATTTCTAAAACTCTGTGGCTTCACCAATCCACAGACAGTTTTAAAATGGAGGCAGTTGAGGCAATAATAAATCTTCCTAAAAATGGCTGTCCTGTCAAAACCACTCCAAGACTGCAACAGAAAATAAATCAGAAAGTTGCCAAAAAAAAAAAAAAATCCTCAAACAGCCAGGAATCTGTAGGCCACTCTTATCTTGACTATAGTGACTTCACCATCATTAGAAAAAAATCTTGGGAAGAATGGGATTCATGGGGGAATAGGATGGCTCATGAAGAATAACACTAATACTCTTCTCAGGTTTTCCAAAATGATACCTGGCTGACTCTCCAGACTCATAAAGAAATGTCTCTAGAAAGTAAGTGAAAAGAGATACTGGCAACATGGATATTGCTAGATCCAGAGGAAATTAAATATTGCCTTTCAAAATAAGAACCCCTTATTTAACATGAAGTTATCAGTGTCATGCTTTGCTGCTTTGGTACCAGGATGATTTGTCACTGATGAAGAAAACATGAATTCTGTTTTGGATTAGAGAAATCCAGTGGAGAATACCAACTATCTGCCATTGCATGTGTAATTATTGTAGCATGACAACAATCAAACATACAAGTCTAAAAAAAAAACACCTGGATGAATATGAGCTGATTCAATGTTTTAGAATGACCAAATCCAAGTCCAGACTTAAATCCCATAAAAAATGTAGGAAAGGAGCAAAGCAGTTCTTGCTAGAAAAACCTTTAAAGGTTAGCGAGCGGAGAGGTCCAAAACTCCTAGTTATACAAGACTGATCACTAAATTAACTTCATTTGTAGTTAAAGATGGTGCAACCAGTCACTGAATTTAAGAGAACGACTTTTTTCACTCAATTACTTTGTTTATGAATTAAGTAAAAAAGCACCAATTTTCAGTGTTATTTGCTCACTCACTTCAGTAGGGCCTGTGTGAAATTTTGGTAACTTTCAGATGCAAAGATAAGGAGAATTTGGATGTTCAGAAGAGGGGGAATATTTTTTCACAGGTTTGTAAAGCCATCTGGTTTTTTAAAACAAACAGTCTTCTCTAGCAGTCACAAAGAGCCTGCTTGAGAAAAGAAATGGCATATTCAGCAAAGCGAAAAACTTACTGAAGGTCAGAAGAAAAGCCTTTCGCATTAAAGATTTAAAAGTCTGACAGACTTGAAAAAACAAACACAGAGAGATGGCATTTTGTGTCATGCTGTGTAAACACTTCTAAGTTGGAGACATTTACTTATATCAACTGTTCTCCAGAACAGGTGGAAAGCTAAATTTTAATCCCTCAGATGTGAAGGTCTTTAAACATTAAATTCATATTAACAGCAACAAGAGCAAGGCATTTGGACTTCTGAGACACTGCTTTGAAGCATTGCTCCAAAATGCCACAGCCTTCAGTAACTCTCAGGGGCATCCACAGGAGGGAAGTCAAAAGATTCAAAATGGCAGCTGCAAGGGTACAATCAAATTTCAGCCCTTCTGTTCATGCATTACACACAGGCGCAGAGACAGAGACAAGGAACTTCATTACACAGTCAAGCCTTGACTGTTTTCACACTCCCCCCACATCTGTGCTAACTCTTTATCAAATTTAAATTTTGGTATTTTTTAAGAGATGTAGTCCCTGATACAGTAACTAGTATTGAACAGGATGTCCAGGTTTTCAACAGGAAAGAAAGAAAGAGAGTGAGATATAAGTGAGACTCAGAACAAGGAAAATTTTATACAACTGTAGGAGTTAAATCACAATGATTTATAGTAATTATAAAATGTCATAATAAATCATGACAAATACTAGCTTCAATAGTTAGTTGTATAGATCACTAACTATACTTGACTGGAATGAAAGCCAGTCGCTCGTCAGTTGCTGTTTCCACCTCCTTAGGAATTGGTGTGACATCATTGTCATGAAGGGTCAAGGCTTGTTGATGAGGAGGTGTTTGCTAATTCCAGGGTCCACAGAATCTGCAAAAGACTTTTGCAGAGACACTGGCAAGATGATGATGATATCTGAGAGTGCTAATTGGAAAAATAGTATAATCAACAGCTTTGTTGGCCTAGAAATTGGTGCATGTTAGCCTCTAACAGTTGTGTGAATGTTAAAGGCTAACAAAACAGAATCAACAAATAATAATCTCTAGTCTAAACCCTAAAAGGGTTTCAGTGATCCTAGCTGGTTTATTTTCTGGTTAAAAACAATATGAAATATTCTAATGTAGCATCATTACTTAGAAGACTTTTTTTTTAAAGAAGAAGCTAGGATTGCCATATTAAAAAATTGGCAAGTGACAAGCAGTTGATAAGTAACTGTGATGGGGAACAGATCCAATGATCTAAGCCAGACATGTCAAACTCGCGACATCACGTGACGTCGCACAACGTATCAGAGCTTTTTCGCCGTTGCTGGCAATGGGGTGGGCACAGCTCCAGTATGATGAAACCGGCCCGCGGGCCAGCAGTTTGACACCCCTGATCTAAGCTGTTCCAGCCTCTCCCATAACTTCCTGCCCAAAGTGAATTAAATCAAAGTCTTAAAAGTACTGAGTGGCACCACAATTACAAATATTATTTTCCAGTGATGGAAACTTCCTGATGCTGGTGACCAAGACAGTTCAATGTCTGAAGCTTCCTCATTTCATTTCAGGTCGAGTCCCAGCCTGTTTTAATTTCTGTCTTCTCTATGCAGGGAGCACTTTTCACCAGCCTAAAGGGCTCATTAATTTGTCATTGTTGCTGAGCATGGAGTGTTTTGTCACATAATTCCTGGCAGCCCCCAAAATAAAGTAGGGCATGATTCAATATGGATAAGTAAAGTCCATGCCAAATTAAGGAGATGCTGCACTGCCGATAAATCTGAGAATTGACAGAAGGACTTCAGGATCATTAGTCCAAGCAAGTAAAGGCTTACTAACAAATCATCTCTCACTTCTCTTTCCTTATCAATGGCTCAGAAGTTTTCAAAGAATAGACTTACCTTCAATATTGTTAATTATTTCACTATAAGTTACAGAAGGCCTATTGTTATTTCCTTCACCATGACCTGCAATCATTCTTCATTAACTTTATTTGGCTACAAAAAGCAAATGCATTCCTTTCCAAAGACGATTTCAGTTTCCTTCTCATATATTATTTAAACTTACAACAATTTCTGTGAAATGGGTTAGATTTACACAGAATAATCAACTCAAGAACACCAACATCAGAGGATGCAGAATGATGTTTATTCTGATTCTGGTATTTTGCTTGTTTATAATATGGAATGTATCCATTCTGCTGGGGGGGGAATGAAAGAGACAGGGGGAAAAAAATCTACAAAAGTGTGTTTCCTATGCTTTCTATACAGAGTTCATGAATATAAACAGTGTTCTTAAATGAGTTGAAATATCGCTTAGAATGTAGCTCCACTCCATGGCTGAGCAAAGAAATTACATCTAACAGGTAAAATAAATTATGTGCCAAGTTGAATAAACAAATCCTACTCAGTTCAATTAATTATGTTTTGCAAGTTCAGATCTTCTGGGGGTTTTTCCCATTCTTTAATCTAACAAGACAAGACTATTTTTGAAAGTGAGAAAATTAGAAAATTGGCTACATTTACTCTTTTAGCTTCTAAGTAAATCTTTGATGGATAACTTTTTAATTTAAAATCATTTATGTTAAATTTTAAATATTTATATCCTTTATTAAAAAGCCATTCAAACCCTGAAAGGTGGCTGACATTGTATAATTTGCTACATACTATTTTTTTAAAAATAGGTATAATTCCCCCCAATATATATCAAAGTAGTTATAATCAAGTTTAAAAACAATTTTACCCTAGATATACATAATTGATCCTCAGTTGCATATTTGCCCAGTAGACTTTCAAGGGCTCCCATATGGGATTATATCAGGCAAGTCCTACAAGTCCTTAGCTACCCTAAAAAAATTCAGTTAAATGAAGCATTATGAATACATAAGGCAAAGTAACTTTTTGTAAAGCAATTGTGGCTACATAAAGAGCACAATTGATATATTTTTATGTATGTTCAGTTTTACGTGTAAAAACATTTGTGTATAGTTGCCTCACCTATTTTATTGCCTAGAACTCATCTGAATGCTAGGAAAAAGTTTGAGTTCCATAGTTCTGGAATCACCTTGTGGGAAACTGTCACTGCCCCATTTGGTCTAATCATTCCATAATTCAACCAGGAATCCATTGCTTATGGTTCTGGAAACTCCTCTAGTGTGTTAGAAAGTCCTCCAGTATGCTGAAGAATCCATCCGGTCCACTAGTTTCTGGGGTGGAAAACCAAGTTTCACACCCATATTCCCATCATTAAGCCAAAGTTCACTAGAATGTGGTTCTAGTATAATACTGATGCACTGGTGGGATTCAGCTGGTTTGCACCAGTTCAGGAGAACAGGTAGCTAAATTTATCTGAATTCAGAGAAACGGCTGGCTTCCAGAAGTCCAATCTAGGCCTCGGAGGCCAGGAGGAGGCCTCCCAGGCCTAAAACAGTCCACCAGAAGTGCATGGATACCACTTCTGAAAGTCCATTCTAGGCCTTGGAGGCCTGGAGGAGGTCTTGGAGGCCTGAAGGAGGCCTCCCAGGCCTAGAACGGCCCACCGGAAATGTGTGGCTGCTACTTCTGGAAGTCCGTTCTACGCATCAGAGGCCTGGAGGAGGCCTCCCAGGCCTCGAACGGCCCACTGGAAGTGCATGATGCCACTCCTGGAAGTCCGTTCTAGGCATTGGAGGCCCAGGCTTGCATCAAATATGAGAACCGGTTGTTCAGGTATTTGAATCCCACCCCTGTACTGATGTATCTTTAATCACCACACCATCATCATATTCTGCCCACCCCTGATAATCTGAGAGAAATCATATAATTTGTATGTCTAATTATATAAACGTGTTTCAGGGTCAATTTATCAAAAGTGGTAGTCATGGGAGATAAATTACATAAATGTTCAATTTGGGAGCAATAGACATCGAAGGGCAGGGATGGCTCAGTGGTTAAAGATGCTGAGCTTGTCAATTGAAAAGTTAACAGTCTGGGTTTGAGATCTGAACACCTCATGATGGGCTGAACCCCCATTCATGCCCGCCTAGCAGTTTGAAAGCATGCAAATGCAAGTAGATAAATAGGTACCACTTTGGTGAGAAGATAATGACATTCCATGTGCCTTTGGCATATAGTGATGCTGGCCATATGACCACGGAAGCGTCTTTGGAGAACGCCGGCTCCCACAGCCAAGAAATGGAGATGAGCACCACCCCCTAAAATCAGACACAATTGTACAGGAGAACCTTTACCTTGACATCAAAAGTAATTGGTATTATTGGTAGTTGGTTGCTACAGAGATTTGATCAGTCTCTCAATGAGACTTTGGAAAGTTGGTGAACTTCGAGACATTATGCCAGTTTTGTCTAGTGATTAATAGGTGGAAGAAATAAAGGTTTAAACTATCATGACTGTGAATGTTTTTTGATCTTACAATGGGTCTACTATTTATGGGCTGATAAAAAGTAATCGTATATTTTCAAAAAAAGATCCCCTAGGACATTAAGCTATGTATACAAAAATGGTATTAAAAGAAATCATCTTTACCAGGAAAGACTAGTTTTGAAAAAGGTGTGAAGAGCACAAACCCACTTAGTTGATCTTTTTTTTTATTAAGACTTGGAGAAAAAGGGCTTTACTTAGGCTCAACTGTTTGAAAGATTTAAATTGGTCATAAAGAACTTTATTTCTACAAATAAAAAAACTTTATTTCTACAGATGAAAAAAACTGATTTTGAAAAAGATTTATATACCAGTGATGATCCTCTTATTAAGGTGTATAAAGTGTAATTGACAATGGATCAAGAAGATGACTATGTTAAAGATGGTATGGTTAAATGGGGGCAAAAATTGGGCGTTATAGAACAGGGTTGGAAGGGACCTTGGAGGTCTTCTAGTCCAACCCCCTGCTCAAGCAGGAGACCCTACACCATTTTAGACAAATGGTTTTGTCCAATATCTTTTTGAAAGCCTCCAGTGATGGGGCATCCACAACTTCCAAAGGTACGTCATTCCACTGATTAATTATTCTTACTATCAGGAAATTTATGCTTGACCAGTGGGAAAATATATGGATAAATGGATTGAAATTTACACTGAATTATAACTTAAAATAATGTTTTTATAAAGTGATATATCATTGGTATTTAAAGCCTGGTAAATGGTCAAAGATGTGTACTGGAATGTCAAATGTTGGAAATGAAACCAATGTGAGGGTACATACTTTTATCACTTGTGTACCAAGAAATATTGGGATCAGTTAGGTTTAGTGATCCAGAAGATTCTTAAAATTGACATACAGTTGAAAAACCAGAGATTTTTCTTTTAGGGTTGGTGAATAAACCGATTGAAAGAAAACACAGGATGTTGTTTTTATATATGATCATTGCTGTAAGGCATTTGTATGCACAGAGCTGGAAAGACATATGAATTCCCACAACAGAAGAATGGACTTTGATGGAGTGTGAAGCTAATGGAACTGAGTCAGATGGCAAAACTGACTGTTTTGATTAAAGATAAAAAATGTGACTACTTTTCTTTCTAGATAGAGATCCCTTTTAGACTTTTTGCTTGATAAAGACAAAAAAATGGAGTTTTGTATTTGGGATTTGCTGACTAGATTTGTTATGACTATAGAAATACTGTGCATTGTTGGAGTGTAATAGATATACATTTTATTTTATATGTATGTTTATTTTCTTAACATAGAGCAGCGGTTCTCAACCTATGGGTCGCGACCCCATTTGGGGTTGAACGACCGTTTCGCGGGGGTCGCCAGAAACCGCGGTCCGCCATTTTGTTTTTTGTTTTTTGTTTTTTTCATCGTGCACGCGCCGCGCATGTGCGGTTCGGGCCATTGCGGCCCGCCATTTTTTTGTCGTGCGCGCGCCGCGCATGCATGGTTCGGGCCGTCACACGCGCGCCACGCATGCGCGGATCGGCCCGTCGCGGTCCGCCATTTTTTTGTTTGTTTGTTTGTTTTGGTTTTTTTCCGTCGCGCGCGCACCGCTCATGCGCGGTTTGGGCCGTCGCGCATGTGCACCGCACATGCGCGGATTGGGCCATCGCGGTCCGCCATATTTTTTTTCATCGTGCACATGCCGCGCATGCACGGATCTGCCCAATGCACGTGCACGTGCGCCGGGGTCACGCCGCGCATGGGCGGGGCAAGTGGGGTCTCAACCTTTTTCACTGACATAGAGGATGTTTTATTACAGATTTTTGATTATAGAAATACCTAGTACTATTATGCGTGCTGCTGGAATTGTTATTATGATGCATTTGTGATATATGTTTTATTTGGAGTCAGAGACTATGATATTATTTCTTATTTTTTTAATGACCCTGTAATTCCTTACATTGGGGTGGAGTTGGGAAGACTGAATGGAGCTGAGAGTTTACTGGCCAGATGCCCTTTCTGATGCCTATGGGGAGTTTGCAGCAGACAATTACTCATTGCGCCCAGAAGAGAAATATCTGCCATTACCTAGGATTGAACTAACAGGAAGGCGAGAGCTCCACCTCTAGGCCACCACACAACGTCCAGACTATGATATTATATATTGATGTTATTTTATTGTTAGGTATGTATATCTTTTATATTTTAGCTATTTATCTGCTTTTTTATTCAACTAAAACTAGAGAATATTTTATCCTATAATTATGTTGGTATTGAAGAGAATCAGAAGTAACTTTTTTAATTCTTGTTTTGGGGATTTTGTGTCCCTTTTTAAACTTTCCCCATTGACTGCTCTGCATTTTTTCCTTTTTTTGTTGTAATTTTTTTAATTTTAACCTTTGAAATGTAATTTAAAACATGACTATATAAGAGGAAAATGTGTGATAATTCAAGATAAATGATCCATTCAAATTGAACACGGATTTTTACAAGTCATCTTGTAAAATAACAACTAACAAAAAAAATTAACAAAAGAAAAAGCTAACAATAAATCTGAAAAGTCAACTGGAACTAGTTACACACAGTCAGCCATATGTTTAGAGTGGAATTGGCATTTTTAATCAATGACCAAGTCCTTCCCAAAGACATGGGATTGGCAGATTTTGTTGTTTGATGGTATCAACGATATTGTCAGTGGATATAAGTGGTTCCAAGTAAAGCTGTGTTTTTACAATTGACTGATAGTGATTTTGTCAATGCCAATGGGGTTCAAATGGTGATCAGCACTGCATTATTATTATTATATAAGAATCTCCCTAGAAGCTGGTATAAAGGGGACAAGTTTCCCCAATAATTTCCTTAGGCAGATCCTAACGAAGGTCTTATAAAGAGACATCCGCGGGTGATGGTTTAAAAAGTGAAGATGGTGGCCACAATGGTGCAATCAAAACTCCAGCTTTTTTTAATGTGTATTGCATCTTTTATCACACTGTTATGGTCGCCATCTTGAGTTTTCTTATATCATGAGGACACCTGCGGTTCTGCATAAGCTCATTGCCTGCATGTATAATACACAGAGCCTGTTATGTCTGGCCTCTCGCAGCTCATTAAAATCCACGTAAATATGTATTTAAGAGGTTTATTTAATACATTTCAAAAGGATTCATTTCAAAGCAAGCTGCTGGCATTATGTTGGCCTGAACAGCCAAATCAGATCTATTTACATTTAGATAAACAGGCTCTCCTCCTCCTACATCCCAATTAACTTACTCTTTCTTCATCACATTGTCCAAGATCTCATTATTCTTCGATAGGTTTTCAAAACACCAGAAAACTGAGTTCCAAAACACTGCCAAAGTTTTCAGCCCACTCCTTGATTAACGTTGCTCGTGACAAAAGCGTAGTCTTTCTTTCCCCTTCTAATATAGTGTCCGATACGTCACTTCCCCAATTACTTCCTTTTTCCAGTTAACTGACACCTTCGCTTATCAAACCTTCGGAACCTCGGATTAATCCATTTATCTTCTTGTTCTAAATCTGACTCATCATTTTGAGAATCTGATTCAGAATGCATACAAAGCTCTTCATTGTCTATCTCAGCTGCCGGGAGGGGAAACCACCCAGAGGGGCCTGGCTGCTGATCCTCGGCTGCCGGGAGGGGAAAACACCCAGAGGGGCCTGGCTGCTGATCCTCGGCTGCCGGGAGGGAAAAACACCCAGAGGGACCTGGCTGCTGATCCTCATCCTCTGATACTTCCCAAGCTGGTTCAGGGACACTCACAACAGAGCCTATCCTGCATGCAAGTGAAGACGCTCACAAAGAAAAGAGTCTTAAAATTCCTACAAATATTGATAGGAGTGTTCTTAATTTATTTTGGACTTTTGATGCATTTTGTACATTAAGAAAGTGCTTTAGATTCATTCAGTTCTGAAGCGCATATTACTTATGCCTTTTCTCGGTATTTTATTCTTGTAAATATCGGCTCTTATTAGATACTTAGAATATGTCCATAGTGTGCAATTACAAATTTAATTCATCTTTTGGCATGTTAGTTAAACTAGTGTCTCAAGTTCATACTTGGCATTTTATGAACATATTTTAAATCATTTGGTAAAAAAAATGATACTTCTTCAGTTACTCTTTCTCCTGATTCTAAAAACAAAAAGGAAGTTTAGCACCGGAAACAACAATATCAGGAAACTGGATGTGATACAGGAAAGGAGCACTTCACAAGCCAGCTTCTGTAACAATTCTTCTGTAAGGGACAACTGAACAATCTTATAAGGTTGAAACCCCAAGCAGTTATCAGGTGTATTACAGCTTCATTAACTCTGATGAACATTCTACATTTACAGTCAAAAGCTGTGAAATGATTCGGATATCAAAACAATGGAAATGTAAAAATAACAACAATAATAATCCAGCATAGAAGACATATCTTTTATTGAAGCAACAGATAAATCTTTGCAGAACTATGGCTAGTGAAGGTCTGTTTAAGCAGGTTTCCCTTCTTACTAGGAGGATTAATAATAATATTATTAAGGTGGGTCAGTTTTATCCATCTGACCTACCAAAGCGGGGAGGCAGGGAATGTTGCAGATCCCCTCTCCTAAGGAGGTACAATTGGCGGGATGGAGGAAAAAGGGCTTTTTCTGTGGTGGCTCCTTCTCTTTGGAACATAATCCCTGTGGAGATTAGATCCGCCTTCACTTTGACACTCTTTCGCAAAATCCTGAAGACCTGGCTTTGCCAACAGGCCTGGGAAACACAGAGTGGAATGAAGCCCATCAAGTGGCTTGTTTAATTCATTGCTGTGGAGGGGAGGGAGTGGGGGGTGAGTTTACTGTTTTTACTGTTGCGTATTGGTTTTTAATTTTTGTAAACCGTGCAGAGTCACTGAGAGTAAGTGGGTGGCCATATAAATTATCTAAATAAATGAGTAAATTAAATAAATAAAGGAGGATTGATATTATTAACACTATTGATCCCAAGATTCGGATTATTAATTTAATTAATTAAAATCTAATTAATTAAAATTAAGTGTATTGATATTAATTCACATTTTATGGAGTGATATTATTAATCAAGCGGATAGTTGGGGTTCCTGAATGACACTGGAATGGTTTCAAGATAGTGTTATAGAAGAAACACTTTGTCAACCTTCTGTAAAGGTTTGTGGGGTTTTTTTTCTGAGCAAATGTCTCAAAAAGGATCTTAGAGGGTGTCTCCTTGCAAGGGTGGCACAATTAAGACCAAATGTGCCAACACATAGCCAAATCAGAAACAATTTCTAGCCATACATAGTATTAATGCAAGTGTGTAAAAATATTAATACTATGAATTTGGCAGAACAAACAAATTGGATAACAGAATGTATAAAATACCATTTAAATTCGAGTTGAATTTCTAAAAATGACAAAATGAACGAAATGTCCACTAGGTGGAAGCAAAATGCTACTTTTATACTTTAAAAAAAAAAAAAAACGCATTGAATTTTCCCTGCCTCTTTCAGAGCACTTATTCCTTGGCTGGCTGCAAGGAGCTAAACAACTAACACTGTCAGCAAATGCATTTAGAAAAATATTGCTGAAATATCTACCTACAGCTGAGGAAGGAATGGTTTCATAGGACACTTCTTCAAAGGGAAGCCAACTCTTTAAACTGCTTTGTTACCCAACAGAGAAGACAGTTCTTTCTGCTGCCTTGAACTACTTCCTTCTATCTATAGCCCTTCCAACTACTTGAGAAAGCAGGATTAGATAAGAAAACAAAACACAAATAATAAAATAAATTGACTTTATATTGATTTCAATTGTTGGTGAGCTGGTAATAAATGTACAATTAACACACAAAGAAATAAAACAATAAGATATACAATATTCTGCGTATGTACACTTGTATGTGTATATGTGATTCTGCGTACATTTGTGCATGTGTGTCAGTTGTGGGATTCAAATATGTGAACAACCAGTTCTCTGTGTGAATGCTACTTCTGGAAGTCCATTCTGGGCCTGGGCAACAAAAAATTAGCTACTGGTTCTGCCGAAGTGGTGCGAACCGCCTGAATCCCACCACTGATATGTGTATAAGGGAGAGGGAGAGAGACAAAGACAGAGAGATAGAAAAGAGAGGATGTGAAAGAAAATGGAAATGATGTTGAAACCCAAGTAAAGACTACCCTAAACTGAGTTCAGCTGGAGACGACCTGACTATATTCCTATAATTTTTCTGACTATTTTGATTTGTTTATTTTTATTGCCACCTTTATTCCTGGTCAACTCAAGGAGGTGTATATAGCTAATGATCCCACCTTCTGTTTCTTTCCACAACGAAGAGGGCTGTTCTGAGTCCCAAGGGAGGATTAGAATTCATGGGAGCTCCAAGAGTCAGCAGCAAGTGGGATGAGAAGGGGGTTTGTTGGCCCTTTTCAAGTGATGGCATCAGCCTTCCTCTCCCTCCAGTCCCTGGTCAGCCTCTCTGGCAGGCAGTCTAATTTTGCCTCCCTAGGCAGATAGATGGAGCTGGAAGAAAAGTCATAAAAACCACTTGGCAGGGCTTAAAATAGCATCGAACAGCCTATGAGGGAAACAGCACGAGGCTGAAATATAATATTGTCCTATTATTGAAATGCAACAATTAGGGGACTAACCTCACGACCCCATTATTTCCGAAAATAATGTGATCTGCAAGTCACCACTTGTTGCTATAGGGATATCAGAAAGGACAGGGAGAACAAACCTATAGAAAAATCATGGCTGCAACTCAGCTCTAATCTTTTTTTTTTTTTAAGAGTTTAGAGCTCAGTCACATGTATGAGTTTTCTACAGGGTTTTTTTTTTTAAAAAAAAAAAGTTAGGAGTTGTAGGAAGAAAGCAGATGACGCTCAATATCCTGCAATCAATCCTGCCTCATCGCTGCTGCACCATTATGTCTGCTTAACATTTTTCCTGCCACACGGCAGAGGGAGGGTTGCAAGGCCAGAGAAACCAATTAATTCCTCAAGGTACAGCACGAACCTCATTCAGCAGAAAACCACCAGAACAGGGACTGCAGAGGATTGAGGAGCCCATTCCTTGAGGAGCAGATGTGAAGCTGCAGCCCTTCCCCTCCTCTTCAATTCAATGGACAGTGTGGGAAGTCAGCCCCCCCCCCAGAGAAAGAAATATTTTTGGAAATATTTAAAAGGCAGAATATATTTCCCTAAAGGATTTTAAAGGCAGAATCCACCCACCCCAAGTCTCTCTGTCCCAAACAGAAATCAAGTTTGCAAAATGCAGACGATAATTTTGTCAGAAAGACTGGAGTCAGGAAACTGGGATTAGGAAGAAAGATGCCTAGAATCAACACCAAAAATCTAAGAGTCATCAGCCACAGCCCCAGGGAAGAGGATATGACCCTCAGGACATAATAGGATTAACCCACCATCATCAGAATACCAGAAAGGAACACCCAGACTGAGATCAAAATTCATGCCACAGGAACAACTCCAAACAAAAGGCTCCAGAGGGTATAAAAACCCATTCCCTACATGTGCTCACTCTCTTTCTTCCAGAGCCATCTTTCTGTCTGGCTCTCCTCTTCAATAAACTGCAACCTTCTTCCTAAAGCAGTCGCCATGTTGTTTATCCCCAGCTTGGACTGAACCATGATGAAGACTTTTCCTTCAACAATAGTAACAATGGAATGGCAGGGAACCAGGGTGGCTGCAGGGAGAGGGGCTTAAATTATATGCTTGTGGCCATTATCTTGACTTTTCTGACACCCCCCCCCCGGGATACCTGACAGGGATTATATTTCACAATGAAGATGGGGGGAAACAGATGTGCTTGGCCAGAATTTAACATTTAGCAGAGTTCCAGATGAACGGTTGCTTCCCTTTTTTAAATCAGTTTGTCTCATAATTGCAAAGTTTAGGCCTGTTTTCATATTTAGTAATTATTAAAAATCCAGGGAGAGTCAGAAACGTCTAGTACAGGTAGTCTTTGACTTAACAACAGTTCATTTAGTGACCATTCAAAGTTACAATAGCACTGAAAAAAGTTACTTTTTTCACCCTTATGACCATTGGCCTATGGTCACATGATCAAAATTCAGAGACTTGGCACCTGGCTCATATTTATGACAGTTGCAGCGTCTTGGAGTAATGTGATCCCCTTTTGCCATCTTTGGATAAGCAGAAGTCAATGGGGAAGCCAGATTCAATTAACAACCGTTTTACTAATTTAACAACTGCAGTGACTCACTTAACACAGGGCTCTTCAAACTTGGCCCTTTTATGACTTGTGGACTTCAACTCCCAGAATTCCTCAGCCAGGCATGCCTGGCTGAGGAATTCTGGGAGTTGAAATCCACAAGTCATAAAAGGGCCAGGTTTGAAGAGCCCTGACTTAACAACTGTGGCAAGAAAGATCATAAAATGTACCTGTATTATTGGCATGTCAGCTGAGAGACTCTGAAAAAGCCAAAACAGTCCGTTTACCGTTTCTTAATGCTCCAGCACTGCCTTGCAGGACTGGCAAAATACACCAACCTGGGGTTTTTTGGCAATCAGCATGGGCTTTGTGTACCTTATCTCGTTGTTTTTTTTAACAATATTTAGAAACCAAAATACAAAGTAAAATTAAAATACGTTGCAAAATCTTTTGTTCCTGTTTTTTTTTAAATTTGATGCATTTGATTATATTTTAGAATAGCTTTGTGTGGAAATAAACTTTTAGTTTAGATGACTTGGAAATTTTTCTTCTTCAGGTTGTTAATGCTAGGACAATTATTTGAAAGGAAAAAAGGGGGACTTCCTGACAAAAAGAATAGTAACTACAAGTTTCTGATTTGCATGTTACTTTCTGGATGTTAGATATTAACCTTGAGCCTCGCTAGATATTAACCTTTTTTCTTAACGAAAGCTGAGAATCTGGGATTTTAGTCCATTTGAGGGTCAGTTGCCATCTGGCAGATCAGCATGCAGACTGTATTTGTCTCCTGTATTTCAGACAAAATGGGTCTTTTTTATTGAGGACTAGAAACTTGAGCTATTTTTATAGGTCATGAACAGAAAATGTGTCAATAATTAAAACACTGTAGGAAGGAAAACGATTTTCGTAACAGCAACAATTCTCATTCTTAAAATCCATGAAGCATGGAAAATAGCAAAGAAACGCTTATTGCAAAGTTGGCAATCCAGCTTGAAAATAAACATACCATTTATTAAATAATTAATTAAAATGTTAGTTGTACCAGAGGTCAGCAAGGAAAAGATTGCAAATGGCATACAAGTAGAAGAACAAGGCATTCATATTTTATCTCTGCTATGTTGAATGACATTGTCTCACATTTCTGGAATAACTTTGCCCTCAGTTGGATCTCAGTAACAAAAATAAAATAAATATATATATATAAACCCCAGAATGATATGAATCTATAAAAACTTTATTCAATAATCAATACAATTCACTTCAATCAATTATTTTTTGTTCTTTTTTACTAAAACTAACAAAAATCTTTTTATCTACCGAGGACAAAACCCAGTGTCTTTATTAATTTCACATAAATATTTGAATTGTTCCATTGAAACAAGTGGAAATTAAGATGTTAGTTTTTGCTAATGCCTGGATGACAAAGAACTTATATATTTGGCCCAAACCACTGATTCATGCTTTATTAATAAAATACAAATACAATTAATAAGATACAAAAAAAGATGAATAAGATAGAAAATGGAACAAAAATGTATTCTTAGAGGACCCTTTTGTTTGCAGGAATGTTCTTGGGATATACAGTACATGAGATCGTAGTTATTGGTAGTAGTAGTAGTAGTAGTAGTAGTAGTAGTAGTAGTAGTAGTAGTAGTAGTACTTTGGAAATGTACTCACTCACCTCCCCAAAGACAGATATAACTGATAAGTATAATCTAAAACAATTAGAGAGATTGCAAAGTTACTATCATCATCATCAGATCATCATTATCAGGTGTGTCAAACTGCCAGCCCGCAGGCTAGATGCATCACACGGAAGCCGCGCCCACCCCACCTCCGGCAAGGGAGAAAAAGTTGCAATACGTCACAACACGTCACGTGACACGGCGAATTTGACACCCCTGTGGCAACCTCAAATGAGAAGGAAAATGGCTGCAACCATGCTCTATCCCTCCAATGCTGCAGGATAATATCATGCTTCAAAAGGAATTCTGTTCCGAGACAGCTGTGGGAAGGGCAGTGAAATAGGCTTCAGACAGAATTCTGAAGTTAGGGGTTGAAATTAAAGTGTAGGCATTAGACTAGTGTAGAAGCTAAAATTCACTCAATAGTATTTATAAATATATTCCATCAGAAGGATGCAATTTTTATTTGCATTTCGACATCTAAAATCCTTTATCTTAAGTGTAATTTAGCTCATCTGGCCCTAATGTAAATAGAAGCGCTGAAAAAGCCATAATGGCTCAATTTTCTTTGGGTAACTTTTTCCCAGGACAATTTGAAATTATCTACCAGGGTAAGGGGGGCCCGTCCAACATGGCTATGAAGTAGATTCTGACAGTAAGTAAAGATATTTGTCCAAAGAATAGATTCAGGTTTACCAGGAAGACTCCTGCTTTCCATCAAAGTACTACTGTATATTTGGAGTGCAACAAATAACCTGGAAGATGCTTCTTAAAAATCAAGTTTGGACTCACTCTAGGGTTGCTGTGTTGTTATATGATCTAGCGTTCCCCATATAGCAATTGTACTTGGGCTTTAGCTGCAAATAACTTAATTAAAGCAGTTGTAAACTATACTCCTAGAGTGAAATAATAAGCTTGGATGGCTGATGCTGATCTCTTTCTAGAAAAACATAATTAAATGAGCATTTTGGCTTTTGAACTTTGAAAACTACTCCTAAACATTTATGGGTCTTAATCTACCCAATGGTGTGTCCACTTAACTTCTAGATTTATTGTTTGGAGTGTTTGGAGAAGGTAAGGACCTTGATTTAAGTAAAGTTTATTGTTAATGTCTCCTCATTGCAGGAACTAATGAGTGATTCCACAGTTCTTCTAAGATCAGTAAGGGTCAAGGACAAAATTACTGCATCATGCATGGCACACAATAATACACTAATATACCTGTTGGTTAATAGGGCAAGATGGAAGGCAGAATCATTTAAGCTAGGTATCAGTGAATTCATATAAAGTAATAATGAAATAAGATAAACCACTATACACACTCTGGTTTCTCTTCAGATTGTATGAATTAATACATTGGTTTTCCTTCTAGCATGTGGGCATTTTATCCCAACCCATACCCATCATGGTCATCACTGTATTACGTGGCAAAACTCATTACAGTATTTATTATTGTGAAAACATCAACCATGCACTATTTTTTTTTCTCTGCTCTCTGGCCTCAAAACTCTACTTAATAGGATAACAAAAGAGTCAGAAGGGATCTTCTACCGGTAGTCCAGTGTTTCTCAACCTTGACAATTTGTTGGGGATACAATAAGGTCTTCTGCCTTGGACAGGAGGTTGGACTAGAAGACCTCCAAGATCCCTATGATTTTATGATTCTACATGTGATCCTGGTCTTTTGGGGTTGCCATTTGGGAAAGAATCATAAAAACTGTAAAAAAAAAAAAGGTCAACCAGGATACCACCCTGCCCCCTCCCAAAATAAACCCTAGGAAGAGTACTGAAGGTTTTCTATACCTTTAGCCTTGGGGAACAGGGATATCACAGTCAAATATCTGGGACGGTATTATATAGAAAGATAACCTAAGCTGGTTCTCTATTATTCTAAAATGCAGGAAAGGACATAATGGGCTTACATTACGGAAAGGCCAGCTGTCTAATGGAATTCTAGGAGAGAACAAGCTTCTTAATAGCAAGAACTGTTTTGACAGTGGAGAGGTGGTTGGGAGCTTTCATTGGATGTGTTCAGATGAAGGCTATGCATTCATTCATCTGTCAGGGATGCTTTAATTTGAATTCCTGTATTGAGCAGGGAGTTGTCCTCAGTGCACTAAGCAACTATTTCAGTGCTGTTTAGTGCACTATGCTTCTAAAACACCAGAAATGGCCAATACTAGATACAGATGATTAGGTTCAACTAACAGGCAATGGTGCTATGGAGAACTGAAAGGAAGAAAAAAGAATATCGCTTTTGACCGATAAAATTGGGCAGTCTAAAAATACTAATTTATTTGATGTATGTGCCTGCCCACTCATTTTCAGTGACTCTAGGTGGCTTACCCAAAAATAATTATAATGTTCCTTTATTACATAAATATAATGCCTTCTTCTCCCTCCCCTGCCAAATATTTATGTCCCGAAGATACAAATGTTGCATGACAGGAAACAGATTGGAGCCTGGTGACCTTTGGGCTTTCTGAACTGGGGAGGGGAAGAGAATCAAGCATGGTTTCTTTGTTCCTAAATGCTAAGTGTAACTGATACCAGCAGGAACCCCTCCTCCCCCCCTCTTGCCCCCCAGACAAATGCATCTTCCTCTTGACACTTAAGAAGAAAATGTTTGGGTCCATGAAAAAGAAGCCAAAAGCTCATAGTTTGCTGTTGTCTTTTTTAAAGTTGCTAATGGTATTTTTATTAATGTGAATTTATTTTGCACAACGAACCATACAAATTCCCAAGTTCTCTGAAACTCTTCAACAAGCGAGTTGCTGTAGGGTGCTGCCACTCACACTTATTTCTAAGGAATGTCAAGGCTGCAGTTAACCGTCCTTTAAGAAATGGGATAGACTATATACAAGAGAAACACCAATCAAATAAAATGTATCTGGCGTATAGTTGAGGCTTGACGTGAGGAGTGAAGAATGTTTGCCAAAACAGACGTTTACAAAGACTAATACCTAATGTTGTATTTTTATGTTTTATGATGATTGCTTCTTAATATGATCTTATGTTTAATGTTGATTGCATTAATATTGAAAAAGCGTACTGAATTTCTACCTCAGGTTATTGAATTCCTACCTCAGGATCTTTTGTTAGGGATCATAAAAGATTGCACTACTACTGAGACGAATTTAATTCTGAAGCTCGAATGAACAATATGTGATAGACTAGAAACAGTAGATAGACCATATATAAGAGAAACACCAATCAAATAAAATGTATCAGGCGTATAGTTGAGGCTTGACGTGAGGAGTGAGGAATGTTTACTAAACCAGACGTTTACAAAGACTAATACTTAGTGTTGTATTTCAGGTTATATGATGATTGCTTCTTAATATGATCCTATGTTTAATGTTGATTGTTTTAATAAAAAAGAAAGAAATGGGAAAGGGGGTGGTATGGGAGGGGAGACAGAGAGGAAACCATAAAAAACAGAATTTTAATAGTAAAATTTAAAAAAAAACATAACTTTATGTGATTGTTTCAAACTTGAAGCAACTGTGCCAGTATGGCAGGTCGGCACCCTTTGGTTGTGTAAATATCCTGCTGTTTCCTATTTTAATGTTCTTCAGATTTAGTACTTGTAAATAAACACACACATTAAGAAGAGATTAAACATTTTTGCTATAAAAAAAAAGAACAGCAAAGATTGTCCGAGAAATTAGGAAGTCCCCAAATTAGTCCAGATATTTCATCTGTAGATCGGTCAGTAGATGAAAAATATCACCATTGAGGTTTTAGGATGAAAATGTACATTAATTAGTGTTCAAGTATCATTGATGACATGAAAACAACTGCTGCTTCCTCAGTGAGAAAAGGCCAGAGGACATCTCGACTGCTGACCCTCTTTCCAGGAGCAAATAGTGCAGACTAACCAAACATTTGGACTTTCTGTTTTCTTCCTCTCTTGCTACATCCTGCCTGAAGTAGAAATCTGGATAACTTGCCCACTTTGTTTAAAATACTTCTGTGTTTCTGATGGCCCTGCAAGCTGGAACTCTTGTAATGAAAACAAGAAATGGGAAAATGAGAGTGAAAAGCACTGCAGCGTGCCTACAAGCTTAAAATTATCCTGCCTTTTCCCAAGAATGTTCACAGGATATGTCAAAAAAAAATTAAGAGAGCAGCCACAAAGAAGAAACCAAAGCCTGGACTTTTTTATGTGTATTGCAGGTGAAGTTTCAATTGCATCATCATTTCTGCCATTCTGACTTTTTTGCCCAAAGCATTTTGACTCCTCTGCCTATTTATAACAGATGATGTTTTCTAAGGTTCTGAAAACATCATCTGTTATAAATAGGCAGAAAGCCATATTTTTTTTTTAAAAAATGATGGATTTCAGATTTAAAATATAATATTCCAGAAGCTAATGCTAATTTGTCATACGAAAGAAATATGATTCTTTCCTTTCCTGCTTGTTTGGAAAGATAACTGAATGAAAGTTAATTGGCTATTAAATATATCTAATAAATTTAGTCTAAATCACAAAAACTGTCATAAAGACAGAACCCCAAACCAACCAATTACACATTGCTAACATAAAATATATAAAAAAAAATTATTTTCACATTTAGTATTAAATGTACCAAAACCAGAAATGAAAAAAATATTTTTTTCCAACAGTGATCTTTATTATTTCCATATCAATAAATACTTCAATGTAGGAAATGCTTATGTTTTCTCTTATTTTCCTAATTTTCCTTCCTTGATTCCAGATTTTTCACGAGACAAAAAAATAATTTGACCTTGTCCTAGTCATTTCTAGAAATCACAAAACATTCTGCAATTTTTTTTTTCTTCCTTAACACATTTTCTCTGATTTAAAAACCAGGCAGGAATAGCACTACACCACTGGGAAGTGTTATGGTAAAACTGTTACTACCGTATTTTTCATAAAAGCCCACGGATGAGGCAGACATTGATCATGCATCCAATTTCTGATAGTCTGAAATTACTCATTGTTGATTATTAACATCTTGCCCGGGGAAGAAACTTAGTGATATTCACCCCAAATGTTCAATGAACCTCATAAATTCCGGGAACACTGGGATAAAGGATAAAGACATCTCAAAATCCGAAGAAGACCTGCGGGCTCTCAAATTTCCCTTCAACTGCCCAGTGAAACTGCAACTTGAATCGCCTGCGTGTCGGTTTGCCAGCAGGATTGGACCGAAAGACCGCAAGAGCCGATCTAGAAATTTCGTCTAAGATACATTCGGCGGGAATGCGAAGGGGCGGCAAAACTCCAACGCCAGCCTTCACTTCTCAAGCGGCGAAGATCCGTTTCCCCATAAAACCGCCAAGCACCTTCTCATCTAAGACGAGCAGGCGGAGCTTCTGGCGTCAGAAGGGGGCGCTGGGGGGGAGGGGGCCGCGGCGGCTGGACGGCGGGTAAAGGGGCTTCTTCGGGGGCGCATTTCACACACACACACACACACACACACACACACAAAGCACCGATCCGCCTCCAGCTGTTTCCCCGCCCGGAACTGACCCACCCTGCGGGATCGGCGCCGCAGAGGAAACCGGCTAGTCCCGGCCGGCAGGGAAGCGGCGGCGGCGGCTTCACTCCTGACCCGGGTCGGTGGGAGTTCTGGTGGAGAGACAGCCCAAACCCCGGGTGGGCTTGAGGGCCAGACTCAGGCAGACGCAGGAGCGGTCCTCGTTATCAGCCAGCCTTTCACTCCCCCTCCCCGGCGATTTACAACCCAGAGTAACGAATTGCAAATTAAAACGCGATCAACCTGTTTCAACAGCAAAGAACTTCCTAAGATTCCTCCCCCGCCCCCGTCCCCCAAAACTATTGCTGGTTACTATCGATCCTTGCCGGAAACATTCCTGTCCGCCAATTGCAGTTGGGGTCGGGGGTTTGGAGCGTGCGCTAAACCTCAAATCTTGGTTTAGGAAGCCCAAGGGCGGGATTGGTCTCGGCGCGGTCGACTGAAAACCACGTGCACCTCGCTCGAGTTTGTGCCGGCTGTGGCCGGGTCTCTTCCTCGAAGGACTGTCGGGAGGGCGAGATTCGGAGAGAGGGCGGAAAAAGGAGAATCAATATAAATTAACGGAGACGGCCCTGCGCAGCTCTTAAGCTCTTGGAGGAAAGGGGAGGGGCGCAGAGGGAATAACAACAACTATCGATCAGGGCTGTTTCTCCACGGCTTCCGATTTTTGCCTCCGATGGCGGCTGTGGACCAGGAGAGAGGCAGAAGATGAGAGAAGTCATTTTTGCTCAACTGACGTTTAAGGGGAGGAAAAAAAATTCTTCTGCTGTAGAATTAAATCAAAAGGCAAATCTGGAGCAGATCCAGCCCCGAACTCAGGAGCGACTCAGAACAATTTAAAAATAAAGTCTACTTTCAGCGCTGAAACAAAAGCCGCTGAAGGAAGGCTTGCGGGAACACTCGGCGCTTTAAACCCATCCTACGAAACCTTTCCTGCCTCCTTCTCTCCCTCCCCTTCGCGGCAGAGTCTCGAATCCCCGCTTGGAAAACTTGCAGAACTTTCCTTTTGCGCTCGCGGGGATGCGTGGAATTGCTCAAAGGGGTTTCTTGCCAGCTCCATTTTGCGACGTCCGTTCCAAACTCTTCGAATTAGCTTCTCCTCCCCTGGAGGGGATCCCGACAGGTGGAAGCGAGCGAAGACCGGCACTCTACTTCTTGGGATCAGGTGAAAGCACCTCCGCTCCCGCAGAGAAAGCTGGGTGCAAGGACCGGCAGCGATTTTTATGGCGCTGTCAGTTTCGCCTCCAGGAGTGACTTCACCGTGTTTGGGAGTCTTCCCTTCCAGCTCTTCTCTGCGGCGCCTCTTCCCCGTTTTCTGCCAGAGCCAGCAATGCAGTGTGACAGCGAAGGAGGCGAAACCAGCGCGGAGAAGCTCCACCTTGATTACTGGAGAAGGGTAGTTGAGGTCATTACATCATTGGCGTTTCCATAGCCTCTGCAATTTATTAGGGCCATTAGAGTTTTCATTAGTCAAAGACAATCAGCCGTAGTAAGTGTGTTGTACAAGAAGACTCAAACAGTTACTTTGGAAAAGCTTTTGGGGATGAGGGAGAGCAAATGTTAGGCGCTGTGGAGAAAGCGCCGTTTAAGGCACATTCTGGAGGGAGGCTGTATTAATCTCTAGCAACAGAAACAGCAGTGTCTTGGGCAATTTAAGCCATGTATCCCAAGTGATTTGTACAGTGAATATTTGTCAGGTTACTATGTGGATCGAGTTCAACCCATGCCACAAGAAATTGATGTGTAACTTGCTCATGCCCAAACAAATTACCCCAGTGTCTGAATATAACTAGCAACCAAGTGTGATTGAATATAGTTAGCAACCAAGTGTGTAGTCCTGGTGAGAATAGAAGATATCTGATGAAGCGAGTGTGCAAATGCTGATGCCCCTGTATGCAGAAAATCAAACATGTACATTTAATAAATAAAGCTATGAGGGTCTTGTAAGGCAATAATAATATCCTCCATGGATACCTCTTTGTCACGGGGGAGGGGCTTTTGATGCTCTGTATGAGCTATACTGGTGGTAGTATATTCTATCAGAAGGTTAACCCAAGCCAAACAGGTCTGAGCAGAAGAGGCAAATTAAGTGTATCCATCAAACTATTTACTATAGTGAGAAAGCAGAAAAAGACTCCTAAACTGGATTGGTTGTTGCCTAGGTCAACAAGGACCAACAGAGCTGGGCTTCTGTTGACAGGTGGTCAACAGGAATCAGGACCTATGGCTGGACAACCAGGGCCTAGCCTTGCAGGGTTACAGGAAAATAGCCACCAGAGGTAAAAATATATTGTTTCAAAACCACACCATTATGCTCTACTATTATAATTTTGAACCAACAAAGCAGAGCTACTTAAAGCAAATGGTTGAACTGTGGAAAGGAATGTATCCGGACCCAGACATCACTGACAAAATCAAAGGAGATTAATTGCTACATATAAAGCATACAGGAATGCAGAATGGAAGATTGAGAAAAATTGTAAAAACAGAAGACCAAAATTGAATTGATTATGGCATAAACCAGCTGTGATGGTCCCAGTGATTATGGGCACACTGGGTGCTATACCAAAAAATCTTGGATAGCATTTAGAAAAGCTTATACTGACAAAATGTCCACCTGTCAATTACAAAAGGCTACACTGGTTGGATCCACACATGCACAGTAGTATGCTGATGCATTACAACATTCTAGGTTCTTGGAATAATTAGATAATTATTGGAGGTGTTTCAGACAAGAAAGCTGTGTTGAGAGTGATGAGGATGATGAAAAAGATTATTGGAAGTTCACTTCCTTCTATCCAGAACATTGCATATAAGTAATGCTTGACCAGGGTCCACAGTATTGTCTTTTTATAACTTTGCTTGCTTCTAGGTTTGTAATCTGTTGCTTATCTTTTCCAGGATCTTCCCAGGTATTGATGTCAAGCTGATTAATCTATAGTTTCTTAGATCCATTTTTTTCCTCTTTTTTGAAGATGGAAACCACATCAGCTCTTTTCCAGTTCTCTGGTAGTTCCCCGGTGCTCCAGAATCTTTGAAAGATACCGTATGATTCGGTGGTTCCAAGATCACATCTGCCACTCCTTCAGACTATGGAGGACTATGAACTTTGCACAATGTAAAGGACCTGACACTGATTAGATGGGTTTTTTTTTTAAGATCAGTCAAGATCTTTTACATAAGTGAGACCAATCAAAAGTAATACTTCCAATAAAACTGTCAATAGACAGCAATATTGATATGCTAGAATCTTTAACATTCTTTAGCATCTGTTTCTTAACTTTAGTCAGTGGAAGTTACTGTGAGAAAAAGTGGTATTGGTAAAGTTTATGATATTTAAGCCTAAAGTCATCCCTGTGCTTTAAGCAAAGTGCCATGAATGATTTTTTTTTTACTATGGAAAGAGTCCCTCCAATTGAAAATAACCATCAAATACTGATTGTTTATGATGCTGACTGTTGGCATGAGCACTGTGTATCACTTGGTGAAAAAATGTAAAGATGGTAAATTGTGAAGGGCTGATGTGTGTAATCAAGATAAAAACTAATGACCTGTGACAGTAACCAAAATGTCTTCCATGAACAAGATTGATGAACTTATGGTTAATTGTACTACACAAATGGAAATTACTATTAATCTTGTAAATTCACAGCAATTTATATGTCACATGATTAACATTCTTCCATATTAGAAGGTTTGTGCAAGATATCAACATCAGATGGATTTGTAACTGGCTGACAAACCACACTCAACTTAATGGGACTACATTTACATAGAGGGAAGTATGCAGTGAGGTACCACAATGTTCTGTATTGGACTCAGTACTCTTCAGCATCTTCATAAATGACTTAGATGAGGTGATAGATGCCACCAAGCTGGTGGGAACAGCCAACACCTCAGAAGACAGGCTCAAGCTCCAGAAGGATCTTGACAGACTAGCAGTGATGGCGAACCTTTTAGCGACTGAGTGCCCAAACTGCAACCTAAGCCCCACTTATTTATTACCGGGTGCCAGGTGGGCGTGGCCCACTGGGTGGGTGTGGCTGTGGTGGTCATGGCAGATTGGGTGGATGTGGGCAAGGTGGGCGTGGCCACTTCAATGTTGCTCGTGGTGTGGGACGCCTGTGGGGGATGGGCAGGGTTGGGGGAGATCCAGGGGGTCTCTGGCATGTGGTGCAGTAGGCAGGAGGCTCGTCCTGAGGGGTGAGATGAGGCAGGGTGGGGGTGCCATTGCCATGGGGCAGGGCAAGGCAAGGGTCGGGATGGCTGCTGCCTGACACCATCGGCCCCTGCACACAGAGACCAGTGAGCTGCAGCCCGCCACCAGCAGTTCAAAGAAGCCAGCTCTGAGCTGGATGGCTGGCCGACAGCTGAGGAGGCGAAGCAGTGGGTCATGCCCAGGAAAAGGAGAGCATGCGAGGCCAGGAGGGATGGGACAGGGGGAGGGAAACCAGCCATGCTGGGATATATGGCCACGTGGGGCCTCAGCGAGTTAGCAGGCAGCTGGTTGAAGAGGAATAGTTGCCATCTCCGGGGCATGGCGCAAGTGCCCACAGAGAGGGCTCTGAGTGCCACCTCTGGCACGCATGCCATAGGTTCGCCACCACTGGACTAGAACAATGGACCCTATCTAACAAAAAAAAATCAATGGTAAGAAAAGTATGGTTTTACACTTAGGAAGAAAAACCAAATGCACAGGTACAGAAGAAGTACCTGGCTCAATAGCAGTAACTGCAAGAAGGATCTAGGAATCCTAATGTACAATCACTTAAATATGAGCCAGCAGTGTGCTGCAGCTGCCAAGAAAATGCAGTCCTAGGCTGCATTAATAGAGGAATAGAATCAAGATCACGTGAAGTATTAATGCTACTTTATAATGCCTTGGTAAGACCACACTTGGAATATTACATCCAGTTTTGGTCATCATATTGATTAAAAGAAGAAGTGATACTCTAAAAATTTAGAGTGCAGAACAGAGCAACAAAAATTAGGGGGTGGGCCTAAAGCATATGAAGAATGGTTACAGGAATTGGGTTTGCCTAGTGTTGTGAAAAGAAGGACTGGGGTGACATGATAATAGTGTTCCAGTATTTGACGGGTTGCCACAAAGAAGAAGAGGTTAATCTATTCTCCAAAGCACCAGAAGGCAGGACAAGAAGCAATGGATAGAAACTAATTGAGAGAACCAATCTAGAACTAAGGAGAAATTTCCCGACAATAAGAACAATTAACCAGTGGAATGGCTTGCCTCCAGAAATTGTGGATACTCCATCGCTGGATATTTTTAAGAAGAGACTGGACAGCCATTTGTTGGAAATGGTAGAGTGTCTCCTGCTTGAGGGACTCCAAGGTCCCTTCACCTCTGTTATTTTGTTACTCATAAAGCAAGACAGTTACAAGTAGAAAAGGGAGGGTTATGGGATATGGGTCAAATATTGTAATATTGACAAATTTATGCATAAATTTTAGTGCCTTATTTTTAAGTATTACATTATTCAAAGATGTTTTTCCCTTGTCTTTTCTATGTACAATAAAAGCATCATCTCCATTTTTCTAACAGATTTATAATGCACATACTTATAATGGCAGACAAAGAGATACAATTCATCACAGTATTATGTTTTTTATTAGCATTCTTTATTATATTGATCACAGTAAATTTCTCCAGGTTAAAAGCTCATCCTAGGGTTGAGGGCCCTTCACCTGCTTTGGTGCAACGTGTATGTCCAACTTTGTTTCTAATGTTAGAGCAGTCCTTTTCATGCTCATTTTAAGTAGCTAAGATGTTGATGGCTGTTTTGATCCCATCATAACAGCAGTAGTTTTTGCAGGTATGGACATGACAAGACATACCACTACAACAACTGTACATGAGTGAGGGCAGAAACTGGGTTTTGACAAGAAAATGTCAAAACTCTTATTGAAATTGGGTAAAAATTAAAAACAGGACACGGATATGTATAAGTTAAAATATATTGATAAATGTCTTAATTGATCAAGTTATAATTAGAAATGTATTAATTTGAATGTGATATAATAATCAAGGGAAATAGAGGGAATTTTTGATGATGTAACCTGAGACATGTACGAAAGAGCTTGTTATTGGACTATTGATTGCCCAATCACCACGCTGCTTCCTAAAACTGAAAAATTAATAAAACTTGTTGTTTTTTTTAAAAAAAGAAAATGTTGAAGACAATTTGGTGGGAAGAAGCCTTGAGATGTTTTTACACATTTATTAAACTGATTCAAACTGCACAATTGTGATGCTTTTTTCTTCTCAGATATAGTATATTCTTGGATTAAAATGATCAATTGTATAATAGCAAATTTGCATAAAATGAATTCACATAAAGGGAAATCTGTAGTTCAGTAAAAGACATATACCATATAGGTTTATTTCTGCTGTTCTTTTCTGATATTTTGACAGATTGGTTTAACTGTAACACACAAGATAGTCTTTGAAATTGGTATATCAGTTTTCTGTCAACTGAAAATAAATCAGTAACTACTTAGCTTGTGTTTCTAAAACATGTCTGAGATATTAATGATTACTTTTGATGCAGCACACTCATTTATTTTTACTAGTTAGAAACTGGCTCAAAAATGAAATTCTTTCTACAACTCAATTGTTAACCCTCTCCAGGGGAGTGGGGAAATTAGCTGGAGGACAGAGTTAAAGACTAGGCTGTCTTACCATAGTTCATGGGTGGGAGACACTAAGACCAGAATGGCTAGGCTTGAAGTAAGTAGTTGCTGTGATTCTTGATTAACGACAGCAATGGGGACTGCTGGGACTGCCATTGCTAAGCAATACAAGTCACATGAGTTTACAACTGCATTGCTTAGCAATGGAAATTCTGACCAGAGTTGTGATTGTAAGTTGACGACTATCTCTACTTTAATTCTCCTCCTAGCCACTCTGAATTTTGCAACCACAAATAATACTGTCTGGGCTGTTTGAGGAGATACTTCTTTAACTTACTTTTTACAAACTTCATTTTTGTTAGACGATGTAGTGGTTGCCTGAGGCCATGGTTGATGTTCTGTTGACATGCAAAAAGTGATAATAACATTCATGTTTTAAATTATGCCAAGTTTCCTTCTCTTTAAACCTGTTTGCAGTACTTCTCAAGTAAAATACAATACTGTGGAAAGAATTGCAATTGTAATACCTTAGTGTAACTCTAACATTCTAGTATATCCAGTTTTATAGACCTAAATTCACTCAGAAATTGCTAATCGAGTATCCAAAAGAAAAAAAAAAGTAATTTGGTGACAAAGTCATTTTGATTCCTGAGATAAATTAGCTGTCTTTATTTATTTATTTATTTATTTATTTATTTTGCTAAATATCTATTCTAGAGGGTTAAGTCCTCATTTCAATAATCAGGTTATACAGTAACATGGATTTGGAATCATATTAATAGCCTAAAAAAATAAGCCCTATGGGTTTATGTAGTTCCAACAGTTTATGTATGAATTCAAACAATTTTTAATAATAGGCTTGGAAGGCATTTATGTTGTATTGTGACTGGTAAAGATTGTCCAATGTTCTGACTATATATATCAGTAACTTAGTATGAAAAAGTCTTCCAGATATTTTGCATTGGGTATGTGTATACTCACCCAATGCAAAATACCCTAGACTTTTTTTTAATACTCGAAGCAGATCCAGGCAGAGTAGTTACTACTATACAGCACTAGATGTGCTATGTTATTTTTTTTTTAAAAAAAGTTGATCTAAATTCCTACATTAAAAAATAAAAGGAAAACATGCTTAGTGTTAATCCATATAAAATGTGGATCTGTTAACTGAAATTCTCATGTATGCCCAATTTTTACTCTAATTGGTATTTGTTTCATTAAAAACTGCTTTGTTGACTATGACCAAGATCAACTTTATAGCTTTGCAATTTGAAAATCAAAGGGAAAGTAATGGAAACTGCAACATCCAAGCTGTTGCCTATAAGCATTTTTATAGATTGTCAGCTATGTTGAACAAACTACAATGGTTTCCCATTCATTTTTAAATTCAAGTTTGTTGTTTGAACTTTTAAAAAAATAATCAGTTTGGTTCTAATGTATTTAAGGTATCTTAATTATGAAGATGTTTCCAGGTTATAATGTCAATCTTTCAAGTTTACTAGATGTGTGGTTTTTCTTCATAATTCAGTGCTAGTATTTTTTTAGTATTTAAAAAAAAACCTTATTTTCAATGTCATTGAAGCCCTGTTGCTTGTCCCATTAATAGGTCTTTTCTTTAATAACCCAAGTACCAAACTATCTCGAGGTATGACAGATTGGCTTCAGGCTAGGCTGTGTAGAGATATGGGAACTCTTATTAATGTAATGCAAGATGATAATGTAACTTCTGCAGGTGGGGCATTTTATACCTTGACACTTTGTCCAGAACATCTACTATTGTGCAAGCTACATTGACTGCTACTTGACTTCTGAGTGCAATTCAAGATGCTGGTTATTATCTATAAAACCTGAATATCCAAAAAACTCCTTACCACCCAACTGTCCAATATATTCCAGCAGAAATGTGCCATCACTTTTGCGGCCCTCACCCTCTGGAACAGCATCCCCCCCAAAGATTAGGATGGTGCCCTCTCTCCTGGGGGTTCCAGAAAAATTTAAAAATCCGGCTTTGGGTCCAGGCCTAGAATTGATGTTTATTATTTGCTCATTACCTTTTTGTGTTGTTTTTGTTATTCATTAGATTATTTTAGTCTGGGCTCTCTGTGAGATTCAATGGTTTTAACTGTTTTGATATTTTCCCTAGTTTTGTATGCTGCCAAGAGTCCAGTTGGATGGCCAATAAAATTAAATAAATGTGTTCTTTAAAAAAGGATCTCCTTTTCTAACCCTCCATTGACCAAAGAGAATAAACATTTTAAGTAGAGTATACATGCAGTATTTAAGATTTGCAAGATTTGAAGACTACAGGGATCTGTAGAAATACATATTTCGTAAATTCTAATACACAGAGCATGTGATTTATTTATTCATTCAACTTGTGTAGCTGCCCATCTTTAAATCTGTGACTCTGGGTGCATTTCGGTAGGGCTATTTGAAAATATTGTGGCAGAATAGACTGTGTGCAATGTAATATTGTACTGTGTGCAATGTAATATTCTTCAAAGTAGATAGAAATCTTTTTAATGTCTATCAGGTTTTGTATATTTATCATCATTGTCCAGTCATTAGTACTGTACCAAGGTATCAAAGCATGACCTGTTACAAAAGTATGGTTTCCTAAGTGCTCAAAGAGAGGGTAGCAGCATGTTCCACACGGTGTTACAGCAACCACAGAGAAGGCATATCCTCTGGCCCAGGTATTCTTCATTCTTAAAGGATCAAAACCTTGTGTCCATTCTGGACTTGAGTATAAGTATTAGTCTTTTTAATATTTCAATATTAATCCAATTCAGATTTAAAATATCATAATCCACATCCAGAATATTAACCAAAATAAAATGAATTAAGGATAAAAAAGTTAACATGTTCAAGTTTAAAGATCTCCTGGAATGAAACAGAAAAAAACTAATTTCTAACATAATGAGAACTGCCACAGATGAAAGAAAGTACTTTGTTGGTGAACTAGTATTATAAAGCAGTTTTGTTCCATTATGGGCATAAGGTTTTTTTGTTTTTTTAATTTTTTTTACTTCAAAGCATGGGTATAGAGCAGCGGTTCTCAACCTTTTTCAGGCCACGACCCCGACCTGCGCCGCACATGCGCGATGCGACAGACTGCATCGCGCATGCGTAGCGCGCGACGGCCCGCATCGCACATGCGCAGTGCGCACACAACGCGCATGCACAGCGTGCGCAACGGCCCGCATCATGCATGCGCGGTGCTACCCCGTGCATGCGCGGTGTTGCCCCCTGCGCCGGCCGAAGGGAAAAGGGAAAAAAAATGGCGACCCCCGTGAAATGGTCGTTCGACCCCAAATGGGGTCGCGACCCACAGGTTGAGAACCGCTGGTATAGAGGAAAGTAATTCTAGAATTGGAGAAAGTTATTTATTAATCCTTTATTTTATGATTGATAAATGTATTCATATTTAGTAATGGAATATATTCATTATCAAACTTTACTGTAGGATTTTTTTAAATTAATGTCCTGAGCTAAGCATGCCAAATACGTTATTAATTTTTATTGGATTATAAATAAAAAGAAATACAGTTTAGAGCTGTATGTCACAATTGTGAAAAAAAAAGTTTATTCTTTTGCAAAGCAGTATAATATAATTAACTGAAACTGACCATTCAGGCCAAGTCAATCATCTACTTAGTCTATTTTAAAGGATGTCAACAAATATGTTTAACCTCCACTACAAAGAATACTGTGCTGAAGAAATCATATCCTAAATGATAAAATAACATTAGGTACATTTTGAATTGTTCTTATTACTAGGTCAGTCTAACCTTTCATCTGCTTCCACGGGATCATTCCCATTGCTTCTCCGATTCCTATTGCAGAGTTAAGATGATTGGGAATCTTTAAACCATGGCTCCTGCATGAGATCATCAAATCACATCTTCTATAAACAAATGACCCTGTTTTCAGCAACCTACTTCTCCAATCTTTCTATTTAATCATCACATTAATAACCACATTTTTGAAGTGTAGTTTGCACTAATTGCAAAGGAAACCTTTTTCAACAAGCTTATGCTGGCTTCCACTACAAGACAAAAATAGTTTGGTTAATCTCAGTTCCTAGTGCTTAGATGGAGTTTTCTTGGCTGTTTTATAGTAGTGATTAAAGTCTCCTACAAATCAAGCTTGACTTCTCATTTATAGCTCTCGAAATTTAAAGCAGCCCGTTATCCAAGGTTTAATCAAACTCTATTTAGCTTCTGAGATCAGCCATTAAATTTGATGCTTCGATCTATAATTACTCTAGTTTCCAAGGTATTATAAATTACTTTGATTTGCTCTAGGATCATCCTAGTATTACTCAGATTAACTGATCTGTGGCACCCTGGGTGATGATCTGGCACTTACCTTTTCAGGATTGCTAAACAAAAAAAGAATAATTTGTCATACTACCACTGAATATAAGAAATTTAGACCAGAATAAGCAAATATAGAAAACAGTAGCTTTCAATTACTTTGAAAGTAATATGCTGGTCATTGAAACCAAAGTTCTTTTTCATGACAATTGCCTCTTCTTAAAAATCTCCAGTGATGGAGCGCCCACAATTTCTGGAGGTAAGCTGTTTCACTGGTAAATGGTCCTCACTGTCAGAAAGTTTTTCCTTAAGTCCAGGTTGTTTCTCTCTTTGATCAGCTTCCAACCATTGTTTCTTGTCCTGCCCTCTGGTGCTTTGCAGTGAGCAAAAGGCTATTTGGTAAATGTTCAAAATAATTCTGATTATTTCATGTTTTCTATTTAGAGTACTTTATCACTTAAGCAGATAGAAGAAATTTTGCTTTAAAAAAATAAACTTATTCTGCTGGTACTTTGATTATCATCAAAGCTGGTGATATTTGTTTCAGCATCATTCCTAGAATGAGCAAATAGTTTAAAAGGTTCCTTTTCATTAATCTGTCCCTTAATGTTTGTTTTAACCTATTACATTAAATATTATACTAGATACGTGCTTGCAATAGTATGCTAATTGTTTCAAACTTGAAAAATGATAAAATATTCTACCAGAATAAAATCCATACATTAGAACAATTTGTGTCATTACTGAGGACAATGGCAACTTGACAAAAACTGCTTAATTTATCTTTGCTACAAAAATAGGATAGCCCCTGCTCTGTGCTTGCTAGAGCTAATTAACAAATTAATTGGCCAAGTGGATGGTTTATTGAAGTCTGTAGACCAGTTTCAAAGCATGCTTAACTATTGTTTCCATTACGATGGAAATTTATTTCAATTAAAAATGACCTTGGCAATTTTTTCTTAAATTACATAGTAAGTAATACAGATGTGATAACCTCTCTATTGACAACATCTCATACAGAGTATCTTGCTTCCATGCCTCAGTCAAAAAATGGATGCATGGGGCTGTTTTAGTTGGGTATGGGGAGAAATACAATTGTTCTGCGAAGAAGGGATAACTGCAGATTGTAGTTGTGGTGGTAGCTGAGAAAAGACTGGGATCAAGATCTAAGTCACTGTAAGGATCAAGAGTGGAGATTGGTGGGCTACGGAATGCATATTGGCAGTGATTGAGGACAAAGTGAGAAAGTGATGCCATAGTTGGCCACTGAAATTTCATTGACAGCTGTCAAAAAAGCCAACGCAATCTTATGTTACATCAAAAAATGGATAGTTTCAAGATCATGTGAAGTGATAGTACTGTTTTAGATTATACTGGTGAGACCACACTTTGAATACTCCGTCCAGTTCTGGTCACTATACAAAAAAAATATTGAGACCCTAGCAAGAGTGCAGAGAAGAGCAAAAAAAAAAAAAAAATAAGGGGGCTGGAGGCTAAACTGTATGAACAGAAATAGATACAAAGACTAGGGGTAATATGACAGCAGTCTTTCAGTACTTGAGGTCTGGCAGAGATAAGAACAACGCACCAGGACAGATCCAGTCTAGAACTAAGGAGACATTTTTCGATAGTGAGAACAAATTAATCAGTGGAATATCTTACCTCTAGTTGTGGGTACTTCATCATTGGAGACTTTCAAGATTGGACAGCCATTTTTTGGAATGGTATAGGGTCTCTGCTGGAGCAAAGGGTTGGACTAGAAAACCTCCAAGGTCTCTTCCAACCCTATTATTCTGTGCACTGTATATTAGTATAATCTTTGCATTTTACTGTAAAGATAGTAATCAGGAAGTAATCACATACCAGTAACGTCTTTGTCCTTGATTTATCTGAACCCAGTAATCCTTTACAAATCAACCATTCATCCCTTTCCCATTTTTACACTTATTTGGTCTCATGACCTGTTAATGTACCTATTTCATTTTTTTTTGGCTGCTCCATTAACTACTCACTTGAAACAATCTATAGGTGCAATAACCCCATGACATAATCTCTATTACAGAATCATAAGCCTTGCTCAAAAATATCTTAAACTTGTCCAATTCCTTTTCCTATCAAGTTAAAATTTGTTCTATACCTTGTTTTCCCGAAAATAAGACCTGGTCTTATTTTTTTTTTTTTTGCCTCCCAAAGAGGCACCAGGTCTTATTTTCAGAGGGGTCTTTTCTAGTCTCACCACGCAGCAGTGGTGGCAACGACAGCCCCGCCCAGCCAGCCCAATTCTTCTGCGGCTAAAGGTAATACTTCTGCTGCTGAGAATGGAATTCCAGATTGACGTGCATGGTTCCCCCGGCCTGCATTTTGCCATCCGAGGCCTTTAGCCAAGAACCAAGCTGATTGAATCTGTAGCTTCTCAGCTGCAGAGGCATTTCCTGAAGGCCTCGGATGGCAAAATGCAGGCCTGGAGGGAGGGGGGGGAGGACGCTACAAAACTGGGCTGGCAAGTGTCTATTCATGGGAGGCTGGCTGCAATGGTAAACGGGTATGGTGAGGCAGCTCCACCTCCCCACCCGACTTTGATTTTTAGGTGTGCACCTCACCCCGAAACTAGCATTTATTTTTGGGGTAGGGCTTATATTAGGCCCACCTCCCAAAAATCAAGCTAGGGCTTATTTCAGGATAGGTCTTATTTTCGGGAAAACATGATAGTATATTTTAAATTGCAGATTATCTCTACCTTATCGGAATCCTGTGACTACATAACTGTCCCTCCTACGAAATCTTTTTACTTCTTGAAAAAGCTATGATCTTAAACAATACTCTGTTCTAAAGAATTGGACTAGGTTCACCTTGTCTCCCATCTTCATGGGAGATAACCCAGACAGTAATTTAATTTCTGTGGAATTTTATCCCAATATTTTTATCATTTGCTACACCCAAAACCAGCGAACCCCTATGTTGAACTTCTCTACAAATCCTTGAGTTTCACCTTCTGATGCCCTAAAATTCTCAATTGAACTCCCAAATGCCTGGGAGAATTTTTAAAATTTATATTGTGGGCTGCTGCCATACTAGCCATTTTTCACACCTACAATTACCCGTTTTCCTAAAATTGGCTTCACTCCAGATTCATATAGTGACAACCCAGGTGACTTCAAATTTACCCACCCAGGTTTTTTTAACGCATTATCAAATTATGCCAAGCTTTTATTATTACAAATATTTGGGCTGGAACTCCTCTGGAAACATGCTGGCCTGGGGCAAATTAGCTTGAGATCTAGACACTTATTATAAAGCTGTAGTTCTTGCTAAGAAATGTTAAGTTGTATGTCTTTTGTTTTTGTAGATTTACAAATAATCTTCCGACACCCTGGAAAAAAAATTACCTACTTCAATGGACCACTTAATTATTGCATCATGATACTTATCCAAAGCAAGTGTAATTGCCTGTGACTTAACAGAATCTTTTACTTTATGTTAAAGTGTCAAAACAATGCTGTACTTCCCAATACTTTTATATTAAATTTATTTTCATACCTTTATATTAACTTCATTGAAGTTTTTAACAAGCCAGAATTCCATTCTATTCCCTGTGTATTGGATTTCTATTCCAATTCTATTTCCAGCCTTGGAATTTCACAATGATCTCCAATCCAGGAAGTAATGAGGCCCAACCCTGCTTGGCATCACCAATTCCATCCTGTCATCTAGCATTTGTCCAAGTTCTGAAATCAAGCAAACTATTCCAGAGTTGAATTTTAGGACAATGATTTATAATACAAATTACTTTTAAGAACCAGATTTGACTTACAAGTTGACTCTTAAGTTACTATTCAAAGTTAAACTGTGTATAGTAATACTTGAAAATATATTTCATTAAATCTGACGTATCAACCCAACCTCTATCAAATTTCATTTATAATTAATCAATAAAATGCTCCCAAGAAAGGCTATCATCTGAAAGAGATTTTGAATTTCTCTATGTATCTTTTGTATAGATATGTATAGATCTTTTATATCCACCCATTTTGGAGAGGGGGAATGTTTTAACAAGCATCACTTTCTTTTGTGGAATTAAAATTATACTGCAAGTCCGTTCATATTAGGATAATTTGCTCGAAGTACCTCCAGACAGGACCCAAAGTATATCTTCTCTTGCACTACTCCATCAACATCCATGCGGCTCCCAAGTTTGTCATGTCTCTGAACACTTGGCTTTTCTTTGAAATCTTAGGTCAGGCTGGATGTCCTTACAGGTTCCGAAAGTTAATCTGAATGTTTTCTGTTGTGAATGTACTTTTCTCTTCTTTTATAGTTCTTAATGTTGTACATCACTCAGCATATTTATGGAATTATGTGACCTTCTAAATTTAATAAATAAATCATTTTTCCTCAGACGAATATTTTTCTAATGTATTTTTTTCTAGTCTATTTCAGGAATTTTGTAACTTTCATGTATCATGGAATAAGGAGTATGTACATGGAATAACACTACATACTAATATATTGAGATGCTAATTTCTATCTTACACTTTAAAAACGACCTAAAGAAATGGCATTATTCACAATGTTTAAATGTTAAAAAGATAATGTGGGTGAGAATGCTGTGATGGACCTAGAAAAACAGCTGAGCAGATTATTTCAACTGCTTTTTGGGGCAAGTAACACATCACCTTAATTTCAGGAAATCACAAAATACAACCTCTTTATTAATATTAAAGCTTGTGATTTATTGAAAATGCTGGGTTATACAGATTGCTTTATATGTTTAAAGCTCATTTTGCCAACACTGGAAGAAAAAGTACTTACAGTATCATTAAACCATTTAATCAAAATTTTAGATGTAAAAAGTTACATTGATCACTTTACTACTGCAATTGCTGCTCCCAAACAATTGAGAAGGGAACTTAAGTTGCTGCAGATTCTTGCCCCACCAACCTCAACAGGCCGGGACAAGTGCAATACCACAGATTTAACACAGCATTGCAACTGATCCCAACCTGTGTAGAAAGGGGTACAACTTAGTATACATTCTTGCCTTTTCACTGCCACAGTCAGTTTTGCATGGATTTGCACAGCAAAATATCATACAGCTGGATGCAAACCTGCAAAACTAACCAGAGAACAGTGTTTAACAGCCATTAAAAGGAGAAACAGGGAAAAACGGGATAAATATGAAGTTCTTCAGCTAGTAGTACTTTAAGTGCTCCTAATGCAGTAGATTATGAAACACTACCTGCACTATAAGCACTTTAGTGCTACAGGAGCCATTTAGGATCACTTGTTCTGTGAAGGATAGCCTAAATTAACTCACAATGTAGACACGAAGATAATAACAGGCCACAATCAGTTTTGCATAGATTTGCACAACTACATTCTTCCTGTAGTGCAACTATGCAAAACTAACAGAAGACTGCAAGACACTATTAGATTTTACTTTCTGTGTTCAGTAATTGGGAGAAAATACAACTTCTTATGCCAGAAGGAGCACTTAGGGCAGTAGATGCTAATCTATTTCACTATCTGCACTAGATGCACCTTAGAACAAAAAGCAGTTATTGTGTGGAAGCCACTGTAGAGTAAATTTTCAAATGTTTTTGAGGCGCTTGCCAGCATAATGCTACAAGTGCCTTCACTGCAGTAGGTTTTATAAATCACTACCTGCACTGTAAGCACTTTGACATTATTCTAACATGACCAGGATCTTCTTATTTCAAACATTTTTTTCACCTGACAAAAAGAAAATCAAAGTTTCCATTAATTTTCAGTATAAGCAAATAGATTACAAATACATAAAACTCATCACTTATGGTAAAAAAAAATCTGGGTACACCTAACATCTTCAACAGAAATATCAAACAGTTTTATAGGTCTAACTAGATAACTAGAAGAGCTTGAATAATTCACTGAACTGGATATGTAACTATTATATGGTCAAACTATTTCAGTTTTTTTGAACCATAGTGGGCTGTGTTTCATAAAAAATATAATGATGAAAACTGTAGACCAAAATGAACGTATGTCCTTTATCAAAACCTATTTCTAAACTAGTGTGCAATACTGAATTTTGTAAAGTTATAAAAGTAATTCATATACTTACAGGCCTAATCCAGGAAAAGTTTCCACCAGTCTTTGATAAGTTATCTTACTCTACTCTCAACAATAGTATAGTATCACATACAACTGAAAATTTATCAACACCTGCTACTTCTAAATAAGCCATTCTTTCCTGTGAGTACTGAGATTTCAAATAACCCATCAATAATAAAAAAAAGAAAATCAGGTCTTTATCAGCGGCTCATGAACACATTTAATTCTTTCAAGTAAAATGAAAGTAGTTTCAGGCACGCTTTTAATTAAAAGTTAGGGCCAGTGGCTAACGGGCCATACCACAGAATCAAAGACCAGATGCCCCGATGTAGTACACTTCTATTTCTTTTTGCAGCGATGCTGCCTTCCAGTGACAGTTTCTCCAAAGGGGAACAACTCCCAAGTTCTACTCACCCAAGTATTCCAAAAACAGTGCAAGGAAACTTACTCAGTTCCACATCCGTGACTTGTGCAACTGCAGGGCAAAACATCGCCTCCCGTAGAGATGATAGTAAAAGCCTCTCACGGAGGGAGGGGAAACCGGGTCTGCCCCTTTTTTTCCAACTTTGAAGGCGCCACCTAACAGCAAAACAAACAAACAAGAAGTTATTTGCGGGCGTTTCACCAACCGCTACTTTGCGAACGCGGCCCAGGCGAACGACGGCTAACGGGAGGCGCGCCTAGAGCTGGCGGGAAGCGGCCGGGGAAACACAATGGCGCCCCCCGAGCCGGGCTCGCGGCTTCTCCGGAGCAGCACGTGCTGCGCGCCGGAGCCGACCCGGCCGGCAAGGGCGCCAGGGGGCGCTGCGGCGGCGGCACCAGGTCAGCGCTCGGCAACCAGCGCAGCGCACTTCGTTTCCTCGCCCCGCTGCTTTTCCTCCACCCCCGCCGGCCAGGCCCGAGTTGTTACTTCCTTTCGCGTCCCCGCGGGCCGGCCCCGCGTGCCTTCTCCGTGCGTCGTCAGCCGCCGCCGGTGGCTCCTGCCCCACTCCCGTCCGCCGCCGGTGGCGCGCCTCCCGCCCGGACACCGGCGGCGTCTCCCACATGGCCGAGGCCTAGCGAGGAACAATCGGCCTCAACACGCGCAGCCGCCGCCGCCATGTCCCGGCCCCGCCCCCCTCGGCAACATGGCGCCGCCGCCGCCGCGGCCCCGCAACCGCCGGCGTCTTCGCACTTCGCTCGCAGCCCCGACCCCGCCGCGCCTCCGCGCCTGGCCCCGACGGCCGGGACAGGGAGCGGGCTATGGGGTGGGGGCGGGGAAGGGTTTGCCGCGGCCCGCCAGGGCCAGAGAGCGGAGACCGCCCCCGCCCCTCCCAGAACAAAAGCCCACGCGGAGAGGGCCGAATGACCTCCCTCCTCCCTTTCCCGGTCCTGCCGAAGTCCGGCTCCCAGTGTGCCCGGCCCCACGGCCGTCCCCTCACTGGTCCGCTTCCCCCCTTCGCCCGCGTGGATAGCTCGGTCGCCCATGCCCATGTGCCCGCTGCCGCCGCCGCCGCTTTTGTTCTGCGGAAGGAGTCGAAGCCGCGGCCGCCCCCCCGCCACAGCATCGTGGACCTACCTCGGCCCTCGGCCGGCGCACGGATCGCGCCTTCTCCCAGCCCGAGCGAGGCGGCGGCGGTTGCCGCGGCCACCGCGCGGCCTTTTCAAATCTCCCTCATTCCGGCCCCGCCCGCCCCCGTGCGCGCGGCCGACTTTCGTCGTGCGGGAGGCGCCACCGCCGTTTGCTTGCGCGCGCGCGCACGGTCGGTCTCCTTCGCCGGCCATGCGCCCGGCCAACCCCCTCGCTCGCTCTTTTCCGGTGCCTGGTCTCGGCCGCCGCCGCCAGCCGGCCTGACCCGCTCGCGCTTCGGAGCCCCAGAGGTCGGCGGAGCCCTTCGCCCGCAACTCACCCGCAGCCAACCGCCGCGATCGTCGCCTGCCCCACCCCCTCTCCCGCTCTTCTTAGAAAGCACGGAAGGGGCGGGAAGGAGGGGGAGGAGACCGCGGCGGCGAGGATGATGGCGGCGGCATCAAGAGAGGGAAGAGGAAAAACCATGTGGATTAAAAAAAAAAAAAAATGAAGGGCGGCGGCTCCCGCCTCCACGTAAATATCCACACTCCTCTGCCCCGCCCTCATTAGCATAGAAAACAAAGTGCTTTCGAGCGCCGCGCCGGCCAATCAGAGGAGGCCCCGCCCCCCAAACGGCGAGACTCCGCCCCTTACTACTGCTGTTCGGATTGCTACTACGTTCGTTCTCCCGCGCACGGCGAGCGCCGATTCATCCCTGGCGCGTCGACAGCCGCATCTCTGGCTGTTCGAGGGATTCTCCCCGGACGGAGGAGGGGGGCGGGGCTTCAGGAGCTCGGCCTCGAGGCCGCCCTCGCGCTGGCTCGACGAAAGCGCTGGCCGCCCAGCCGACGCAGCCTCCGAGGGCCCCCTCCCGCTTTCCAGCCTTCAACCTTCCCCTAGGTTGAATGAATGGTCCCGCTGTCCCTCCGGATTACCGGAGGGGAGGCCTCCAAAGCGTGGGAAAAGGGGGTTTTCTCACACCGGAGAAGGGGAGCTTGGCAAAACCTCGGTCCGCCTCTTGCTGCAAATGACTCTTCTCTCGGATGAGCCTGAGAAGAGTTTCCGAAGAAACCGGCTGTGCAAAGCAACCCGTGGGCGAGAGAAGAAATTCCCCAGCGGGTCTTCCGCGCACGTATGTCCCCGATGGAGGCGCCCTCCCGAAGCCGCCCCCAAAAGTCCCCCTCGAAAGGAGGGTCAAGCGGGCCGCCGACATCGCAAGGAATCACGAAGGGTTGCTCTCACCTCGAGGACGCAGCCTTTCTCCGCAACCCGCTGGGCTTAAGCTTCACCTTCCGCCTCTCGACGTGAGCATCAAGCGGCCAAAGTTTCATTGAAAACCCCCTCCTCCCCAACAAAAGAGGAGGGAAGCTCAGAAACAACCGAGAAAGCACTCGACCGGCTGCGGTTCTCCGAAGCAAGTTCCCCTGCATGCTCACCTCGCACCCGGCCACGCAGCGAGGCTTTGCAGTCGCTCCTGCGAGAAGGAAGAAGGGGGGGGAAGGAGGGAGGGGAGGGGGATGCCTGGGATGGCTCTTCGGCATCCCGCCCCCTCCCCCTTCCTGTTGTGTTTGCTCACTCCCGTTAGCGGCTCATTCGCTGGCGGGTTGTTTTTGTTAGATTCGCAAGGATAAGGAGGAGCCTCGGTGCGCGCCCCCTCCCGCCTTGAGCTGGCCGCTCGCGCAGCAGCCCGCGCCTGCAGCCTCCTTTTTTTTTTTTTGATACCTTTGCTGACATTGCGTGTATAAAGTGCCTCCGCCAGCCGTACAAAGAGGAGCCGAGCGCGCAAAAAGAAGAGAGCCACCTTTCTTCTTTTTCTCCCCCCCCCGCGTCACCCCGTCCCGTCTTTCCTTCACCCCCGTCGAACAAAGTAATTGTTTCCCCCACCCCTCCCACCGCCTCAACTTCCCCTTCCCGATTGAAATGCAAGGCCAGGGGAAAGGATTTGCAAGTTTCCAGATCGATGCCGCCTTGCAGAAGGAACCCGAAGCTATTGTTAATTTACTTTTTTTTATTTTATTTTTTTTTCTTATAGGAACGCGTAACAGCCGGTCCCTAGTACCGGACCGTGGGCTCGATGTTAGATGCGGAGCGGTCGTTCCCCGCGGTGCCTTCGGGCGGGCAGGAATGCATCCGGCCGCCGAGCTGGAAAGATTTCCCCCCCCCCCTCTCTGCCGCCCCTTCCCCCTCTCGCTTTAATTGTGCAGGGAAGCGAAGTGTTTCCAAAACACGTGAAAGCTGTTCAGGCGGCGAGCCTTTGACTAGCAGTTAGTGCTGGCGACGTTTAAAAGCTAACAGAAGCATTGCAAGCGGACCTTTAACGTGCAGTTTTCGGAAGTTGCTCTTGGAAAGAGTTTTGAGTCTTCCCCCCTCCCTTTAAACGTCGCGCTTTCGATGGAGGAGAAACGGGAGCGTTAAACTTAGTCGTGCGAGAATGAATTGGCCGATTTTAAATTCAAGAATTTATTTTAAGATACTAGAAAATTGCCAAAGGATTTGCAGGATTTGCCAGTTTCATCGGGGGGGGGGGAGAATCATAATATTCCAAACAAATTGGCTGTTGTGAATTTTGTTTAATCTTTCAGTTGAGTTTATCTCGGTCGTTTAAATCTGATGAATGTACTTGCTTTATATTATGATATAATCAGGCAAATCCTTTATACACAGCCTCCCCTGTCTTTGGTGAGCAAAGTTGAAGTTTAAAAGCCTTTGTCACTTGATGAAGTAGCTTCTGAACTGAACTGTATTTACAATTGTTAAATATACTCATAACTTCTTATAAGGGGTCTATATGCATGTGATGTAGGCTAATTTTAGAATTTTTTTTCTAATAAGATTTAATGACTTATCCAAGAAGAGAAGAAGTTTGAGTAGTAATTTGAAACTGCTTCCCCTGATGTTCTAAAATTGATTTCATATAACATCTTGAACCAGATTGGTGGGGAAAACAGGATGGGATCCAGGGAGATGATTCATAACTATTTAATTTGTACTTATAAATTACATTTACAGCAAGTATAAATATATAACATATTTTGACTTTTTTTAAAAAAAAATGCATAATTTCTCCCAAACCATATTAATGGTAATTTATAATGAACACTGCAGACTGAGAAATAAAACATTTCAGCCTTTTAAATTTTCATATCAGTTTTGATAATGTGCATATATAAAAATGAAATCCAAGTTATGGTTGCTTCAAAGTGGGTCCCGTTGATCTGGGTTTTAAACTGTGGAAAAACACTCCATATTTATTGAAAAATAATTCCCATTGATTTAATCAAGCTTACTATATTTTTATGCTGCCCATCTCTATAAGATTCCTCTGGCTGTTATAAAAGAGATAGAAAAATAATTTAACAATTACGGTTAAGTCCAAGTAAGGCTGGGAATAAGTATTAATATGAGGAAACATTTTTGAAACACACTTCTCATCTGATCAAAAGGAAGTTTCACTGAATTCAGTGGAACATTGAAAAAGTAGTGGTTGTATTAAGAAGCAAGTCCACTGGACTCTATAGTGGTGCTGCTTATCAGAGTAAACATTCATACAAATGGGTTGTAAAAGTTTTAGCTTATGCATACAAAGTTGAGTAAGTGGTGGTTGGGAAACTAAAAATTCTATTTTATGTCTCCTCTACTTAGACCAAGGGATGGCAACTAATTTTTAACAGAGGTCACATTTCCAGGAGAGCATGGGTGGTAAGGTCACTAGCACCATCTCTTTTCACTGACCTTCCTGCCCAAACATTGCCAAATAGATTCTTTTAACAAGGTGAGCAGTAGCTTCTCCTTGTTATCAGTGACTTAAACCTGACCTGGTAGATGCCAGTTAAGATGCAGGAGGAAGGTTGAAAATTGGATTACTGTATTGTCCATAACGTGAACGTTCCAACAAAAAATTAACCTGGACAAAAGAAGAGTAGCCAGACAATTCTCAAACAGTTTAATTTTATGTGCCCAGAATTTTTTTTCAGAAAATATTAACCCAGCTTACACCCAGTGCACTTAAAATGCTGTTTTGCGCACTCAAATTCTAATTTTGAAAAATGAAAACTAGAAACTAATGGTCTTACAAAATTTCGACTATATAAATAGTAGTTGATGCCCTGATTTTGGAATGAATATATTTGGCAATGATTTTACTTATAACATAGAAATAAATTGTAATTAACTTTGAGGCTCCATGCATAATTATTTGTGCTGTTTCTACTGAGCCACTAGGATATCTAATCTAAATATTTAAATCTTTTTTTACACAGGTAACGCCTTACAAAGGAATTTTGGAATGCAATAAATAGAGATAATGTAAGATAACTATTGTCTTTGCTGTAATCATTTTAGATTCCTGTTTCTAAGGAAGTTTGTATTCTGGTGGTCTTCATTTATTCCGTATACACTATTGATAAAATTTATCAATAAAATACAGACACTGATTCGATAGCCTGTGTCTACATAACCTTATGCATAACAAATTTATTAGTCGATAAGGACTAACAAGGATTACCTTTCACGGAAGGCTAAGATTATTGGGTAGTAAGTGACTTGTCAGGAGCACCAAGATCCTCTGTGAATTTCTTGAAACTAGTATTTTCTAGTTCAGGTTTAATAAACATTCTAAAATTTTATTTTTTTTAATCAAGGAGTATCCTCTGAACTATTTTGGCCTTGTGTGACTCTTTTAGGATGAGCCATACCATCCATTCTTAAAAAATACATATATACTGTATTGTGTGATCCTCTTCACATATCCACAATTAATCAGAAGTTTTGCCATTTTCCCTGTTAGTAAAATGGAACTTATATAATTATAAAAATAAACTATGCAAATAGCTTGGTTGTTAGCTGTAACAGAATATAAAATCTTTCCTTTGCCTGATTCCTTTCTAGATAATTTAAGTTCTTAGGGAGGTTACCTAGAAGTCTTCAAAGGTGGCCCTATTTATGTAGCAACAAATATATACAGAATTCAAATCTTTAAATTTTGCAATATTTTAAATGGATGTTAGGTAGACATTTCTCTGTCTCTTTAATAGTCTATTAAATGTCCCAAGAAATCTCTCAGGAAAAGTTTCGGTCCACAGTTCTGTGACAGGAAAACTGAAGCAAAAATCTATCTGAAAGATATCTGAAATAGGCTTTAAATTAGAGATTAGCTCTAAAGAATATTGGTCTGATTCAAAGGTGAAGCAACTTGAAAAATTGTTGTAAAGAAATTTATAAACTTAGAAGTCAATCTCCTCTTTTTCTCTGATTTCCACCAGGAGAAGGAATTTTCTGGGATCCTACTTCAGATATATCTAAAGTCCCCCATGCCATTTTAAAAAATCTACTCAAATCAGGAACATCACTGTTAGAAATCACAGGCTGCCTATATCAGTTTTAGAATGCGTAATTCAGCTTTTTTTTTAAAATAGGACAATAGGTTCTCTTCCCCACTCCCCCCACTACATTACCCATATTAATACCAGAGATTTTATCAAGGTAACAAGATATTTAGGCTGCTTCAAAGAGTTTCTTAATGAAAATGTTGCTTTTCCATAAGGGAACTAATATAATCAAATGATACATGGAAGATGATCCTCAAATCCTGAAATGGTTCTGATACATACAACATACCAAGCAGCTTTGTAAATACAACCACTGACTGTGGTTTTTAAGAGGGTTACAAATACACAAATCAGCAAATATATAAAGGGGGAATCATAAATCAATAGTTTTCATTGCTACTACCTCTCTTCTATACTTTTTAAAGTATTTTAATTTTTGTTAAATTTGTTTCACCAATCTTTTGTACACTATTAAGGAAGCAGAAGACTGAGCTCTAAGTCCTGCCTTAGCCCTGAAAGCCAGCTGGGTGACCTTGAGCCAGTCACTCTCCACCCAACTCACCTCCACAGGGTTGTGGAGAAAATAAAAGGAAGAAGGACTATTAAGTATGTTTGCTGCCTTGAGTTATTTGTAAATATAATAAAGGTGGGATACAAATTAAATATCTGAATGTCGATTCCTTGCTGTTTCCCACATAACATATTTTATTACTGTATTTTATTTTTATTTTAACTTGAATTAGATCCTGAATTTTGTTTTTATCTTTTGATATGGTCATAAGACAAGTAAACTACTAACTCCTACTTTTATCAATATATAAGCATATATGCGTATGCACACGCTAAGTAACAATAATTGAAATCTTAAGCAATTCGTTCAAAACTGATTATGTAACTAATTTTAGATTTGAATTGCAGTAGTTCTGTTTCGATGTTATGCTTAACTTTGGATGACAAGTCAAATAATTTCTGAAATACTTTTTTTGAAATAATTTAAAATCATATCTGTAATATTGATATTCAAAGCTACAATTAATAGTGATGACATTTTTATTTTTCTCTTTTTAGCTTCAGTACTTCAAGCTTTCCAAATAATAGAATGTTCACCATTTTAATCCCATTACACGTGATTACAATATTATTGCATTGAAATCTTCATTTCAATAATACATATCAGGATTTATACCACTACAATGAGAGAGAAAAATACTTCTTTTTGAAGTAATAAATATGGTTTGTGAATATAGGATCCAGGAATGCAATCAATATTGTACTTCATATACTATTTCACATAGATAAACACACAATCAGGGGGAAGAATGCACAAATCCTTTCCATGGGAAAGGATTTGATAGTCCAAACCTACACACGGTTTCCTGGAAATATATTTTACAGAAACTCAATGGGATAGGCTTCTGAGGAAATATAAACTAAATGGAATTTACCTTTGTTATGCAAAGACCAACTCTTCCCTTCATCAACAGAAAAAAAATGAATAAAGCATAAGGCACTTGTATGGCTACAATAAAAGAATAGTGCTGGTATTTTAATGGAAAAAATATGTTCTAGGTAGGGATGCATTATATTTGTATTTTTCTTTTTTAAAGTATGTCTTGAAGCAGATATCTGCAATAGGATTAACAAAGAAATCTATTTCTGAAAGGAATTGGAAAAACTTTGAATTATTTTAAATATTTTTAATGTATATATTTATAAATTCTGCAGATGGCAAGTTTTACAATTATCCCAATTGTATTTTGTTCAATTGTTCTCTCAAATCAAAGAAAATAAAGTAGGGATTTTTTTCTTTTCTTTAGAAAAGTTCGTTTATTTCAAATTTATATAGATGTGACTAATGAATTATTGTTACTTATTTTTCTGTACAATATCTTCCACATTTTTTTTTTACAAAAAGGATTGGTTTAAATACAGGAAAATCTATAATTTTATCTCTGCAAATATATAGACAATATATTTTCTGAATTTACAAGCATTGGATAAACAGGTTTACTCTGTAGAATTGCAACAATTGTTCATCTGCTTGAGATACAATTTTCTTCCCTGAGGTTTCTTTTTCCATGGGTAGAGAGCAAGCAAACAAGCAATATACTTACAAGAGGAAAAGAAGAAGTTCAAAATTTATTAAATGCATTTAATACTGAAAATACCTGTTTTCTTCATAATGCATAACAAACATTTTCACACTGAGACTCTATTACCTTATATTGTATTATGTAATGTTAAAACCAATTTTGGATGTACCTGAAAAAGTTTCCATTTTAAAATTGACTGTGCGGTTGCTACCTTAAATATCCATGCTAAATAAATAGGCAAAGGATTAGGTCTGTTTAAATGTGAGTAGGTTGAATTATATTGTTTAAAACCCAAGTGATTGAAGCTTTGTTTTCTATAAAGGAACGTTGATATGGTTTATTTGGTTTGCAAGTGTAATATTTGTAACAGTATTATTAAAATAAGACTTTTCTGTTTTGAAAAAAGAATTTTGGAGATACAGAGACAAGATGCTGTAAAACCCAAAAACATTGATAGAAGATGTTACTGTTGGGGATTTTTACATTATTCTATGCAGGGCTTTTTTTCTCATAGAACGCCCAGAACGGAGTTCCGGCACCTTTTTTGGATGGAACCTTGTAGGGTAGGCAAGGTGGGTTGTATGACGTGTGAGTTCCGGCACCTTTTTTTTTTTTTTTTTAGAAAAAAAGCACTGATTCTATGTATTAGACAATTATTCCTAGTATCCATTTCCATACTGCATGGGTGAGCCAAAAATGTAGCTCCATATGTAGACTAGTTGCCTACTAAGAATTCTCACTTCTGCTGAGTTTGCGCATTATTGTTTTCACATAGGATGCTCAGGTATTTTTAGTAGAAGATCTGCCAACAATGGGAAATAACATAATTGAATCACCAATAACCTCTGAAAGTTTCCCTGATTGATTACTAATATATCTCACCCTGGGCATAGTTGCAAACAGTTATGATTGCTTTACCAGTAAAGTAATCATTGCCATAATAGTTGTAGAGGGCAAATCGGTGAATTTCATGGCTAAATACTATATATACGGCATTGAATTTAAGTTGATTTTAATATAAATAAATTACAGAGCTGTTGTGTTCTATTTTTGTGGAGGCTTTTTTTGCAGTTGTTGCTTATATAAATCAAAGATTTATTGAATGTTAAGAATGTAATGGTAATTTATAACTTTTGACTAATATTTTTACATTCATTCATTCATTCAATATGTATAGTCTCTCAGCTCATGTATGTGATTCTGGGCTGCTCTGAGTTAAAAATAACCAAACACAAAACACAGATAGCCAAAATGCATATGTATTAAACTTTGGGGATTTTTACATGTTGACAGCACATTCCAAGCAGTGCCTCAGTAGAAAATCCTGTAAATACATAGGACTGCAGACCTAAAGCCCATAATTATGTCCCATGCTTTGGATGAGTATTATTCATATAAAATATGTGGATGTAAAAATCCTAAGTTATGATCTTAGGCAAACAAACTTTAGAATGTCTCAGTATAGTCTGAGTTTCACTTGATTAAAAATGTATAGACCCCACTATTCATTATATTATTTGAGATTGGATTAAATCTTATTCTGATTTTGCTTTCTGCTTCCTTAAACTGAACTGTTGTTTTGGGAAGAGAAGCTTTTGTTTACCTGTGAGAACCATTTAGTCCCTAAAATCAGTAACAGCAGCAGACAGAAGAAATAAACTACACTCCTCTAGCTCACACTTACAATCCACGATTAAGTCCCATTAAAACTACTAGGATTCTGTGCTGTACTTCTTTGATTTTGGCATTGCTTAATCATATCTAATTGCAGCTAAAAAGGTAGAACTCCCAGTTACTTTGTAGAAACATCAATTTATTTCTTTTTGGCCATAGATGAAAGTAGTGTGACTTTTTTTTTAAACTTCCATTCATTCCTGGAAGGTGCTTCCTAGAAATCTCCCTATGACCCTGCTTAATTTTTCAAAATCTGTAAAGATTAGTTAGATTCTACCAGCTAATCCAGGCTAGCTCTGGGTAATTAGTTGCAGTTCAAAGGCTAGAGCAGTGGAAGTGACAGCATGCAATTTGAAAGTTTAGGTCAAGCTATGGACTCTTAACAGCAAATTCAGAGACCTATGACTGCTTTATAACTCATAAGTCAATAACTGCTGAAAACAACTATATCACTTGTCTAATGCAAAGTGCTTTGCGAATCTATTTTTGAATTTCCAAAATCTACCCATAATTCAGTTAGGTTATTAATAGCAGCCTATCCCATATTCACAGCATCCACATATGATGAACTGCTTAATAATATTTCCTTGTCCCTAGGAATAAACCAGATCAATTAGAACTGCATAATTTGGTCTCGTGTCCACACTTTGCACTAAGTCATAATTTATTAAACAAGCAACAATTGGTTGCAAGTCATGCACTGTGAATAGGTCAATGGCTAGATCCACAGGACAGCTCAGCCATAATGTAATTTGCTTAGTTTGTGCTTAGCAAGTACTATACAGTAAATTCAACCTCGATGAAAGTTTCTTTAAATGTTGAACAGTATATTTAACTAGTATTAATTGTAGCTGCAGAATGTAATTTTTAGGCAGTCATTTCAGCCAATCTTTCTCTTCCAAGTGCCACTTATTGTACCTAAATACAAAATACACTTTTCATTCTCAGTTATGAAGAATGCAGGCGAGAGAGAATCAGCTGCTTATCCTTTTAAAATACATTAGAATAGCAGACCCATCCTCTCCAGCAGCTCTTTCTACATTTCAACACATTGGCACATTCCTCCAGTCTGACACGCCAGATATGATATACAAAGCTGCCTTAAATAGCAGGCAGGATGGAATGAGGTATTATGCAAAAGTGTCCCCAGCAGGATACTCAACAATATTTCTCGACCCTGTAAAAAAGAAAGCATAATGTTTAATGAGAAATAGATCAATTCGAATAAAATATTTTTTAAAAATCCTAACATGATGATCAAAGGCCAGGAGAGAATATTTATCATAGGATCAATATGTCAACCAAACATTAGCTAGAAATTTAGCTATAATCCGTCAATTCATGTGGAGGAAGAGGGAGAGGGAGTGAGTAATCTTTAAATCTAGCTTTTAAGTTTATATTGTGGAAGCTTGCTCGATGCTCATTTATTCCCTGATTTTCTTTTTTATTCTCAATCATCAGTGAAGTTTTTCTTTCAAATTGTGAACACATGGTGCTTTTCATAAAAAGAACTCACAAACAGTCTTGCTAAAGAGAGATGTTTGATATTCTGTCGCTTTCCTTGGAAAAGATGGAGAGTTTGGAAGCATTTGATGCCATCCTGCTGATGCATTGCAGAAAATGGAAAGAAGGCTCAAGAAAGAGAATATCCTACGTGGACCAGAGACAATATTACCATTTGTCTTAGGAGAAGTGATGGATGATGAAATGAATTTTGTGTGATACGAGCAGCTGAGACAGTGACAAATGACGCACCTTGATTATTAAATGCCACCTGCTTATTCAGCCAAGTTACTCAAACTGCAAGTATTGCAATTAAAGCTGGAGGTGTATAATAACAAATAAATTATTATCTACTATCTATACTGAATTAAATTTCTTTGTAGAATAGTTAATATGAACCAGTTTGCCACTTTAATAAAAATAAAGATTTGAGAAATTGCCTCTGTTAACAATGTTCTCTTGGACAACTTCATTTCCTTTCCCCAAATTGTGACATATTCATTTGTTGTACTTTGTGATATTCATAGGCAGCCTTATAAGGAAGGAATGCCAAACAATAACGCTTAGAGTATGAAAAGATGGCTGGGATAATCTGTAATTGGTTCAAAACAAATAATTCTTGTAGTAGAATCTAATTTTTGTTTTCTCAAAGATTCAGTAGGATTTATTTTCATATTAAGAATGCAAACTAAGGTATAAAACCTACTGAAAGTCTTTATAAATGTACAGAGGATTGAATGGAATGTAACTAAAAGGGCTTTCATTTTGATACTTAAAGCAATTAGTGGGTAAATTTAGGGTGATGCCAGTATAGAAAAGATAAGCAAGATACTAAAAATCATATAATTGGTAAAAAAATGAATCTATGATCTTATCACACTGCTATTTTTAACACGCACTTGAAAATACACTTTTGGAAAACATTATTAGAGATAAACTGATTTGCACATTTTTCTTCTTCACGGAATTCAAACTTAATATCAATCAGTTAAGTTATGTTTGGTGAGCTGATGGAGATTAGAAATGTTTTTGGTTTTCATTAAGCTTGTTTGCCACAGTTGTGATCCATAACATTTTACGAAACTTTTCCAAACTAATGATAACAAACAAACAAAAAAAACAAAAACAAAAAACATTTTTTTAAAAAATATATAGATAGGATTTATCCAGGTGGTTCCGTTAGAAAGTAATAAACGCACGCTTGCTATTCTTGAAATCTGAGAATCCTTTTAGGGTCAGTATAATTAATATAAGCAAGGTCTTATATGGATATTACAATTGATTAGGTGCATGTCTGAATGCATTCACACTTGTCTCTTTAAAAAGTGTTTGGTGTGATGGAAAGAATAAACTAGTTTACCAGAGTTACCAGCAATGTCCATATCTCATAGCCGAGCTTCATGAAAGGAACAGGATGTCTAAAAGGAAAACATTGTGACCTGCACCTTAAGAGCTCTCCGATTGAGCAAGATGTGGTTTTCAAAACACATTCCACACCACAATTCTACTACACAAAGACAGCTGGGACTCATTGTGCTGTGTGGAGTGGTGAAGGAGTGCAGAAAGGCACTACTAAAATGGATGTTTGGAAGAAGTTGCCTTCTCGAGCTTCGGCAGTGCCCTATAACAATTTCACCTACTGCTTTTTCCAATTTGGAGATGAGTGTCAACATCAAAAGCTAAGTGCACATGAAGCTCTTCCTCCACTTTCTGCACTAATGGAGTTTCAAGTCTTAAGTATTCTTTGGGACAGGGGATTCAAGTAAGACTGTGTCGTTTTAGTGCCTGTTGTGTTGCCAGGAGCTTCTGTGGTGCAGGGGGCAAGGTGGGGACGGGATGGGGAAAATGAGACGGAAGGTCCAAACGCTGATTAAAGCTGGGATTTGCAGGAAAAAAGATTTTCTAGGGTTAATGAATTGGCAGAGATAATAATCTGTTTCCAGGATCATCTATTACCTAGAGAAATAGGAAAAAGGCTAGCTAGAACTGTGTTAAATCAAATCTGTTTTTCCACTGTGTTTTAGTCTCTTATTTTGTCTTTGGTATTTACTGTCTCTATTCAAGCTGACTTCTTGTGTGTGCAAATTGGAATCATTTTATATCTGAGTTCTTCTAAAATGAAGCCACCTCCATTGACATTTACTCAGTCTTTGTATGTTTTCAAGTTACTGTTTTGAGTTTCTAAATGGCTAATGGTGATTTCAGCAGATCAATGTTTTCATCTCTACCACCAATGAAGTTTTTACGTAAAGGACTAATCAAAACCAATAAGACATTTTAACACTCCATTTATTTTAAATTGAAATTTGATTCTATGTACCTCTTGTGGGTTTGGTCTAGTCCAAGGAGGATTAGGAAATGCCTTAATGCTTTCTGTGTGGTGTTATGTACTGTATTTCAATTTTGTCTCCCCCCCTTTCCCCATAAGTTACACAGGCTGTGGGCATTGTATATGTCATAACAAATAGGGGAGAAGAGACCAGGGAAAGAGGTCTCTGGGAAGAAGACAGATGATGCTGGCAGTACTTACCACAGCCAAGGCAGGAGGCACTACTCAATTATATAGACCCACAGACATTGGATGGAGTCCTTGTAACCTCCAACCTTTTGTCTTGCATGCTCAGTCTGGCTGTTTCAGTGTCCTCTTCACCTTCCTACTTTCTTGCATGGTGACTATTCTTCAAAATGGCTCTTTGTCCCCAGGGTTATCATTTCTAGTATCAGGAAAATAAAACCCTCATGTATGACTGCCTTCCTCATCCATTCATGTCCTATGTTTGTATCTCACTCTTCTTTTAAGGAGCTCAGAGTAATGTTTTCATGGCTTCTCCTGATAAATCTTTGCCATAAATCTGTGAAATGGAAGAGATCAAATAGTTTGGTCTATCAAATAGATTAAATAGTTTAAGAGCAGCTCTTTTTCTCCTCCTTTTTAAGAAGCAAATGGACAACCTGTTTCTAGAGCTGTAGCTATATTTTCCCAGCCCCCATTTAGAAGAATAAATGATTATCGAAAAGGGATTTGTATGGAGAACATTCTCTTGCTCTTCCTCAAAGCTTCTGTCCAAGTTTTCTTTTTTCTCTCTTCCCCTACTCTGCTGTTAGAAAGCAAGCAGGGTTGGGGGTATCCAGTCATCAATCTCCTCTCTTCATTGTTCTCCAGTGGCTCAAGGCTCATGTTATACTATTCACAGGAACAGATTGCTTGTGGCTTTCTCAGCTAGGCCCTTTGTTAACCTCATAATTTTTCAAGTTGTGATTGGCTTACTGGTATCATCAGAACTAGGACGAACATGGTACCCAGTTCAGATTTTGATGCACAGTTCCCTTCTCTAGGATATTTTGCTTCCCTTTGACACAATGTAAACTTTATTCAGAAATTGAGAAGTCTGTGTGTTTCTTCCTGATTGTTCACTTTCTGTTCCCTTTAGCACACTTTTTTTTCAAACTTGTCAATTTTAAGGTGTGCAGACTTCATTTCACAGAATTCCCAGCCAGCATTAATCTGAATTTTCAAGTTAAGCAGTTAAAAAAAAAATCCTTGCTTTACTAATTATTTCTTGTTCCACCTTCTTTGGTATCCTCCTATTCAGTTTGATGATGCCTGCATATATTAATAGGGCTTCACATTGGAAAACAACTGGGATATTGTAGTCCTTTCTTTGTGGTCACTGGGAAGAAGAAAAGCACAGGAGTTATCTTAGGTTTCCAGAGCTGAGGCTGCAACCACAAGAAATGTTTGCAGTATAGAATTCAGGAGTCTGATGTAAATAATCACGAGAGTGCTGTCAAGCCACAGAAATTGCTTTATATGTTCTTTCCTGATTGGAAGCCATGTCAATCTGATGCAAGAGAAACAATAGCAAATTGTTGAATGGCACATTGCTTAGGACACATGGGATCATCTCTGTTTAAGAAAGAAATGGACATTCTGAATAAAAAATGTACATCTATTATTTTTGGTGTGAGGATAAAATTAGAGACTCTGGAATGTGCTTTATCTGCTGTGTTTATACTGTATACTGTATAAACTGTACTGTACAGTTATACTGTATGCCATGTATAGCATTCCCGCACATCAAACAATAAGGAATAGATGATTGAAATAATCTCTGTTAGAGCAAAAAAAATTAATGTGTTCCACAGACTGAAATTGCTTATTTGAAGTTTGGAATGGCCAGGCAAGCAACAACTACAAAAACAAGCTTCAGCATAAAGACAGACAGACACAAACAGGCAGACAGATAGAGAGAGAGAAAAAATGGGTAATCTACAGGCAGTATCCATTGAGCAAAGAACAGATTTGTCCTTAAAACTACAGCTACCGGTATTTTTAACATAACCCAGACAATGCTTTTATGTTTGTGCTGCCCTCTAGTGATTATACTGTACTCAGCAATTAGACAAATGAAAACGCTGGAGATAAGTTATCTCCCACCATTTTATATGAACAACTAGAAAAAAAAAATTCAGCTGCAAGATTGCCAATAAGAATGACATCATTTGCAAATATATCCTTCCAAAAAATCAGCTCAGTCTTAGGGTATGATTTAAAATGAAGTAACCTGTTTTGCACTTAATTTTTGTAAAAAAAAGAAAATACACACTTTCCCCCAAAACATTCATGAAGAATAATTGGGTCAAGATGCAAAATTACCGAGAAGCTCTTGAGAAGAAATTGAAAGTTAACAATTAAAACTCTAGCATGAGTTTCTACCCCATACTTAACCTCTTTGATTAAAAATCTGAGGAAAAATATAAATATCCATAGTCAATGTGATGGCTGTGATAGCAGGAGTTCCAAGGATGACATGAAATTCTTAGGAATATTCTAACTTGTCAAACCAAAAGAGATGTAGGCAGGGCTTTTTTTGTCATAGAATGCACCGGAACGGAGTTCTGGCACCTTTTTTTAATGGGATTTTCCAGAGTTGCCTTGAACAAAATTCTAGCCTTTTAGATACACTAAAAATTGAAGGGATTTTTTTTCAACTACAAAGGTAAACCTTGTGGGGTAGACAAGGCGGGTTGTATGACGTGTGTGAGTTCCGGCACCTTTTTTTTTTTTTTTTTTTTTACTAAAAAAGCACTGGATACAGGAATGGGATGAGATAGATAAACACAGAGATGCATTATGTTGAGGTAGGAAGTGACCCACTTTTCTGTCCAGTGTCACACATTGTGGGAAGAAAAGACTAGACTCTCTTCATCTACCCAATATTTCTGCTCTTTAAGGTAAGTGATAAACTTTCTTCAGTTCTCAATGCAGAAAGATAGAAGCAAAGACCACATCGTTCTGTTTCATGCCTGGAAAAGGATGTTAATTTACCTTGCTGCAAGGTAAAACTTCATTCTACCTCTAGATGGCATTATCTCATTGGATAGCTTTAAATATGGGGATTTCTACAGTTTCAGGAAAAGTTGCATAGTCCTTCTGTTATTAATTTTTTTGTTTTAGCCTTCCAGCTTCCCTACTGACAAAATAGGGCTGTAAACAACTATTACATCAAATAAATGACTGCATACATTACTATATTAGAATATGAAGTATTAATAGAATAAAAAGCCCAAATTAAATAGGTCTAATAGAACAAAGCAAAAAGATTCCTAAGGTCATGCTTTCGACTTTTATAATAGTCTATTAAAGTTGGGACTAATTCATTTGCAGATGGGATAAGAAGCTACATTTCGTCTACAACTTACATCTATCCCAGTTTTTCAAAGATCTAAGACACGGGTCTTCAAGCGTGGCCCTTTTATGACTTGTGGACTTCAACTCCCAGATTTCCTCAGCCACACTGGCTGAGGAATTCTGGGAGTTGAAGTCCACAAGTCATAAAAGGGCCAAGTTTGAAGACCCCTCATCTAAGAGATACTTGGTGACATCAGTGGTCTTTCAAAGTTATTTTGGGTGAGATAGCCTTGTTGCAAGATCATTGCAACAACCACAAGCCCACCACTAGCACTGATGGTGTTACCTAGTTTGGGTAATGAAACATCTGCAAGAAAACAAGCAAGCTCAGAGAGCACCAAGGACACCCCCTCAAGCCCACCATTTAATAATTGGCAAGGCTTTCATTCACTGGTATTTGTGTAGCTACACATGGAAATGCAGTGAGATAAATTTGTGTCCTGCTGTGTCATCCAACAATTTCTAAGTTGGTTACCATCAAATATTCAGGATCACTTTGTCAGGTGCCCAAAATTAACAAAATAGACAAACTGGGTTAAACTTATGATAAGAGGTACCTGCTTTTTGTTGATCAAAGTCAGCAGTAGCAAATTATGGCTGGAGAGTCCTGATACAGGAAGTCCTTGACTTATGATCACAACTGAGCCCAGGATTTATGTTGCTAAGTAAGAAATTTGTTAAATAAGTTTTGCCCCGTTTTACAACTTTTCTTGCCACATTTGTTAAGTGAATCACCCAGTGGTTATGTGAATCTGGCTTCCCCATTGACTTGGCTTGTCAGAAGCTCGCAAAAGGGGATCACGTGACCCCGGGACGCTGCGGCTGTCATAAAAATGAACCAGTTGCCCAGCACCCGCATGTAAATCATGTGACAATGGATGCTGCAATGGTTGTGAGTGTGAAAAATGGTCTTAAGTCATTTTCCCCCCAGTGCCGTTGTAGCTTTGAAAAGTCACTAAATGAACTGTTGTAAATCGAAGACTACCTATAATAAGATTTGTAAACACAATTTATATACATCAGCCGATCACGGATCTGTATAACGTCAGGTACTCTATGCATCCTTTATGATGGGAACTTGAGAGAAAAAAAGTTGACATTGGGAAACGAAATTGGGTTACAACATTAGTTATTTCCTTTTCACCACTTCAAAAATGACAGAGCATGCATATGTACACTGCAGACAATGCTAATAAATTTGGTTTGCTGTCAAGAGTTCACCTATACAGTTACTTGGTGGATTATGATTAAACAATACAGAAGACCCAAAGGGCTTGTTGTTATCACAGATAACTCAATAAAATAACTTTTTAAATATATTTTATGAATGCCTGAGTGGATCCAGAATCAACTTAATTCAGCATGTCAAAGAATTCTGCAGTTCTCTAGTGTGTCAAATAATTTTTTTTAAAGGAAACAAATCCCCCCCCCTCTAAGATTTAAATGAAATATTCTTGCATTTATTTCATTTAAGAAAAAAGCCAAGAATTAAAAAAATGTCTTCTGAATTTTCTATAAAATTGTCTATAAACTTTGTATTAACTCCGTGACCAAGACATTTTGTCCCTGAATGTTTTCATAAAACAGAAACACTATTAATTAAGATATCTTCTTCAGCAACATGGCTGTTTTTTTCCAGTCTAGCCCAAAGGCTATGTGTCAGGTTTTTTTAAAAAAATTAAATAAATGTAAACAACGTGACATACTCAGTTGTATTCCTCAATTGATTCTCAAGCAGTAGCTTTTTTGACTCCATAACAATTTGACATGCCTCTTAACAAATCTAAAGTATATAAATATATAAAACCTAAATCTATAAAACTATTTTGTGGCACTTACCTTTAATTGTTGATGTGTCTGAGACATACGGCAATAAAATTGGTTCGTGTGCCAGAGACAAATGACAGTAAAATGGCACAGCTTTGAGTCAGAGGGATGCAAGTCAGATCACCGTTTGACATTTTTAAAATGTCAGAAAGTACTTAAAAAAGCTAGCGGTAAAGGTTTCCCTGTCAGTTTGCGTCCAACGCTAGGCCACGTTGCTCATCTCCGTTTCTTTGGCCAGCATTGTCCAAAGACAGTTTCCGTGGTCATGTGGCTAGCATGGCTATATGCCAAAGGCACACAGGACACTGTTACCTTCCCACCAAAGTGGTACCTGTTAATCTACTCGCATTTGCATGCTTTCAAACTGTTAGTGCTGCTCTAATTTTACCATTAATGAAACAGATTAGAGTTCAGTCAGGAATTATAAAGGCATAGGAGAACCTATTCAAATTGAAACTATAAACTTCATACACTTTTTTTTTTAAAAAAAATGTGAATTGGACAAAGTGTGGAAAGGTATTTGAATAAATTTGAACCTCTAGATTTGAATAGGATGCCCTTTATAATAGGATAAGGAGAGAGAACAACTCTACCCAATAGCTTTTGACTCACAACCATTCATTTAGTGATCATTCAAAGTTACAATGGCAGTGATCAAAATTCAAATGCTTGGCAACTGACTCATATTTATGAAGGCTGCAGTGTCATATAGGCAAAGAATTTTGGATATAATATAGAATTAGAAGAGTGGCAAAAATTATGGGAAAGAAATATTAAATTAACTAAAGCAGTACCATATTAAAAAAACTTATACAAAATGTTTTACAGATGGCATATGATACCAGTGAGACTAGCAAAAATGTTTAAAAATACTTCAAACAACTGTTGGAAATGTAAACAAAGACCAGGTACTTATTATCACATCTGGTGGACATGCCCTAAAGCAAAAAAGATTTTGGGTTAAAATACATTTATGGTTGGAGAAGATGACTAAAAAACAAATAGATTTTAAACCAGAATTGTTTTTGTTAGGAATAATAGGAGCCAATTATGAGAAAGATTGCAGAAATCTAATACTATATATATTAACAGCAGCAAGAATTGTATTTGCCCAACATTGGAAAAATGAAAATTTACCAGCTGAAGAAGTACTAATTAAGAAAATTCTAGAGTGTGCAGAAATGGGTAGACTGACTTGAAAGATAAAAGAGAAAGAAGACTCAGTGTACTTTAGAACATGGGATAATCTCTATCAATGGCTAGAAAAATGAGTCAGAGAGAAAGGAATGTGATATGTAATTTTGAATATAAGTAAGAAAGGCTATTGAGTGAGTAATTAACATATTATTTATGATAATTAACTATATCTATTACTATTAGTTAAATACATGTACCCAGACACTATGCTGTTTGCTAAATATTGAAAATGTTATTTGGGAAAAACCCAACCCCAACCCTAACCTAAACCCTAACCCAAACCCCAATCCTAATCCTGTCCCCACCTTATTCCTAACCCTATAAAAACTAATAGAGTGCAAAGTAACAAAGAGGTATTTTTGCCAACTCAAGAGGTTATGCATTGTCCTCCTGCATTTTATTGACACAACAGTCCTTTCAGGTTATGTTAGATTAAAAGACAATATTTGGCTGATAGATATGATTGTCTGAGTAGATTTGAATATGGTCTCTTCTAAGCATCTTCCATTGTTCTATCTCTTTGAGGAGCCCACAGTCTCCCAAATATTTGTTGATCATTATTCCTATAATCTCTAACCCATTTTCCATATGGGGGAGGTGTTATGAAAAATGGAGTCCCAAAACATCTTAAACAAAGATTGATCAACTTCATCTATCCTGATACTTTCTAGAGTACATTTCTTTCCTTGGGGGCATCTCATGACTTTGATCATGAACAAAACCCCACCTGACTATAGTCTTAAAGAATTTTAAATAGTGTATTCTTTTGTAAAAACAAAGCAAAGCAACAACACTAGCATGCATTCTCTTAATGTTGATCGTAAACGGTACTGAAAGGTTATTGATCCAACCATTTAATCATGGGAAATAAACAGTATGAAATGTAATCCTGCCAACCACAGTTGAAAAGAGGAACTCAGCAAGTTTTATAACATGGAAGTGGTGAATGGTTGCATGCCAATCTGATCCAAAGCAAAACCACCAGGGTCACCACATCCGAATAGGAGCAGCCGTTATCACCAGAGAGACAGATGGCATGGTCAAGGGAGATATCATAATATTGATATCTACTCAGGGGATAAACGAGCATTCCAATTTTTTTTTAAAAAAACCCCCAATACTATGTGTCATTTCAGTAGAGAACCCAGTCTTGTATCAGACAATGGTTATAATGAAATGCAATGAAAAACACCGCACGTTTGTGTTTCAACCATACTGATTAATTGGAAAACAGTCTGCAACAAATACTTTGATTTAGAAGTTAAGAATTTAAAATGGCAGAAAAATAATATAGGATAAATGCATTGGCATAACTTCGTGTGTCAAAACCTGTGGCCATCGGTTTAAAGTCAATTCTGTGATTCAGTCATTTAATAAAGATCCCTTTTATTAACCATAGAAATAAAAGATATTCCTGGACACTGAGTTATGTTTTCCTTGAGCAAGAGAGCAATAGTAAATTGGATCTGAAATGTATGCTAATTAGAAGATGGCAGTAGAAATTACCTTTAAAATGGAGAAATCTGTCTTCCTTTCTTGTCTTATCATTAAGTCTTATATAGAAAATGAATCAATATCTGCTTTTAATATGAAAGCATGACCCTATGACTTGGAATAAGCTTAGAAGACAGCTGGTGGACTCTTATTCAAGTAGCTAACCTTTTTTAGATTAACCAAGGTCAACTAGATACTGCAGATCTTCAAGATTGATGCCCTAACCCATAGATTACTTCTGTGGATATCCTTGGTCTCCATTTTGATGTTGCCCTGCAAACATTTCAGTAACAAAGGATATCTTCTTATTGTTAGAAGAATTCTAGGAAAAAGTTGGATAGCAGTTATCTGAAGTTAACTCCTTGCTTTACGTTGGCCATTCCATGGAAGTTAGAGAAGTCAGAGGTTTAATCAGATATTTGACACTGCATCAGAAACAGAGTGTTTCATTCAATTTGTGATGGTGGGAAGTAGGTCAAACATTATGAAGTTTTTTTTGAAAAAGTTTTATTAATTTTATAGTCACAAACAAGAAAAATAAATAAATGGAAAACCACTCAACTAATACAATCTTTTACAACTTTCTCCCATAAAAAACAAAGTGTATATTCTTTTAAAATACTTAATATAACTGTGGGTGTTGCTCGGCAGCACCCCCTTCACCACATCCCCCTCTTTCTTCCTCCCTACCTACTACCATCCCCCCACCCTCTCTCTCCCTCCTTCACTCTCCTCCCTCCTCTCCTACCTACCTACTTCCCTCCACCTTCACTCCTCAATCTACCCCCTCCAGATGTGGTCCAGAGGTACTGCCCGAGCATCCCCTCTTATATCTATTAAATATATCGTTCTTATATATTACCAATATTGCAGTTGAGTACAGCAATACACCCCCCCTACCCACCCACCCCGACTTCCCAAAGTGAATACAGGGTAAAACACAAGAAAACCCACTAAACTAAACAAAACTATTATATAAATCCTAATAAATCCTAATAATAATTTAACTATATTTTTGTTCCAACATATAAAAATTTAACTTTGTAGTAAATACAATTTTTCTTAATGCCAACAGACACTACCTTGATTTCTAGCATTTGCTGCTCTCTAATTTTAGCAAAAAATACATTATTGAAAGCACTTATCTCAGTGGTGTGCACAGAAAACAGCAGTTCCTGCAGAGAAGCACTAATTGTTTTGAAACAAAATTCAAAGCTCTGTTTTTCTGCCTTCCTTCAGGTTTTCACCCTCGATTTTACTGTTTTGTGCAATGAATTGCTTTAATTTGTGGAGAAAATGCAAACAAATCGAGACACTAGACACACAAAGACAAATGGTAGAAAAGGACCGTAAAGTTCCTTAACATATTGGAAAGCTTAGTCGGATTTTTCCCACTATCAAAGGAAAGGATCACCCTCTAGAAATACTCATGCTGAGAAAATATGAGTACAAATTATGTGCATCAGATGGAAGGAGACTGGAATTCCATCTGCTATGTTCTAGGAACAATAAATTTAACAATTACTTAGTCAAGATCCTACATATGGAACCTGGGCTATATGTTTACTCTCGGTATATCTTCCAAATCTTAATGTTTTGGATGAAGTTTCCAAGATAAGGCAGGGTTTTGCAGATCAAAATGGGGTCAACACCATGAGTCTGTCTTCACTGCTACTTGTATGTATGTGTGTGTAATGAACACTGTTAGAAAACTTGCATCTAATTGTGAATATGTATCAGGTGTTCAATGTCTTTGCCCTTATGCTCATCAACTCTGGCTAAAACAAAAGTTTGAGTCAGGGTCTTCAAACTTGGTCCTTTTATGACTTATGGACTTCAACTCCCACAATTCCTCAGCCAGTGTGCCTGCCTGAGAAATTCTGGGGGTTGAAGTCCACAAGTCATAAAAGGGCCAAGTTTGAAGACCCCTGGCTTAAGTAGTTAAAAGCTGAAAAATTACCTGAGTCATCTAACAAACAAATAAACAGCCCATCAGCCATGAATTATAGCCTATCAGAAACACCTGTGCATGTTGTGCTCTTTCTCTCTCTCTCTCTCTCTCTCTCTCTCTCTCTCTCTCTCTCTCTCTCTCTCTCTCTCTCTCTCTCTCTCTCTCTCTCTCTCTCTCTCTCTCACCCACATATTTTATACTCACAAGCCGGGGGAAAAAACTCCTGCTGGTTTACCAAACTCTAGTTTTTCTCTCATGTCATTTTTTGCATAGATTTGAGCTTATAAATTCAGGAATCATAAAATTAAATTGCATATGAATGTAAAATTATAAAACTGCATTTTTTTATTATTTTTTTTCAACCAGGAAAGCGTTAAATGTAAACATTTAATTGGTGTGAAGCAATAATGTATAGTACCATATTTCCATACTAGCATTTTCATTATCAGATTTCCTATTCCTTGGGATAAGACAGGCTAAAATTTCATTGGGGATGCTTGCATCTCTTAAGGCGTTTCTCCACTTACATGTAATCATAATACAAATATAACCTTCTAACTTTTTTTCCTGCCATGTTCCCACAACGTTGCCTTCATTTCATTTCCAACCCATGAAGGATTCAGGCTTAAGTCCTCTTTAACAGTTTTAGAGTGAAGGTTGTATCTTCAAGGAGTGCCAAATGCTTCACTTTTGTGCCTGGCTCTGTAGTCACTTCATCTTGCAGAAGCTTAAGACTCTGTTTATAGATTTCTCCAAATTAAAACAAGGTGAAATATCTTGATATTCCAGTGGCTAAAAGTAGAGAGCTGCTGCTTCTGAGCTTACTCTACCTAAAAAACATAAAAACACCAATGTGACAATGAGATAAGTATGCCAAAAGAGAATAAAGAAGACGTTGAAGGTTCTTTCTCCAAGTTTGTAGGTTTGTTTCCTAACATTTCATTTCCAGGCTAGGTAACATCTTTAGTGCAGTTTAGGGGATATCAGTAGGACCCACTGACCACATGAAGCCATTGTAAACAGAACCCTGACATCCCCTACACTCCACTGAAGATGTTACCTAGCCTGGTAATGAAACATTCAGAAACCAATCCACAAGCTTGGAGAACGAACCTTCACCCTCATCCTACACCCAAATTAAAGATATTCACCACTATTGCAGAATTAAGAAGCTTCTTGGATGGGAAGTGAAACATTTTCAAGGAAAAAACCAAGAAAGTCCAGTTACCTTTTGGAAAAGCACCTTTGGGACAACCATGACCTGGATGACTGAGAGTCTCCATAGACAGAGAATGGGGACTAGAAATTGTCTCCCAAGGATGAGCAACCTGCCACAGGTCATACATTCTCTCAAAGGATCACTGGTCGGTTATGAGCAGAGGTGAACGAATCAACCAAAATCCAATTTGAATTTGAGATGACATTTGATTCCAACATTGTCTTCAAAGGGTAATTCAACTGAACCAATCCAAGTTTTCAAAGTTTTACAAAGTCACCCAAAGTTCAAATCATCTTTCAATCCTCCACTCTGAAATGATTCAAAGACCCTTGATTAGATTTCATGCTGGGAACAGTTCAGAAATTCAATTCAAAGGGATGATTCAATGAAATTAGTTTATATCTAAATCTCCATTCAAACTTGATCACTCCTTGTGAATCGTTCTCACAACTTCTGTGTCAGCTTAGCCAACCAATAGTATATGGTTTAGAAGGGAGAAATGATAATGGCACTATTAAGGGGTTTAGTAGACTTAGGGAAAGTGAAAATTTCTTTGCAGCTCTAGGCTGTCCATACAAGACGTCTTGCTTTTAATAACATTCCTTTTTCTTATTAACTCATCTCCCATCCCTCCTCACTCTCACACATTCCCACACTGGGGAATTTCAGAGATCATATTCTGAAGTGCATCTTTCTTATGGTTCCATCAAAACTTCATAATGTTTTATCCCCTTTGTTGTTTATTTTAACTTTAGAGGTTTTATTGAATAGGATAAGAGCTTCAGATGATTTAAAAGGTATACAGATTAGACAACCTGACTATAGATTATGTGCTTTTGCTGATGATTTGCTTGTGACATTGACTCAACCAACACAGTCAGCTCAGAGTTTGATGGAGATAATCCAAAATTATGGTAGGGTATCAGGCTTTAAATTAAATATATCTAAGACAAAGATGTTAGTTAAAAATTTAAATATTAATTCAAAACAGGAATTGGAAAGAATAACGGGATGTGAGATAGTTAAGAAAATTAAATATTTAGGAATTGACATTGAAGCCTCTAATGGGAAGCTATATAAAAATAATTATGAAGTTTTGTGGAATAAGACACAAATAGAATTGGAAAGATGGAAGAAACTACAATTATCTATGTTGGGTAGGATAGCAGCAGTCAAAATGAATGTATTGCCTAAATTTTTGTTTCTTTTTCAAATGTTACCTATACTTAAAAAGGATGCGAATTTGGAGGAGTGGCAGAAGGGTATTAATAGATTTATTTGGAATGGGAAGAAACCGAGAGTCAAATTAAAAATAATTCAGGATACAAGGGAAAGAGGTGGTTTGAAAATGCCTAATTTCAAGTTATATTATCATGCAGCTGTTTTAGTAGCGATAAGTGATTGGGTTAATTTAACTAATGATAGAATATTGAATATTGAAGGGTATGATTTATTATATGGTTGGCACGCTTATTTAGTTTATGATAAAAAGGTGGATAGGAGTTTCAAAGAGCACCTATTGAGAAATGCTCTGCTGCGTGTCTGGAAAAAATATCAGTATAAATTAAATGATAAGATTCCTGTATGGACGGTTCCCAGACACGCAATAGAGAATATAAATAGAGAACAATTACATGATGTGGTGCCTTATGAGAAACTCCTATTTAAAGAAGGGAATATTTTACAACTGAAGTCCTTGAATATTCTAAGGGAGGAAGGAATAATCCTTATTTGGTTTCAATATTTACAATTGCAGACTAGATGGAAAAAAGATTTGAAGATGGGTTTATCTCAAATAGATGAAAATTTAATTAAACAAGTTAGAGATCAAAGGATAATGCATATTAAAAGATTGTATAATGTATTGATAGAAATTGATTTGGAAACTGAATTAGTTAAGGATTGTATGATAAAGTGGGGACAAAATTTCGGACAACCAATCATGATGGAAACTTGGGAGAGGATCTGGGTAAAAAATGTAAAATTTACACAAGCGCAACATTTAAGAGAAAATTTTTATAAAATGTTTTATAGATGGCATTTGGATCCAAAAAAATTATCATGTATGTACCCTAACTTACAACCTAAGTGTTGGAGATGTGAATGTATGGATGCTACTTATTTTCATGTATGGTGGACTTGTAAAAAAAATTAAGGCTTTTTGGATAAAAATTTGGTGGATACTTCAAAATATTCTGAAAAAACGTGTTGAATTTTCACCACAGCTGTTTTTATTAGGTATTACAAAAGACTCTACTACTATAGAGATGAACTTGATTTTGAACTTGATTACAGCAGCGAGACTGTTGGTGGGACAATACTGGAAGAAGCCAGAATTACCATCTATCGAAGAATGGACTTTGAAAGTTATAAATTTGGCGGAAATGGCCAAAGTATCTGCATATTTGAAAGATTATTCGAATGAAAAATATATGTTGGAATGGAAAAAATGGATAGAGTATATTCAAGGGAAATATCAATCTAAGAAATTATATTTAGCATACAGTTAAATTTTTATTAGCATTTATATAATAATTCTGTTTAATTTAGTGGGGTTTTTTTTTCTTTTTTTTTCTTTACCCTGTATTCACTCTGGGAAGTTGGGGGGGGTAGGTTGGGGGGGTGTAATAATGAACTCAACTGTAATACTTGTAATACTTGTAATATATAAGAAAGAAATACTTACTGATAGAAGAGGGGTTGCTCGGGCGGTACCTCTGTACTACATCTGGAGGGTGTTGTGAGGGAGGAGTGAAAGAGGGGGAGGAAGTAGGATGGTTGGAGGAGAGGAGGGTGGAGAGGGAAGGAGAGAGGTGTGAGGAGGAGGAGGGAAGTAGGAGATAGGGAGGAAGAAAGAGGGGGATGTGGTGGGGGGGTGCCGCCGAGCAACGCCCATAGTTATTGTATATATGCATTTAAAATAATGTATGCTGATTTTTGTTTAGTGTGGGAGAAAGTTGAAAAAGAATGTATTGAGTTGTATTTAATGCTGATTAAATGTGGATTTTTTTGTTGTTTAAAATTACAAAAATTAATAAAAATATTTTTAAAAAAATAAAATAAGGTAGCACAGCTCAGGACTTTTGGGGAGAAGAGGACTGCCAGAATCAAGTTGTTTTGTCTTTCTAATGCCCTTCTAGTCATGTCCTCCATCTCTGTGTAAATTAAAAAATAAACAATATATAAGCCACCAACCAACAAAAACCAAATAAAAATTCATAAAACCTTTCTTTGAAAAGAAATCTAGAGATTCAAGTTTAGGATAAAACACATTTGCTCCTATGCTCTGTGGTTTAAAATATAATTGTCAATTGATAAACTGATTTTAAGGAGGGTATTTTTTAGTGGACTGTGAACATGTTTAAATACCCTACCATAATTTTGGATTATCTCCATCAAACTCTGAGCTGACTGTGTTGGTTGAGTCAATGTCACAAGCAAATCATCAGCAAAAGCATATAATCTATAGTCAGGTTGTCTAATCTGTATACCTTTTAAATCATCTGAAGCTCTTATCCTATTCAATAAAACCTCTAAAGTTAAAATAAACAACAAAGGGGATAAAACATTATGAAGTTTTGATGGAACCATAAGAAAGATGCACTTCAGAATATGATCTCTGAAATTCCCCAGTGTGGGAATGTGTGAGAGTGAGGAGGGATGGGAGATGAGTTAATAAGAAAAAGGAATGTTATTAAAAGCAAGACGTCTTGTATGGACAGCCTAGAGCTGCAAAGAAATTTTCACTTTCCCTAAGTCTACTAAACCCCTTAATAGTGCCATTATCATTTCTCCCTTCTAAACCATATACATTTTATAAAAAATCCACATTTAATCAGCATTAAATACAACTCAATACATTCTTTTTCAACTTTCTCCCACACTAAACAAAAATCAGCATACATTATTTTAAATGCATATATACAATAACTATGGGCGTTGCTCGGCGGCACCCCCCCACCACATCCCCCTCTTTCTTCCTCCCTATCTCCTACTTCCCTCCTCCTCCTCACACCTCTCTCCTTCCCTCTCCACCCTCCTCTCCTCCAACCATCCTACTTCCTCCCCCTCTTTCACTCCTCCCTCACAACACCCTCCAGATGTAGTACAGAGGTACCGCCCGAGCAACCCCTCTTCTATCAGTAAGTATTTCTTTCTTATATATTACAAGTATTACAAGTATTACAGTTGAGTTCATTATTACACCCCCCCAACCTACCCCCCCCAACTTCCCAGAGTGAATACAGGGTAAAGAAAAAAAAAGAAAAAAAAACCCCACTAAATTAAACAGAATTATTATATAAATGCTAATAAAAATTTAACTGTATGCTAAATATAATTTCTTAGATTGATATTTCCCTTGAATATACTCTATCCATTTTTTCCATTCCAACATATATTTTTCATTCGAATAATCTTTCAAATATGCAGATACTTTGGCCATTTCCGCCAAATTTATAACTTTCAAAGTCCATTCTTCGATAGATGGTAATTCTGGCTTCTTCCAGTATTGTCCCACCAACAGTCTCGCTGCTGTAATCAAGTTCAAAATCAAGTTCATCTCTATAGTAGTAGAGTCTTTTGTAATACCTAATAAAAACAGCTGTGGTGAAAATTCAACACGTTTTTTCAGAATATTTTGAAGTATCCACCAAATTTTTATCCAAAAAGCCTTAATTTTTTTTACAAGTCCACCATACATGAAAATAAGTAGCATCCATACATTCACATCTCCAACACTTAGGTTGTAAGTTAGGGTACATACATGATAATTTTTTTGGATCCAAATGCCATCTATAAAACATTTTATAAAAATTTTCTCTTAAATGTTGCGCTTGTGTAAATTTTACATTTTTTACCCAGATCCTCTCCCAAGTTTCCATCATGATTGGTTGTCCGAAATTTTGTCCCCACTTTATCATACAATCCTTAACTAATTCAGTTTCCAAATCAATTTCTATCAATACATTATACAATCTTTTAATATGCATTATCCTTTGATCTCTAACTTGTTTAATTAAATTTTCATCTATTTGAGATAAACCCATCTTCAAATCTTTTTTCCATCTAGTCTGCAATTGTAAATATTGAAACCAAATAAGGATTATTCCTTCCTCCCTTAGAATATTCAAGGACTTCAGTTGTAAAATATTCCCTTCTTTAAATAGGAGTTTCTCATAAGGCACCACATCATGTAATTGTTCTCTATTTATATTCTCTATTGCGTGTCTGGGAACCGTCCATACAGGAATCTTATCATTTAATTTATACTGATATTTTTTCCAGACACGCAGCAGAGCATTTCTCAATAGGTGCTCTTTGAAACTCCTATCCACCTTTTTATCATAAACTAAATAAGCGTGCCAACCATATAATAAATCATACCCTTCAATATTCAATATTCTATCATTAGTTAAATTAACCCAATCACTTATCGCTACTAAAACAGCTGCATGATAATATAACTTGAAATTAGGCATTTTCAAACCACCTCTTTCCCTTGTATCCTGAATTATTTTTAATTTGACTCTCGGTTTCTTCCCATTCCAAATAAATCTATTAATACCCTTCTGCCACTCCTCCAAATTCGCATCCTTTTTAAGTATAGGTAACATTTGAAAAAGAAACAAAAATTTAGGCAATACATTCATTTTGACTGCTGCTATCCTACCCAACATAGATAATTGTAGTTTCTTCCATCTTTCCAATTCTATTTGTGTCTTATTCCACAAAACTTCATAATTATTTTTATATAACTTCCCATTAGAGGCTTCAATGTCAATTCCTAAATATTTAATTTTCTTAACTATCTCACATCCCGTTATTCTTTCCAATTCCTGTTTTGAATTAATATTTAAATTTTTAACTAACATCTTTGTTTTAGTTATATTTAATTTAAACCCTGATACCCTACCATAAATTTTAATTATCTCCATCAATCTCTTGGCTGACTGTATTGGTTGAGTCAATGTCACAACCAAATCATCTGCAAAAGCACGTAATCTATAGTCTTGTTGTCTAATCTCTATACCTTTTAAATCATCTGCTCTTCTTATCCTATTCAATAAAACCTCTAAAGTTAAAACAAACAACAAAGGGGATAATGGACATCCCTGTCTGGTACCTTTCTCTATGTTAAATGAATCTGTTAAGTCCCCATTCACAATAACCTGCCCTATTTGTTTCTGATAAATTGCCATTATAGAATTAATAAACTGATCCCCCATTTCCATCCTAACAATCAATTTTTTCAAAAACAACCAATTCAATCTATCAAATGCCTTTTCCGCATCCAAAAACATAAGAACTGCGGGCACCTGAGTATTCTTCTCCAAATATTCTATTATATTAATAAGTTGTCTAACGTTAGTTTTCATCTGCCTCCCTTGTAAAAAACCAGTTTGATCAGTATGAATTGTTTGTTGTAAAACTGTCATTAATCTATTAGCCATCACTTTTGCAAAAATCTTATAATCTGTATTCAACAAAGAGATCGGTCTAAAATTTTCTGGTTGAAAATTATCTCATCCCTCTTTAGGAATTAAAGAAACATAGGCTGTTTTCCATGAAGGTGGAACCTGACCCCCTTTTTGTATATTAACAGCTGTGCTACCTTATTGTGGTGTATATGTGGCATGTGTGTATATTTTCATGAGATATATGGACAAAGAACCTAGGATATATATGCTCAGCAGAATCACTCATGGTATATGGACAGAACTTGGATGAAGAGTACACACATGCTGCCTAAGGAATGGTCAGATAAGAGAGAGCATAGTCCACAGCTGCATAATGGGCAGAGAAAGAAACTCTGAAGGGACCCTCCCTAACATATTGTTCTGTAAAGGAGATGGCAGAATATTTATACTTTCAGACTTCCAAAATATTATTAATGTAATCTTGCAATAAAGTAGAATTAGCTCATCTGGTCATGTTTCCTGTCTGATCTACCTGGTAAGGCTGACATTAATCTCTTAGGTATAAAAGTACAAATCTCCTGCTATCACTTTTACAGCCTGAGAAACTAGGGAGAGTTCCTTCTGAGCCTCTTGCTCCAACTACTATCCATCTGTGGGCTATCCTCTCTTATTTTCCTTAGGCAGCATCTCTTTTCCCCATTCCCCAAGATCTTCCCCCCTACCATTACAAGATGTGAAGGTCATCTTAGCTGCCCAGCTAAAGCCAGCAGGCCTCTATATTGGTCAACATATCGGTGATATAAGAAGATGCTGTATGCAGTTGATCATGTTAGTGACAATTGCAAAGAATATAAGGATGAAGGCAATGGTAAACCCTTCTTGCATTTTTTTTAAACCAAGAAAACCACATGGATAAAAAATGTAACTCACTTATTGTGGCAATGAGTGGAAGACTTGAAAGAACAGATTAGGAATAGATTGTCATAGAGACAATCTTTTTTTATGTCATGAGCAGACCAAAACAATTTGATGGCACATAATCAATCAAAAATATGCAAACACCACCACAACCAAAGTTGTGGTGACTGTAAGCTGGCATGTTTGATCGTGAATCTACATTTCTATGAGGAGCCATAGCTTTTTGTCACATAGACTGTACAGATACTTCTTTTCATCCTGGCACTAAAAAGATGGAGTCCTTTTAACAGACAGAGAAAAGTGGAGGAAGAAGGAGAAAAAGAAACTGTCAGCTGAGCAGAAAAAAGATGCAATCTCTGATTAAATTTGTACTTGCAACAAATGTTCAGGCAACAGAGACGGTTTTTTTTTTCTTTCTAATTTTGGAACAGTAGCCAACACATTTAGACAGGAATCTCCAAAAGATGGTTATAATTGTGACATACTATCTTAAATTTTCTTTCAGTAATTATGTGTACTTTTTATTTCATATTCCCAGGTTATCTTTAGAATTTTTTTCTGACCTGTAATCAGCTTCCTTCTATAGATGATGGCAGAACACTAATTTGTAGCAGACCAGCGACATCGTGTGGTCTATGGGGAGCACTGCACCTTCTTTTGAATATATTTCTTGCTTAATCAAGCTACAGAAACATAATCTGAAAAGGAGGGAAAATGACAGGTGCAATTAAAAGCCTGGAGTTGTAGTTGGAGACTGTGGAGAAGAGCATGCCCCTTATCTACAATGAGAGAGCCTGCAATTAATCCAACAACCCCAGCAATCACCATGAAGAGATACAAGTGTCGAAAATACAGAGAAATTAAGAATCTTGATATATTCCTGGACAGTGTTGATAAGAAGGGGAAGTTCAATGTATGATGTTTTTGAGACATATTTAACTGGTTTCCTATTGTTCCTGGCTTATGAATTGTCCAAGTGGGGTATATCCAGCTGTGTACTAAGCCACAGCTCAGACTTATGCCTAGTAAATATTAGAAGTGAAATTGGAAGGAAATGTAGGGATTTACAGCAAAAGGCACCTGATTTCTATTAGGCCTTCACCCACAAAGTGCAAACTGCATATATATTGTATACTGTATGAGATGAACATGCAAGATCCAATGCATGTTTTAAGGAAATCAGTGAGTTTTTCTTAGAGCAACTATCCAAACAGGGCTATAGTTAGGTCTCCCTAATAGGATACAAACCAGTAAAGGAGAAGGGAAAGATGGTCCAGGAGTTGGTAGATTGTAGTGGTCTCACTCATTGGAGTTGCAAGAAGATGCCTAGATCAGAGGGGCATATTTCTCACTGAGATAACTTTCTATTCCCAAAGTAGTGAGCAGGGCAAAAACCATGATTAGAAATTATTCTATCTAGCTTTATTTATTTACAACATTTCTACACCATCTGTCTCACCTTGGATGGTTTACAGATTTCAATTTAATTAAAATTAAGAAGTTCCAGCCAGGAGCAAATCCCATCGTAGCAATAGCAACAGCACTTAGACTTATATACTGCTTCACAGTGTTTCAGCATATTGCCCCCAACAACCTGGATCCTCATTTTACCGATCTTGGAAGGATGAAAGGCTGAATCAACCTTGAACTGATGAGACTCGAACTGCCAAACTGCTGGCAGTCAGCAGAAGTAGCCTGTAATACTGCATTCTAACCACTGCGCCACCACAGCTCATGCAACAATTAGTTACAAATTTTGATGATGTGAACAGGCTGGCTTTTGGAAGTTGCATGAACCTTAGAATATCATAACATGCTCTTCTAGCATAGAGGAAAGCTGTTATTGTCTCTTTCTTCTATGATTGCAAAAGGTAGAATGAATTTTTCAAATTTGATGGAAATTCTGGGAGAAGGGTAAACGTCCCATTTTTGTGTGCAAATCTTCACATTGAGTTCAACAGCTGGTGATTTTATAAACGTATCCATGAGATTTCTTGGCGACATTATGGATTTGCTGCTATCCTTTTCTCCTATAGTTTTTCAACACCTCAGTTTTGCCTATAGCTGTGATAGTCCCTGGAGGTCCACTATCCAAACACTACAAGGTCTGGTCCTGCTTTTCTTCTCAGTTTGGACAAGACCAGCCTGCTGCCGCCACTATCTGTTTGTAGAATTAAAATCCAAGAGAGTCTTAGCTGCATATTTCATTCTGTACAGAATTTGAACCTCAGAGAATCATGCCTGTTTTTAAATTAGAGGGCTTAGGCAACTCTCCTATATTATGAAAAACAGACACTGGGATTATAGGACAATGATGACCCTCATTCCCTAATGAGGACCATTATTCTCCTGTTTGATATACTAGGAAAGATTTTACATACAGCGTATATTATTTTGCACTCAGAACTGCTTCCAGATGTGCAGACAACGATGTGGGAAATCTAGATCTAAAATCTCCTAAAATTCTTTCAATGCCTTGGAGGAAATTTAAAGTTTCCTTTGGGATAAACTTAACCTGTGGTGATGTTGGGTGAAGTGGTTAAAGTGCTAGACTAGAAACCAGGAGGCTGTGAGTTCTAGTTTTTTTTAAGGCATGAAAGTTTGCTAGGTGACTTTGGGCCAGTAGCTCTTTCAATATGTGCCACTTGAATTTGAAATGAATTGGTTTTAGCTTGTTTTCATTTTCTATTACACTTTTATTGCTGGCATTCATATACTGTTTGGTTGTTACGATGCAAGAAGGTGTTTCTGTATGCATACTACATCTATATGCATCACAGACAATAACTCCACTGTTCTTTGTCCTAGATAATGCAAGCTAGAATTAAAATGTTGATGTCATTTCTAAAATAAATCCATTCTCTGCTTTATTGATGGAGCACATTACTGATGCAAACAATTCTTCCTAAAATGTCACCATTCCTTCCTTGCAAGAATTATATGTATGCAGGTATGGCTTGGTTTTGGAAATATGGACCTTACATCCCTTCCACAATTTTGGAAATTATAAATCAGTGCATTGCGGTATCAATTTATTCATCTATATGACATAGTTAAGGTCTGTGATATAAAATTGTAGGAAAGTTGAAATTAAAAACAAATGTATTTATTTTCAGATCATACAGTATATCTCCTCTCTAGCAAGGAAGATGCTGATCAGATTAAATCACTTTAGTAAAATAACTCCGATGTAAACTATGATCAGAAAACAAAGGGTGCAGCCTCCTCAGAACTATTGCTGGATTATTTTTGAATGAGCATAAACCTTAATAGCTCCAAAGAAAGAAGCATGTTCTGCTCATTTATACAAGCCAAAACAGAAATGCTTGGCTGTTGGACATCTCATAAAAATGTTTTTCATTAGTGTTCTGGAAAGGGACCAATAGCCTAAGAAATACTCACAGTTTCTTATTGCATCCTCAGTGTGACATTTGAAAGAAGATCTGGATGGCACTCTATAGACTTGATGTTTTTGGTGGACAAATTATTGTATACGGCTTAGGAGAGTGGTCCCCAACCTTTGCTGTTTGGCAGCCTGGCTGGGGGGGAGGGAGATCAGGCTGCATGAGTGGTGAGCTGGTGTGCATGCATGGATAGCTTGATTTTTGCAAGTTGAACTGCGTGTGCATGTACATGCACATTAGCCCTTTGCTTGTGCAATTTGAGCTGCACGTGCATGTGTGCCGGCCTGCCGTGTGTGTGGCCCAATTCAGAATAGGCCACGGCCCGGTAGTGGGCTGTGGCCCCGGGGTTGGGGACCTCTGGCTTAGGAAATTGAAATGGAGCAGGAGGTTAACTTAGGAATTTCTGCTACGCCAATTATTTCTTCATAGTTAATACTGTCTTCAGCAACCAAAACAATGCTTCTGTACATAAACATCACCTACATGGAATACATAGAATAAAATTGGACTATGTTATTACTAAAAGAAGATGTATAAGCTGAAATATAGCATCAAAGATATAGCCAGGTCCTGACTGTGCAGCAGATCACAAATTGCTCATCTACAAGCTCCAAATTAATCTAAAGAAAAAGAAAGCCAATCAGTTTCCACAATATGATCTTTTATTTTTTATAATCAAATTTCTATACCGCCCCTCTCTCGAAGGACTCGGGGCGGTGTACAGCCTAAAATTAGAAACATAAATATACATAATTTAAAATAATTAAAAGTGAATTAAATAATTTGGCTGTAAAATCCCCATTTAAAACACAACACTTACAAATCTTAAAAATTTACTCAATCCCCCTAGAACATTCTAACCCTACTGGAACCGGAGCTTCTATGCCAGGCCGGCCTGTCGAAAAAGGAACGTTTTTAGTTCTCGACGGAAGGTGCGTAAATCTGTCATTGTACAGAGTTCGGGGGGGAGCTCGTTCCATAACGTGGGAGCTCCCACAGAGAAGGCTCTCCCCCTGGGGGCCGCCGGCCGGCAGCTCCCTGAGGAGGCCCTCTCTGTGGGAGCGTACCGGACGGCGGGAAGTATTTGCTGGCAGTAGGCGGTCCTGTAAGTATCCGGGTCCGATGCCATGGAGCGCTTTAAAGGTAGTCACTAGCACCTTGAACCGCACCCGAAAGACCACCGGCAACCAGTGCAGCTCGCGCAGGAGCGGTGTTACGTGGGAGCGCCACGACGCTCCCGTCACTACCTGCGCGGCCGCATTCTGAGCCAGTTGGAGCTTCCGGGTGCACCTCAAGGGGAGCCCCATGTAGAGAGCATGGGGTATATCTTGAACATATACCATTTTTTTTCAAGGAGAACATCAGGAATTGCTTTGAAGTTGTGAACCTCAACCTGAGAAATTATGGAATGAGCTTAAAGAAGTTGTTAAGGATGAACGTGAAAAGAGACTGCCAAACATGAAGAAAAGGAAGCATGCTAGATGTCAAAGCAAACCATGGAAGTTGCCAAGAAGAGAAGAGAATCCAAAGCCAAGAAAGACAAATATATCAGAAAAGAACTTAATAAAGGATTTCAGAAAAGGCAAGAAGCAGTATTGTAACAAACATATGTTACAACACTGAAGATGGAAACAAGCATGGAAAAATAAGGAAAAACTTTGAACTTAGAAGGACTTTCCAACCTTGAATTGGTATACTACAGAGATGTCAATGGACAGATACTAACCCATTTAAAGGAAATAAAAAGATGGAAGGAGTATATTGAAACACTGTACAGTATAGACATTCACATCCAAGATACTTTAGTTGATACTCCTTATTTACAAGAACCTCTAGTACTAGAAAATAAAGTTACGTCAGCACGCCAGAAAGTTACAGGAACTGAACTGAAATATGGCAAGCAGTAGAATAAAAATCATCCAAGATTCTAATGAAGCTATTCCAAGAAAGTTGGAGAATTACATAGCAGCCAATCAATTGGAATATGTCAGTATACGTTCCAATACCAAAAAAAAGCAGACCTAACAGTGTGTGCAAGCTATCATACAGTGTCCTTTAGAAAAGGCTGAGGAGCACAAGGTAATATTGCCAATGCATGCTGAATAATTGAAAAAGGAAAGAATACCAAAAAGAAGACAGTATGTGCTTTATCAATTATAGAAAAGCCTTGGATTGTGTCAACTACGTCTTGCTGTGGAAAGTTTTCAGGGGTGGGGGAAGTGGAATTCCAGAACATCTCGGTGTCCTCATGAGAAACTAATTTATATACTGTATCAGGAAGCCATAGTCCAGACAGAACATGGTGGTACAGACTGGTTCCAAGTTGGCAAAGGAGTGTGAGAAGACTGAATCCTCTCCTCTTATTTATTCAACAATATGCAGAATTTATATTAAAGGAAGGTGTTATGGAAGAAGATGAGTGTGGTTTTAAAAATGGATGAAGAAATGCCAGAACTTGCTCTGTGCTGATGACATAACTCTGATAGATGAAAATGCAAAGGATATGGAAGCCCTGGTACTAAAAGTCAGAGGACAGTGAAAAATATGGGACTAAAATTGAAGGCAAACAAGACCAAATTAATGTCAACAAGTAGAATTGACAGCCATAGAATTGACGATGGAAATCGTCTTCTGCCTTTTAGGATCAACCATAAACAGTAAAGGAACAAAAAGTCAAGAAATATGCCAGAGACTAGCATTCAGATTCAAATACCATGATGGGTCTAGATCACAAGATCAGAACTGTGCGGGTCATGGTATTCTCTGTGACATTCTAGGAAGCAAAAGTTGGACTTTGAAGCAGCAGTTAAGAAGACTATTGGCATGCCAGTGTTGGAGAAGACGCCTGAGAATATTGTGGGCAGCCAGGAAAACAAACCAAATAATCTTTGATCATTGAACAAATCCACTCAGAGTTCTCACTCAAGTCACAAATGACCAGTCTCAAATTATTCTGCTTTGGACACATTTTGCAAAGAAACAGCTTTCTAGAAAGAGCTCTAATGAAAGGAAAGATAAAAGGAAAATGAAGAAGTGGATCCAGAAAACTTCAGAACAATCAGCTTGACATCAATTCCTGGGAAGATCCTGGAAAAGAAAAGCAGTGCATTTATGAGCATCTAGAAACAAACAATTAATAGAAGCCACCATCAGTTTGTCAAAAACAGATCATGCTAGACAAACCTTATTGCCCTCTTTGACAAAAATAAGTGTTTAAGGGAAACACTGTAGACATAGTTTATTTAGATTTCAGTAAGACATTTGAGAAATTAGACCACAGTCTGCTTCTTGGTAAGATAAATCATAGCTAACACTTTAAATCAGGGGTGTCAAACTGCCAGCCTGCGGGCCGGTTGCATCATATGGAGGCTGTACCCACCCCACTTCTAGCAATGAAAAAAAAGTTTTGATACGTCATGATGTGGCGAGTGTGACGTCTGTGCTTTAGATGATAGACTCAAGATTTAGAAGGACCTTCACAGACTTAAACATTGGGCTCTATCCAACAAACTCCAGTGGTGAGAAAGTTAAGGTCTTACACATAGGCAAAATTTGCAGATATAGAAAATGTGATACCTGTCTCAATAATAGTAACTGTAAGATAGATATAAGTGTCTTAGTAGACCACCACTTAAGTATGAGCCAGTAGTGTGCTGCAGCTACCAAAAAAGTCAATGCAGTCCTAGATAGCATCAAAAAAGGGATAATTTCAAGATCATGTGAAATGATAGTACTTTATACTGCACTGGTGAGACCACACTTGGAATACTGCATCCAATTCTAGTCATCACAATACAAAAAATATGTTCATAAATCTAGAAATAGTCCAGAGAAGATCAACAAAGATGATAAAGGGTTTAGGTCTAAACCAGTGATGGCGAACATTTTAGAGACTGAGTGCCCAAACTGCAACCCAAAACCCACTTATTTATCGCTGGGTGCCAGATGGGTGTGGCCCACTGGGTGGGCATGGCTGTAGTGGTCATAGAAGACTGGGTGGGTGTGGCAAAGGTGGGCATAGTCACCTTGATGTTGCTCATGGGGAGGGATGCCTGTGGGGGCCAGGCAGGGTTGGGGGAGATCCAGGAGGTCTCTGGCAGGTGGGGAGGTGGGCAGGAGGCTTGTCCTGCAAGGTGAGGCGAGGCAGGGCGGGGGTGCTATTGTTGCAGGGCAAGGTGAGGCAGGGGCCGGGGCAGCTGCTGCCTGACATCATAGGCCCCCCGCACACAGAGGCCAGCAGGTGCATGGGGGCCGACTGTCTGTCAGCAGCCACAACCTGCCAGCCCCTCGACCAGTGCACTCTGGGGCTCTGCAACCCGCCGTCAGCAGTTCAGAGAAGCCACCTCTGAGCTGGACGGCTGGCTGACAAGTGAGGAGGCGATGCAGTGGGTCATGCTCAAGAAAAGGAGAGCATGCAAGGCCAGGAGGGATGGGATGGGCGGGAGAGAAATCAGCCATGCTGGGATGCATCTGGCCACATGGGACCTTGGCAAGTTACTGGGTGGCTGGTTGAAGAGGGACGGTTGCCATCTCCGGGGCATGGCTCGCCACCACTGGTCTAAACTATATGATGAACAATTGAGACAACTAGGTATGTCTAGTCAAACAGACAGAAGGACTAGGAGTGATATGATAGTTCTGTTCCAGCACTTGAAGGGCTGTCATAGACAAGAGGGAATCAAGTTATTCTGAGGGCAGGACAAGAAGCAATGGCTGTAAGATCGTTAAAGAATGATCCAACCTACAGTAGACCTTTCCTGATGGTGAGAACAATTAATCTGTGGAATGACTTACTTTGGAAGTTGTGAGTGCTCCATCACTGGAGGTTTTCAAGAAGAAACTGGAATGCCATTTGTCTGGAATGGTATAGGATATCCTGTCATAAGCAAGATATCCAAGATTCCTTCCAATCATATTGTTCTGTGTTCTGTGTTCTAAGAAGATGACCAGCAGCAAGGTGGATAGACTCAGTTATGGTGGTGACTGAATGCACCATCAGAAAATTTGAAGGACCAGCTTTGGGATAGATCATATTGGAGGAAAAATATGTATGTTATTGCTAGGTGTAAAAAACATGACTTGATATCACATAATCAATCAATCAACAATAATTTTATAGGGCAACACAAATGCTTTTGAGAAAGGAGACAAAGATATTTTATATATAAATAAACTCAATATGCTTTAATAAAAATCTCTTCATACAGATCTTTATAGTTAAAAACAAATATCTTAAAACTTTCGCAGTATTTTATTTTATTCCTTCAGAAAAGTGCTACCGGTAACTTGTTTGGTATTTGTAAAATTTCTCTTCTGAACAGTAGGTGGCAGCCTTCAATAAGGTATCAGGATTTTGTTTCTTAACAATAAAATATGGCCTGAAATCTTTAGGAAATTACAAGTACTGCATACTCTGACAAGAATGTCAAGAATAAAAAGATATTGCCTTAAGTTATACTGAGGAGTTTTTGACCTCCCATTTCTTTTAAACTTACATAAGAACTTTTTGTTATAGAGACCGATTTTTTTAATCTATAGAGGCTGATTTTTTTTAATCTATGTTACTAGAAGTCTAAAATTTCTAGAGCTATAGAGCTTAAATATGTTGAGCTGTTCAACTAAGATAAAGACTGATAGGGTCTGTAAAATCCAATCCTTTCAAATGCCAATGAAATAGACATGGGGACAAAAAGTGTATGGTCACTCAGAGATATATAATTTTTTTTTTAAAAAATGAGTTTTATAAAGGTGTTACAATGGATAACATCTGATGAGTTAAATTGAAAATTAGGTCAATATTATTGGAAATAGAAAAGGCATAATAGGAAGACTCTTAAACCAGACGTTTACAAAGACTGATCCTTAGAGTTGTATTACAGGTTATACTATGATAATTGCTCTATAATATGATATTATGTTTAATGTTGATGATTTTAATAAAATAAAATTTAAAAAAAAAGGTTAGTATGGAGAGCATACAGAAAAATATAAAAGAAACTGAATAATGGAATAACAGAATTGGAAGGGACCTTGGAGGTCATCTAGTCCAACCCCCTGCTCAGGCAGGAAACACTATGTCATTCTAGACAAATGGCTGTCCAGTCTCTTAAAAATCTCCAGCAATGGAGCAAGCACAGCTTCTGCAGGCAAGTCGTTCCACTGATTAATTGTTCTCACTGTCAAGAAATTTCTTCTTAGTTCTAGGTTGCTTCTCTCCTTACTTAGTTTCCATCCATTGCTTCTTGTCCTGCCTTCAGGTGCTTTGAAGAATAGCTGAAAACAAAACAAAACAAAACTAAACCTAAAAAGAAGAGAGAAAAAATGGAATTCAAGATCACCAGATTTCCCTGCTTTTCTTTAGTATAGATAGAAGTTGGCATTCCAGGGATAAGTTACAATGTTAACAGTCTCTTAGTATCCTATTCAGTAACTCCATAATGTGGGCATGTCTCCACCTTGTGGCTGAAAGAGGATTTAGACTGTTTTGGTGTTCCATCCATCTTACTGCAGAACACTCCCCTTAGTGTTAATTAAACTACGTAGAAGATGGTCACTGAGATGTCATTGTATTACATCCAAGAGAATGAGTTAGAGGAGTGGGATACTCATTTAGTAGAAACACTGTAGGACAGTATTTCTCAGTCTTGGCAACGTGATGGTGTGGGGATTTGAACTTCCAGAATTCGCTAGCCAGCCTAGAGACTAAGGCAGGCATATCAAACTCACGACGTCGCGTGACGTATCACGACTTTTTCCCTATTGCCGGCAATGGGGTAGGCGCGGTTTCAGTATGATGCACCTGGTCCATGGGCCGATAGTTTGACATGCCTGGACTAAGGCAACAGAATCTCTTGTAATGTCATCACGGCCTTGCTCCAGAATTACAATTAAGTGGTAACCCAGATGGAGTAGTTAGCTCAGACAAGAGCTTAGTTAAGGTAGGCTGCTGAATTTCAACTGTTAACTTGAGTATGAAAGAACCTGAATTGAATGGGTAAAAAAGAGGCCATCAGATAAAACTATCAATATCATTTCCATTCATTTGGGGGAATGGTCTATTAACAGACTCATGATTTGCATATTCATTTGGCCAGGGTGACATCACCTTTGATTGCCTATAGGGTTTTAAACCTACATTACCCCATCCTGTTTTGCCTGTGCTGATGTATTTGGAAAAAGCATTGCTCTCTTGCCAACACCCCTGATTTCTTTGACTGCACAATCATAGAGTTTTTTGGAGCCCACATTCTCAAGGCAAATGATTGTAGGGTTTCCTATTTATATGATTTGCTATCTGCTTATATGGAATATACTGGAATACAACTGGAAGGGACTTTGGAGGTCTTCTAGTCCAACCCCCTGCTCAAGCAGGAGACCCTATACCAGACATGTTAAACACAAGGCCCGGGGGGCAGATGCAGCCCGTGAAGTGGTTTCATGTGGCCCACGAAGCCATCCTGGAAACAGTGAGGGAACGGCCCCCGCTGCCTTGGCCCTGGCTCAGGCTGGCCGAGAGCCAAGGTACAATTTTGTGGTGGCCATCTATGCTGAAACCCATTCAGTCTTAGCTCCACAAGGCCATCTGGAAACAGCAAGGAACCAGCCCCTGCCACATCGGCTCTGCCCCCTGGGTGCATGCTGGGAAGGTGTCACCCTTTGTGAAGAATGAAGAAATGCACCATTGCCTGGAAGTGGCAAGCAAATGGCCCTCGCCTATTTCACATATCCGGCTTGATGGATGCTGGGGGAGGGGTTTTGAGAGGCTGAGCTGGGCAGTGCAAATCCCAAAAGAAACGCGAGGCCGCCCAGCTCCCAGCCTGCCCGGTTTCAGCAGACAGCAGGGCACTCTCCTTAAAGCGCCAAGAACTGAGCTGAGTGGCACGAATCTGATGAGAAGTGCAATGCAGCCTAGCCCCCAGCCTGCCCAGTTTCACCAGGCAGCAAGGTGGAAAGCTGGCGAGCTTCGCACTGCCTGGCTCAACCTCTTGGCACTGTGAGGAAAGCACCCCGCTGCCTGCCGAAACCGGGCAGGCTGGGGGCTGGGTGACATCATGCTTCTTTTCAGATTTGCGCTGCCTGGCTCAGCCTCTAGGCGCTGTGAGGAGAGTGCCTTGCTGCCTGCAGGCTGGGAACTGGATGGCATTGCGCAGGTAACTTTGATTCTCACGCTGCTCATGGCATCCCCTCCCCCAGAACCCACCAAGCCAGATATGTGAAGTAGGTGAGGGCCATGTGCTGGCCACTTGCAGGTGATGGTGCATTTCTTCATTCCTCACAAAGGGTGACACCTTCCCAGCATGCACCCAGGGGGCAGAGCCGATGTGGCAGGGGCTGGTTCCTTGCTGTTTCCAGATGGCCTTGTGGAGCTAAGACTGAATGGGTTTCAGCATAGATGGCCACCACAAAATTGTACCTCCCCAGCTGCATTTCTTGCCTGTTTTTCTCCCTCCCTCATCTCAAATTTTTCCCACCACTCTGTACTTAGAAATGAAGGAAGGAAAGAAGGAAAGAAGGGGAGGGAGGGTCTGAGGGAAGTTCTGCCTTAGTCCTGCCCTGCTGCCCTATCACCATTCCCTTGCCCCCTCCTCCTGGCCTATCCTGGGGGTCTCCCATCCTATTGCTAAGGAAGCTTTGGATACAAAGCCGGGTTTCCTCCCTTGGAGAGGGAATGGGCCTCTCTCTGATTTTGCCCTCATATCCATCATGAGCAACCTGGTTAAGGAGAGCAAGCACAGCAGCAGCAGCCTTGAGGAGGAGGTAAGTGCAGCTGGGCACCCCCTTGGGGAAGTGGGGCGGGCTTGGTGCCGCGGGTGCTTGAGGGCCAGGCTGGGTATTTGACCTTTGCTGTCCAGGGCTCCCAGCAGCCCACACCACCATTGAGCCCCCCTCTGCATGGCCTGAGAGGAACAGTGAGGCTCCTCCAGTGGACCATGCCTTGGCACTTGTCCTGGTCCCATCCCCTTTGCCAAAGACCCTCAGATCTGTCCCACTCCTGCCCAGGTTCGCACAGGCACCCTTGATGTGAATGATGTACAGCTGGCCACGCCCACCCAGTAGGCAACACCCACTCCATCCATGCCCACCCAGTAGGCTGCACCCACCCTGGTCACACCCACCTGGCCCCCTGAGAGCAACCGCAATGCTGATGTGGCCCTCAATAAAACTGAGTTTGACACCCCTGCCCTATACCATTTCAGGCAAGTGGCTGTCCAGTCTCTTAAAAACCTCCAATGATGGAGCAAGAGTTACAATGGCACTGAAAAAATATGACTTATGACTGGCTTTGCATTTATGACTGGTCCTCACACTTATGACCATTGCCGCATTCCCACAGTCAGGTGATAAAAATATGGATGCTTGGCAACTAGCATGTATTTACAATGGCTGCAGTCTCCAGAAGTTCACCATTTGTGACTTTCTCAGCTGGCTTTCTAACAAGCAAGTCAGATTCACTTAATGACAACATGATTCACTTAATTACAGTCATTTGCTTAACAACCGTGGCAAAAATGTTGTAAAATCTTGTGTGACTCACAACTGCCTTGCAAGGCTGAAAATCTTACATCAGCACGCCTGGCTGAGGAATTCTGGGAGTTGAAGTCCACAAGTCATAAAAGGGCCAAGTTTGAAGATCCATCCTTGCCTTACACATACTAACCCTGCCGTTACCCAGTTGAGTAATGAAACATCTGCAAACAAATTGCCAAGCTCAGAGAGCAACAAGAAATTAACAACAAAAAATGATTAAATCAGTCCCTGACTGCAAAAGCAAGGTAAATAAAAGATGACATTGATTTTCTGCAGTAAATGAGTGACAATTTTGGTTCTTCTCGCTAAATGTATATATTAATAAATTACAGTTATGATATAGAATTCAAAATCACCATCACATCTTTAGACCATAATACTCTCTCTAGATAATTATATGGCTGTTAAACCAAAACAGGATGATACTACAGCTATCCCAAATCACAAGCATGAGTGTGTCAACCAATATTTTTCACATCTACCTTAATAAAAAGGGCACTCAACCTTTTATAAACATTCTCTGAACTGTCTGATCAACATTAAAATAAAAAAAATGTTGAATTAATTTCCATTTAGGATGGCAAGAAACACACTTCTTTTTCCTTAACTGTAGATTTTACTGTAGATTTTACTGATAACTGTAGATTACTGATAATCTATAGATTTTACTGATAGATTTTACTGATAATAGAAATTTAGGACTTTAAACATTTGTGATAGATAAAAGATTATATAGTCTGCTGTTTTCAGATTGGGATTTTTCCAATCTGAATGTGAATAAGGATCAAAATGATACTTCTGTGTCCAATAAAATCCAGGTCTTTAATTCTGGAAAGTCTGCATTTTTTTTTTTAAAAAAAAGGTTGTTTCCCTGCTTTCCACAAGTGATTGCCTCATTTAGAAAGCCCCCTTAGACCAAAGGGTGGTTTTAGCAGAGAAAAGCAAGCAGAATGTAGCCTATCTTACAGAAGTATCTTCAGATATCTAACATCTTTCCCCCATCCATAGAAGTTTCTGTTTGAATGCAGCCAGATGAGGAACAATTCATTTATATTTTTATAGCCCCAGTTCCTCCATTTTTTTTTACAATTTTCTTGCAAAATGAAAGAGCTACTTTTCTAAGTATTTATGATACCATAAAATATTGCAAGCAGTATCATAGTGAGTCCAAACAAGTATGACTGCCCCCTAAATTGATGGTTAGAGCAGCAAAACATTCATTCTCATCCCTTGTCAACCACAATTCATTCTTCCTTTTTAAATGTTTGTCTGAAACATGCAGTTATCCCTGAATTACAAGTTATCCATTTGTTTTGCATGGATGCTCCCTGGGCCATCTATTATATGATGTTTAATTTTCTGCTTCCCTTCCTTTCCCCTTTTCCATTTCTCATTGCTCATAAATGTATCTGCTTATGAATCAAATATGTGATTTTTGGGGCTTATTTTTATAGCTTTTTTCAAAAAATGTGACTTTTATCTTTCAGGAGGGAAAAAGACTTCAACATTTTTATGGCTGGATCATTTGCTTGGAGTAAAGTCGAATAATAAAAAAACTTTACAGAAAGAAGTGGAATTAAATATTTACAGCACTGTGGATCCCAAAAAAGACTTCAAGATGAAAGCAGTTTTTTCTTTCACTTATTTCTGCAATATGGAATTGATAAAGGGCCTTCATAATTTTCAAGCACCTTCTTGCTAAATGGGTATTGGACATTAATATATTGCGTATTTTGTGAAATGTGTGTCTGCAACGTCTAAGCCATGCAGTAGGTGGCACTGTTTCCTTGCTTTTTATTTCATTTCATCCTAGAATATTACTTTTCTACATTTTTAAACATTGGCTATTACAGAATACTGATGTTCGCATTCTGAGATCACATTCTTCAAAAGTGTACAAATATTTCCTCTCTATACATAATTTCCTTTACTCCTGCCTCCTAGATAAGATTATCTCCAGATCTGAACAATGGCTCACCTACCAATGTAGAAATAAGACTTGTTCTTTTGCAGTGCGACATATTGTTACAATTTATCCTTGTTTTCCACCCAAATATCACTGATAAATGCCATACTTTCTCAAGGTAATGAAGTAAAAGCCCATTTAGATATGCAAATGCCCTTAATACAATAAAATAAGGATTATAATCTAAAAGAGGCCTTGGGCATCTTCACATTGATAGAGGGTACGGTGTATCTATTTTAAAAAATGCAATAGCATTTTTCTTTCTTAGATTTTTGCATAAATCCTCAAGTTACTTAGATGTTTTTAAATGAAATGTTGTAGAAATTATAGTGGATTTTTACCTGTTCTACAAAGGGTAGGTCCATGCACTATATAATACAGAGTTAATTAGACTGCGAGGCATAAAAGTCATGTGAATAGCATAGCATAACACAAACACTTTCACTGTTTGACACATTAGGACATCAACTAGTCACAGATAAATTACATTTCAGTGCCATTGTGTTCCATTACAAATGTTTAATCACCTGTTCCACTTTCACACCAAAATATACTTGATGTCCTAAGGTTGTAGTGATCTGAGCAGAGCTGGAAACTGGGGAATGATCAGCCACTCAATTCATTCAGGTCTGTCTTTAGAATAATCAATAACATGGTGGTGGGATTAATGTGGATCTAAATCTAATGTGTGACCTAATGCAGATCAATATGCTAAACAAGGAAATGCCTGTTTCCTAAATATAAAACTGCTGACACCGGTCAATTGCTAGATTACCTATTAACTCAATATAGCAGTCTATCATAACACAATAATTTCTGGGTCCCTGTTTTCATATCACCTCTTTTGATAAAAGCACACTTCACGTAACAAGCCCAATTAAGCTCATGGTTAATTATAGCATGCACACACTCCCATCTGCTGTATCCTTCTCCTTTAAGAGAAACTGAATTGCATAAATGGGCCTCCCTCCAGGTTGACAACAAACCCTTTGCTATGATTGAAGTTTTCAATACATAGCCCAAGATATTTAGGGATTTATACTCTATGTGAACAAATCCATCCTGAATTTGAATCTAGAAATTCATGGGTTTCCAATGCAGCTATGTCAGAACAGGTGTCACATGCTCCCTTCATGCAACATCTGGCATAAAACTGGTCACTGCATTCTGCATCCGAAATTTCCAAATCTCCTTCGGGAAGATTTCTATATCTAGCACTTTATAGTAGTTTAACCACATGGTAGCCACCTCAAAGAAGAGACAAAAAGAGACAGACAACTAGAAACAGTAGATAGACCATATATAAGAGAAACACCAATCAAACAAAATGCATTCGGATTATACTTGAAGACGTAAGGGAGGAGGGAAGAACGTTTACTAAAACAGATGTTTACAAAGATTAACACCTAATGTTGTATGCTATGTTCTAGGAGGATTGTTTAGCAATAAGATCTTATGTTTAATGTTGATCACATTAATATTGAAACAGATAGGAGAAACACCAATCAAAATAAAATGTAACAGGAGTATAGTTGAGGCTAGACGCGAGGGGGGGGGAAAAGGCCTACTAATTCAGACGTTTTCAAAGACTAATACTTAGTATTGTATACCAGGTGTCATGATGATTGCTGCATAAGATGTTTTTATGTCCAATGCTGATTGTTTTAATAATAATAATAATAATAAAAAAGAAGAGACAGACAAAATTGGTACATTCTGGAAATTGGCCTCTCCAGGTCAGCATGACAAAGAACTCCCCTATACTGCGTATTTCCTTTTTTAGAGAAAATATAATCCTGTCTAGTGCAGGTAATGTCCTTATGGCGAACATCTGTAGCTTGGATGTAGGGTGAGGGTGAAGGTTCCCTCTCTGAGCTTGTGGGTTGATTTCCAAATGTTTTATTACATCTGGGTAACATCTTCAGTGGCTTTTAGGGGATGTCTACATCAGTGCTTTTCTATTTATAAGGGCTTCAGGTGTGGGTGTGTCAAGTGAGGGTCTTGTGATAGGGAAGTTACTACACACCAGGGTCATTGGAGGCTGTGAATTATCAGTGTCCCTGTGCATAGAAAAATATCTTTCAAATATCATCACTTCTTTCCTAACTGAAAACATTTTGAATCTGTTTATATATAACTACTACTATAACAATAATAATGTTGGAAGGAATCTTGGAGATCATCTAGTCCAACCCCCTGCTCAGGCAAGAAACCCTATACCATTTCAGACAAATGTTTGTCCAGTCTCTTCTTAAAGACTTCCAGTATTGGAGCATTCACAGCTTCTGGAGGCAGGTTGTTCCACTGATTAATTGTTCTAACTGTCAGGAAATTTCTCCTTAGTTCTAGGTTGCTTCTCTCCTATCCAGTTGCAATCTGGGTTGCTCAAGAACCCACCAGAGAACATTAACAAACAGATAAAGATGGAAGGCAATAGAACTGACGTATTCCACATAGAGAAGCACCCAGTGCCCCCATAAGTAAAAATCCCTGACATAGATTTACAAAACTAGATCGCCACCCTGTCCACCACAATTAATGTAAGATAATATTGTTCTAGTTCTACTCATCCTGAAATACTGCATCCAGTTTTGGTCATATTACAAACAAGATGTTGAGACTTTGGAAAAAGTGCAGAGAAGAGCAACTAGGATGATTAAAGTCCTGGAGGCTAAAACATATGAAGAACGGTTGCAGGAATTGGGTATGGCTATTCTAGATAAGAGAAGGACTAGGGATGTCATGATAGCAGTCTACCAATATTTGAGGGACTGCCACACAGAAGAGGGGGTCAAGCTATTCTCCAAAGCACCAGAAGGCAAGACAAGAAACAATGGATGGAAACTAATCAAGGAGTGAGGCAACCTGGAATTAAGGAGAAACTTCCTAACAGTGAGAACAATTAACCACTGGAACAGCTTGCCTTCAGAAGTTGTGGGTGTTCCATCACTAGATGTTTTTAAGAAGAGTCACTTGTCTGATTGATCTTATTTTAGTCCCATCCTAATCCTGCTGACAGGGAAGGCCTATTTTGGATCCTGTCCAATGTGAATACATATAGTATTGTACTAAAATTGTACTGAAATTCCAGGGGCCTTGACTAGCATGGTATTGCTGTCAAGGCTGATGTTATTCATCTTTCAGGTGTTCTTGTCTCACTGCAGAAATGTATGTATATAATGTGGATACTTTTCGGCAATCTCCCTACTAAAGGTAAAAAGCACAATATGTTTGAAATATTGGCTGAATAACATTAGCTCACAAAATGGAAAATGGAAAAAGCTCATTATCACAAGAAAGAAGCTGGTTTATCTGTCTGTTGCCAGCCTGTCTAAGCAGATATGCCTCCTTAAAACATTTTAATCAAACATCTTGCATTTTGATCACATGCTTCAAATGCACTCACAAAATGGGTGACAAAGCAGTTTAGCCAGTTAGGAAATAGCCATTTCATTCATTCATTCATTCATTCATTCATTCATTCATTCATTCATTCATTCATTCATTCATTCATTCATTCATTCATTCATGTATTTATTTATAATTTATTTATTTTATTGCACTTTTTGTTAAAAAGTAATATGAAAGAGGGTGCAATAAAGAATGGAGCAAACAAATCGACAGTCTGAGAAAGTCCAATGTGACTGAATGGATGAAGATAGACAATAAAAAGCATCACTAAATCCATAGAACATTAAACTCATCATAAAAGTTAAAGGTATAGAACAGAAACATAATAACAATAATTGCAGCAATTATTATTAGGACTGCTAGTCTTGTAGACGTGCTTTGCAAAAGCTCTAATGTTTTGTTGCTTACTTATTTTTCTTTTATTTTAAGTTTTAAAAGGACTTTAATATTACAAGAAATCAGTATATATGAAAAGATAAACAATAGCAAAATAAAGAAAAGAAAAAAAGGAAAAACCACAAACAATCTAAGCATATCAAACATTGCATTTTTTAAATAAAAAACAAACACCAGCAACTGTGGCTGACAAAACAAGTGATCATTATAGCTAGATGATCTGATTTATTATTAATCTTTAGCCAAACTTGTTTCTGATTTATAGTAGGTTTGTGGGGCTGATCCCTGATTGGTTCTTTGTTTATGCCTAGTCTTCATTGATTGTTTTGGTGGTATTGGTTCCTGGCTGGTCCTTTTTTTCATGCTGGCTTCTGATTGGTCATTATCAGACCACTGTGATCTGAGGATGCCAGCCATATTTCCTGGTGAAATGTCAGGAACTCTACTTTCTAGACCAGGGTTCCCAATCAGGGGTGCTCGCATCCCCTGGGGGTGCAAGACAATATTCTAGGGGGTGCAAAAACTTGGGTTTTCAAAATTATAGTGTATATGCATAATTCATTGTCATTATTTCAAACTTTTGTAAGGGGTGCACAAATATATCAGAAACATTCTAGGGGTGTGGGGTATAGAAAAGGTTGGGAACCACTGTTCTAGACCATGGTCACTAAACCCTGAAACTCAACTCTTTGAAAAATTAGAGCAGCTGTATCATTTTTGAGGTACACAACACTGAGATAGTGTAGCTGGGAGCAATTTACAAAACAACCATGCCAGTTAGGAGAAAGATGCTGGTGCTCCAAGAATTTCAAAAGAGGTGTTTTGTAGATGCCTCCAAACTTTGTTGAACTTTCAATAGATTTGCATAGTAACATAAGTTCAGTCCAAAGCATGCATGTATAGCAAGATAACTGTCAAGGTTCTGACAGATGAAGCTCAGATGTCAACGCTGCTAACATTGGATGTTTTTGCTTTGACAATAACTACAGTATATTCAACGTCAATGAACTACTACAGACTGACCTCGCAAGGAATATGTGATGCATAAATACATTGATAAACGAAGAGAAAATTATGCCACAGGATTGGCCATCTTAGAAATCATCCGATAGGAATCCCTGGCAAATGACCCACTTTCAGTTGAGCATGCCCACTCCAAATGAATGGCCAGATGGATCTGTACAGGAAAAGGGGATCCATAAAACAAATTGCTTCTTGCCTTCCCCACTAACCCTTTGAGATACTTCCTACTAATCCTGATTTTGTCTTCTTTAAAGAGAGATGAGGACATACCTACAAGAAAAGCAGTGACCATCAGCCTTGCTATAAATAGTATGGAAGAGCTCTTTATCCCAAGGACAGCATAACATTCATTAACCTCTAAGTGTATTACTCTAGGCAGTAGGAACAGATATTTTCTGGGCAGTTCTTGTGGTGAACATACTTTTTTCCCAGAAAGCCAGACATTTTACGGTAAGAGTTCTGGCAACATTTAGTTTCAGGTAATACATCTTATTTTCCTTTTTTGCATAGTCATATATGGCTGTGTTTGACAACACAGATCTGTTTCTTCACTTCTATGAATCTTTTTACTGGTACATGTTGTATGAAAGAACATTCCCATTGGAATCTATTCTGTTGCCATAATGGAGGTTCCCAACGGCCAAAGGGAATAAACCTCTGTCAGCTCTTCTGACCAAATTCGGAAACTAAAAACACACAACCTAATATTGCTTTTATTATATGGCCATTGTAACAGATTCTTGCAGGTCTGGATCTGCTTCCCTCATCCCTCCCTAATCTTCATAACAACTAAAGGAGGGTCTTGGGCAAGAGATTTTTCTCAAGTTACATTTCTGCCCTGGATTCTGGTTTCTTTTTTCGAACTGTTGTCATGTCTGCAACTTTTCTTCCTAACCCTCAAGGTTATTCCCTCATCCCATTACAGCCTCTCATGCACTTTCTGTGATTAAAATAAAATATACTTCACTTCTACAATTAGATGCCTTTGTCTCAAATCCTCCTCAAACACCTGTGCCTTTGCAAGGTGCCAGCACAGCCTCCTACCGTTTTAATTTCCTAAAAATGATTCTGATTCCTTTGCATTACCCAAAGGCACTTTTTGTTCATAGGCTGCAAAGGCGGGGGTTTTGTTTTGAGTCATTCCAGTTTCCATTTATATATTTAAGTTAATACAATTTCCTCCTGCCTAAAATAATTGGGTAGATCCATGAATATCCAAATATCTTCAGGTCTCCAGCCATTCCAAGCATGCTTTGCACAAGCTAAACAGATAAAACCCAACACTAAAAGGCTTCCATATTTTTGGGATTGAGTCCCAGTGGCTCACTTAATTATTGTGAAGGCAGGTGAGTGAAGAGTTTATAAAGTACTTTTGCTCATTAAGAAAAAAAGGGCTCAAATCTAACTGATTTGTAAGGTCTGTTCCAATTACAGTGAAATAGGAGCTGAAAAATGTAATTAATCCAAGCAATAGCAAGTGTTGAGAATTAAGCAATTGGATGAATCTGATTACAACTGCAAAAAGTCATTTAACATTTTCCAAATTTTACTATATTTCTTACTACCACAGCTTAATCCATCAAAAGCCAGATTATATTAAATAGTGGATTACTGAAATGATTACTATTATCTATAACCATTTCAGATGCTACCAGCTAGACAAAAATATTACTATTAAAAATGCTCAAAGAAGGTCTATTTAATTTGATGCAGTGCTCATATGTCACCATATATTGTTCCTTCATCACTTACAGAAACAACACTTTTGCCATCTTCATTTCTTGATTTAAATATTTGTTTTAATCAATGCTATTGCTGTTTTTCCAATTATGGAAGTGTTTGGAATATCCGTTTTGTAAATTAGGTTAAACTTTTGACTTTCTCAGTATTAAATCTCTCAATAACAGTGGCCTAATGTTTGAAGTGGCTCTCTATGAATTCCCTATTGCTCAGACAGACATCTGCTGGAAGTCAGAGAAGCTAAATGTTCCTTCTGATCAATGCTCAGCAAGTTCTTTCTAATGTCATTCTAGACATTTCTTGTTCATTCTTGGATACGTTTTGCTGTTTTTAGAGCTTGCTTTGATTCCTAAAAAGATGAAGTTGCTTTATTATTGTTGCATGTAAAATGTATTCACTTTCGTATTTTTCTATGAGAACCTAAGGCAATCTACATCAGAGGACAGGTTCCTTTAATTTTATCTCCTAAACAACCCAGTGAGATAACTAAATCCAAATAAGAATGACTGGCTTATATAGTCAAACAGTGAACTTTGTAGTCAACTGAGAACTTGTATCTGGGCCCTTGATCCAAATTTAATACATTAATGTATGTACACACGTGCACACAAATAGCTCTGTTTTTACACACATGCTCCTGATGGTCTCTCCCTGAACTCCATTTTCTTTACAACAACAAAACTACAACTTAACTACAACAAAACCATACCACAAACAAAAGGGGATCTGGATGATAGGTTGCGGTGTCAGAAAGTGAAAAGCAGCGCTAGACTTTCAGCTGAGCTTTATGGCTGCAATGGAAAGTGGGGTAGGGAAGCAAGCACCATTTTAAAGGAAGAGATCAATAGTTGAGCAAAGGCACATGGATGGATGGATTGAAAGGAGTGGAGAGAAGAATAGGAGAGACCTGGATAGAAAGTAGAGAAGGATGAGGTACACACAAGGGAGAAGGAGATGGAGAAATGGAAGAGCAAAAAAAAAAAAGCCTCAGAATGCCATATGAATGAAGAAAATGGAAAGCAATTGGGAGAGCAAAGCAGATCAAAGGGCTTAGATTTCCAACAAGAGAGGAACAGCACATCTGAGCTGCAAAAATTCAGAAGGTATTAGAAAAGGACAGAGAAAATTCTAATTCTTGGAAACTATCAAGTGGTTGTCTGGATTTTTGTGATTCATGTCTCATAATGGAAAGGAAAGGAAATCAAGAGTTTATTTTTTTTAAAAAAATGGCAATATATCTCTAAAATCCATAAAATCTCATGCCAGAATCAACTAGACTTCTAAAGAGGTTTAGAACATTTCAATTTTATTTTAGAAAATCAGTAAGAGATTGTAGGGAGACAAGGAAATGAATGGAAGAAAGGGTAGACATAGACCAGGCATGTCAAACTCGCGACATCACATGACTTTTTCCCCATTGCCGGCAATGGGATGGGCGCAGTTTTGTCGTGACGCATCCAGCCCATAGGCCGGCAGTTTGACATGCCTGACATAGACCATCAAGAGATCAAGTCAGCTTAGCACGTAAAAGGCACTTTAACTCAACTGATAAGCAATCTTGGAAGATGCATTCAAATCATTCAGAGAAACTCATCCCTAGTAGACATGCTATAAATGAGAATGGGAAATTTCTCTTACAGATTCCAAAGTTCTGAAGTTAGAAGAGGTCTAATCTAGACCAGCATTAAAGATACTTTACTGAGAGCATTTGGTAGTGATCTACACTGCTGATTCAAGAACAATCCTTGTTTCAGACACCTTTTTCTCTCAAACATTTGAGATACATTTCTTCTATCTAAATTTTTTTTAAAAAAATCTTTTCAGAACACAAAGGGTTCTTTTGATCAGATTATGAGGCAAATCCCTTATTTGCAGCACCAACTGGGAATTGAATATTTAAACAAGAAAGGTCATCATGTGTCTAAGGTTATCTACAGGGCACTAGTTCAGCTGTATCTGACAGGTAGGCTGTTCTCACATCAACTTTTAATTATATTCCACTGCAGTGTAAAAAAAGAAATGCATGCATTTTATATATCTTCACTGATTATAATTTTAAAGAAAACATTAAGCTAGTTTTTTTGCAACCTGTAAATTACCGCTGCATAAACATTACTTGTCTGATTATTCTAAACACAGTATTTCTGCAACCTAGTTTAAAATCTAATTAAAGTTTTCTCTATACAGAGCAAAGTCCTAACGTATCTTTGTAATACATTCTGGAGCTTAAATAAAACTGCTAGATTGCAGTCTCATCAATATGCTAATGAAATCCAACTCTCTCCTTTACATCTGATTCAAGTGAGATAATGCTAGTACTCAATTGGCAATTAGCAGCAGCCTGGATATAGGCCAATAAATTAATGAAATGGAGGTGCTCTTGGTCATCTTCTCCTTTGATGAGCAATGGTGTTATAGGTAAGGTTACTTTGTACTCAAAACCCTAACGTTTACAATAGCAAAGAGGAGAGTATATAAACTATAGGGGATGATGAGATTATTGATGATCTTTTGCAGAACAACACACAATCTTGTTAGCTTCATTGATTCATCTCCTTCTCTCCACCCTTCTTCACTTAAACAGTGGGATGCTGCTGCTTAAAAGGATCATGTTCACAGTTTGGTGATACCTATTAGGGCTGTTCAGGTTTATATTTTAGATTTGAAGGTCAAAAGGTGTATTTAGGGTATGAATACACTACCAGTCTTCAGTTCTTCAAGGTCATACTTTTTTACTATAAGCTCATCCAACATTGCAAAAAGAATATCTGGAAACTGCATGAAGTAAAAATGGTGGAGCTATGGGTAAGAAGATACTGAAGAAGCTTTTGCAGTATTATTGTGAGAAATATTCTCAGCATCTGTCAGATAAAGTCATTTGACGTTGTCCAGAGTTAGTCTCTGGTTAGGTTTGATGGGGACAAAGAGATGTCTGAGTCCTGCTGTTAGGATGAGTTTAAGCCAGTTGATCTTGAGGAAGTGGACAGGGTTCTTAGGGCTGTACCCAGTGATGGGATTCAAATATGTGAACAACCGGTTCTCTGTGTAGATGCCGCTTCTGGAAGTCCGTTCTAGACCTAGGCAACAAAAAATTACCTACTGGTTCTGCTGAACTGCTGCGAACTGGCTGAATCCCTCCATTGGCTGTACCACCTGCATTCTAGATCATGCCCCTCTTGATTGGTTAAGGCTTCATGGCTGATGGATGTGGTTGGGTCCAAGTGGTGAGAAATACTTCTTTGCAGGAGGGCAGTATACTGCCTGATTTGAAGGAGGTGGTGATGTACCCTATTATCAAAAGGCCATCCCTGAATGCAATAGTATCAGAAAAATTTTGCCCAGTCTCCTATCTTCCCTTTGCTGTGTTTCTTAGAGAGTGGTTGACACATATCTACAAAAGGCTCTGGATGATTCAGATTATCTGGACCCTTCTCAGTCTGCGTCCAGACTAGGCAATAAGTCGGATAGCAGTTAGCTTGAATTTTCCTCTGGTTTCCATATACAAATATATATCTACTGATTATTGGAAGATATATATCAAATAGACTAAGAATGTACTTGTCGAAGGGATGGGTATATCGACATGGAAATTATTAACATTAATAAGATGACTTGTTTGTTTGATGTCCAATGGATTGATCTGAAAAGAAGTGAAAGTTAAAATGTGTAAAATGTAGTTGGTTCATAGTTAAACTTGGATAAATGGAGTGAAGAAGGTCTACAAATTTAAAATGATTGTATAGAGTTGAATGGCTTTAACTAGAAATTATTATTATTTTTCTTTCTTCCTTGTTTACATGTACAAATGGATATCAAATAATAAAAAATGTCATATATTAAAAAAAGGCATTGGCTGCACTTGTTGATGACCTTTGGAAGATTTGGGATGATGTAACCATTCTGGTCCTCATGTACTTCTCAGCAGCTTCAGTATCATCAACCATGGTATTCTTCTGGACCAGCTTCAGGAATTGGGAGCAGGAAGCAGTATGTTGTGGCAGTTTTCTTCCTACCTCTGCAGCCAGTTCCTGTCACTGTTGGTGGAAGAGGAGAAATGGAGCCCTAGCCCCTGCAATCTGAGGGGGTTTAGGGCTGGAACCATCACCTTTTTTTAACATCTGCACAGAACTACTGGGAAAGGTCTTCCATTGGTTTGGGGTATAGTACCATCAGTATACATATATTTGCCCCTAGGGAGAAAGATGATCCTATGGTGGTGCTGGCTGAGTGACTATGTACTGTAAGGGTCTAGACAAGCTAATTTCAGCTCAGTCCTGGCAAGATGAAGTGGTTCTGTGTTTTGGGGCCTCCAGGCTATTTGCTTTTGGAATGATATTTCATTACTGACTCAGTACAGAGTGGCACTCCTCCAGATTGTTATTCAATTTGGGGTGGGAATCTCCTAGACTCATGGCTCCTGCTTGAAGGGACCTTTGCAAAATTCATCTGGGGCTCCAACTGTGGTCTTGTTCATGGTCATTCATGCCTTGGTCACTCATGCCTTGGTCACTCATGCCTTGGTCACTTCCCATTAGGTTGTGCTCTATGTAGGGTCCTTGAAGACCACCTCGAAGCAATAATTAGTTCTGAATGTGCAACACATGCAAGTGATGAGAGCTTTTAGGTTTACCCATGTAACTCATGTAGACAGCCAATTTGGTCTCATGGTTAAGACACCAGGCTAGAAACTGGGAGATTGTGAGTTCTAGTCCTCCCTAAAGTCAGCTGGGGGACTTTGGGCCAGTCACGGTGTCTCAGCCTAATTCACATCACAGGGTTGTTTGGGAACATAGGAAGAGAAAGAAATATTGGGTATGTTTGCCACCTTCAGTTATTTATAAAAATAATAAAGGCAGATTAAAAAAAATTCTTTGCCTGCATGAACTGTACTGGCTCCTGTTTTTCTGCTAGGAAACTGCCTGTCCCTTAAAACTTAGATCTATCCTAGCAGATTGGATAGGGTGGGCATTCTGCTAGTCCTTTTTCTTAAACATTGAAATGTTATAGGATCTGGGAAGCATACTTTTGCTGTGGTGGCCCCTTCCCCATGGAACACCTTTCCTCTTGAAGTTCAGCAGACCTCTACCCTCCTAGCCTTCTGAAAAGCATTTGAGATCCCCCAATGTAAGGTGGACAGAAAGATTTAACAATGGACTGTATGGGGCAGCTTAACTTTGGTGTGTTTTTAAAATGTTTATAGTTTTAACAGATATATGGATTATGTCATTTTATTATTAACAATTTTTAATTGTTGATCGGGAGCTACCCAGATAGGAGCTACCCATTACAAGATAGGTGTATAAATAAATAAAATAAATAAAACTCCCTTTTGTCATCAAATCCAAACTCTTGTGCAACCATAAAGTCTAATTAATATGCCACTATTTGATATCTGATTTGCTGACACCAACCCTGCCCAATCTATTTAGGGTCTAGTAATACAAGATGTATATACACTAAGCAACTAGACTACCTAAACTTAAGGAAGTATCATATAATTGTTCTTTGTTATGTTTTGTTTAGTCTTATGTTAATTTTCCTATGAAAGCTGTCTCGAAACATAGCTGCTAGATCATTAATGTGGGTGGTCAGTGCATCTCACCTGCACATAAAGAGGGTTCCTAGATATTAGTTATGAAAAGTTAATAAATGCCTTGTTGGAGCTTGTGGAGATCCCAAATATTAGATAGACTTCACTGTTATTGATTGTATTGATCTCCTGGAAGACCCCCTGTAACACACTTTTGTGTACAGGCAGGAAGTGTGAAATTCTGCAGGTAGGGGAGTGCAGTTTTGCTTTTCAACTCCATTGGTGCCTAACCTTTCATGAACACTTAATTTTTCACATCAAAAAGCACAGTCATGCAGAACAGTCCTATGGACCATGAAGGGTAATTGTATAACATCTTTGAAAGATTTAGATGCCTGCTAAGGATTTGCCAGCTTTAGAAGAGACTGATTCAATGTTTAAAAGATCTGAACTAATAGTTGAAAGAGAAATCTTTCCTGAGAAATTCTAAGTCAGGGCTTACAATAAAAATGCATTCGGAGATCATGAATAAGAAAGCCATAAACTATTTCTTTAAAAGTAACATTAAAAAATGGGATTTTTCTCTTGCACACACAAATGGGTATATCACAACCAAATATTTTACTGCATTACAAGAAAGATCTGCCATCTAACGGAAAGGGTTTTTTGTGTGGGTGGGTGTGTATGTGAAGTTCAGGTTTTGTCAACTTTTGTAGAAATGAACTGATGTAAAACTAAACAGGCACAGTTCCAATATGCAACTTTGATATATTGCTTTCAGAACGTAAAGTGCTAATGAAAGATGACCTATGTCAGTGATGGCAAACTTTTTAGAGACTGAGTGCCCAAAAACTGCTTCCATCCCCATCCCACCCCTGCTCTGCCCCATCCCGCCTGCTCTGCCCTGCCCCCTCCCCGCCCACCCGCAGGACCACTCACCACTTCCATGGCCCGCCACAGATCGCCCAGGCAGCCCAGCAGCACCATGGTGGCCACGCCATCCGCCCACACCATGCAGCATTAACTGCGCACGATGGGGTGTGAGGGCAGAGTCTTGTCCCCGCTGCCCAGCTGCCATGTCCTTGGCTGTGCTTCTTTGCGCAGGCTGCACTCAGGGGTGACTGTCCTCCAGGGGGGCTACTGGTGAGGAGGGGGCCATGGGGGAGGGGGGCTACTGGTGAGGAGGGGGCCATGGGGGAGGGGGGCTGGGGCAATGGCGTGTGTGCCCACAGAGAGGGCTCTGAGTGTCGCCTCTGGCACACATGCCACAGGTTCGCCATCACTAAGAAACTATACCTTGCTTTTCATGGTGTTTAATGGTCAACAGCCAAAGTCATGGATCAAGCCAAGTAGCAGCCAATTTCTTCCAGAGCTCGCCCTTAGGGACCAGTGATATACAGTCCCTAGGATATATAGTCAAATGTTGACTTTAAATTAATAATGGCAGCAAAAAAGTAACATGTTACTGGCTAGCATATTTTTCTATTAAATGATTCAAAATAAATTTGTATCTTTGAAACCTGTTTGCTTTTCTATACCAGATGATCAATAATTTTTCAATATTTAGCATCCCAGTTCCTCACTCACATAACATAATGGGGCAAAAGTTTCCCAATACCTTCCCATTTCCATTTTTATATATTAAAATGGCAATAGATTTACATCACTGATGTGTAATGATTTACACCATCATCTCCTTGATCGGTCCACTAATGAGAGAAGATGGCAAGGAGTAACAGGCAGCAGGGAGAAAGCAGAGCAGCTTATTTCATTCTTTGCATCTGTCTTTAGACAAAAGGGGGGGGGGAAAGGGCCAGCCTATCAAAAGCATCACCATCAAAGACAAATTAGGAATACAAATCAAGATAAGCAAAAATATTGAAAAGACACATCTATCCATCCCAGAGAGATTACATTCCAAAGTTCTGAACTACCGACCCATATCTTTCAAAGATCCTGGAGTACCAGGGAACTATCAGAGGACTGCAAAAAGAGTTGATATGGTTTCCATCTTCAAAAAAGAAAAAAGAAAAAGAAAAAAAATGGATTCAGGAAACTATAGGCCAGGGGTGTCAAACTGCCGACCCGCAGGCCAGATGCTTCACCAGGAAACCGCACCCACCCGATTGCTGGCAATGGGGAAAAAGCTCCGATACGTTGCACAATGTCACGTGATGTTGCGAGTTTGACATGTCTGCTATAGACCTATCAGCCTGATATCAACACCTGGGAAGATCCTGGAAAAGAGTGATGAATCTGCATACACCTATAAACAAGCAAAGCTATTACAAGAAGCCAACATAGGTTTGTCAAAAGTAGATCATGCCAGACAAGCCTTATTGCATTCTTTGACAAAGTGATTAAATTTGTGGACCAGCAAAATGCTGTGGACTGGACATAGTATAGTTGGACTTCAGTAAGACATTTGACAGTGTAGACCATAACCTACTTCTTGGTAAGATAGAAGAATGTGGGATAGCTAGCATCACCAGCAGATGGATTTGCATTAGCTGACCAACCATACCCAGCATTTAGTCCTCAATGGAACTACATCTACACAGAGGGAAGCATCTGGTGGGGTACCCGAGGTTTTATCTTAGGCCCAATATTATTCAACTTCTTCGTAAATGATCTAGATCAGCGGTTCTCAACCTGTGAGTCGCCACATCATTTGGAGTCGAACGACCATTTCACGGGGGTCGCCAAACAACACACTCTGCTATTTTCCCCCCTTTTCCCCTCGGCCGGCGCAGGGGGCAGCACCGCGCATGCGCGGGGTAGCACCGTGCATACGCGATGTGGGCCGTTGCGCTGTGCATGTGCGATGCGGGCCGTCGCGCCGTGCATGCGTGATGCAGGCCATCATGCCGCACATGCACGATTCAGGCCGTCGTGCACGTGCTGCGCATGCGTGCTGCGGGCCGTCGCACACACATGCGCGATGCGGGCTGGCGCGCCACGCATGCGCGGTACAGGTCAGGGTCGCAGCCTGAAAAAGGTTGAGAACCGCTGATCTAGATGAATGGATAAAAGAGGAACTCATTAAATTTGCAGATGACACCAGATTTGCAGACTGGGACTGAGTGGGGGAAATATCAACACTTTAGAAGACAGGTTCTATTGAAATTAAAATACAGAACTTTAGAGAAATCCACATTTTGGATGTGGTACAATCCATCTGTTAAGACTAGAACTGATCAGATTTGCTTTTCTGGGCTTGGTTAACCATTTTTTCATACAGAGGATCAAACATCCTTTCCAATAATAATGAGAAATCAAATGGAATTATTTATCAATGATAAAACCTTGCACCAATTTTCTCTAGGTATAATATTTAGGATAAATTTAACATTTTTCTTTCATTGAAATTCCGATTGTTGCACATCTATTATTCCACCTAACTTCTACATTCATTTCAACATGCTGTCTTTGATTTTTTTTTACCAGTTTATGAGTCAAACCTCACTAGCAGTTTATAAATAAGCCTCAGCAGCTGTTCCAAATTATGTGCTATAAAATTTTAAAATTCAGTCAAATTTCTAAGCATTCCCTGCTGTTTCTGTAATTCTTTTTAGTCCGGTGCTATGTATGTGAAGATACTGAAACCAATCAGGCAAACCAGACCTCTTTGAAAAAAAGTCAGAAAGAGCTTCAAAAGATTTTATCTTGGTCTTTCTCATAATCAAATTTTGCAATTCAAATTGTACTTTCTCCACCAAATGGATTTCTTTTTTTCATTCTCTTTTGTAAATCTTTAACAGAGAAGCAAAGCAAGAAGAGAATATCTAACCTTACATGTTTTCCATATGTATTCCAGACATTCATTAAATTAGTTATGATAGCATGATTTCTTACAAATTGTTTGGACCCTAATATATTTATGTACCACTATGGGAGTTCTGTCTCTTCTTCTGTAAAGATAAGAGGGTAGTCAGAAAATACAATCCACACTGTAATTCATGTTAAGCAACCAGAATGTTGATACAATAAACTCTGGAGCCACCAATCCACCTTACTCTTTCAAATCCTGCACAATATCAAATGTCATCTTTGATCTTTTATTGGGCCATAGGTAGTTTATTGCTTGTTTATGTTGGTCACTTAATACTTTCTTTTCAATATGCATTGGAATTCTTGGGAAAAGAAAAGTAATTCTTAGTGAAAAATTAACTTGGACAGCTGCAATGGCACCTCTTATTCCCAAGTCTCATAGCTGCTCAAGAAGGATTCTGTGGGCGATAGAAGCCAAAACTGCTGAGATATCAATGGATATTAGGGTGGAAAGAAGAAAGCAACTAAGCACAAAAAATAAATTGGAATTCTTTCTGCCAATTTGTCCCTTAAACTTCTTAATTTTTAGTAGAGCTTTATATGCTCTTTTCATTTTGAGAACTTTCCTCCTACACATGATGAGTAAGGGACCTTATAAGCCTTATACTGTATGCATTTCCAAGCAAATTGGTTCTGGCAGTTACATTCTTGGTCAAACCATGGCTTTGAGAACAATTGGGGAGAAATCAGAAGTAGAGCAGATCATCAACAAATTCCTAGCAGAAGTAGAATAGAGGAGATCATTGTTCTCTATAGTAGGAAAGTTGTTGTTACAACTTCAGATATAGTATTCAGTATAAAAAGTGGGGGCTCAAACTTGAATTTTTTAATCAGTATCACTTTTCTGAAGAATTAGGCAATTCTAGCAGAAGTCAGGGCAGAAAAAAAATCACGCTCATTGTCAGAAAAATTATTTAAGGGTAAGCTAATGCAGGTGGTCCTGGATGCCTTATAGAAAAAGCAGGGAAAAAACATGTAATTCAGGGATTCCACTGAGCCATCACACAAAGACATACATGAAGGGGAATATTTTAGGAGCATCCCAAGAAGCAGAGAATAATACATCAACTTGACCACAGTGAAGACCTGACAAAAATTTTCGGCCTATAGTGGATGAAAGCAGTGGTGGGATTCAGCCAGTTCGCACCAGTTCAGCAGAACTGGTAGCTATTTTTTTGTTGCCCAGGCCCAGAATGGACTTCCAGAAGTGGCATCCACACAGAGACCCAGTTGAATCCCACCACTGGATGAACGGTTAACATATGCCCCTTTCTCTCAATGACACATGGTTTGAGAACCAGACTTAGATTTCAAGAGATTAATATATCTGGATTTTTGTAAAAAGAAAAACCAGCAAAACCCACCATCTTCTTTTCTATCCATAACTACAGCTGTATTACTATGACTTCTTGCACTATAAACAAAAACAGAAATATGTGACTTTTTAAACTCTTCCAAATTCTCCATTAGTTACAACATTATACATGTGTTGATAGCATTAGAGATTATAACTATAGTGGGCACAATGAAAAGTAGACCATGTAGATCTTGTCCTGGCCTCCTTCACACACTCATCCAATATATATTATTTTAGCAATGTTTCAGACAGTTGCAGAAGAAAGCATGGTTGGCATTTGATTTCTGCTTACATATGGTTGGAACAGCATTTTGCATGCAAAGCCTTAAATTGGAAAGAGTTATTATCATGCATTGCATTAAATATATTCAGTATTATGCTAGTAATCAGCAAAGCAACTGTAACTGTCACACTAAATCCAGCAATTGTAGTGTTTAATTTCTGTTGTACATAGATAAGTTTACATCATATTTAAAAAGCTACACAATTACGACTCTGCATGGTATTATGCAAAACAAATTAGAGTAGTTTTGGTTCCTTATCTCAAAAAAAGAAAAAAAAAGATATGATGTAAAATAAATTAATGTGGGCATGAACAAGCAGTAGCCCAACTGTGTGATTAGCACATTTTTGCAAAGGAAACTAATATTCCTATAGCAAAACAACCTTCAGGATATACATGTTCCTAACAAACAGAGTGGCAAAATTTCTGTCCACTCATGACCATCTGCTTAGTTGGAAAAACCAAACAGCACACACAAATTCCATCCAAGATAGAAAATTGACAGGATGGAAAGCAAATTCAGTCCGAATATCAGGCCTGTGCAAATGTAACATCTTAAAAAGAGGGGGGGGGGAAATGATCAAATTCATTGTTTGTGAACTGTGTAGCAGGGGTTTACATGAGAAACATCAATGAGATCATGGGTACATCTGTTCTGCACCCTTGTTCCCGTAAACCAAGTTCTGTTTCCACTCTGGGCCTGCAGCTTAAAACTGTTTATGATATACACTCATTTGACCTAGTTTCATTTTTTTGGGGGGAACAAAAATATTATTTTATTATTATATTGCAACAAGGAAAGTACATAATTTCATAATGTAGCCATCGCCTCTTATTTGAAGCAATTCAGTAAACTCCTTAAGACTGAGATATTTTTAAAATGTACTGAATGAATTTCTAAGTCCCACCAGGAAAATTTAGTAAATTGGTAAGATTAAACTATCTCCTCAAATTCTGAAATTGTGTTACAGAAGTTAACCATTGATGTATTTGAAAGCTTGAAAAGTGCTGCTTGTTTGACAGCTTTCTTTGGGAAATTAATCTGAATTCCAAAACTGTTCTTTAGTGACTCCCATGGTCATTCAATAAAAAAATGGGGGAAAAGGACCTAAATCTTTGGAAATACACTCCTAGGAATTCTTCTAAGAATCTGCATGATGTTATTTATTTCTTGCAATATACTTGACTGATTATTATTGAGATACATACGGTATGAATTGGTAAGGTTTAATTTCTCTTATTGCCACTATGAATTCGGGAATGGATAGGAAGCTACTGAAAATTCAAAGGACAGCCTTAGATACAGATTCTCATTTCTGTTGCACTTGAAAATAAAGATATACAGCACAAAACAAATGTACCGTAAGAGCAACAACAATTCAAGCATATTTCAGGTCAATTTTATATTGAACAATGCAATTGTTTCTACATATAAAACTGGTGCTATGGCATAATCAGCATACAAAACAAGCAGGACAATGCTTCTTCATTCATCTATGTCAAGGGTGTCAAACTGCCAGCCCACAGGCTGGGTGCGCCGGCAATGGGAAAAAAGTCACGATTCATCAAGTCACGTCAAGTCGCAGATTTGACACCTGTGATCTATGTGGACCACCAAGCTTGCCCACAAATAGATCTTTCTACTGAAGGTCGAAAATAATTAGGCGAACACATTGTTGTGTTTGTCACTTTACCGTGTATGTCTCATATATGACTCCCACATGAGTCTTGATGGTCCATAATAAGAAAATACACATTGTAACCATAATAAATACAAATTATTTCAAGTATACTTTTTTAAAAAAAAATAGACTAAAATCACTGGTAATGTGCTGGATCCAGCTTCTACGTAGTTAATAGTTACATTTTCTGGAATTTTGTGAGCCAGTTGAAAGCATAACTACACTTCATGCTTAGCACACCAACCAGCTGTTCTGCAACTAGCAATGTGGCAACAGCATTGGAGATGGCAGAATCAGTTCTTAAACATTTTGTAGCACACCATTACCACCTTCTACCCAGCCATCAGTGTCCCTTCCTGTAAGCAGTTTATCAATTCTAAAAGCTTATTGAACAAAATAATTTTCACTGCCTTTCAAAATTATAGAAGTTAAGGGTAATCTGGATGCCTGAGCAAAGACTATTCCAGAGACAGAAGGGGTCGTGACAGCTGTCAGCCTTGACAGCTTCAAGGCAGGGTTAGATAGATTCATGGATGCCAAGTGTATCGGTGGTTATTAAAACGGATGTCCATGTGCCGCCTCTATGTTGGTTGAGGCAGGCAGGATTCCCTTGAGTACCATTTGTTGGGGGTCAAGGGAAAGGGAGGGTTTTGCCTTCTCTTTCTGCTCAAGATCCCCATGTACAATTGGTGGGCCACTGTGTGACACAGAATGCTGGACTCGATGGGCTTTGGCCTGATTCAGCATGGCTCTTCTTATGTTCTTATGTTCAGTGTGAATTTATTTTATCTTTTTACTAAATTCAACTAAATTCAATGTCCCTAGGCCTGTAGATGTCCCCAGTTAACCACTATTTAAAATGTGTAGCTCAGAGTTCTTTTGAGCATAGAAAAGGATGGAGGGCCAGTGAAAAATGTAGAAACAAGAGAAACAAAGGGCAGAAAACTCTTCCAGATGACTAGATTTTCTGTCTCCCAGCCCCTCTGAATTTAAATTTCAAATGCACCAAGACTGGATATAAAGATATCATAAGTATGATCATGTTCAAATTTGTGAGACTAGAACTCACAGAGAACTATCAGCCAGTCAGCACTGCTCCACTCACTCAACACCTGAGCCCAATTGCTGGCCGAGAATTGAACGTCTTACTCCATCATTCAGGTGTATCTCTTCCATCTCTTGACAAAAATAAAAAGAGACCAAGGTCACAGTGTGTCTGACAGTTCTGCATTTGGGAAGTTTCACTTAATCCCATCATCCCACTAGAATAATGGAATTTCATCAGTTAGAAGCCAAGGGGAATCAAGAACCCTCTTGAATGACAGCATAAGCTCCCCCTTCAAGCAAAAGACCATGCCATTTCTGAAGCGGCATTAACTGCTTTATGACTTTGTTTCTCTGTCCATGCTATAATGGTGCTGGCATAGAGATGCTAAAATGGTTTTTGTTGGAAGCCTCAAGTTGTGATGTGGGGAATTGGGTATCAATCTGCTTGGCTGCTGTTCTTTCATTCGGAAGCTCTCACTGAGACAGAGCATGAATGTGTGAGAGACAGAGAGTATGACAGACTGAAAGTCTGAGTAGATAAAAGACAAGGTGAGAGAAAAAGACTGGAGGAAGTATGTCTGTTATCTTCAAGAGAGAAGGAGAGACAGTGTGTGGCAAAATCAGATTGAGGGTAAACCTCATATTGGGGCTGATGAGGCAGCTCTAATCTCTTTTGTCTGCTTGAGAAGCAATTTTTGTATCTGCGTGCTCCCTGCCTACACCCAAAAAACTTTACCAAAAAAAGAAAACAAAGAGCTAAAATGCTTCTAAACCATTAACTTTGTAACTAAGGATTTCTTTTTTCCTTGCATAAGTGATTCAAAGCAGCCTTTTAGACCGTGGTGGGTATCATTACTTCAAAAGGAAATTCACTGACCTTTCTAATTAATCCCCGCTGTATTCTGGAAATTTGCACTGATGCCTTTCATTGAGAACACAGGTGGGTAGGCAGGCAGTGTATAATCCCATTGCATCTTCTTTTTCTGGACCTCAGAGCCCATCTGGGCAAGCTTGTTAAAATGGGTGTGATTGCTGTCATTTGGGACAAATTCCATTTTATGGACATTTTAAGTCGAAAATGAAAATGGGCTGATGACATGGACAGCAAAAAGCAAGAAAACTATTTGGGATGCAAAGGAAAAGAACCCCATATGACTTGCATTCAGGGACTCAAATTGGTTTGTTGAGATAAAATGATAATGGTATTTGCAAACTGATGCTGCCTTCTTAATGTCCCTTTATAGATTATTCTTTGGTTACAAGGACCACGATAAAAGAGTATTTTATAATGGTATGTTCAGAGCTTGTAAGAGATTCGTAGCCTGGCTACCCAAGGACTTTAATGGTTCAGGAAATGGACTGCATCCTTGCCCAAAGTCCATTAAATTAAAAAAAAAAACCACTAAAAGTTTCCATCTTAATTTGCTGATCTAAAACAACTAAGTTCTAAAAGGAAAGTAGTCCTACTAGACAACATTTATGTAACCTTATTTCATTCCTTTTCTATATATCTTGTTAGGAGATTAAGAAAATCTTGTGTTTAGTTTTCCAAGAAGCTGCCCAGCATGAGTTTCTGGAAGAGAAGAATATCAAATATTACCTTTAAACCCCTAATTGGCATAGGGCCAGGTTACTTGCAAGATCACCTCTGTCCAATGTTTTCTGCCTTTCTGTCTAAATCAGGCAGAGTGAGGATGCTCTGGGTCCTAGTGGTAGATCCTAGGAAGTATGACTTCTCTGTTATGGCACCAGACTTATGAAATAGTCTCCCCCCTCCCCCCGGGATGATTCAGGGTTGGGAATGTTGGCTTGCACCTCTTCAGCTTAATTATCGTTAGGGTGGAGATAGCATCTCAACTTTCAGCAGCCTTTAAAAACTGTTGTGGGGCATTATACTCACTTCAGATTAAGGAGGAACCTTTAACTCCTAGGCAACTGTTCTTCATAAGTCATGAAAATGAAAGTTCTTGCTAACAGCTTTTGAGTGGCGTGATTAGGGGATGGAAATATTTAACTATTTCTTCCTCACTTTTTCCTTGATTATAACAGTCTGGAGATATATAGAATTAAATTTTGGGAAACTCACAAAAAAGCAAGATAATGAAAATGGACAAGAAAGTTGTTCATAGCAAAAAGGGTAGATTTTTTCTAATTATAAAATAAAACTGTTTTTTTTACTTTTAACAAAACTTAATGCCAATTAAAACTTTTTGTGTGAAATAGAAAAAAAACTGAAATCATGATATATGGATTTGAGTATTAGTAACTGTCTTCCAGTTCTTGAGAGGTTGCCACAGAGAAGAGGGCACTGATTTATTCTTCAAAGCGCCAGAGGGCAGGACAAAAAATAATGGGTAGAAGCTTGTTAAGGAGAGATCTAATCTAAAAGTAAGGAGAACAATTAATCAGTGGAATAGGTTGCTTCCTGGAGTGGTGAGTGCTCCACCACTGGAGGTTTTCAAAACTAGACTAAACAACCATTTGATCAGAATGGAATAAGGTCATTCTTGAGTAGGGGGTTTGACTAGAAGACCTTTGAGGTCCCTTCCAGTCCTATGAGTTTATGATTTTATTTTTTGCTGCAAGACAAGCTGCTAGCCTCTAGTATCATCTTCCCAGAATGCTCTGGGCCCAATACTTAGAACATTAAAATGGTGAATTAGAGGAAGTATTCTTTGTGAAGGAGCAACCACATTGTTTTGTCTTAAATAAGATGCTGCTGCTCCAATCTTTTACCTTCATCATGGTGCCCATGTTATAGAGCAGGGTCTTCACACTTGGCCCCTTTTATGACTTGTGACTTCAACTCCCAGAATTCCTCAGCCAGTGTGCCTGGCTGAGGAATTCTGGGAGTTGAAGTCTACAAGTCATAAAAGGGCCAAGTTTGAAGACCCCTATTATAGAGTGATCACAACATATTCTCAAAGTTCAAATGTCTTCATTACATTCATTACCTTTCTTTGCTATACTTCATGCATCTGCTGTGGCAGCATAAGCTAGATAACCCTGACTCTTAAAGGGGTATTTTTTTTTTAAAGTCACCATGTTCAGAATATTGTATCAGAGATTTTGTTCAGTGGCACTGACACATTCTGCTTTTCTTCCCAAGGACCCAGGTATTGCTATTGTTTTCATCATCATAATACAGGCAGTCCTCAACTTCCACAGTTTATTTAATGACTGTTCAAAGTTACAACTTCACTGAAAAAGGTGATGTATGACCGTTTTTCACATTTACAACCATTATAGCATCCTCATGGTCATGTGATCAAAATCCAGATGCTTGGCAACTGACTTGTACTTATGACGGTTGCAGTGCAGCAGAGTCATGTAGTCACCTTCTGCAAACTTCTGACAAGCAAAGTCAATGGGGAATCCAGATTCACTTAACAACTGTGTTACTTATTTAACAAGTGCAGTGATTCACTTAACAACTGTGGCAAGAAAGGTCGTAAAATAGGGCAAAACTCCCTTAACAAATGTCTTAATCCTTAGAAATTGCTAAGTGATACCTGTGTCTTACAAGGTACTACTTTCACTTCTTCTACAACTGTTCACTCAAAGGCACAGGAACAAATAAATTGCAAAGTGGGGGCTTTCTTTACTCTGCTTGACAATCCCAGCCTCCAACTCTATTATTCTATGTGCTATGTCTGTTTTTATCCATTTAGAATTTTCTTCTGCTCACAGAGCTATTTCTTGTTTTCCTGCTTTGTTTTTGTTGTTTTTGATAACAGACAATGAAATTTGAAAAATGTGTTTGTGTCTGTGTGTCTCTCTGTGTGTTGATATTGCAATATGTGTTGGTGCTTTAACATCAGCAGCTCTGTTAGACGTGACCCTAACACCAAGGTTGATGGTTATTTTGAATCTCTTATGTACTTTTCAAGTAGAATTGACTGGCTTTATCTAGCCAGGGTCGGTTTTCCAGCCAAGTGTCCTTTTCATAAAAAAGACATAAAGATTTATGTAGGGAAGCCATATCAATAATCCATGGAATTCAAAACAAAAGAACAGTGTGATAAAAGTGGTGACCTTGTGATGCTGTTACTTTGGTTGGAATCTAAATCAAGGGCACAGAAACGATTTCGCATTGCAAAGCATCGCACAAATAATGTCTGTGTAGAAGAGAAGCTGAGGTGACTGGGGTTAACTTTGTCAGCCATGATTTGCGAACAGCGGAACAACAACAAGCACTGTCATTTGTGCTCAAAATGTATCTCAAAGGACTCTTCCTCACTGCTGTGTTAACCTTCGTGCCTTCAGCGCTAGGCATCCTACATCATTTGCACTGTGCACTGCTTTGTCTCAGCAACAAGGCCCATAGCGTAGTGATGTCTTACAATTTTTACTGTATGTAGGATATCAAAGAAAATGGCTGTGGGAGCCCTCTGCTTTCATTTGCCACCCCGCCAAAAATCACCAGCCAGTGGAAAAGCCCTCTATCTATCATCTACCTCAGAAGCCCCCAATCTTTTGGGCACCAGGGACTGATTCTGTGGAAAGAGGTTTTTCTGCAGATCGGAGGGGGTGTAGTTTTGCATCCTGACTGCATCCTGCAATTAGGGCTTTGCTTGTTTGCACAGCCTGGTTTCTGGCATGCTACAGACCAGTGCCGGTCTGTAGCATGGACTGAGGGTTGGGGACCCCTGATCTACCTAATACAAGTTGGAGGTGTGGAAGAGGCATATTTTGACAGGAGACTAGGTCAGTCAAATCTTAGACTGTTTATGCACAAGCATTTTGTGCTGATTGGCTTCCTTGGTGGTATTCTGGAATTGTACCTTTTTGGGAATAGCACTTTTCTGGAACAGTGTTAAACTCAGTTAGAAAAGGACCAATAAAACACTGGACAGCAAGAGGGATGCTAACTCTCCTGGAACATTGTCCTTGCCACACTCCACCCTGTGCTTCTCTCCCTTACTTCTTACTTGTTAGTCAGGTAGTAGACATGCATCTCTGCCTCAGTTAATTGCTTGCTCATTCACTCTCAATCAAATTAATGAATTGTCCAATTGCAGGGCACCAGAAAGATAATCTGGGCCAACCTCATGCAGTCTTCAGTAAAGCTAATGAAAACATCTTCATGAAATGATACTCCATCATTTCTTTAAAAATATTCAGAGATTGTAGGGTCTACAGTTTTTGTAGATAGTTTTCTGTACAGGCCAGCAAGGTAGCAAGCTGGATGCTTGCCACAGTCCAGACATAAGCAAAATTAGACATAACGTTAAGGAGCTTTGTCTGGTTTGCATGTAGTTAAAGATGGATCACCTAAAACAACCACATATTTATATGTATCATTTTTATGGATATTTGTGTTATCAATAAATCAATTTCATATGCAGATCCTAAGAAATGACTGGAATAAAAACAATTAGATCATTCAATGGGCTAGCCAATAGGAGAGAGTTTATACCTAGAGTGTCAATGGACCTTAATCTGTTATTTTTACAATAAAAAAACAATATTTAGAATTTGCTGGACTCCATTTTGTTTTTATAGAAAAGGATTGTCTAGGACAGGGGTGTCAAACTGCAGGCCCACGGGCCAGATGCGTCACATGGAAGCCACACCCACCCCATTGCCGGCAAAACTGGCCCGATATGTTGTGCGACATCACGTGACGTCGCGAGTTTGACATGTCTGGTCTAGGACAACATTTTGCTGAAGATATAATAAAGACAATCCTCCTTTAAAGCACATGTGTTTACAATCTCCTATACTTACTAAGCTTTAGGACATAGCAAATTAGCGCAACAAAAGCTAATTTTTTGCAGAGGCTAATATTCTACTTTATTACCCACCTATTAGATGGAATTTAACAACTGAACAACATAATTTTCTGTTGATGTTACTATAGCTAAAAGACTGATATTGCAACGTTGGAGAGATAAGTATATGGCCCTGTTCACTCAATGGATCAAAGAGCTGGTTACACTGATGAGTAAGAAAGTTAAGTCACCGATGAATGAAAAAAGTAAGGTCCTACACATAGGCAAGAAAAACCAAATGCACAGAAATAGAATAGGTAGTATCTGACTCTACAGCAGCAACTTTGAGAAAGATCTAGGTGTCCTAGATGGACCATCATTTAAGTATGAGCCAGCTTTGTGCTGCAGCTGGCAAAAAAGATAATGCAGTCCTAGGCTGCATCAACGAAGGGATAGTTTCAAGATTACATGAAGTGATAGTAATGTTTATACAGCACTGGTGAGACCACATTTGGAATACTGTGTCCAATTCTGGTCACCATGATACAAAGAAGATGTTGAGACCCCAGAAAGAGTACAGAGAAGAGCAACAAAGATGATGAGAAGTGTGGAGGCTAAACCAAATGATGAATGACTAAGGGAACTAGGTATCTCTAGTCTAACCAAGAGAAGGACTAGGAATGATACGATAGTAGTTTTCCAATAAGAGCTGTCATTAAGAAGGGGAAGTCCTGGTGACTATCTAGCCTAGTTCCTGCAGTTTTCTTGGCAAGGTTTTAGGAGTGGTTTGCCATTCCCTTCTTCCTAGGGTTGAGAGAGACTGACTGGCCAAGGTCACCCAGCTGGCTTTGAGTCCAAGCTGGACCTAGAACTCATACTCTCGCAGTTTATAGCACTATGCCTTAACCAGCTGTCTCTGTATAAATACTTGTCTGCAATTTCTTAAAGTATCCATAACTATTTGAAGGAAAAGATGTATCAACTTTAAGGTTACTTGTCTTTAAACTATTTGTCTGGAACGATATAGTGTCTCCTGCTTGAGCAGGGGGTTGAACTAGAAGACCTCCAAGATCCTGTCCAACTCTGTTATTCTGTTATTAAACAAAGATCTTCCTAGTGTAGGATCTTTTGGAAAACAAAAGTGTACATTATACACTTCTCTGGACATGGTCTTTGCAATTACAAAGTCCTCAGAAATGTGGAATGTGGGTGAAATACTGTGGTGTAGAAATAGCAGTAGGGTTTAAATCTCTAAAGTCTCACTATTATATAAAGGTACTTAATCTCAGATAAATATGTTTGAACCTTCAGCATTGTACCATCTAGGGAGACTGTGCTGTCCATTCTGAAAGATTTTGCATTAACAGAATCAAGAAAACAAGAATAGATACTTTATGATTTTCATTCTATTTCTTGGGTACAGAATGTAACAACTATATGTCTCATGGTTAAATTAGCTTATGCCCTGCATGTAGAGGTCATTCCTCCCCCTTTCTTTCTGAACAAAATGTTTCTCTACATCTTGAAAAGTAGGAAGGCAACACATGCTGCAGGTTTTTAAATGAAATATTATAATGTTGCCACACTGAATGTCACATCTGCAGCCAGGGTTCATGTATTTACTTTTGTGTAACAGAAATATCCTTACTCTCTTCTGCAGTGATTTTCACTGGAATACTTAAATATCTGAAATGACCTTTGTGTGACAGTTAAAATGAAACTGAGCTACATGTGTGGCATCTGATGAGATATAAAATATAGGGCAGCCTCAGAAAAGAAGGTCGTTGTTATTAGATTATTGGCCTTTAAAAAGGCAACTGTTGTCTAAAGGAAAAGAACAGGAAAACGACATTCATCTCTTCTGCTCAAAATGTGGCTAGAGCTGCACATTATTAGCCAGGAATCCTAGCTTGTCAACCTGTAGTATGCAAGAACTAACAGCTTAAGGTTAATGGATTAATGAAGAATAAGTTAGAATATGACATTAGGTGCAGAACCCAAATTCTGGTTTATTGGATGAATGTTTGAAAGGGAACTTTGATCTGATGAACATACAAATGCCTTTCTGCATTCACCTTGTTGTTTATTATGAAGTTTATTTCATTGTGTGCTGCAACATTTATTATATTGTTTATTCCCTGGCTTAATATACATGGCCTCATTCATAAAGCACAGTTTTAGTGAAGTAGGAGGCATATTTTAGCTATATGTTCTAGTTCCCAATGCTGCAGATCAGTTCCACAACATATTTTATAGCAGAAGCCTTGACAGTGGCCTTCTAGAGATAATTCTAGAACATAGAACTTAGAATTTAGAACATGGGGCTGGAAGGGACCTTGGAGGTCTTCTAGGACAAGGCAGGAGATCTTATGCAATCTGGATAAATAGCATCCAGTGATGCAGCACCCACAACTTTGGGATGCAAGCTATTCCATTGATTGTTCTCACTGACAGAATTTTCTTCTTACTTGTAGGTTGGGTTTCTTTTTAAGAAGCTTCCATTACTTCCTGTCCTGCCCTCTGGTGTTTTGGAAAATAAGTCAAACCCTTCTTCTCTGTGACAGCTCCTCAAGTACTGGAAAAAAGTTATTATACCCCCTATTTCTTTTCTTCATGAGGCTAAATGTTAGAGTAGGTTTAGGTTGGGCAGGGATCCCCAATCCTTTTGGTTCAGGGACTGGCAGCAGCTTCAGTGGCTTCCGCGGTGGTGGGGGTGGGCATGTGCAAACAAACCTTTATGCACTTGTCTGCTGCTTCGCCGGCCTGGTTCCCAGTGGGCCACAGCCTGAGAGTGGCCCGTGGCCTGGGAGTTGGAGTCCTCTGCTCTTGGGGAGGTAAAAGAAAAGGGAGTATTTCAAAAGATGACAAATGAAGAGTAGTTGTAGGTTTTAGTTTTACCTGTTAAGAGATCAATCAATCAATCATCAATCAATCAGAATAGAGCTGGAAGGGACCTTGGAGGTCTTCTAGTCTAACCTCCTGCTCAAGCAGGACACCCCCAGGGATAGGCAACCTTGGCTCTTTTATGACTCATGGACTTCAACTCCTAGAATTCCTGAGCCAGCCATGCTGATTCAGGAATTCTGAAAATTGAAGTCCATGAGTCATAAAAGAGCCAAGGTTGCCTACCCCTGCCCTATACCATTCCAGACAAGTGGCTCTCCAGTCTTTTCTTAAAACTTCCAGTGATGAAGCAACCACGGCTTCTGAAGGTAAGCTGCTCCACTGGCCAATTGTCCCCACTGTTAGGAAGTTTCTCCTTAAGTTCAGGTTGCCTCGCTCCTTGAGTAGCTTCCATCCATTGTCTCTTGTCTTGCTCTCTGGCACCTGGAAAACACGCTGACTCCCCTTCCTCTTGGCAGCCCCTCAAATACTGGGATACTGCCATCTTTTCATCCCTAGTCCTTTTCTCTAGACTGGCCATACCCGATTCCTGCATATGTTTTGTCTTCATATATTTTTGTCTTCCCCCTTCCTACATCCCCTTCTCTCCGTTGTATTATATACCCCATCTTATTTACTGACTATGCTACTAGTGTTAAGAATATACCATATTTGCTTGTTTTGGTACTAATGTTATTGGATCTTTCTCTCCGGATTAATGATAGATAATATACTTGAACCATCTTTTTCCCCAAAATACATCCCAAACATTTTCAACTTTAAAATTAAGGATGTTTTACTGTCAGACCTGAGAGGTTGTGGTTAAGGTATCAGGGGAAACCAGGAGATCATGGCTTCAATTCCTGCCTTAGACAGAGTGACTTTGGGCTGGTCACTTTCTTTCAGCTTTAGGAAGCAAGCAATGGCAAACTACTGCTGAAAACTGCACGGATTTGTCCAGGCAATCTCCAAGAATCAGACACAGAAGAAATGAACAGAAGACGACAAAGAAGAAAAAAATTGTCAGAGCTATTCCTCTATAATTCAATAGTCTGTAGATGATAATCCAGCAATCATCTCACTAGCCATATGCTATGTCCCATTCTTATAATTGATAATTGATTCTAGTTCTGTTGTTTCTTCTTCTGTTTTGATTGACAGATCCTGTTTTTAGAGATGTCCTTCATACTTTCTGTGGTTGTTTAAGCTGATTGGGGAGATTGTTCCTGGAGGTTTGTCCCATGTCTTTTGTAAAGAATAGTTGAATGGCCCACCTAGAACTCCTTGCTCCATACACATACTCCTAGATACTACCAGTGACATTGATTCTAAAACATTTAAGAATAAACACAGAAAATTTATACAGAATGGGCTTCATGCTCAGCAGAAACTTCACACATGATTCCCAAGGGCGTATAAATCAAGCCTTCAATTATTTTAATAGATTCGTTCATCCATCAAATTCGATGAGGAACTTGACATCTTATGGGTTATGGGCCATCAATGATGTGTCTATAGGTGGCTGATAAGACCGATGTTAGCACGGAATGTTCTGCCACATACTGAACAAAGAAATGTAGACACTGTTACTTCGGCATTTAAGCTCTGGCTTTGCGGAGTGCACGCTTCTCTTGTGCCAAGATTGTCCTTCTATGTTCATATGTCTGGCAACCCTGGTACACCAAAGTATACTATGTCGATCGGTCATGTGCCAGAAGTTCCCAGGAGGTGATGTTAATATCCAGGGACTTGAGAGAAGCTTTCAGTGTGTTTTTATATTGCTTCTTTTGTCCCCCGTGTGATCGTGTTCCTTGAAACAGTTCACCATAAAAGAGCTGTTTAGGGATGCAATGATCTGGCATCCTTACAACATGGCCTGCCCAGCGCATCTGGGCTTTCATCAACAGAGTGTAAAGTGATGATAGGCCTGCTCTGGAGAGGACATCAGTGTCTGGTATCTTATCTTGCCACCGGATCCTCAGAATTCTACAAAGGCAAGTCATGTGGAAATAATTCAGTTGCCTCACATGCCTCTTGTACACTGTCCAGGTCTCACCAGCATACATCAGAGTAGTTAACACTGCTGCCTTGTAAACTTTAAGCTTAGTAGTAAGACTTATTCCACGGCAGTCCCACACTTTAGTCCACAATCTGTCAAATGCAGAGCTTGCCTTAGCAATTCTACAGTTGACTTCGTTGTCAATTGTCACTGCACGGGAGACGGTACTACCAAGATACGTAAATTGGTCCACTACTTGCAGCTTTTGTCCTTTTACTGTGATGATAGGTGCTTGATACTGAGCTTTTGGAACTGGCTGGTACACCACTTCGGTTTTCTTTGTGTTAACGAGGAGGCCAAAGTTGTCACAAGCGGCTGCGAATTTGTCCATACTGGCTTGCATTTCCTGCTCCGATCCTGCATTAAGGGTGCAGTCATCAGCAAAAAGTAGATCTCGTAACACAGTCTCCTTTACCTTGGTGACAGCCCGAAGTATTCGCAGGTTGAATAGTTTCCCATTGGTTCTGTACCTCAGATTAACTCCCACTGAACTGTTCTGAAAGGCGTCTGACAGCATGGCTGAAAACAGCCTTGCTTAACGCCGTTAGTGACAGGGGAGGCCTCTGAGACTGCACCGTTACTCAAAACACGAGCTGCCATGCCATCATGGAACTGCCGTACCATCAGGATAAATCTGTCAGGGCACCCAAACTTCGACATAATACGCCATAATCCTTCACGATTAACTGTGTCAAAAGCCTTGGTAAGATCCAAGAAGGTTGTGTATAGTTCACAATTTTGCTCCTGACATTTCTCCTGGAGCTGTCGAGCTGCAAAGCTCATGTCCACCGTGCCGCGCTCTGTACAGAAACCACACTGTGTTTCAGGTAGTATACCCTGTTCCAGATGGTCAATCAGGCGATTTAGCAACACACGTGCAAAGATCTTGCCTGTGACAGAGAGAAGTGATATTCCTCTATAGTTATCGCAGAGTTGTCGATTTCCTTTCCTCTTGTAGAGGTGCATGATGGACGCGTCTTTCAGTTCCTGGGGAATGGAACCTTGTTTCCAAAAGGATCGGAACAGTTGGGTAAGTTTTCCAACAAGCACAGTGCCACCAGCCTTATAAACTTCCGCTGGGATTGCATCAGATCCTGGAGCCTTACCACTGGAACATTGCCTGATGGTCTGTAAGGTTTCAGCCTCTGATGGTAGGGCATCCAGGCTATAGTTGATATCTACCTGGGACATCCTGTCAATCGCCTCATTATTGATGGTAGATGGGCGGTTCAGCACAGAGTGGAAGTGTTCAGCCCAACGCTGTAAAATCAAGGTCTTCTCAGTGATAAGAGTTGCACCACTCGAATCCAGCAGAGGAGAGCTTCCTAAGGGCTGAGGTCCATACAGGGATCTAAGGGCTTTATAGAACCATTTGACATCGCCTCTATCAGCACACTTCTAGATTTCATCTGCTTTAGCACTCAACCAGGAGTCCTGCATCTTGCGGAGTTTGCTCTGTACAATCCTGCGAGTGTTTATAAAAGCATTTTTCTTTGCAGTTGACGATGGATCATTTTGATGAGCACGGTAGAGGTGGTGTTTTTCAGTAAGCAAGATCTTAATCTCTTTGTCGTTTTCATCAAACCAGTCCTGCTGCTTCCTATATGAAGGTCCAAGAACCTTGAGTGCAGAAGAGTGCAAGATGTCCCAGAAACATTCCCAGTCCTTCTCAGCATTTTCCTGTATTTGCAGCTCCAGGAGTTGAGTATCAAGATCTTTTACTAATGAAGCTGCTACGTCGGGGTTTTCCAGTGCACTGACGTTGATCTTTTTCATCACAACTCTGTTCCCCTGTGGACGATTCTTTGGCTTGATGTGAATATTTAACTTTGAAATGATGAGTCTATGGTCAGTCCAACAGTCAGCACTTGGCATAGCCTTAGTTACTCTTACATCTTGCATGTCTTTCCTCCGCACAATGACGTAGTCAATGAGATGCCAGTGCCATGAACGTGGGTGCATCCAGGACATCTTTTTACGAGTAGGCAGGCAAAAGATGGTATTGGTAATGACCAGATCATGAGCAGCACATGTCTTCAATAATAGCAAATCATTGCTTTTACACGTGCCAATTCCATTTTTACCAATAACGCCATCCCAGGTAGAATGATCAGACCCCACTCTCACATTGAAATCACCAAGTAAAACCAACCTATCAGTGCACTTCACGGATGAAATCAGGGCATCAAGATCTTCGTAAAACTTGTCCTTTACTTCATCTGGATTTGTCATTGTAGATGCGTAGGCACTGATCAATGTGGCTTGCTTTCCATTTAGTAATGGGAGGTGCAGTGTCATAGGTCGATCATTCACACCCTTAGGAAGACTGGCAAGTTGGTGAACAAGATGGTTCTTAACCGCCAAGCCAACTCCAGGCTCACGACATTGGTCATTACTATGTCCACACCAAAAGAATGTATAACCGCCTCCTGTTTCTGTAAGCTGACCTTCATTGGCTAAACAAGTTTCACACAGGACTGCAATGTCAATGTTAAATCTTGCAAGTTCTCTGGCTACCAGAGCTGCTCTTCTTTCTGGACGGTCTGCTAATGGATTGTCTTGAAGCATACGTACATTCCATGTACCAATAATAAGTGGTAACACCTTGTGTTTCGTCTTAAATTTTGTATTTCAACCGCATAAGATGGGATCCCCTCCAGCCGCAGTAGGCAGAACAGGGTTTGAAGGAAGCAATAATGTTTAGGGCACATTTTCTAGCCCCTTCCTCATACTACGGAGGTGAGCAGGGTGATCCTAAAGAGGGCTGCTCAGTTGCTCAGATAGACACTGAATCCAGCTGTTGCTTCATCAGCAAGAAGCGACCATTAGACCTGAGCCGCCTGTGTGCAGGTCCGTGTCCACAGCTCCCAGTGATTCCACACCTGCTGCTTCTTATTTTAATACAAACTGTACAAACATACAGTGTTTGCATATTCATTGAGTATCATTTTTTTCCTTCATAAAATGAAGATGAACAGTTATGTTAAGGTCAATATTCAGGCCAATAATGCTGATGACGGTTAAAGAGATGAACAAAGTTAAGGGCAGAACCTGTTGATAGGCATGACAAGATCTCAGCATGTGCAAAATCTAGACTGCGGAGGTTTATTTGTCACTTGTCTTTTTAGCCATTATTTCTTTCTTGTATCTCCTGACTACTCTCCCTGATTTTTTCTTCTTGGACACATCTATTTATTTGTATCCATGGCAAGATACCCCAACCTACTCTTCTGTAATTTCTTTATCAAAGAATCTAGTTACAATCCAGGCAATATGATAACAGGTTAGCAGGACAAGAGAGCAGCCAATGGCTCACACTTGACTCTCAAAATCCTGATACACACCTTCCAGAGATGCTGTACTTTTCCATAGGTACCACTACTTAGATCACTAAGGCATAGCTGAAAGTAGAACTGCTTAGGCATTAAAGGGCTCACAATACAATTTGACTAGTTTGCTAATAGAAGATTTGACTGAGGAATCTTCCCATCCTTTAAGAATTCTAAGCAAGGACCAGACTGATCAAAGGCCACATATCCGGCTACTATAGATACAGAGAATCAACAGAGCACCTGTCTAAACAATTAATGAAAGTGCTACTCTGTCCTTGGAGAGATTGTATGAACAATATTATACACTAGGAATGTCTGCTGGAAAAGGACAAAAATAATCAATAATCAAAAATAATCAATTTCCTATTTTAGGTGCATGTATGAAAGACATCAAAAGGGGCTTTGATCTCATGATTGATTTTCTAAACCTGTCCCCAGTGAATGCACCATTAAAGAAACAAATGACTAGTAAATAGTGTTATAATGGTGGAAGAACTTGGTGGAGTTTTGAAAGTCACATTCTATAAATTATATTTGTTGTGCAGATTCATGCCAGAAGCCAAAGCACTACAGCTAAATGATAGCCAAGAAGTTCAGATTACTGTTCCTTAAAATAATCCAGAATCCTGCATTCTTGCTAGAAAGAAACTCATTTAGATTTGAAAGTATCCACCAAATTTATAGAAAGATTGGATGAAAGTTATTTTGAAATTATTTCTTGGATGAGGAAGAATTTTTGAACAACTTCTCAAGGATAGGACTGGCATTATAAAAGTCCATTAAAGAAGTTCCCTCATAGAACATAGTATAATAGGGTTGGACGGGATCTTGGAGGTCTTCTAGTCCAACCCCCAATTCAAGCAAGAGACCCTACAGTACACCATTCTGGACAAATGGCTGTCCAGACTCTTCTTGAAAATTTCCAGTGATGAAAGATCTACAGCTTCCAGAAGTAATCCGTTCAACTGATTCATTGTTCTCACTATGAAGAAAAATTTCCTTAGATCTAGGTTGGATCTCTCTTTAATGATCTTACACCTGTTACTTCCTGTCCTGCCCTCAGATGCTTTGGAGAATAGCATTCTTCTCTGTGACAGCCCTTCAAGTACTGGAAGACTGTTGTCATATCACCCCCCTAGTCCTTCTCTTAATTAGACTAGACATATTTTGTTGCCTCAGTCGTTCCTCATACAATTTATCCTGCAGGTCCCTTATCAATTGTTTTTTTCTGCACTCTTCCTAGAGTCCCAACATCTTTTTTGTATTGTGGTGGCCATAACTGGATGCAATATTCCAAGTGTGGTCACCAATGCAATACAAAGCGGTACTAGTACTTCACATGTTCTTGTAACTATCCCTCTGTTGATGCAGACTAGGACTTGGCTTTTTTGACAGCTGCAGCACACTGCTGATTCATGCTTAAGCAGTAGTCTACTAGACACCTAGATCCCTCATGAGGGTTTCTTTTGAGATTGCATTGAAACACAGGAACCAAAAAGACCATAATCTGTGCAGGAAATGATTGCATGTGAAAGACAGGACATCCATTCTCAGCTTCGCTCATGAATATTTCTCAAAACATTTTTTTCCTTTGAAAAACATTTCTGAATTATTTTTCACTGAATGAAAGCTAGTAGGAAAAAAATCAGGACTTTTTTTTCTGCTCAGCATTAAAAGTAATTTTGTCATTTATTTTATTATCCTGAAAATAGTCATCACTATTGTTCCCTAATAATAATAACAGTGACAATTAATAGTCATCGAAAAACACATGCTATTTTATTAACAAAGAGTACAGCCTCCCAGTTAAACCACCAATTGATTTCTATTCAGGAAAATGCACTTTCTAGTTCTTAGCAAAATTGGACTAATTTAAGATTTTCAGTAGACAGCATCTTTCAAGAAGTTTTGAGTATACCCTCACAGTTTAATGAAGTCCAATTTTCAACCAATTCCCTCCACTTTGGCACACTTCCCATTTTTCTTGTGTTCATCTAGAGCCACTCAACATCACTTAGCCTGATGAGGCCAACAAAATCAAAGATAGTGCTGGGAGAACTCACATTATAATCCCATATATTTTGTGGCAATCACGTGATTCCATATGAGACTGACATATATGCAATTCAACCAGGAAATATTAGTGAAACCGTAAAAAAGACAGCCTCAACAGTGAGAAGGCAAATGTTCACTCAGCCCTTCATGCTATTCAGACAATTTTTTTCTAGCTTAAATAACATAAGTAAGAAGAAGTTGAAAATTGTTCTTAACTCTGTTCAGATAATTAATGGCATAAGATACTTCTTCTGCAAAAGTCTGCATTAATGAGGTGAGAGATTGTTTCCTGTTTGCTTCTAGTGTACTCTTAGGATACTGTACATTACCACATGCTTTTACTTCCTCAATGTCTTTTATGGGTCATCACCAACATATTTTACAGAAGCAAATGAAAATTCTTGGTAAATACAAAATTCCAAGCTAAGCAACAGCTGTGATTTCCCTGATCAGCTGTGGTTGCTACAGCAATCATGACTTTAATAGCTGAACACCTGTCTCTTATTATACTTGATATAAATTGGCAGTGCTGGTTCCTTCCAAAGCCTTTGCTGGATTTCAAAATGTTTTATTTCTCTAATACACATATGCATGGTCCATTACCATAATGCTTTTATTTAATCTTGAGGCCGCTAAAAATGGTTTCACAACTAATTGTGTGGAGACTGATGGTTTCTCCCAGTTATAGTTTAATGAAAGCATTTGTTCTTACTGATCCATGAGAAAATTTAATGTAGCCCATTTTGATTTACTGGAATCTGTTCTCGCCATGTTACTCAGTTTTTGTGAAGCACATGGAAAATAGGTTTTTTCTCAATCTCTTGTCCCAGCATAGAGAAGTAAAGGAGTTGCTGACTGTGTCAAGCTTGAAGCGGGCATGTGAGATTACCATCATTATTGCTTCTCAGCTTGCCAACACACTAAGGGGGAGGAGAAGGGGAGAATGGAATGCAAGCTCCAGACAACAAGAAATCAGGTCATGTCAACCAAGGATGTTTCAGCAGGTGTTTGCAAACCCACAAAGACACTTTCTCATGACAATAATTTGGGACTTGATTGGACCATGCGACCTGAACTAATAGGGGGAGGAAAAATTCTATATTTTAGTTATAGTGGTTTGTGTGGGAATTAACCAGAGCTGGTTTTGCCTCATTTGTGCTGAAATGATGTATTCAATAAAGTTTTTCATTAAGAGTTTGGATCGCTTTGATGGTGCTTGCTTGGTTGGGTTTGTTAGTTGGAACCTTGACAGAGAATTGTATCAATCAGAAAAAGCAAGGCAAATCATCAATGCTTTTTTACTTGTCCCAAGTAAAGAGAGCATCCAACTGGTGTGGCTTGTTTTGATGGGTGAGAATAGTGAGACTTATGGAGATGTAAAAAACAGATACCCCAAATAAAGCTTTTGAGAGCAGTTAGAGGGGAAGTAGTCAGCAGGTGGACTTTGAGAAGCAGGATAGAAAGAGTATTGAGCCTTTTGAACTTGTGTATTGAAGAAGATCCCTGAGAATACTATGTTGTTAAACTAGTTTGTCAATTTATCAAGAAACATGAACGAAATCTTCACTGATTTGTTTAAAACATGGCATGCTTCTTTGCTAATAACTGTCTAGTTTTCTAATAAGTTTCATCCCATTTGGGTGAAAATCACAAATATTATGGGCAGTTGAATGTAATTTGGCAGACTCCAGCCCTTCATATAATGGCACAACTTTTCCCAAAATGTTGTCCTATTTTAATGAACACAAAGATTATACATCATTAGGCATAGCAATCAAATGCAATCCTAGGCTGCATTAACAGAGAGATAGAATCAAGATCACGTGAAGTGTTATTACCATTTTATAAGACCACAGTTGAAATACTGCATCACGTTTTGGTCACCACAATATAAAAAAAATGTTGAGACTCTGAAAAGAGTGCAGAGAGAACCAACAAAGATGATTAGGGAGCTTGAGGCTAAAACATTTGAAGAATGGTTACAAGAATTGGGTATGTCTAGTTCAGGGAAAACAAAGACTAGGGGAGACATGATAGCAGTGTTTGAGGGACAAAGAGAGGGATGAACCGATTTTCCAAAGCACCAGAAGACAAGACAAAAAACAATGAATTCAAACTAATCAAGGAGAGAAGCAACCTAGAACTAAGGAGAAATTTCCTGACAGTGAGAACAATAAACCAGTAGAATGGCTTGCCTTCAGAAGTTGTGGGTGCTGCATCATTGGAGGCTTTTAAAAAGTGATTGGACAACCATTTGTCTGAAATGGTATAGGGTTGGATTAGAAGACCTCCAAGGTCTCTTCCAACTCTGTTATTCTGTTAACCAAGAGGGAGATGGTCCAATTCCTACTTGCCATGACAGAAAAGAAGATATATCTCAAATGATGGGAGAAACTGATGCTAGCCTCCAGACTAGTTGAGCATCTGGTAAAGAGTTATCAGTAAAGCTTGGATCATTTCATAGTATTTATTCCTGTCTCCAGTGCTTTTTTTGTAAAAAAAAAAAAAAGTGCCAGAACTCACACACGTTAGATGTTATGAAGAAACAGAATTAAAAATCTATTTCTATAAAAAAAGACTTTGAGAAATATATATCGGCAGCAGGTAAAACTCCACTAATAAAATACCTAAAATATGACCACATCCAACAATAATTTCCCAAAAGTGGGTTTAAAGCTGGATCATCCCTTTTGGTTTTCTTACTTTTTATCATAGTTTCCATTTCCTTCTCTTGTACAGCCTTTCCCCAAACCTTCTTTTTTCCCCAGTATGCCTCTGTAATGCAACTATTTGCCTCTGAATGAGTCTTCTGGAAAAACAAGGGGTTCCTTCAAAGAGGGAGATGGTCCAACTCCTACTTGCCATGAAGAGAAAAGAAGATATATCTCAAATGATGGGAGAAACTGATGCTAGCCTCTAGACTAGTTGAGCATCTGGTAAAGTGTTATCAGTAAAGCTTGGATCATTTCATAGTATTTATTCCTGTCTCCAGTGCTTTTTTTGTAAAAAGAAAAAAGAAAAAAAGAAAAAAGGTGCCGGAACTCACACATGTTATACAACCCGCCTTGCCTACCCTACAAGGTTCCATCCAAAAAAGGTGCTGTTCTATGACAAAAAAGCCCTGCCTGTCTCTATGGACATTCTGAGGTAAGAATGATGTCATAGGACAGGGGTGGGAAACCTTGGCTCTTTTATGACTTGTGGACTTCAATTCCCAGAATTCCTGAACCAGCATGGATCACTCAGGAATTCTGAGAGTTGAAGACCATAAGTCATAACAGAGCCAAGGTTCCCCACCCCTGTCATAGGAGGCAAGGAGCACATCAGTGATGGCTGTCAAGAGCTAAGTTTAGGAGGAAAGAAAATATCCAGTCCTTCTCTTGACCACTCACCTTTCCTTGTACTCAATCTTCACTTTCATAGAAGCAGGAAAAAATTTCATTTGGGCAGTAGATCATTTTTTATTCCTTCAGCTATCCTGAGTATTCAAAGGTTAACAATCCCCACTCTGTTCCAGCCTTGCAGGAACAAGGAGCTGATAATCACATAGCTGTCAATCTTTTTTTTTTCTTTAAAAAAACCATTGCTGAAGTACTATAAAGTAAAGGGTTTATATCAGGTAAGGGATATATGAATTGAAAAGTTCCAGTTTCAGCTATTAGTTTTAGTATTGATGCAGGAGAAGCCTAAGTAGTTTTGTCATCAGCTCAACATCCATTGATGTTTTGGTGATTGTAATATTGCCTTACATTTCTGGACTTTCACAAGAAAACATTGGATCAATACATTTTTGGTTTTCCAGTCCATTCCTATGTAGATCTTTGGCAATATCCAAAGCCTTGTTAGATGACCTTGCATCCAGCTATGCCCAATATAAGGACATTATGTGATTTTTAATTTGATTTGACTCTCCAGAGGTGGATTCATCACAGTCTTCCAGCATCTTCTTTCTTTGTCATTTGTCTCTTGTTTTGTTGTCTTCATCTTGTTTATCCTAGGCATTTGTGTGGGAGGTAAGTTGGGGTGTGTGTCTGTGTGTGGCCTGGCCTGGCATACAGTCTCCTATTTGAGCAGGGGGTTAGACTAGACAACCTCTAAGGTCCCTTCCAACTCTGCTATTGTGTAATTCTATATCTCATGTAGCTGCCCATAGAAGCGACATTTTAATGGGCATCAAAGTGGCAGCTAATATGTTTTGCTTTTAGTCTGTTTCCAGTATCTTAAACTATACAGAGACTGCATTTTTTCTTTTTTTCTTCTTCAGTCTGTGTTACAACTGACAGTTTCATTAATGTAATTAACTTGACATTAAGTTCACCCTTCACATTTCGTTAGCCTCATAGATCGTTCTAAAACCGTTCATTTGCTTTCCTTTCTTGATTTGATTATATAGAGAAAAAAAGAGTGAAATACATGCAAATTGTTGTCAAGACATTTGTTGATGTTCTATTTTCTCTAACTTCTAATTTTACTTATGCTAATTTTTTTTTTGCTTTTTTTTCATTTTGGCAGCTTGTTCTTTGGGTCTGTTGCTTTATTACAAGCTTTCTGTTCACTTACAAACTTTATTAGTCAAGGTAATAATCATGAATTGTTGTTCATTAATTGAAGCTTCAGTCTCAGTTATTTTAATAAAAAGGTTTCCTTGCAGTCCTTTAATCATCTTTAGAAGTGATTAATTTTTTCGAAAGGTGAGTTGGCTTCTGTTGTGTTCTTACTCCTTTTGTCAGATGTTAATAGAAAGTTCATTAAATAACCAGAACATTTCTTTAGGAGTTAAGCCTGACTTTATATCACAGCTAAGAGAGGCAGTGCATATTCTTAAAGTCACACATGCAAGTACGTTACAACAGCCTGTGTTAATATTGCCTTATATTGCTCTTAATTCTTTTTCTCCACTCTGTTTTCATTCAATTACTGACTTTAACTGTTACTTTCATACCGCTCATAATGGACTATGATATCACTTGAATGGGAAAATCTTGCTTGGAATATGCAATTTAAGTACTTCTGCAGATAGAAATATGTACATAGAATATGCTGTAATGTATTCCATGCATCTATAAATGAATGAGGCACTCCAGCTGGCCACTTATCATGTATTTATGGTCATAATATCTTATAGTTTCATAAAGAGAAAAAGAAGAAAAATATTGTGGGTACAAGGATCTGACACTCTAGAACTGATAGGCAAAAAAGACAGCAAAGATGGGAGGGAGGGAGAGGGAGGGAGCATGTTATGGATCAAATTAGGTATGGATCAGTTATGAGCAGCTATTAACTTTGCTTCCAGCTGGAAGTAAAATATTGAGTGATAGGTAAGATAGACAAACTGGGTAACCTATTCTGAGATCAAGGGATGAAGGCCTATGGAGATACAAATATACAAGTATACATATAAGCATATACACATATTTAGGGGGAATTTGTAAGAAGTCAAAAGAGGCCTGAAACAGTTGTAATTCAGCTTTACACGAACCAGTGTTTTGCACCTAGAAACTGACTGAGAGTTGGAGCAAATGATGTGGAAATATACAGTAGTTAGCAGAGGGTTTCTGCATTTTTATCTCCTTTCATCATCTAAAAGATTTAATTTGCCTGTGTCTACATATCTCCTGTTGGAAAGACCTATATTCTCAAGGTTTTCACTATTTCTTTCCTCTCTTAGATAATTTTTCTTTTGCTTTCTGACTCTGAGCAATTCAGATGGCTTCCGTAAGGGTAGAGAGCACATGTAGGCTCTTAACTACAGAGAGACTTAAATAATTCAGGCTCTCCTATTGCTATGCTCTTACCTAAATAAAGCTTATCTTTATTTGTTCACATGAAAGCATCAGCCTCAAGAAGGTTTTCTTATTAAAGAACTACTTCTAATTATGTTTTCTTCCTTCACATACCAAAGCTATCTGCTGCATAACAATATAAAAAATAGATTCAAGTGTTTTAAGCCTGAGCTCTGCAATTTAGAGCCTGTCACAGCATGGACACTGTAGATTGAATATTGGAGTCACTGGTTGATGCTGTAGGTATCAAATTACAAATAGTATTATGGGAATTAAAAATAATAATACTAATACTAATTAAAAATAGCGTTTTCCCAATTTCCTGTCTATGGTTTTGAAATTAAGTATTTCTGTTACTCAAGCTGGAGAGTATGTCTCTGTAATGTGACTGCTTCATTAATTGCTCTCTGTCCTGAACATGTTCACAAAATTTTTCCTCCTTAGTTTAAAATAAGTGGAAAAGTTCTTTCATGATTTTATGTGTTACTTTTTTCCTTCCTTGAAATAAGCTTTTCTTTCTTGTTCTATTGTTTCCCATTTCTAAGGTTATATGGTAGCTGGAGTCTTTATGGAATCCAGTGGCTTTATAAATTTGACCAATTAATAAACAGGTTCTTCAGAAAAACTCTTCCTTAGAAAAAAAATGAATTCTAAAGAAAATTGAATTTCATCATATTTAAAGAAAGCTAATTGAGCAAAATATAGAAACTTTTCAATAGCAACTATGACTACCCTCAATTAGAGCTTCTTTGAGAAACATACTACACAGTAAAAATCAGGTGTATTTGGCTTAATGGATTATGAGAAAACAGGTTGGTTTCAAATTATATTTTGAGTAAGAGAAATTTGAATTGGGAACTTACAGTTTATTAGAGTGTACTATCTATGAATTGTGATAGACTTACAGTCTGGTTTAAACATGGATGAAAGCCAAATTTTGTTGGAATAAACAAAACATATGAATGATTGACTTCATTTTTTATTCATGAAGACAGATCTTGAGGAAGCCTTCTCCAAGTAATTAATTTTGAACAAGAAAGAATCAGATAGAGATAATTTGGTTAGATAAGTCATATTATTGCAACTATATAAACAGTGATGCTTCTTTTTAAAAGGAAGGCATACTATTTCAAAATAAAATCAAAAAGAAACTCTTAAATAATTTTCCTCCAGCCCTCTAACCAATAGCTTTGAAAACATTCTAATACCTTCCTATACTCTTTATTTATTTTCTTCTGAATTTAGCCCATAGGCATACTGTTAATTCTAAGGTTTTGAACGGCATCTAGGAAAGAAGTAGTTCTATTAAAGATGATGTCTGACACTATTGCTGGTTTGAATTTTCTTTTGAAAATCTTTATAATTTATATAGCAGCTAACTGCTAAAATAACTGCTAAATTCTAAAATGACTTTTAGGATATTAATAAGAATAATTGAAATGTGAAATGTTTAAACATTTAACAAACACTGTCCAATTATTATAAACTTACTAAGAGAGTGTATATTTTGATTGATAAGACCAAAGAAAATGATTTTGACATAATAAACCTCTAGTGAGCAGACACATTCAAATGCAATGCGATGTACAGCTTTCGCACAGTTTTGTGTTCAACTGTTGTGCATGAAGTCTTACATAGCTATCAGGAGCCAGCTGTGGCAGATTATCCCAAAATTCTACTTAGCAGTCCCTTGGTACCATTGTCACACTGCTCTAGAAGCACATTAGCTGTCCACGGGGTTTATCTCCTCATTTTTTTTTGAACATGGAAAAGGAATAGAAATAGGACTTCATGCTCTTCACTGATAATGAAAGACTCCGTGAGATGTAATTAAGTTTCAGGCATCCTGATCAAGAAGCTAGCATTACTGTGTTGTACAATATGCAGATATCACAAATGAAACTGCTGTATTTAAAAGAGAGTCTCTTTTGTAGCAGAGGAAGCTTTCAGAGATGGGTAAAAAGAGCCAGAGAACATCCTGGCATGAATTTGAAGGAGTCTGAGATAAAGACTGAGAATTGAAAAGCACACATTCAACTATAAGGGCATGCCTACAAAGTGCTTATGTAGAATATTATATCCAAAAAGTGGGATTAGTAACAAATGTGACAGCATAAAAAGCATTTTTTTAAAAGAATTTCAGCCAGCCCACATTTTCCCCAAGATATTCTACTATATTTTTTATCAGTATCAAAGATTTTTAGAATGGGCATTTGCCAGTGATATAGGTTTTAACCAAGAACCTAGGAATCATGGAGCAACCATAGTCAACTGGGAAATTCCAACTAAAGTAGTATCAGGTCCAGTGGAACAAATATTTGGTGAATCTCTTCCGTATGATTCTAAAGTTACTGTTGGTATTATATGGACTTTTTCTGCCAAAGTCATTTTGCATATTGCATCTTTTTAAATTATTCTAAACATTATTATGAATATTTTTGTAATCATAGGACTTTTTCCATTTTCTGTAATAGACCTCATGTGTGGATGGAGTTGTTTTTGGCTGCACAAGAATCTTCTTCAGAAAAATAGTTTAATTTTCATAGAATAATAGAAAGTGTAGCCTCACTAGTGCAGTATAGAACAATACTATCACCTTGTGATCTTGATGCTATCCTTCAGTTGATGCAGCCCAGGACTGCATTGGCTTTTTTGGCAGCATACTGCAGTCGTGGTGGTCCATGACTAGGATATCTAGATCCCTCTACCAGGTGCTACTGTTGATCCAGGTACTGTCAATTCTATACCTGTGCATTTGTTTTTTCCTGCCTAAATGCAGAACCTTACTTTTCTCATCACTGAAATGCATTTTGTTGGATTGGGCACAATGCTCAAGTCTATCAAGATCCCTCTGAATCTTGAGTCTATCTCCAAAGTGCTGGCAATTCCACCCTCCCAGTTTTGTCTTATCTACAAAGTTGATGAGTGTCCTTCAATATCTTCATCTAGATCATTTATGAAGATGTTGAAGCGCACTGGGCCCAAGCCAGAACCTTGAGATATCCACTGCATGCTTCCTTTCAAATAGATGTATTTCTATTGAAGACTACACACTGAGTGAGGTTGGTCAGCCAACTGTAAATCCATCTGGTGGTGGCACTGTCTAGCCCACATTGTTCTATTTGCTAAGAATTGGCATATCATTTATACCATCTCTCACCCCTCTCTCCTAGAAGCAACATTAGGCAGCTTACAACCAAGTATTGGTAACAATTACCATGATAGATAGATAGATAGATAGATAGATAGATAGATAGATAGATAGATAGATAGATAGATACTGTAAATGACAGAGAGACAGAGACAGAGATAGAGTATAGGTTCTTCCTGCTTAAGCAGTGGGTTGGAATCAGAAGACTTCCAAGGTCCCTTCTAATCCTATTATTATATGTTATAATTGATGATGGGTTCATTGGTGGAAAGTCAGGGCATAGATATTGTAGTATCCTAAGATGTACATCACACAAATAATGAATTGAGGTCATGATAGGAGAAATGGTTCATTGGCATCAAATGTTTTTTAATTACTCTTTTCACCACTATTATGATATAGGCTGTTTTTATATTGGCTTGTTTTAATACACTAAGGTGATAGCTTAGATTAAAGAACAGAGGACTCAATGGATTTGGGTGATGAGCAACAAAAAAGAGACCACTCTCAATCATTTATCTTTTGCCTGGAGAGGTTCCTGAGCAGGAATCAGATATGTATGTGTATGGGAAGATAAACCATCAAAGAGAGAATGAATATTTTAAAAAAATGTTTTCAGCTTTTCTTCACATTAAAATTCTATCTGCTGTTGTGAGACAGCTTGCAAGAAGATACTTCAATATGCCACACAAAGACAGTATTTTTAATGTTTCATTTATTTTGTTTGATTACCCGTGTGAATTGCAGGATACTAAGATAAATTGTGGTTCATAACTTAAACAAGAGCAACAAGAACATTGATATCTAATCAATGCCATTTGGATCCAGCAAAGATGCCAAGCATGGGATACTTCTGCTCTTGGTTTATCTGAGACTTGTAGGAAAAAAAAGAGATTGATTGACAGCATCGCTGCACAACAAGACACTCTCAGAAGCAGTTAAATGTCAACAGAGTATTAGGGAACAAAGTGCCCCATAGAAATGGGAATAAGCAACATTTCTGCAACGATTCAAATCACAGTGTGAAAAATAATGTTTTATTGGCCAATGTTTGAGTTTCTGTAAGTCAGAATTACCATCAAGATCAGGTACTAATCACCTTACTCATAGAAGTAGATGTCACCCCATGTGAAGTAACTATAGCAAAGTCAGAGGCCGCTGCTCCCTAGAAAAAAGAATCTATTTCACAAAGAGTATAGAGTTCCAAGAAGGACTTAGAGGCATACATTAGCTATCATAGATAAACAAAAACAGGCAGGGAGCATTAAATATTTCATTCAGTTCAAATTCTTATTGTGATAATATTCTCATATGATTGTTGTTAGCTGCAAAGTCGTGTCTGACCCATCGTGACCCCATGGACGTTCCTCCAGGCCTTCCTGTCCTCTACCATCTTCTGGAGTCCATTTAAGCTCACGCCTACTACTTCAGTGACTCCATCCAGCCATCTCATTCTCTGTTATCCCATTCTTCTATTGCTCTCAATCTTTCCCAGCATTAGGCTCTTCTCCAATGAGCCCTTCTTTCTCATTAGGTGGCCAAAGTATTTAAATTCTCATATGATAGAAAAATACAAATCTAACAATACTGTTCACTTTACTGCTGAATGTTCTATGGACGCTTACAAAATGCAGCCAAGGCCTGTTTTTTAAAATATTACTGTAACTGTGCTCAGGATTCAAGTCAGTAGCTATAATTATGCTGAAAAAAGTAGTGTCCAACTTCCAGCTTGGATTGTAACAGTAAGAACTAATTGCTAGGACAGTACAAATGTGCTACCATTTATATTAGACACAGTGAGAAATTTAGATTTCTGTGCATTATCATGCTTTTAAAATCCTCTTCAGATTCTTTGCTTTTAGCTATTGATCACTCAACAAAAATGAAGAAAAAAATAGATGTTCCTGGATATTCTGATTGGATACCATTTGTTTAAAATGTTCAACAATCTAGAACTTCATACTGTACAATCCTGAATGGGTAAGCTGATAAACTATTACAAAATTTGTCTGGATTCCCAAGCAAATGTTCTTTAAGTTCCACCTATTCTATCATTAATTAACAGTCACAAGTGAAATAGAAGAAAGTTAACATTATGTGACTTATTATGACCAATCTTAATCAACCATATTAAGGATCAAGGAATCCCATTCCATTTCCTGTCTAAGCCCAAGCAGAATTTATTGCAAAATGCCATCTCTGTTCTTTGAACTGTTCCTTATATCACTGTGATACCGGTATTGATTAACTAGTAATGATTACAGGATTTAGTGGTGATTGGCTTTCCATGTTTGCATCTGAATTTTACATTGCCAGCTGGAAGCATAGATAATTTCAAGCAGGGAAAGTCCTGCTGACTGAAATTTGCCTCTGGCTGAATCAACACTTATGGGAAACTGGTGAAGAATTGTAGTCTGCTGTTATTCCTGATATATATCACTGCATGCTTTCTGAAGTCTTGAAATGGCCTGAGGTTATTCTGCCCAAAATTATCCTTGCTGGTGAACAAAACGCAATTGGGAATCAAAAGCAAAATATTATGCAGCTGATTGACACCTATCCTAGTCCTTTTTTCTGATAATCTTTCAATGTAACTTTGCATTTTTTAAAATTTTCATTTCTTAAAAATTCTAATAATAATTGTATTAAGAGGAACATTTTACTACTTTCTTCTTTTAAGTGGTTATTTAAAAAATAATGGAGGATTTATATTTACAAGAGGTTCTTCTTCTTGTTGTTGTTAGTTGCGAAGTCGTGTCCGACCCATCGCGACTCCATGGACAATGTTCCTCCAGGTCTTCCTGTCCTTTATGAGGGGTAATGCAATTTAATTTTTTGTAGAGCAAAGTTTCTTCAATTTTTTATGGCAGAGCTTCATGCCAATATTGTTCTTACTGTTCATGAATAAAAACTGTCATGAATTATTCCCATCTCAGTATTTTTATTTTATTCTTTATATTATTATTCTGTCTAGTAGTAATGATTTGGGTATTGCTTCTGTACATGTGTAAAAGAGGTAGATGTAGAATTTGTTGCAGTGAAGATAGATGCATAATTCGGATACTTAATAATTTCAGAGACATCAGCTGAAATATTTTCATATAGGAATACATTAATGGAGGGTCCAGAAAACTCTCTGCACCTTTTAATTTTAAAGGTAGTTAGGAAAGAGCTCTGTTGGGGGAAAAAAACCTTGCAAATTTTCACTTAGAATCTATGGCTTTGTTAGATCTAAATGCAACTAAGGAAATGATTAAAGAATAAATTTTTATCTACAAAAGATTTCAAGTGTCATTTAGAATAATTTCAAACTTATTTATTTGTCACATATCACCAAAAATAACAATAACAAGCTTTTATTCTGCCTTACCTACGGTAATGCTATGCACTTGGCAATTTTAATAATAATAATAATAATAATAGTAATAATAATAATAATAATAATAATAATAATAATAAAGTTGGAAGGGACCTTGGAGGTCATCTAGTCCAACTCCCTGCTCAGGCAGGAAACCCTATATCATTTTGGACAAATGGCTATCCAGTCTCTTCTTAAAAACTTCCAGTGTTGGTGCATTCACCGCTTCTGGAGGCAGGTTGTTCCACTGGTTAATTGTTCTCACTGTCAGGAAGTTTCTCCTTAGTTCTAGGTTGCTTCGCTCTTTAGTTTCCACCTGTTGCTTCTTGTCCTGCCTTCAGGTGCTTTGGAAAATAGCTTGACTCCCTCTTCTTTGTGGCAGCCCCTGAAATATTGGAATACTGCTATCATGTCCCCCCTTATCCTTCTCTTCGTTAAACTAGACATTTCCTTATATATTTTAGCCTCCATTCCCCTAATCATCTTTGTTGCTCTTCTCTGTACTCTTTCTAGAGTCTCAACATCTTTTTTAAATCATGGTGACCAAAACTGGATGCAGTATTCCAAGTGTGGCCTTACCAAGGCATTGTAAAGTGGTATTAATAAGAACATAAGAACATAAGAAGAGCCATGCTGAATCAGGCCAAAGCCCATCGAGTCCAGCATTCTGTGTCACACAGTGGCCCACCAATTGTACATGGGGATCTTGAGCAGAAAGAGAAGGCAAAACCCTCCCTTTCCCTTGACCCCCAACAAATGGTACTCAAGGGAATCCTGCCTGCCTCAACTAGCACTGTGTTGGCTTTTTTGGCAGCTGCAGCACACTGCTAGCTCATATTTAAATGATTGTCCACTAGGACTCTGAGATCCCTCTCACAGTTACTACTATTGAGCAAGGTACCCCCTATACTATACCTATACATTTGGTTTTTCTTGCCTAAATGTAGAACCTTACTTTTTTCACCACTGAATTTCATTTTGTTAGATAGCACTCAGTGTTCAAGACTGTCCAGATCCTCCTGCATCCTAAGCCTGTCTTCTGGAGTGTTGGCTATTCCTGCCAGCTTGGTGTCGTCTGCAAATTTGATGAGTTCCCCATCTATCCCCTTGTCCAGATCATTGATGAAGATGTTGAAGAACACTGGGCCCAGAACAGAGCCCTGGGGCACCCCACTACACACTTCCCTCCATGTAGATGCGGTTCCATTGAGGACCAGCTATGGATCCATCTGGTGGTGATGCTGTCTAACCCACATTTTTCTATCTTCTCAAATAGTAGGTTGTGGCCTACTTTGTCAAATCCTTACTGAAGTCCAAGTAAATTATATCCACAGCATTCCTGTGGTCCACTAATTTTGTCACTTGATCAAAGAATGCAATAAGATTTGTCTGACATGATCTGTTTTTGACAAACCCGTGTTTGTAATGGGTTTTAGTAATGACTTTTAGTAATGACTTTGTTTGCCTGTAGGTGTTCGCTGATTCGTTGTTTTATTATCTTTCCCAGAATCTTCCCAGGTATTGAGGTCAGGCTGATAGGTCTGTAATTTCCTGGGTCCCCTTTTCCCCCTTTTTTGAAGATGGGAACTACATCAGCTCTTTTCCAGTCCTCTGGTAGTTCCCCAGTGCTCCAGGATCTTTGAAAAATATAGTTCAGTGGTTCTGAGATCACATCTGCCAGTTCCTTAAGAACCTTGGGGTGTAATCCATCTGGTCCTGGTGATTTGAACTCATCTAGGCTGGACAGGTGTTCACTTACCATTTTCTTGCCTATCTTAACTTGTATTTCTATTTTGTTTTTTATGGCACTATTTTTGATAGGTTGGTCTGTTTTTTCCCTTTGTGTAAAGACAGATGCGAAAAAGGAGTTAAATAGTTCTGCTTTCTCCCTGTTGCTTGTCACCTTCTTGCCACTTTCACCCACTAATGGACCAATCATTTCTTTCACTTTTTTCTTGTTCTTTACATGTTGAAAGAAGCTTTTTTTGTTATTTTTGACTTTGGTTGCAAGCCTTAGTTCATTTTGAGCCTTAGCTTTCCTCACTTCGTCTTTGCAGGCTTGGGCTATTTGCTGATATTCTGACTTAGTTATGTGTCCCACTTTCCACTTTCTATACTTGTCCTTTTTATCTTTCAATTGAGCAGAGAGTTCTTTATGCAGCCATGCTGGTTTCTTTTGAGAGTTGTTATTTTTCCTCTTTGCTGGTATTATGCTAGACTGGGCCTTTATTATCTCACTTTTCAAAATTTCCCAAGCCTCTTGAGTTTATTTTATTTATTTTATTTTATTCGGTCTTGTATGCCGCTCCTCTCCGGAGACTCGGAGCGGCTAACAACATGTATATAAAACATCAAATTTCAATACAAGTCCAAATAAAAATATCTAAAAACAAACTAACACCCACTCATATTCACCATTCAATCCACAATCATCCCAGGCCTGCCGGCAGAGGTAAGTTTTAAGGTTTTTACGGAAGGCCAGGAGCGTGGCAGAAACACAGACTTCAGGAGGCAGTTGGTTCCAGAGGGCAGGCGCCACAACAGAGAAAGCCCTCTCCCTAGGGCCCGCCAGCCAACATTGTTTCGCTGACGGGACCCGGAGGAGGCCGACCCTGTGTGCTCTCACTGGTCGTAGGGAAGTATGTGGTAGAAGACGGTCCCGTAAGTATCCTGGTCCCTTGCCATAAAGGGCTTTATAGGTAATAACCAACACTTTGAATTGCCCTTGGAGACCAATAGGCAGCCAATGCAGCATGCGGAAGGTTGACGAAGTGTGGGCACGACGGGGCAGGCCCACAACTGCTCACGCAGCTGTATTCTGCATGAATTGTAGTCTCCGAACACTCTTCAAGGGTAGCCCCATGTAGAGAGCATTGCAGTAGTCGATCCTTGAGGTGACAAGGGCATGTGTGACTGTGAGGAGAGACTCCCGATCCAAGTAAGGGTGCAACTGGTGCACCAGGCGAACCTGGGCAAATGCCCCCCTCGCCACAGCCGACAAATGATGATTCAACGTCAGCTGTGGATCGAGGAGGACTCCCAAGTTGCGGACCTTCTCCGAGGGGACTATAGATTCACTCCCCAGAGTGATGGAAGGACAGATTGAAATGTCCTTGGGAGGCATCACCCACAGCCACTCTGTCTTGTCAGGGTTGAGCTTTAATCTGTTAACACCCATCCAGACCCTCACAGCCTCCAGACACCGGCACATCACCTCAACCGCTTCACTGATATGGCCAGGAGTGGAAATGTACAGCTGAGTATCATCAGCGTACTGATGGTATCTCACTCCGTGCCGGTGGATGATCTCATCCAGTGGCTTCATGTAAATGTTAAAAAGTAGGGGGGGAGAGAACCAACCCCTGAGGCACCCCACATGGGAGTAACCTAGAGGTGGACCTTCGATCCCCCACAAACACTGACTGCGACTGACCAGTGAGATAGGAGGAGAACCACCGCAACACGGTGCCCCCCACTCCCAATCCCCCCAGCCGGCGCAGAAGGATACCATGGTTGATGGTATTGAACGCCGCTGAGAGGTCAAGAAGCACCAGGACAGATGACTGGCTTCTATCCCGGGCCCACCAGAGATCATCCATCAGAGCAACCAAAGCAGTTTCGGTGCTGTAGCCGGGCCTGAACTCTGACTGCAGAGGGCCCAGATAATCGGTTTCCTCCAGAGACCGCTGGAGCTGGAGTGCCACCACCTTCTCAACAACTTTCCCCACAAAGGGGAGGTTGGAGACCGGACGATAGTTGGTCAAAATTGCTGGATCCAGGGAAGGCTTCTTGAGGAGGGGGCGCACGAGTGCCTCCTTTAAAGGAGCCGGGAAGGACCCCTCCCTCAAAGAAGCGTTGACAATCTCCTGGATCCAGGTACGTGTCACCTCCCTACTGGCAGAAACCAGCCAGGAGGGACACGGGTCCAACAAACAGGTGGCGGAACTCACAGCTCCAATGGCCCTGTCCACTTCATCAGGCGTAACAGCCTCAAACTCATCCCAGATGATCTGACAAGGACATGCCCCTGTCCCCTCAACAGAATCATTATCAGTTGACTCTGCTACACAATTGGAGTCTAGGTCGGCCCGGATCTGAGCTACTTTGTCTGCGAAACAGTTGTTAAAGTCCTCAGCACTACCCTGCAAGGGAGGCCCTGGACCCCTCGGGTTAAGGAGGGACCGGGTCACCCTAAACAGGGCGGCCGGGCAAGATTCCGCAGATGCAATCAAAGCAGAAAGATACGAAGATCTTGCCGCTTTAATTGCCTTCAGATAGGCTCTAATAAATAAGCTCAGTCTGGTTCGATCAGATCCGGACCTACTTCGTCTCCATCGCTTCTCTAGACGTCTCTTATGGTGCTTCATCCCCCTGAGCTCCTCGGTAAACCAAGGAGACCTCCTGGGGCCAGCACCATGGAGAGGTCGCAAAGGCGCAATCCGGTCAATAGCCCCCTTCGTGGCCATATTCCATGCCGCTACCAAGGACTCCGCCGAATTGTGAATGAGGGAGCTCGGTAATTCCCCAAGCGCCGTCTGGAAACCAACTGGATCCATTAGGCGTCTGGGGTGGAACCACCTAATCGGTTCCGCCTCCCTGTGGGGAAGGAGTGGGGCCATAAAATTCAATCGAAGCAAGCATAAAATGATCGGTCCATGACAAAGGCAGAGTATCTAAGCCCCTTAAAACCAGATCATTACCCAACTGTTCTGAAAGAAAAATCATATCCGGGGTGTGTCCATCCTCATGCGTCGGACCCGACACTACTTGGGTCAGGTCCATGGTGGTCATGGCGGCCATGAACTCCTGTGCCAACCTCGAGGATTCGCCAAGCGATGGCAGATTAAAGTCCCCCAAGACCATAAGCCTGGGGAACTCCACCGCCAGTCCAGCAACCTCCTCAAGAAGCACAGGCAGGGCTGATGTCATGCAGCTGGGAGGCAGGTACGCAAGCAATAAACCCACCTGAACCCCTAGGTCCAGCATCATAAAGATGGACTCGCAACCCGGAATTTCGGAAACAGTGAGCCTGCGTATACTGAGGTTCTCCTGGGCCAAGACAGCCACTCCTCCCCCCTTCCCTGGGGACGCAGCTGGTGCCATACCTGATAACCTGGTGGGCACATATCCGAGAGGGGAACTCCCCCCTCAGGGTCCAACCAGGTCTCAGTCACACACGCCAAGTTGGTTTCCTCATCCATGAAAAGGTCATGAATGAGGGAAGCCTTATTATTAACCGACCTGGTGTTAAGTAGCAACAGCCTGAGCCCAGGGCCCGAGCTACACCCATCACCAGAATCATGGGGTGAGCTAGGTTTTTCAGAAGGGCCAGAACAAGGAACTTCTACGAGACAGCAGGACCGAGTTCCCCGAGTGCGGCCTACCCTCCTGTTTTGTTTTCCCCTGGAGGATTCTCATCCATGGAATCCTTTTAGTGGATAACTGATCTCACATGGCTTACGTTCTGACTTTATAATGAAACATTTGACTTGAAGGACCATATATTGATGCATTGCTTCTCTTGTACAGAATTTTGATCTACTTATACTGATCATTATAAAAACGTATGCTGAGATGAGAAGCATATAGTAGGCTATTAATTGCTTCATATTTATATGACTACTATACTTAGCTTAAAGAAGGTTACGTTTCTTACAGAGGGGCCAAGATTTATGTTTATTTTAAAAGAAAGATAAAACTAACAAGTATTTAGAATGAAGATAGAAGAAAAAGGAAGGTAATATGAACAAAGCTAAAATTGCAGAAAAAGAAAAAAAAACTTTAGATTTTATTCTTCAAGTTAATGTAAATTATCTTCTTAGAACATAAGAACATAAGAACACAAGAACATAAGAAGAGCCATGCTGAATCAGGCCAAAGCCCATCGAGTCCAGCATTCTGTGTCACACAGTGGCCCACCAATTGTACATGGGGATCTTGAGCAGAAAGAGAAGGCAAAACCCTCCCTTTCCCTTGACCCCCAACAAATGGTACTCAAGGGAATCCTGCCTGCCTCAAGATTAACCCTATGTCATATTTCTATTTTTTCTATTTCATGCAAAATGTCAATGAATTTCCAATTAGTATTATGCTTAGACAGTATCTTATCTCCAATTAAAAGTGTCAATTTTTCACCATTCATTCCTCCATTGTGGATAAATTCAAACCTTTCCATCTTTGTGCCTACAACTTCAACTGTCATATATAAAAAACAAATCTCCAATGACTTTTTTCAAACTGTTCATCAGCCCCCAAAGAAAGGTCTCTGGTCTCACTTGTATATTATTTTTTTAAAATTTTCCTTATTGTGTAATTGAATCTAAAATAGTCTAGCTCTTTTATATGATAAATGTCCTCTGTCAATTACATTTAAATTTGAAGTACCTTTATCCCTAAGATGCTTTTTTCAAAAGTTACCTGGATTTTCTTTGGGTTTTTTTTGAAGACATTTCACTTCTCATCCAAAAAGCTTCAGTTCTTCTAGATAAGAAGCAAAATTTCATCAAGGAAAAACAAAGAAAGTTCAAGTGCCTTTT